>JARACZ010000018.1:10000000-11200000 GCA_029255805.1 Keiferia lycopersicella | reverse complement strand
CTTTGACTTTTGTATTGCCTATACCGATGATATCCATATCTTTGGGCTGTGGTGTCATACCCAACCGCTGCACCAGTTCTTAAGTCACAAGAGATGCCTGTGACCCTCCATCTATAAAGGCTCTGACATGGTGCTCTTTCCCATCCCTGCCAAAGATCTTTATTGTTGCTGTTGGAAGAAGAACATTATTATCGGTGTTCCCTACCAAAACAGTGGGTGTAGTCACACTGTGAACTGCAGACTCCGGTGGTTGGTCCTCACAGTGGAGAACGGAGTTGTGTGGACCTTTACATAATGAGCAGCGGAAGTGAAATTTACACTTTCCTGAGTGCATACTCATACATCGGATGCAAATCTTATTTTTCTTAATGAAAACTAATCTGTCAGCCGGAGGCAGCATTTGTAATTTTTTACAAGCATATAATTTATGATCAGTATACTTACAATAGCTGCATTGCGGTGTAGCTCCTGGCTTGACGACATGCGCAGCTACTTTATTTTTGTAGACTGGGCTCGCTTGCTGGGTAGTACGTCCCTCTGTGTTCTCAAGTGCCACTGCCCGGCGTTCCAAATATTTGAGGAATTCTTCCAGTGTGGGATCTTCATCCTGGTCCCTTTCCAACTGGTATGCACGCGCAGTAAACAAATCTAGTTTGCGAGACAAAACACATAATAATATGGGATCCCAGTGTATAATACTTGGTTCGAGAGTTTTTATTGCCGCTAGCTGTTGGTTAATAGTCGCTAAGAACTCCCTAAGACTACATGCAGTCGACTTAGTGATGGGTTTTAAATCTAAAAGGCAACCTATGTGTTCATTTATGATCCGTTGTCTATTGTTGTAGCGATCATTCAGAAGTTTGAGCGCTTCACTGTAACTTTGGGCAGTTAATGGCAGATTCTTAACTAAATCAAAGGGTTCATCCACTAAGAAAGATCGTAAGTAATGCAATTTTTGTATCTCATCTAGTGTGGCATCCTTATCAATCATACTTGTGAACAAGTTAAGAAAAGGTGTAAATTCACTGAACTTACCACTAAACGACTTGATCTGTATTGGAGGCAGTTTTTTCACCGCAGTAAACTGAGGCGACGAACTGGCAGACGGTTTTGTTTGTACCGCCTTTTCAAATGCGGTCATTGTCTGATAAAAAGTTGTTTCGACGAGCTCGACATTTTCAGAGTCAGCAGGGTTCAAATAAAGCAATTCCTTGCACAGATTCTCATATTCCGAGAATTTTTCTAGGAGTTGTTGTTTTTTGAGAACTATCTCTTCGCGACAAACTTTAGTAAGGTCGGTTTTTGACAATCTCGTAATGCTTGCCTTAATATACCCTCTTTCAACATTTTTCCTTTTGACTTCGTCCTCGTCTGCCATTTCGTTCCCCTTAATAAAGTTTACACCTATTGCACAAAACTAGAAGCTAAAATCAAACAGTGAAAACGTTAAACACACAGCAAAGAAAAACAGTTGACAGTTGTAGGTGTACTGTTGCACCGACGCGATCGGCGCGTTCCGATTTCTGATCGTATTTGCCTTTCAGTCAATCCCACACACAGCTAACTATAGTACTGTCTCTCTCACTCAAGCGATGGACCGACGTAGAAGTATTGCGTCGCTCTTTGTCCCTTTTACACCTAAAGGGATACTCGCGCCGTCTCACACGACGATGCTGTTTGGCGTCACTCTTGTATCCCCTTCGCTCCTGAAGAAGATAGTTTTGCGCTGTCCCGCACTTCCCGCTGGTTGAAAATGAATCGCCGCCGGCGGGAATACCAAAATCTGTGCTCACAACGAAGAAATGACGAAATTTTCAATGAAGCGGCATCAATGTCGTCACTATGCCTTTTTCTTTGCAGATTATCACGAGAAACAATAGGCTTACGTGGCAAATCCGTGGGGTTTCGGCCGTTGCTTGGTTTTCGCTTGATAGACGTGCGCCGACGAGAATTTTTTATTGCGACGACTCACGTAGGTGCGAAACCAAGGATAAAAATGGCGGACACGCCTGCTCCTATGTTACTTTATAGCAATCTCGCTGGGTACTTGCGTGATAAACTGTAGAACTTCGTTGTTGTTCCTGATCTTGCTTAAATCGACGAGCACCTCCGAGAAGATATTGCGGCGGTGACGTTCAAAATCCGAAAAACAAAAATTGGCGTATGCTGTTTCTAGGACGCTTCGGATTTTTGCAGCTTTTTCGACGAATCCTCTTGACGGGTCGATTGGACCAATGTTTTGATGCCAGCTGGAGAATAGTGGACTGTATGGTGAATTGTATAGCCGCTGTGGTCGAAATATTGCCAAAAACTACAAAAATGAAACTAAAAGCTCCCAATACGCTTGTTTTATTGCGAAGTCCAAATTGAGTACAAACTAACCATAGATTAGTTTAAAATATGCTATAAAACTTAACAAAGACAAAAGAGATTTTGCCTAAGCAGTATTTAATGTTAGGCTACATCCTAACACACATATAGACCTAATTTACTTTACTTTGATAGAGCAATGTAGAAAAAACGTAACTTATTCACAGATAAGACCTTGAATAAAGCCGTAGACTGAACAAAAAAAAAATTGTATTTTAGTTCAAATGTAAAATAAACTACTATTAATGTAAACTAACTACTAATAATAGCTACTATATTGTTATAAAAATCATCATCATTGCAGTCTATTAATATTATAAAACCGTTGTTAGTACACAATAAAACACATAGGACAACAATTCAAACATTAAAAACAATTCAAAACAGGTGAACTTATAAATCTCTTCCAATAGATCTAGGGTAGCGAGATAGTCTAACATTTGTTTATGTATAGATTGCAAGTAGATGTTGGGATATAGGTACATAATGGTGAACTATCATAGATGATGAAGGCATAAATTGCCGTGTGATGCCGGCTTAGAATAGCATCACCCCACATTCTTCCCGCGGGTGTCGTAAGAGGCGACTAAGGGACTCGAGAGTATTGGTGTATTACAATTTTTAGGCGACAGGCTGACAACCTGTCACTATAGTGATACACATGTTTTCTGAAACAACCTTGGAAAACAATCCTCAAAAATGTCAGACGTGGCAATAGCGACCGTATTTTAACGGCCGTTCACGCTCTGCCTACCCCGTAAGGGATAAAGGCGTGATTTATGTATGTATGTATGTATGAAGGCATAAATAAGCCCAGCATGCAGAGATTAATGCCTGTGAATGATGATGACAAATCCAATAGATAGTAGACCAATGTACAAAGAGTAGAATTACAAAGAGGCAATTCTGTGTCCCTTTCGGGCCCTTGAAAAGCGTTTTTAAATATTAATTATTAAATAGGTACTTTGAGCAAACAATGGCAAACAAAAATTATAACCAGTCAGACATATATTTTACAATTGAGTGGGTTCTCAAAGTTCAGCCACGTATAAATTCCATTCTACATGTTTTAGGATTAGTCTTGCGTTAAGATTTAGATTCTGCGAAGAAGCACAGAAAGACTATTTATGAAACCATTTTATTGTGAACAAGTATTTACTAATTTTATAAAATTATAAGCAAAGAGGTAGAAAGTACCTTACATTTAGTTTTGTAGGAGAGCATATAAAACAAAAGAAAATTTTCACCTTTACTTTTTGTTTAGGAGTTATTTTTACTGATATTTTTACTTTATAAGCAACAGAAGTATATTTTTGGCAATACACGATAAGAAAAAAGTAAGAAAAATAAGAAATTTTATGCAAAAGATTCATATTTACTTAAAGCTTTTAAAACTGTCAAGAGTATTAAAGTTACTTAAAATAGAAATTTTAAGAACTTCGTCAAAATAATGTAGAAAGATGCTTTTGATATCCGAAAACATTATGCGTCCATTAATAATGGTCATTTACAATAGAAAGGTACATTTAATATCTACCCGCAGACGGTCGCCCTGCGGTTTAATTTAGCCGGCTTATTCACCCCGACCAAGTTATTAAATAAGGTCACTTTGGTTGAATCCATTAATCCATTCCTGACATTCGAATTCTGAACATTTGCCAGCACGGCAGATGGATTTGCATCCCGTCACTTCAATATTGACTCCATTATTGGGTCTTTCCACATTACAAGGATATGACGAAGAAAACTATTTGGAAATAAATACTTTTGTTTTTAATTTGAAAAGAAACATTTTTATTAATATACATTTTTTTTTGTTCTGTGCAGATATATATGAGGCCTATTTTTCTAGTTCAAGCATTGACGACCGATGTGGCGCAGTGGTAGTGCGACTGCCTTTGACACAGAAGGTACCGGGTTCGATTCTCGGTGGGTCACCCGCAAAGTTGATATTTATCACTTTGTGAATTTGTTCCCAGTCTGGTTAGGACATTGTGGGCTAAACCACCCGATTGTCCGTAAGTAAGATGGTTCCGTGTTTCGGATGAAACGTTAAGCCGTAGGCCCCGGCTGCTGTCTATGACCACTTAGACGGCGGTCGTTACACAACCATGTCAGAAGCCTGCTACTTGTAGAAGGCGGTTGAAAAATTCTGACACTAGGGTTCATCGGGTCGTTGGACGACTCGGTGCCCCACAAGAAAGAAAAAAAGAAGTTTAAGCATCATTAAAGTAAAACATAATTAAAATGTTCCCTTTAATTATTTAATATCGAAAATACAGAGCAACGCGAAAAATCGTTAAGTGGAAATAAAAGTTACTAGAAATACAATTTAATTTTCTAATAATCACCAATATTAAACTCTTGTCAATAAAAAGTCAACTATTTTAGGCCTTAGCACTTTCATTGTGATCGATCAAAGTTTGGGAAGTTGTCAAGAGTGCTGTAGGTGCTAGTTTTAAGTTATCAGTCCACCTGAGCCGCGTTTACGCTAGGTTCATAAAATTGTTGTAAAAAATAGAAAAATGTACTCATACTACATTTTTCACTTTTTTACAATGACTAATATCTGACCATCAATAAGTTAAATGTAATTGAATAAATGATTTGAGTTTTTGAGTTTGTTGCTATTCAATTTAAGATTATTGCTACACATAGAATCTTATACCAGTATCCGCACAGTTCACATTAATCGCGCTGACATTATGTATAATTTCATATGGAATTAAAAAGAAATCACTGAGGACAAGGCCTTAGTAAAATAAATTTTAAACACAGAAGATTCCCAAGCGTTGGATTTCACGTAGCGTCAACAAAATAATTACGTTCCGTCTCCAGTCAAGAAAATAATTAATGGCTAAAATAAATCTTAAACTTTTGTCATGTTTAGTTACTTACCGTATTTATAATTTAAATACTTTGTGACAAGTTTTTATCTCCCGAGCAAGTGCGATTTTGTTGATAATTTTGAAGTTAAGATATACTCTTCTGAAATTTTTTAAATTTATTCAACTTATATCTTTTCAACTGTTTATTTCTCTAAAGTATTGTTAAATATTCTTAGGTTAAGTTTATTAACACGCCCCATGGAACTTATCTTAGATATTACATTACTTCACAAACACTAAGTCACCTTCAAATTAACATTTTTTTTTCCATTTAGTCTGATTTTGTAATGTATTTAAATAATCTCTACGCCGGACATCACGAAAATCCTGAATAAATTCTTTATAATCTTAAAACTTTCACAAATTATATAATTTTATGAGAGATAACATTCCAAAGCCACTGAAATACTATCCTCTATCTGCATCTCCTTTAAACCTTCATTTAGGGCTTTCAATTTATCAACTTACAAAATTTCTGAAATTTGTTTTTATACTTAAACATGCAATTTTCTCAAAACCTATCACTTAAATAAAATATATTTTGCCAACATCTAGTCAAACATATCTGAGTCTGAAAAAATATTGTCATTTCAATTGCTAACCTGTAATAATAGAGCGAAATTCATAAAACTCAAAGTTCAGGAGAAGACCTCCACCTTCAGTTTTCTACACTTTCGGACTATATCTGTTACTTTGGTCTTTTTGCGGATAGGTAGTTTCATTTCGGACCCTCAAGATCCCCAGCATTTTCTTTCACAAGGATAGAAAACAAGCTCATGCACCGTCAAGTCACGTATCCGTAAGTATGTTTATCTCAAATTAACAATAACAACCTGAAGGAACAAAGACTTTCCTTAAGGTGCTTAAGTCGGCACCTCTTCAGAATCCATAATAGAAACGTGACAAAAATGACGATATTCCCAATATTTTGCATAATAAGAAGTTTATTTTCGTATTTCTTGTCCCCAAATATCTAAGCGGTGTAAAATGTATGTAAAACGTATGTTCCAATCGTTGAAGAAGTCGATTTTTGGTGAATTAATTTAGATTAAGACTGTATTTTATTTGCAACAGACACCAATGTTCACGGACACTCTAAGCAAGGTTTGTAAAATTTTGCTCACGTCTTTTATGTATGAAAATATTGTACTTTTGGTTAATTACAGTAACCCTGAGTACGCATTTGGGACGTAGTTTCACGTTTCCAGAATTTTCGGCTCAAGTGCTTTTACATGTTGCAGGTGAGTATGTTTTAACAAAATGGATGCCTCTGTGCCCCGTAAATCTCAAAACAGTGGAACAGTTAAGGCGCTCTGCTGAAGTAAGGCCGATGAAAAGCGTTACTTTCGATCCAGTTTTTAAGCCTGTTATTGATGCTAACAAGACCTCAAAAAAATATATGACATACTCAAAGATATTGTCTAGTAGTAACACTATCGTATGACTCGATTGGTTAGATATATTTTAATGAAAAAAATCTCAAAAAGAGCATTAAAAATATTTTCAAACCAATTTTATCGTTACTTGGACTACTATTTTGATATAGTTTCTTGATGTAGAATATTCCTCTTTTAATGCCCTATAAATAACACTATCAGGTTTTAGTGGATGAACAGATTTTAATTCAACAAATCAATTTTTTCCAAAAATTAGAACGGTTCTCGCCGACAAACCAACCTCCCAATGACATCCCGCACCGCCCGCTACCCCGCCAGTACCCAAATGGCTCTTGCCAGCGTCGGTACTGTGTCAAAATTTCCCACAAAATTTACAAATATTTTTTCGTAATTATTACGTCGCTCATTTTACTTATGACGTTTGTGACATGGACAGATTGATTGATAAAATACTTTATGGCCGACACCAGAAGGCGTAGTTTAAGTTTGCGCTTATTATTACGTCGGTTATGTCTTTTGGCGAGACGAGCAACAATTTTATCATAGCTGTCGCTTCAGCTAGCCTTGACGACCGATGTGGCGCAGTGGTAGCGCGACTGCCTTTGACGCAGAAGGTCCCGAGTTCGATTCTCGGTGGGTCACTCACAAAGTTGATATTTATCTCTTTGTGAATTTGTTCCCAGTCTGGTTAGGACATTGCGGGCTGAACCACCCGATTGTCCGTAAGTAAGATGGTTCCGTGTTTCGGATGGCACGTTAAGCCGTAGGTCCCGGTTGCTGTCTATGATCACTTAGACGGCGGTCGTTACACAACCATGTCAGAAGCCTGCTACTTGTAGTAGGCGGTTGAAAAATTCTGACACTAGGGTTCATCGGGTCGTTGGACGACTCGGTGTCCCACTCGAAAAGAAGAAGAAGAAGAAGAAGCTAGCCTTGACGATAGACGATATTTTATCTATGAGATAATGAAAAGCAAAAGTCTAACTGAGTCTTTTTACTTATAATAAGAAAGGAGTGATACATAACTAGTAATTCACTTTAAATATTTACAGGGTGCCTTCTGAACATGAGTAACGTTTTTACAGTAGGTACCAAGTAATTTTTAATAAATTTTTTTCGAGATAACTATTTGCTTCATCTGAACAATTTTGCCCCGATAACTTATTACAGAAACCGACACAGCGGTGCGTAATTAGAACCAGTGGGTGGTCATTCTACCACAGACCAGAGATATCATGTGCGCGCACGCAAATATATTTTTTTCTTTGTGCGTTTAACGCATCGGACGGAGCGAGTAGTGATATTTTTTAAGTCTGAAGACGATGTTACTTACGTACGCCAAGATCTTGCCACCTGAATAGTCTGTGATACCCATACGCTGTTCTGTGGTCGGGTTGGTATGGGATTTAGACGTACAAACAAATCTATGCAGAGAGCAGTCTTACCAGCTTCTACACAATTACAATTTTTTTATGTTGCTCTTACGCTTTTGACAGCTGCTCACTCCGCTCGTCTGGCTCGTGGGTTGAAATCTCGGTTTTATTTATGACCCCTGTGTTCATTTTTAAGACAATTTAAATGAAATGGAAATAGCATGAAAAAATTCATGCATATGAGTATGACCATGAAATTGAGCATGTGTATTAGAAATCATGGACAATAAAATCAACATGAACATATTAAGCATAAGCATTAAAATTAGCATTGGCGTGAAAATGGGCATGAGAATAAACACGAGATGTCACTACGCACACATTACACGAACTTTAAAAGACCTTAAAACGTTTCGGATATAAAGTAGTTTTACTTTCTTTGGTATAGTTGTATTTTTTGGCGAATTCTTGATTTAAGGTGACAGCTGTCAAACTAAAACTATAAGTTTTTTGGGTAATATGGCACTTTCTATGTAGGAGTAGTATAAAAGTGAAAATAGAAGGCGTGGTTTAGGAGCTAGATATGAACTTTTATGTTCATACTGACGCTGCCATCAAAGAGATAACAATATAGGTAGTAATAGTAGTACCCAGTATCCCGTTGCGCGCCATCTATATTTCCTTAATATAACGTGGTACTTGATATATTCTTCAGAACAAAATATTTAAGTGGTCTGTGGCCCTAGAAAGTCCCTAATTGTAGGGCTTGACGAGATATTTTTATACTTTCAATAAATAAATTTCAGTAAATGTAGACCAATTGGTAAATTGGAACAAAAGAGGTAGTGAAATAAATATTAAAAAGAAAAAACTAGAAAGTAGGCCTTCAATAAAGCGCATAATTATGAGTGAGGCTACGCCTAGGGCTATTGTGGACTAAATAGGGGCCTGATTTTAATTTTAGGATATTGAAACAAGTTCTAAAATATGAGTACCGAAATTCAGTTACTTTTGCACTACTATGCACTTTTTTGAGGTAATTGCACTTATAGTTTGCATTATTTTTTAACTTTCAAATCAGTTATTTTTCTAAAATATTTAATGGCGTTTGCGTTCCAGTTACCTTTACGCGTACTTTTTTCTATTCTTTATTATTATTATTTTTTTATCCGACCGGCTTGGAAAAAAGATTGTTTTTTATGGGATGTGGCACTTAATTAAAGTCATTTGTAAGCTTCTTATTTTTATATTCGCTATAATAACAAAGACCCATATCCTGCTCCCTGTGGCTATGGAAGTAGAAGAAGGAATAACTTAATTTTCGGATTTTAGACAGAGAACCCCGGGTTTTTTGCCCACCATCGTATCGTACACTTGGTTCATAAAATTGTTATTGTTAAAATTGTTAATACTTGACCATCAAAAAGCTAAATGTAAAATTTACTACTTTGAATAAATAATTTGAGTTTGAGTACTTGAAAAGTGTCTGTTCACTCTCTGTTTCACACTCATATACTCACCTATATTGCTATTCCGTTCTAGCATCATAGTTTAGAAATTCATCTAACATCTGGCTCACGTTCAAAAATTATCGTTCAGTTGTCCATTCGTTTCATTATACAGTTGCTCGTCTCATCTTACAAATCATTCCACATACATGATGTAAATTCTAGTATTTCACGGGCTACAGCCCAAGTCTACGGATGTTGGCACTTGAGCCGGCGGCATAAACAAAAAAAAACAATGAAGTACCTACCTATAGCAAAAAGCAAGCGTGACAGAGGGCTCCAGCGCAAAACGCCATTTAAAATTTTAGTAGAATATCATTTTTGAATATTAAAAAGGAATGCAAACTAAAAGTGCATATATCTTGAGAACGGTAAATCGTAGAGCAAATGTAACAAAATTTTCGTACTTACTCAACTTTTAGCACATTTTCCGACTTTGGACCATTTTTTATTATCATTGAAATCTTTGTTTACACCTTTATGAGTCATAATCATCTTTTGTAAAATCTATTCAAACTTTTTTTAACTACATAGAATCTGAGTCGCGTCGGCTAGATTTTTAAACATATTTCAACCTATGTTCCTTGGGGAAGTTGTTCAGTTTCAAAGACAGGCTCATAGAAGGAACTTAGTACTTATACTTATATCCTTTGTAATTAAATTTGTGTGTTTTAACTAGCAATTAAAGTCTTTTTAGGCCTTCCTCCTCTTCTGCGTCTATCTATCTACCCACATTCATATTAATTTCGTTACATTATCACAAAAAATAATAATTCACGAGTAGAAGTAAAAGTTCCACGGCCGGGATAAAGCTAAAAAATACTTAAAAGGTGGTCAGACTGCGGTCATGTCCATAAAATACGCGAGGTGCGAGTGCGTAGTGTGCGAGCGCCAGCCAGATGATGTCTCAGAGCGCGGGGAGCGCGGGCGGCCCCCCACACCTCACCCCCTGAAATCGTGATTTGAGCACCAGATCCTGGCCTTAAAAAACTCCGACCCGGTTACAAACACAAATCCTGTTGGTATAAAGAATTACACAAATAATAAATACCTGAAGGGTTGGTAGTAAGTATTTTATTGTTATGAAAGTAACAAAAGAACCTAATTGGGTAAAGAACTCAATAATAATGATTCGGTATTATTGCAAGTGCATAAATTATTTTGTTCTATCATATGTCATTTTTTTGTGTATTGTATTATATTGGGAATTACATAGGGTGTTACAATGCCTCAAAATGTAAAAAAAAAAAACTTTTTCTCTTTTCGTAGTAGGGTCAAACATCACTCGACGATAGGTCGTCCCCGGACACTATCGTGAATGAGGGCTGGTACGGTGAAAGGAGGAGTTTCCGTATTAGCACTTGTTAACAGCATGCCCTTTAGACAAACTGTGAAGACACTGACTCACGTCTTTTATGTACCTATGATGATTATGATTGGATTATGAATGATTATAATAATGTATGAAAAGGGACTATCTCTGCCTCTTACTGAATACTGAATTTCTAAAAAGGTGTCTTTAGGATTCTTATTACCTTCTCGTTGTTTACTTACGTAAAAATGTTTTGACATAAACTTAAAATCAACCATTTTTCTATTGACATCATTTCTACGAACAACATTGTTCTACTGACTAAATTGTCGAAGATATAGTTTAAGATCAATCACATTTTCTACAAGTCAGATGACAAGATCAGTCGATCCTACTTAAGTTTATTAATGTAGCTTACTTGCCGTCTTTTCTATAAAGATCGTTTATTCTTTTTTCAAGCTTAAACAAACCCAAGCAATCCAAAACCCTGAAAAACTAAACAGAATCGGACACCGTAAAATTGGATATCCGTTACAAAATTTCACACGACCAAATATCGCGGATGAGTGCGCCTGAATACGTTGGTTTGTACTCTAAACGATATATCATACTGTTTTGACAAACACTATTGTATGTGTCGCTGAAACGCGGTTCGTTAAACTTGTGGACTTGCTTGCATTTGGTGCTGGTGTTGCCATAAAAACAATGCTTTGCACATATGTGATTACACCTTATGTGCCAACACATGATTAATAATATCATAATGTTTTCTTGTTCTGTAAAATTCACATAAGACACATTTACACAATTTGAAATAAAAAGTTGTATGTAACACTCATGTCATGTCAAACAACTGCATGCGTTTATTACAAAATGCATTAACACTTTAAATGTCAAAATATTTTCTCATCTAGCTAACTAAATTCAGCTCACATTTTCTAAAACTTCGTGTTTCCGTGGATGTAAACTTCTAGAGAAACCTCCATTTCTCATTCATGCTTCGAAACTAGCCGGAAAGTTGCATCTTTTTAGTTCCAAAAAGCCTTTGAAAGTCATCCCTTTGAAGTGTAGGCGCGAAAAGTTTGCCAGCTAAAAGCAGATTAGCATCAGTAATTAAAGGTGTTGCAATCACGGCGGTGCTCTATTATGTGGAATTTGTCACTCACTGAAGTAAAAAACTCCAAGTAAAATGAATCCTTTTTGATTACCTACCAAAGTTATTTTAAATTGTCAACAGCTGAGATAGAGCAGATGATAACGGGTACTTATTTATATCAGAACTTGACCAGAACGAATTATCAATCTTGCACCGAGTATAGTTTTCAGGTTGGTTAACATTGTTAATTAGTCATTTGTTTCCATACTTATTTTCTAACAATTTCATATGCATCATAAATACAAAAATATTAGACTGTGCGACTTCCTCGCACATGCTGCAGTAGTGTTAGATCAAGATAAATGTTCCGCTTTTAAATGTAGAGCTGGTGGCTGCTCCATAAGCTCGGAGGCTGTAAGTAGCTGAAAAGTAGTTCACAGTTCATTGGCGGAATCCCTACGGCGACTCTTTGAGAATATGCTCTGTGGGTAGGTTTTAAAGCATTCGGCAAAGGTTACACTGTTTTCAAAAAGTAAGCTTTTGAATATTTTGGTTACAAAAAACCAATGGAATGTTGTAGGTATTAATAATTATTAAGGAAACTATAGGGCTAATTCCTACCTAAATATTATTAGCTGTATTACATAATATAGATATGCCTTTTAATTTAAAAAAATAAAATGATTAGATGTTTCATGATTCGGTGAGTATCTTGAACAAAAAAAAAAGAAATAAAAAAAAAAGATTTAGAACTTGAGTTTAGACAAAGCAGCATTAACAGTGTTATTCGAGGCATATAGATTGAAATAATCGAGCGTCGGTGGCCAAGTAGTTAGGACACCGGTCTTACGATCGGGAGACCCGAGTTCGATCCCCGCCATGTACCAATGAGTTTTTACTCACGTACGTTTCCCGACAGCTCTTACGGTGAAGAAAAAGATCGTGATGAATCCCACATTCAAATAAAATTTGAATTCAGATGATATTTGAATGTGACTTATCCTAAGATTCGGGCCATATTAGCCTTCGGGTTGCAGATGTCAGATGGCAGTCGCTCTGTGTAAAAACTTGGTTCCACGTCAAATCTCCTAGGTTAGGTAGCCGACCCCGACAGAGATCGGGATAAGGCAATGAGAATGATGAGATTGAAATATACATTTGACAGTTTCGTATACTTAAAGAAAAACAGGTTACGTTTATACCAGTCAAATTGCAATTATTATAAAAATTCAGAATCCACCACGCTACCCTACCCATGGACCCTTAGATATGGCGTAGGGTTAACAAGCCACCTGTTAAATTAAATGTATTCTACGAAATCATGACTCCTTTTTTATTATATCTATCATATGAACCGTAAAACTTCACCGATGTATGAAATTAAAGTAATGTTAAACAAGTTTTTTTAGTCTAAGAGTTTTTTTATCAACAGCTTGCTTGTTTGAAACCACTTTGACCGAAAAAAAATTCAAGAAAACTTGTTTGACCGGAATTATTATGACACCAATTGTAAAAACTGTCATGTTCATAAAGATTTTTCATGTTTATCATATTTTAATTAGTACTTAAATTGAAGTAAAAGATTCAGTTTTTATGGTAGGTCGGCACTTGTGAAATGAATAGTCATAGGATGAACTATGTACTATTAAGATGTAAATTTATTAGCATACTAATGGGTAAAACTGGTAGTGGAAATTGGGCCTTCCCACAAAAAAAATTGACGCCAGTCGAATGCGTGTTTAAAAATAAACATCATACAAAAGAACTTTAGACATGCGTTCAACTTGCGTCTCACTTTTTTGTGGTAAAGCCCTAGGTGTTTTGATACGTTTTACAGAAAAATGACGCAGGCAATGCAGCTAGACAGTTGTGCGGATTTTATCTGGGCAAAAACCGCTGGAGCGAAGCTACGTATGTAGCTAAGTTGGCAACTCTGGCAACTATGCTTAATAATGTACACTGCATGTCTTGCAGAGCGCTCGTATACCTAGCGGACAAGTTGACATTTCGACAAGCCATGCTTTATACGCGCAACTTTCCTTGCAAGAACTGAGCAACGTTGCATAGGCACTTATATACGCTTTATCTTACCGGAACGCATAATAATGTAGACATACATGATACATTATTGTCTTAAATGGTAATTTTCTAGCCAATCTTCAAGTGAGGATGGTGATGAGATTAACTGAGAAACTTTCTTACCAAGGAAATTTATTCTATTCAGTTGAGTATCAATATAAAACAAATGTCAAAATTTTAACTAAAAAAAAATGCCTTCTGGTACGAATTTATAAAAAGTTGCAAGAAATTTCACGTAAAAAAATCCTATTCAAAATGTGATAAAAAAAATTCAATATTGATCACTTGGTATAAATAGGAAAGAAAAGTCACCAAGCAAAATACATAACTGCGGGCGATTGTTTTTTACCTACCTAGTACTTGCTCAAAAGCTATAATATTTTTAGAATAAATTAGGTTTTTGTGAAAAAGTAAAACCAATATTAATTTTCTCCTCACGTAACAGGATTTAGCAAACAAAATGTTAAATTAAGGTAACCAAAATAGATTAATTTTTTGGTATGAAATAAAGTGAAATTTAACTAAAAATATGGTAGAGTTAACTTTGCGTGACATGAAATTTTATTTCGACAAAACATATTTCCCAAAAGGTTTCAAAAAACACGTTATCGGAATTTTTTAACAGTTCATTCTCCATTCAGTATGCACTTTATATTGTGAATGTATTCAGGTATAAATCAGTTGAACGAACGAGATCGTGGCTGGTTGTTTGAATAATTGATAGCAATATGTCGAGCGTGGTGCTATTGTGACATGGCAACACAGCTGTTCATTCATTCGTTCTATTTTAGTAATAATCAGCATTTAATAAACCTTAAAAATCTTCCTTTTGCTTTTGACTGTTCTTACAAGTTACAATCGAGAAACTAAAGAAGGGACATTCCTTCCACTCTCAGTCAAAAATGTGATTCGACATTGTGCAGAGAATCAACCACTACACATTACAACATATTTTTTTCTTATTCTTATACACAAGATTAAAATTACTAAAATTTGGTAATCCAGAGTTTACTTTCGTTAATATTCCGATCTTGAGTTGGTAACAAACAATTAGGAAAATTACTAGATAAATACAGCGCTCGATTGTAGGGTAGAACAATTTAAAAAATGTTTTTGTACAACGATATTTAGTTACACACGATTTTTAAATACACGCCATGTCATACCTACAGAATGCACAGTTTAAAGGAAGTTAGTACTTTTCCTATCAGCTTGTATGAAACACAAATTATTTTTCCATGGAAATGCAGTGCTAAACTTTTCTGACTGGGGAGAGACAAAACTTCTAGGTATAATATTGTAAATCGGCGTAACAACTCGTTACGTATTATCCATGAGTAAAACGCTATTGTTATTGTTTCCAACTCAACCAACGGCCGTGAAGTTTGAAGGAGGCCCAGACGCCCAGACCTACTCGTGTATAGATAACGGTTGGCATGACAACGTAACGCCGGGTGGCTATTCAATCCCTTCTATCCACAGTTCTATCTGTTTCCGTGATTGTTATTGTATTTCGTGGATCGCCCGATCCACAAAGCTTTTCTATTTTCCTTCCACGCTGATTCGTCTGCCGGTGTTTTGTTTTTTTTTTTTGCGGAACTCAATTTTAGAACGTTGGTTTGATGTGTGGGTTTTAAAGTGTTTTTAGCAGGCGAGTTTCAAATTAAAACACAAGGGTTTAAACGCGCTGCTTCCGGGTACACTGATTTGACTTTTAAAATTGAGTGACTCGCAAGTTTATTATTTTTATATACCTACAGCTCGTTTCATCATTTTAGGATTACAAATTCGAGGCCAGTTATATAAAAATGTTGTATTTATGCATTCTTCCTCTAAAAATCATAAATATAACTATGATAACATGATATCTAAAATGAAATATAATTAATTTTATACTGCGTCGCCTGGTGTGTCAAAAAGATACTAGCATTTTAATGACATCTATTATGAAAATGTCATAAATTACTATCAACCCTTTTTTAGTTAACATTGCGATTAAAGCAGCTGCATTCAGGTATTGTGAATGTTGCGCTTTTACGTAGGTACTGCGCTCTCCGATCCTGATATTTTTATTGAACGTTTTTAATTTTGTTTTGTACACCAATAAGCTAAAATTTTGAAAAAAGCTGAGTCAAGGATTTAAAAGTTATATATATAGTCACAACATTATATATAGTTACCCCACTAGGTATATATAATCCGAAGGTCAGAAACAGTTATTGTGTTAATAGAGACATATCTTGTGACACGGCTCCCCCTTTGCTACATACAAAGTGAAAAGGCCCATTTACGGCGCTTCAAGGTAATAAATGAAAGTGCACTTCAGGCCGTGTGTGTTTTGTTTTATTATACCAACCAACTGTAGGTACTCAGCGAGATTATGTGCACAGTAAAACTATACATTGAGTAATGTTGTAACTAAGTAAAATGTTTGTATAATTACTACAACCACTACTAACATAGTCCCCTGGTAGACAGGGCCTACCTATTGGGGTATTTATTCAGATTGACTCTAAATAATTTCTTATCCAACAGCTATGATGCTACGCGGTTTTAAACTACGACGTAGTAAAATATGCTACAGTTCGTAGCACAGCGTATTTACCTTTGTATAAAACCAGAAGACACATTTGAAGTTTTGTTTGCGTAGGTACGAGTATTTTCCATTATTTAACTTTGTTTGAGTATCTTGCTAGTGTTATTTAAAAAAATCCTTTTGTATATTCGGTATTTATCACAAGTTCAAAAGTGATTGAAAACTGATTAAAAACGCATGATTTAAAAGTTAATCTTCTTGTGTACGTGAGTACATGCTGTCCCAAAAAATTGCTGCACAAATTTATATAAAAAATGTTTGACATTTCAAATGTATTTTTTTTATTACTTTGTAGTTAATATAATAGTTATGAATTCGTTTTTGCATGAAACAAGATGGCAAATCTGAAAATATGCATAAATTTTGTTATCGTTGTCACCGCTAATGCTTCGAAAGTACCACTTTTTTATATACATTTTTTACGATAAACTAAGAAAACCCGAGTGAGTATTTATAAAGTAAAGTACCATAAAATTTTTCCTCCATCGCGTCATCCTCACATTTTTTAATGAAATTAAGTGATTTTTCTGATCAAAATGTCTTTTCCTTTCGAAATAATATTAGATTTGATAAAACAAAGCTTTGAAAACCAGAAAATAATTACATTTTGCCGTTTATTTTAAAAAGATTCTAAGTAGACCTAAAAAGACTGACGTCGTCGTAACCGGATGAACTTATTTGAGGACAGAGAGAAATCCTTCAGAAAACACTGAGAATTTTTCGTTTTTCCCAAACTGCCCAGTACCTATTCAAACAAATATTCACAAAAAAGTTTTATTTTGGTATCATCAACCTCTCCAGGACTCAAGAGGATAAATTACACCTCATTATTTTCCTACAACTGTGAGTTTTCCTGCACGCGATATTTCAAAGTGAGACATCCGTAGGTATGTACACGAACTTAACGTAAACGTGTAGCAAAGAAACTCTTAATGAAACTTATAAAAGTTGATACGGTAGTAGCATTAACTAAATGAGAAGATCTTATCAAAAGGCGTTAGCTATAAGTGGGGTATTTTCCGTTATAGCGTTCTTTCGAGTTGTACACAACAAAAACTTATGGTTGAAATTAGACGTTGATGGAATGATGTATGAATGATGTAGATACCTAATGGAATGTATTAATGTAAGTAAAAGCAAAGACATATATTTGACAACTATTGACTTCAAACTTCACGTATTAACTTTATGTTGACACATGATTATGGGAATAACATTTTGGTGACTACTTCAAATTTTTTTTGTGTCGTGCTACTCAATATATTTTATTTTATACAAGGTGTAACTTTAAATGCGCAAAACCTCAGACACCCTCAATTAGCCCATGAAACTTCACAACTCTACCCAAGAAACTGAGTCCGAAATATGAAAAAAGAATTTGGGCCTCTCATACAAAATTACCGACCGACCAAGTCAATTTGTATGGAAGGTAGAAATATTTTTCTCACATTTCAACCTATGTTTCTTAGGGAAAGTTGTTCAGTTTCACGGGCTGTTTGAGGGTATGTGAGGTTTTGCGCATTTAAAGTTACACTATGTATAATGGTTTTTTGTTGTTTTGTCACATAACAATTTTTAAGCCAGCTTGATAATACAAAATCGAAAATCAGTAAGTAGATACCAAATTTTTTACTTTATAAGCACAGTTCGTGATCAAACTATGAACACACCGCAAGGCGCTCACGCTAGGAGCAAGATAATGGGCGTAGATGTTATCACAAAGTGTAATACCCGGACAAATTGAGCTGGCTGCAATTAGCCGCAGACTTAATAGTCGTGAAGTGTATTGCCTTAATTTACACCGCTGTAATTTTGTGTCAGTATTCCTATTTGTTAATACGTTTTTGTGGGAAACTGTTTCACTCAATTTTCTTTGTTGCGTTAGAGCAAATTGATGTATATAATTATGTACTACTATACACACTCGCTATATAGCTTTCAGATCAGATGCCGTGTGATGCCGGCTTAGAATAGCATCACCCCACATCCTTCCCGTGGGTGTCGTAAGAGGCGACTAAGGGACTCGAGAGTATTGGTGTATTACAATTTTTAGGCGACAGGCTGACAACCTGTCACTATAGTGATACACATGTTTTCCGAAACAACCTTAGAAAACAATACTCAAAAATGTCAGACGTGGCGATAGCGACCGTATTCTTACGGCTGTTAACGCTCTGCCTACCTCGCAAGGGATAAAGGCGTGATATATGTATGTATGTATGTATATAGCTTTCTGAACAGTATTTCAATCCATGTCAGTAATTTTATCCATTTAAAGAGTCAATTGATAATGTTGATATAATAGCAATCAACCAAGTACTTAAAGTTTAAAAAATATTTCCAGTTTCCATTTGAACAAAAGATTATTACAAAAGATATTACAAAACAAAAACAAACAAAACACAAATCACGCCTTTATCCCTTGCGGGGTAGGCAGAGCGTTAACGATCGTAAAATTACGGTCGTTATCGCCACGTCTGACAAGTATTGAGGGCACCTTCAGATGATTCGTGTATCACTGTAGTGACAGGTTGTCAGCCTGTCGCCTAGAGTTGTAATACGTGCTAACACACATGAAACCCTCGAGTCCCTTAGCTGGTTTTTACAAACCCACGGGAAGAATTGGGATGATGCTTTTCTATACCGGCATCACACGGCAATATTACAAAATATTATTACAATAATAATATTACAAATAATAAATGTTGCTCAATTTTTATAGCATTATCGGCAATCAAACACAATGTCATTTAACTGATCCCATTTTCATAAATGTATTAAGTAAGTTATTAAAAAATTATATTTCCAGGAAAACCATGATAAAATTTTTCATTCATTATGGTAAACCGTCCAAAATAATTGAAATTGGAACGATTATCTGATATCGTATTCCATTTTTGTTGTAAAGTATAAAATTGGTATTAATTTGTTATTACTGATTCAAAATTATCAGCATAAATTAATCCCTTCCAGGGGATCCGTTACAAGAGTTAATGCTAGTAACTACATACTATGTACCCTCGTTTTAGGGTTTCGTAGAAACTAGTTTCTTGTCTAACCCGTGTCATTTCGTCTGTCTATATGCATGTCTATCCACATTCCTCAATGTCCTTGTCTAAGTTTAGTATTACGAAATAAAGTTAATTTCATATTTGGTGCCTACGAAACTAAAACTAGTGGAATAACTATTTTTAGGGGACTCCTATACACGCTTTTGGCTAGATTGACTATAGAAAATCTAGGAATCTCCTGCGAATAACTAATGTTCCGTATCACTCACTTGGTATGTTTGTGTGTTTCCGCAATGTTTCGAACCAATCGGTGATTCTTCGTTGGGCGTGCCTATACGTCCATGCCGCAGTATTCTATGTCGAAAGCGTGGCGACCGCGGCGTGGACGTATAGGCACGCGCGACTCTCCGCCCGACGAAGAACCACCGATTGGTTTAAAACGTCGCGGAAACACACAAACATGACAAGTGAGTGATTCGGAACATTAGTTATTAACAACCTACTGTGAATAAAATGTTTCTCTCCAAATGTTCTCATTATTTTAACCTACTTACCTACGAAATGTACCGTCAAGCCAAAATTATTATGCAAATTTGCACCAGTACTCAATTTGGATGCACTTTAAACCCCCATCACCAGATTTATGTAATTATATCGAAAACATAAACTAAATCAATATTGCTCGATTGAAAAACCGTTCAAAAAATTTAACCTATTCATGACCTGATCATCAATTCAGCTCATGCCTCACTCAACTCAAAATGGTTGCGGGATGCCTAATCGTTTCAAGTACCTCCATAAATATCTCGGATTTCGAGATCGAAATGCACTCAGGAAAGCCATCGCTACTCTGCACGTAGATTGCATCTGCGAGAAATTTATAGACTTTCCCGATATTACCTGCTCTTGCATTACTGAGAATGTTGGCACGAATATTATCGTGGAATTTCAAATGGGGAGAGTCTGTTCGACAGCGCGGTCGGTTTTTGTATGTTTCATCTTTCATAAAAGAGAAGCATCAGCTTGGATTTTCCGTTGTCAATGATTTGATAAAGATATATTTACAATAGTATTTGGTTAAATGTTAAAATAGGTTTTAATAAACTAAATTAAATGCTGAATATTTTTCATGTCGCAAAAAACTTAGTTTTCAAATTAAGATTCTTCCTGCTTTGACTAATTTGATTGGTGTATTGGAATGCTATACATGCACAGTACTAATTTATTCTTATAAAATAAGATAAAAAAAAAACTATCAACGACGGCCAGGAGTCGGTACCGTTCGTTACACTGCTCACTAACTGATGTTACGGCGCCACGACTTTAAAGTGTAGACAACTTGTACTTTTAGAAATATAATGTAAATCCAACCAATAAAATGACTTTTTAGTCGAGGAACACACTTGACGAACGGCGGAGCGCAATAATATCGCAGCGGTCTGTCAAATCCATTCTAGAAACGTCACTCCCCATACTAAAATCGCACTCGACGGATTACACTGCGATAGCGCTGCGTCAACAGCGGTTGAGCGGTTTTATTATTGGTATTGACATTTCTAGTATGGATCTGACAGACCTCTGCGATATTTTTGCGCTCCGTCGTGCGTCAAGTGTGTTCCTCGCCTAACACTTGAAATAAGTTTCATTACATAGGTACATACATACACATATCACGCCTCTATCCTTTGCAGGGTTGGCAGCGTTAACAGCCTTAAAAATGCGGTCACTCTCGCCACGTCTGACAAATACAATAATTTTCACCTCATATTAATAATTGAATTTGAAACAATATCTTTGTGCGTGTCCGACACGCTCTTGGCCATTTTTTATTTATCAGTATGTGAGCAGTCGCGCACGCCCTCTACATTGCCCGCATCGCATCTGCCACACAAAATTGCAGGATTCAATTTGCCAGATTAAAAATTTACGTTTTTGATACATTCAAGTAAATGGGTGGTATCTGTACGTGCTCTTTGTTAGGTCTATTTTTTTATTGCTAAGTTTTTCCGAGGCTGTGAATTTATGTTTGGTGTAAGATTTTGTGATTGTGAGCTTTCAATTACTTTCAGTACTTTAACCGTTTTTAAAATTATTACACGGAAAACTACGTGCGAAACAGCAATAAAAAGTAACCAACTTTTACTATTTTTACATAGACGCGAGTAACTTCGATTTATAATATTTTATTTACAAACTCAGGAGTATTCGTACCTAAGCCATTATGCATATTAATTATTATTTTTAGTGGATTTAAGATAAATCTAAGGTTAACAAAACTTGAGTTGTTCCAGCTGTATATTACCTACTTACAACAATATTCGCCGTGGAACATATAAAAACCACAATACCTACGTTTGGAACCTCAATTTGACTACAAGTAAAACGGATAGAGCACCGCACAAGTTGAACACTAAACAGTACATTAGACTACCCATAAACTGTCCCTCCTGTTGAAACTTGCGCTACCAACTATCTGCCTGTGAGTCATTTAATTACAGACTGTGACGTCGTAGTGACGTACCTACTGGGCGTAGAGAGGATGGGACAGTAATTCTATCGGATGAAGCGATTTGGAAACCAGGATAACTAGCTTAGACGAATAGCTTGATTTGGCACCTATCCGATTACGTTCAAAGCTATCGATGCAATCTTGAAGTACTGCTTGCCAGAAATTGGATTCAATTATTATTTAAAACAATCTTTTGGAATGTTACACAACTCACAACTATGTCAAAAGCCTGCTACTTGTAGAAGGCGGTGTAAAAGTCCTGACACTAGGGTTCATCTGGTCGCTGGACGACTCGGTTTCCTACACGAAAAGAAAGAGAGCATGTCACACATGTATACAACTGACCTTGTTCAAAAATTCAGAATATATAATTTAGTTTCTTTAACGGACTCTGATCATGTTCCATTATCTATCTTAAAAAGTTTATATTGTACGCACTCCACCTTAAAGTAAGCCGTCATAGCAGCGCATTTTTCTTTTCGTGTGGGACACCGAGTCGTCCTACGACCCGATGGACCCTAGTGTCAGAATTTTTCAACCGCCTTCTACAAGTACGTACGTAGTAGGCTTCTGACATGGTTGTGTAACGACCGCCGTCTAAGTGATCATAGACAGCAACCGGGACCTACGGCTTAACGTGCCATCCGAAACACGGAACCATCTTACTTACGGACAATCGGGTGGTTCAGCCCGCAATGTCCTAACCAGACTGGGAACAAGTTCACAAAGTGATAGATATCAACTTTGTGAGTGACCCACCGAGAATCGAACCCGGGACCTTCTGCGTCAAAGGCAGTCGCACTACCACTGCGCCACATCGGTCGTCAGCGCATTAAAACAACCAAAATGACACCGTAACCTAAACAACCACAACAGTCCAATGCTGGACATGGGCCTCATCGGAAGGTATTGCCATACCGACACAAAAATATCATATCAATAGAATATTTCGGTAACGTAATTAATTATAGTCCACTACAGAATGCATGGTTGCACCAAGTACATATCAACTAAACTTCCTAATCCAGTATTCGCTTTCCGTCTATGCATGGTACACGCTTCACATCTCGCGGCTCTATTTAAGCCGTCAGGCCTAATTAGCATAATGCAACACTGCGACTAGCACACGGCTTTTGATTACATTGTCGGCTGCCGCCGGTATCGCGTATCGAACTGGCGCACGGAAGCGGAATGCTGCGCCAAAAGTCAATTTGCTTATAGTACATACATACATATATCACTTTATTCCTTACGGGGTAGGCAGAGCGTTAATGGCCGTAAAATTACGGTCGCTATTGCCCCGTCTGACAAATATAGATGGCCGTTTGAGATAGTTTGTGTATCATTATAGTGACAGGTTGTCAGCCTGTCGCCTAAAAGTTGTAATACACCTGAAATCTCGAGTCCCTCAGTCGCCTCTTACGACACCCACGGGTATGAAATTGGGTGATGCTATTCTAAGCCTGCATCACGCGGCATGCTTAAAGTATTAACAAAGAATACTTACTATAGCTATCCGTATTAGTACAAGTTATCGTTGTTTTCTTTTTCAATAGCAAATGAGAAATTTCATTTATTACACACCAACGGAACGAAACGTTGAAGAACTCTGACAGAAAAGTGGTTAATATATACAGTGCCCTATACGAAAAGAATAAGAACAAAACAATCGCTAGATGCAAGAAAACTTATTAAACACAACTTACGAAAATGATTTTAATGTCAGGCAAAGTAAAAATATTTAGGCATTTTCGTGATAACAATAACTTATATTTCTTATACAAATTTCACATGCATTTTCTACTTTCCCTACAACTTTTTTCCATTTATACCCCTTTCTTTTTTCTTTTCCTCTACAACCAAACTCACCACAAATGAACCAGCAGTAAATCAAGCCTTGCCATTACTGTCAGAGGGTATAAAACTTTCATCATACGCGTAACTTATGTTATCGGGGTATGAATTAATCCCACAAGAGCTTTATTGCAAAAGTTAGTATTATATTGTGTTTTATTATGATTTTGTTCATTGGTTTAGAAGTAACTGTGAAGCGTTATTATTGAAAATTCAAAGTTGCAGGGACTTATGACATATAAAAAGCATTATTAATTTTTACTATCAGAATATATATTTTTTAATGTTTCTTGAATTTGAGTAAACCAACAAGTGAGTATTATCTATTATTCTCTGTGTAAAATAATGAAGAAATAACTGATTTGTAAACCCTCTAATGTATCCAACATTTAAAAAATCTACTAAGCTGTACTAAAACACTAACTGAAAAATTCAGATGATTTATGTAATAAGGTAATTTAATAAGGTAAGGTAATTTCAAGGTAAATGCCGTGTGATGATGGCTTAGAATAGCATCACCCCATTTGTTCCCGCGGGTTTTGAAAATGCAACTAAGAGATTCGAGGGTTTCATGTGTATAACAATTTTAGGCGACAGGCCAGGCCAGGCAATTTTAGGTGACAACCTGTCATTATAGTGATACACGAATCATCTGAAAGGGCCCTCAATACTTGTCACGTACACAATTGTAGACGTGGCGATAACGGCCGTAAGTTAACGATCGTTAACGCTCTGCCTGTCCCAAAAGGGATAAAGGCGTGATTTATGTGAGTATGTATGTAATTTCAAAGATTCACTAGGTACAAATTATAATCAAAATATCAAGTGAAAAAGCAGACACGTAGGTACTTTACCGTTCAGCATAAATAAATCAAAATGACAAACAACTCAACATATCCTGTAAACCAGAGCAAACACCCTTTGTAACAGACTACATTAGAGGAATTAGGAACTTAGTCCTTTAACCTTATATGTGTCGTCTGGCATTTTGTCACAAAATGAGATATTTCTGGGTACTAGAGATTTTCCCGACAGACGAAATCACAAGTAACGTTGAACCCTTGGGACATGTTTACTTAATGTGATATTAATACATAATTTCGCATGAGTTTTTTGTTTATATACCTAGATTTGTGTCAAAAGACCCTTGCCTAATATGAGAGCCGGCTGCTGGGTAATTTAAAAACTAAAAAACACGAACAAACAAAACATGAAGCTTCCACTTGACCGTCAAAACATCGCGCAATGAGACAAAGTGCACAGTTCAGAATATTGTCCAAGGGAGGAAAGCGAGCGCTACTGTGAAGCGGTAATGCAGCATTATGCTAATGACCCCCGCCTAAATAAAGCCGGCCGGGAAATATGAGAGCCGGCTCCCGGACAAATTACGCCGACTCTCGGCTAATAAAGATGGTAATACTGGCCTAAACAATTTGTAGTTAGTCGCCGTGCATGCGTTCTGTTCTGTTGTTTCATGCATAGTTATTATTTGTGCGCTTGAACTAGATAACTGGTGCTTAGGGATAAACAATGTCGTTGTGTGTGTTTCTAACATTCTACTACAGGAATAGCAATAATTTTATTCGTTAATATTTTTGAATGGTACAGCTGTTCTTATGTGCAACGTTTTCTTAAATTCCAGAGAGTCGTAAGACAATTCTTTTGAAGAGTAATAAAATATGTATATCAAAAAGTACGCGCCACCTGGAGAATCCAGAATATTTTCTTTCAAATAACAGTTGCTAATATTATTATAAGAAATTAAATTTATTTCCCAACTTAAGTAATCAGCAATCACACAAGTATAAGATCTGTCGAACGCCGTGAAACAGCCGAACCCGTCGAAGCTACATGAAATAACCTAGACTAGATTATTTTTGTATTTCACATTCTCAAATTCATGACCTAAAGAAGTACTTACAATCCATGTTTAACAAACAGAATAACAAAGTTTTTCTTTTGATAGAAACATAGCACAACTCTCCAAGATCTACCTAGTTTCAGTAGAACAACACTACACGACACCCGATAAATCAGAATGAGGTAACCAGCAGACACACCTCATTGTGACTACTGCTATCTGCATACGTTTCGGGTGGCTTGGTTAGTTTGGTATGGTAATCTAGTGCTTGACATAGATAGCTACATTTAAATTACAAACTTAATTATCTACGATTTCATATTAGAAAATTTACCGCGAAATGTTGTCAGTCTATAATACAACATGCAAAATAATTTTCATGCTTAATACTTTTGCCTCTGATACTATATCTAGCGGAACATAATTCTCGATTTATAATCCGCAGAGTATGACATGAAAATTTAAATATAATTCGCCGACGATGTCTTAACTTTACGACTCAGTCAAGTCATTAAAAACATGGAAATGGAAGACGAAATTACGTTGTAAGTATTTATTATGAGACTGAAAATGTTGGAGGTATTTGAGAGTCTATTTAAGATAGCTGCAAGTGAATAAGTATTGCATCAGGTGTACCCAGGGACAGGTTATTTACTAATTAAAGTAATTTGAAATGTACTGCTCCGCCCGCGTGAAAGTCGGATTTAATCCCGTAGTATCCCCCAGAATTTCTTTTTTTGGATAACAAGTATCCTATGTGTTAATACAAATTACCCTATATCTGTGTGCCAAATTTCATGAAATTCGGTTCAGTAGTCTAAGTGTGAAGGAGTAACAAACATACAATCTTTCGCATTTATAATATCAGTAGGATGATAACTTATTTCTGTTTCAGTGGATTGGATATTGTCTAAACTCAAACTCAAATTATTTATTCAAAGTAGTAAGATTTACATTTATCCTTTTGATGGTCAAGTATTAGTCATTGTAAAAAAAATAAAAATACAGGATCAGTACATTTTTCTATAACTTACAACAATTTTATGAACCTATAGTCTGTCAGTTTAGGTACTTATCTTTTTGTAAACAAACTTTGTATGAAAGTGACACTTCAGAACTGCCAGTTTAATACAAAATTTGTTTACAAAAAGATAAGTACCTAAACTTACAGACTATAGTGTAAACGCGGCTCAAACGTTAACAAATATTTCCTACCTCTTTTCAATCAAAGGTACATAGAGATTCACAGCTACCATTATAAATGGAATATGATACAATTTTGATAAAATAATGTGAAACATATTTGACAACCTTACGGATGTTTAATTAATATTAAAATACGATAAAAATGTCCAACTGTTGAGTATTTTTGTTTAAAGACTAAAAAGCACGAGGCCGTAAACAATTTTAAATTGTTCCTTTTACCCGACAAAGACCTTCTACTGAGTGAACTTTTCCATTTTGCCAAGTGCTACAGAAATTTATGCTTACAAAACGTAGCGTTTTCTTTTCATTTTCAAGAGCGCCATCATTTTGAATTTTATGCAGATTGAACTAATAGACTTACTCTTTATAAGGAATCAATATCTAATATCTACTAGCATGGTTTTATTATTTTTTATTGTACTTAGTTAGTCGTTGTCACAGTGGCGTGGTTTGGAGTAATTAGTATTTAAACTAGCTGGTGCCCTAAAAACTTTATTATTTTAGCTTATACTAAAATTTTTGATAGATAAGTACCCGAAGTTTTGCTGACATCATGTAATTAAAAAAAAACAATTAAATAGTAAAATTACAATAATACCAAAGTTTGGTCGGCAAAACCTTGCTCCCACGAATGCGATGGCCAAGAAGTTCGACGGGTACTGTATATATGCAGTACGGTGGTTCTTCCATAATTATGTTTAGTCTTTTAGGATCCCTGTAGGTTCAGTATTCAATATCAGGTTACAGATTAGTGATTTCCTGCTCCAATCCATCGCTTTCTAGGTCTCTTCTCTATTTGTTGAACTTTCCGCCACATTAGTAGCAAATTTTCTGAAAGTAAGCAATATTTACTTCTAAGGATGTAAATTCCATGAAGTAGACTGATCCCACATTCTCTCAAAATTATGATGATTGAAGATCCGGTTCATGAGTGTGGATAAATAAATCAAAAGCTCTATAAAAACCAAGTAATCCCACATTATAGATTTGACAGCGTGTGGATGAGAACGCGAGTAGACTTTCGTCAAAGGCAGTCGCAAATACCGCTAGGCCACTTTGCAACGCAGAAGGTTCCAGGTTCGATTCCCATTGGGCCACTCGTAAAGTTGATATTTATCACAGGATATTACGGGCTCAACCACCCGATTGTCCGCAAGAAAGATGGTTCCGTGTTCCGGATAGCACGTTAAGCCGTAGGTCCCAGTTGCTTTCGCTACTCATAGAAGGCGGTTGAAAAATTCTGACACTAGGGTTTGTTCAGTCGTCGGACGACTCGGTGTCCCACACGAAGAGAGAGAGATGGTGCATATAGAGAGAATCGAGATCATAAATCAGCTGGCATGGCACTACTCATAGCCGTAAAAAGCAGCAACCCTAGCGTGTAGGTATAAATTTTGGAAAAGAAGGCAAGCTGTCTTTCTGTAAATTCTTTTTTTTGTGGTTATAGGCTCTATAGGCTCACTGGTCATACGTATAGAAGATATCACTCTTTATCACTCTACTAGTTACTAGTAATTATTTATAACTGTATTTTAGTGATATAGTGACTGTGTGATTAATTGATCGCCATATTTTGCATGCAACTTTGTCAGTCTTTGCTTTGGTCTATAGATACAACCATACCAAATATAATGTGTCATTTCCATTCCACAGAAAGTAAAATGCAAAGCAACAAAATCACTGGTGACGAAACGACTGCTAGATGAACACAAAGAACAATTTACTTACCTTCCAACTGGATCTTCCAATAGAGTAAGACAACTTTTTACCACTTACTGCTTTAGATAAGGACCTAGGAAATACACCAGTTCAATATGATTGTGAATGAGATTACTTTATTCAATGAGTTTGAGATCCATCTTCCAAGTTTCAATTACTTAGCTCGGAATCTACAGAAGACAAACGCTTTGCATTCATATCGAAGAAGAATTGGTAAGTAATTTCTTCTTACAATTTTGAGTAGAGTAAGTTGTAAATGAAGGTAGCTAGTTTGCATCAAATTGCCATATGTATTTCAATTAAAAGCTTTAGGTATAATATTAAAAGTAATTGCAGGTGTAATAAATATTGTTATTAGAATTTCCTATGTTGCATTATGTTTATATTCCAAATTACAAACGATTTGCTGTTACACATACCTAGAGATTTGAAAAACCCCCATATGTAGTAGCACTAAAGTAAAATATCCAGTAGATTTCCAACTCAGCTCAGAAAAGCTAAGCCCACACAGCCACATAGGTAAGTTTGCCTTTTGAATGAGTGCGTCTTTCCATGTTTGTCCGATGCTTGAGGTACGCACACTCCATTTCAACATGATGTGAAACAAAAAACGTGAATGGCTCTTTGGAAGCATTCGTAAACTCTATACTTTTTTCTGAAAGAAGTGAGATTGAATAACAAAGTGCGCTCTTTGATCGGCCTTTGAAAGCTGTTTTGTGTAGGTACGCTTTTTTACCTCTCGAACGTTTTATTCGCAACTCTAGTAAAGAAATACGAAGTGAAAGAGACGGTGACGAAACTACAAACTGAGCAGGCATAATCCATTCATGAAACTGAAGCGCATTTTTCAAGGTACACGTCAGGTTGGAAAAAAATGATTTTTCATATATTATACAGATCTGAAAACTGTTAACCCAGTTAGATAAAAATACGTTTTATATGGTTTTGTGGACTCATCAAACCTATAAAAATTACAATACACCATCCTTTGCAACTAGTATGATATAATAATGTGCTTGCTGATTAAAGCACTTTATCTGGACGTATAAAAATAAGTTTGTCATATTGATGATAATATTACAGATACAGATCATAAAGGTAATACTTTGGCAACTTAAGTTATGGTATCATGATATTGGTAGTCTGTATTATCATGGTTATTATTAGATACATTCAAAATTAATATAAGTAACTGTATATTTGAACATTTTGCGTTATTTACGTAAAATTATTATATTAGTTTATTATACAGTTGTTTTTATAACACAGTATACGAAAAAAAAAATGAAACTCGTATCTGTTTATGTTTACTTCAATAATACCCACCGTTATTTTATACTCAAACTGCGACCAAAATAAAAGCTCCGAATTATTGAAATGATTCCGAATTCCCTCCGATATGCGCAATATTCCCCGGAATCGGAACAGCTAATAAAAACAATCGAATCTGTTAACGAGATACGTCAGCTGTGATATCCACAAAGCACATATTCTACTTATTTCCAGTGGATCCAATAAACATTGTTGACATGCGAAATTGGCGCGCGAATGACGGATCAAGCTAGAAATAAATGTGTGAAGCTTGCGATATACTCAATATCGGACACGCAACGTGATTTGATTTGAATGAAAAGTATCGGATTATCTCTATCGGTCCGGCGTTAGGTATGTAAAAAGGGTAAGAAAAAAATGTGCTAGAATAAAAAATAAACCGGTTAAAACCAAGAAAAAGAGACAGAACTTTTTGTGTATTTTACACAAATTCGATTTTATTACATACGTACCACAAAACTCCAAGTTCTCGTAATTTTGTACATCATCATTATTACGAATAGCCGTTTCAGTATAAAAACAGAAGAGATTGTTAGAAAATTATCGTGCCTGCAATAAAAACGCGATTAAACTGGGATCTTTGCTGAAATTCCGCGCTCCCACATCTCAGATAAAATATACTGTGGGCTCTACCATCCTGAGCGAGACGTTATAATAAATATTTCAGAGTTTATTGCTCTTCTTATTTGACGACGGGGGTCTAATGACCAATTTAACGCTTATGAAGTGCAAATTCTCTGTCATACTGTGAAACGAGACATTATAATACCCAATTTCAGCTTCAGAAAGAATATAAATGGGCGACGCACCTGGGGATCTCAGTTCTCCTCACGATTTTTCTCTCCACAGTCTTATTTTAATTTTATCTCCTTGCGGATAGCACAATATTATTCACTGTCGCGTTTGATGTGCTATACCGTTTTTTAAATAGCTAAGATTATCAAGCTAGCCAGCTCATTGTTTTCTCTAAAGAAATATATAACGGTGGAAAATTGTTCATCATCAGATGCGTAGTTCCTGTTCGCTATGCCGTAAAGGCACCGGCTTACAATACCTAGTATTACACTATTTCTGTCGATGGCTGTCGTTAAAGGCGACTAAGGGATGAATCCAGGAAACGGGCAACAGCGTTTCTTGTGAATATCTACAAAATCTTGCACTGCGCTCGCCAATCCGTCTGGCAAGCGTGGGGATTATGGCAACACCCCCTATTTGGGAGAGACGCATGTCCAGCAATGGAATGTTGTTGTTGTAGCAGTAGTAGACGCATAGTTCTGGCAGTTTTGACTTGCATGAACTTAAGACAATCGGACGACTTAAATTAGCACCATCTTTAAAAAAAATATATAGCGTCATAATAATAAAATATAAAAGTATCTCTGTTTGTATCCTGGGGCAAATAACAAACCATAACGGTACCAGAGCGCGTATCAAATATTTTTCTCCAGCCCTAATTTATATTCAAGCTCAACGTGGACTAGTCAACTAAAAGTAGTGGGGATATAAAAGGTTAAGAAAAATCATTTCCTAGCGGACACGACTGTTCCGGAAATAGAATTCTCGCCCTTTCTGCGGGAAAAGAAATAGTCCGGAGCTATTGAGCCATATAAAAAGGCATCTATTTAACCGTGCTTTTTGAGCCACCGAGATTCCTCATCCCTCACTGGTAGTTCCTTTAGCTAAATAGGTAAATATCCTCAAGCTAAAATTTTGTTCTCTTACACATTTATTTTATTTAAAAAATTTAAGGAAATGATAATTAACGTTTTTCTCAGTAGCTTCAAAGTTAAATTAATTGTTCTTAATTTTTGGCACAAAACAATAAACAGATATCTCAAGTTCTTATCTCTGCAGAGCACTCTCATTTATCTTCAAAAGTTTGCTAAAGTGTGCGAGTTGACTGCTGATTGAGTAAGAAAGTTTGGAAATGTTAGTAATAAAAATAATAATAATAACAATAAAATTCCTCCCCATAGCCCTAGTAATCCGACCCTCACCTGCAATAGTCCTTGCATCAGGCGTGTGCTGGCTCTGGGTGTACTCTTTAGTGCAGACAGAGCGAGTATGCGCTTGATGTACACATCACACACTTAGATTATTTGGTATAAAAAGGCCTCTGTGCTGTTGGCTTCGGCCCCACACATGCCTCAAAGGACCGGGTCCCTGTGGGCCCGTCATTCGAAGACAATAAATCTTGGCATAGCCCGTACTTGGTTCTGTAAATACCGACATGCTCGTAATGTCGAGATAAGTAGAACAAACTACAGAAAAACAATAAATCTCACCTTATTTGTTTGCTACTAGTGCCCTGTCCAGCGGTTACGCCCACTGCTAGTTCCGTGATAATTAGACGTTTTCCTGCAATGTTTTATACATACAAACCTTTCTATTGAATCATTCTATCTGTAAAAAAAGCATCATATTTATGTTTATCAAAGGCGGCTGGTAGTGTCAAGAGACTTACAACACTGGAGTACAATAGGCTGATGTAAGTATGATTGTATAAATTTTTTACATATCTCATGCTCTGAAAGTAGGTCATTACTGACAAAAAACACGACCTGTAAGTTCAACTTACAGGTCAGGTTCAGGTTAAAAAACCTCGGTTGTTATTGATGGTTACATACCTAAGTACGTAATCTACTATTGAATGCTTTATTAATCGAACTTAAAGGGTTAAAATTTGTTATGAAATGAATTCGATTGGATTTATTTTAGAAAACAGGGTCGTGACGATGGCAACACTGTGACGAAAATGTGTAACCGGGCCCCTACATTGTTAACTTGCAAAAGGAAATGTGAATGCCCATCGGCGGCTTTTATTTTGTGGCCAGTTGGATATTGTTTCCCATGTCATAAATGTTGACATTGACAAGCTTGTAGGTCTAACGTTCTGTCCGCAAAATAAACCTTTGTTGCTTTCCTAGCAAACATTCTGAGAATTAGCCCACTGTAAAGTACTTACGAATACTATTTGCTTTTTGTTTGTAAAGAGTTCTATTAATTTTCTATTTTGAAATGTTTTGTGATACATTTTTTTTTGCCACGGGTTTATTTCCAACAGTGTTTGTACGTAATTGGCCATCCAGTTACTTCATTTTATTCTCGAACCGCGAAAAATTTAATACTATGGTTCGAGCAAATACAATGCTTCATTCTAACTAGTCGCTGTATACCAACAAGATAACATTCGGATACCAGCAGAAAGTAGTCAGTAGTGTATCGTGTTACATACATACATAAATCATGCCTATATCCCTCGTGGGGTAGGCAAAGCGTTAACGACCGTAAAATTACGTCTGACAAAATGTTTGAGGGTCGTTTTAGATACGTCGTGTATCACTAAAATGACGGATTGTCAGCCTGTCGCCTAAAATTGCAATACACATGAAACTCTCGAGTCCCTTAGTCGACTTCTACGACACCCACGGAAAAGAAATGGGGTGATGCTATTCTAAGCCGGCATCACATGGCGACACACAGATATCGTGTTACAGTCCCTAATGTATCTTATTGTCGTGAGACTCGTTACTTGACTGTACATACTTATAACTGTTTGCTTCATATTATTCTCCAACCGTAAAGGATTGAATGTTGTGGCTCGCGCAAACACAATGTTTTATTCAGGCCGGCCGCTGTAGAGCGACAGGATTACGCTCGGATAATCCGGTTACGGCGACCGATTGTTTTGAACCCCTGTATCGTTTCGGATTTTGAGTGAATCACTTCTACTAAATTCTCTAACGATATGTATTATTTGTGTAAAGGGTTTGGTAGGGATAAGTTTCTTAGTGGATGGTTTCAGAAATTAATTTCACAATGATGGAAAAGCGTATAAAGATTATTGTATTACTAAATACTAGCAAAAGAAAACTGTTTGTTTTTTGTGGCGAGTGACGTAAATTAAAAAAATGCCCGATAAACCAACAATGTAACAATGAGAGATTTCTATTAACACACTTCTTTCAATTTGAGGCAATATTTTCATTAAAAATAAAATATAATATTTATATTCAGACTATGATGAGAATGCTTTCCTCACATTATTTTAAAGCTCAAGTCATCACTTTATAATCATCTTTTTGTCATGTGGGAGACCACATCGATGAATGACTTGATGAGCACAAATGTCAAATTGCCCTCCAAATGTAAGTACCAAAATATGGTATAGGTACTACAACACAAGTGAAAAAGATACAAAATTTGCAGTACTTAGCTACTTTTTCAAGATTATACACTAAATTTGTTTGATATTTCGCCCCCGCAGGTCTCCCCAAGGCAAGTTGTGACACACTAAAAGCTAATTGAACTGGGCGCGAACTGTGGCCTACGTGACGTTGGGGTCGGATTACACGGGACACGCAGTAATCGGCTTAGTAGACGAGTATAGAGTTTTAACGACCGTGCCACGGAAATTTTCCCCGGTATTTTTTATTAATATGAAAGATATGATGTATTAGTTTAGTTTAGTACCTTAGTTTACGTCAGATTAAGTTTCCCGGTTGCAATCGTTACTTTATAAATGAAATACATATTTAGTTGTAAGGATACTACATGATGATGATGATGATGCCGTGTGATGCCGGCTTAGAATAGCATCACCCCATTTCCTACCCGTGGGTGTCGTAAGAGGCGACTAAGGGACTTGAGGGTTTCAGGTGTATTACAACTTTTAGGCGACAGGCTGACAACCTGTCACTATAGTGATACACAAATTATCTCAAACGGCCCTCTATATTTGTCAAACGAGGCGACAGCGATCGTATTTTTACGGCCGTTAACGCTCTGCCTACCCTGTAAGGGATAAAGGCGCGATTTATGTATGTATGTATGATACTAAAAGTATGTCTTATTCCAAATTGCATTGACTCAAAAGTCTTGAGAAAATTCTTTTGCTTTACGTCAAATACTATCACTGAGCCGCGGTTCCGCTTGCTTCAAGCCGGATGTCATGTAACATGTCCCTCAGATAAGGCTCTAAAAATAGCTGGCATTGTGTCTTTGCTGAATCAGATTTAAACATCAGATTTAGTTTGCTTCTTTGCGGAAAAGTTTACACCGTTTTGTAGAAAATTTTGGAGTGCACGCTTTGACAAGAGTTCTCTTTTGACAAATAGAATTTCTTACAGTAAGCTTTTCACGGGAAAGCTCAAAAATACTATTTTACGTTAGTTTTTTGTCAATGCTACACGCAAAAAAGTACTAACTATTTTACGTTATTTTGTGTCAACTTATTTATCCTAAGTTTTAAAAAAGTACGAATATTCAGCCTGGTTTATAATTTTGTCACATGTCTACTTTAAAATGTAACAATGTCTTATTATTAAACACACAAAATGCCCCTGACAAAGTTTTCCTATTTAAGTTTTTGATTTAAAACAAAATAACCTACAAGCCGCTAAACTTTGGCTTTGACTTGAAAACATTTTGATTTTTTCTTCACAATTACTTCTGCGTATAAAAAGCCAAACTGTAGAAATTGTGAAATTATCAGAAGGAAAGTTTCAAACTAGATTGGAAGTTGCAGTCTTTTGCTTTTGAAATTATTCTTCAGCAAGAAAATGTTACTTGAAATTTTTATTTATACAGAATATTGGAAAACTTAAGAGCTATAATTCTATTTCACATAAATAAAAAAGGGCAAAATTATGCACTTGCCAATTGTAGAAAGAAATAATATACCACTACAAACTCGCTTCATATTGTGTATATATTTTTTTTCATTTTGAAAAGTATGAAATAAAATAATTAAAGAAAAGTATTAGAAAACCAAATTGAAATTTGTATTGTGTTTTTCTATTTGAAAAAGTATAAAATAAAATCAAACAACCTGTCACTACAGTGATACACAAATCATCAATCACCCTCAATATGTGGCGATAGCGACTGTATTCTCAATGTTCGGCCATTATCGCTCTGCCTAACCCGCAAGGGATAGGGGCGCGATATATGTGTGTGTGTTTGTGTATAAAATCAAATCATTCACGGAAAATAATAGAATTTTCACGCAATTGAATTGAAAAAAAAAGCAATTGTAATGTTAATCATTTACACTTTACAATAAGGTGATAAACTTTAAATGGAAAGAGAGGAACTAGTTGCTGTGTTTAGAATTCGTTCGGGACATATTCCACTAAATAAGTTAGTTTTTCGTAAGTTTGACTCACCGAATTGCCTTGTGTTGAGTGTAATAAAATCGAAGATATGTTTATCACATTTTGGAGGACTGTACTCGGAGCGATTCTTTAAGACAACTTTCTGTAATTAATTCAAACTTTAAATCCTTTTATCTCCAAAACCGCATGGTTTAGGATTTTTTTTGTTAATATTTTTACTCTTAATCGATTGTGATTATGTTTCAACTTTTGCTGCAAAATTGTTTTTTTTTGGCAGTGACGTCATAGGTAGTCCAAAGATGACCTATTTGTTTGATATATTTTTTTCATCTGTTGAAAGTTGTAACAGCTAGCTTTTCCATATTCTAATAACGCTAGGATTCTGTTTCAGTTTGTTAAAGTTGGTTTACTCAGACGTAATAGGAAATAATGTTGATTATTGTGTTTGTATTATTGAAGTCCACATGAGAACGACGTGGTCATTTTGCTATTTTTGTACCGCAAGTAAATAAATTATTATAATAAAGATGTTTCGATGCGATGTTGTTTTGTTGTCTGGGGAAATAAATAAAAAGAAGATTGATCCCAGTAATAATTATAACTATCATGTTTCCTTGTAGGTATGTTCTGTATCTACAGATCAAAGACAAGATACTCTCACATTTTCTTATGCTACCGATAGGGTAAAAGTTCCATTTCCGGGTAGCCGTGAGCGTGAAGGAAATGATTTTTGCCAACCTTTTACATCTTTAGTATCCTGTAGCCGGAAATTGATGTTTCAGTGTAATGTTAACCAAATGTTTAATTCGTCAGTAATAAAATCAAATGCGGAGTCCTGCAGGTCACTTGTGGTTTGCGGACGTTTGAAAAAGAAATACAATATTATCATACATAGCCACGTATTCTATGATGTGAAACAACTTTAGTTTTAATCTTCATCTACACACGTGACGTGACAGAAACGTACCTGTCCAGATACTTACAGATTTACGTGAGCATATTTACAAACAACAACAATAGTACAGAAATATCAAACCGCGAAATTAAGCATTCATAACGAGTATGAATGGCTGAATTTCAATTATTAGCCGACGGATCAACACCAATTAAGAATTCTCGGTTCGGCCATTCTGTTTATCTTCCAGATCATCCCTGGTTATTTCCGATTTTGTTATTTTCATACAAAGGAATAATATACACTCTTGTTTCTAACAGGATTTACATACCGAGCGTCGGGTTTGATACCACCCAATACCTTTTATTTAAATCGAATCACGTTGTGCTTCCCATAAAATGAGTGTATACCCTCCGCACAGATTCCCAAAGCTTGATCCGTCATTCGCGCGCCAATTCCGCATGTCAACAATGTTTATTGGATTCAGTGAAAATGAGTAGAATGTGTTCTTTGCGGATATATTGCTGATACAGCCAATTCTCGTTAACAGATTCGATTATTTTCGTAGCTTCGCTGAATTTTTCTGTATTTGGCGGATTTATGTCGGGCTCCGCATGACTGGCATCAATGTTGCAACATCAATTATTGAGGATTTCTAATACGTTGAGAAAGTGTTTTTGTTATTCTTTGCCTGCAACTTACATTGTATGTCACTGTCTTAGTCTAAGCAACCCTTGAAAGCAAGCCGACTTTCAGAGACCAATCAAAATGTTCACTTGGCTATTCAATGTTGCTTCTTTCTATAGGAAAAAAACTAGGATTTGCCTCCACAGACCATTCAAGAGATCTTGTCCGCATCATGTCGAAATGGAGTGTGCGTACCTCAAGTATCAGGCAAACACACGAGAAGACGCACTCATTCAAAAGGCACACTTATGTTAGCTTTGGCTTTTTGCATAGAGTTGGAAGCAATCTGACTTTTTGCTTTGGTTTGGTTTGTGGATTTTTCGAATCCCTGTGAGCGAGATAAGCAGTGTTGTGGGCCCGGGGTTGACCTCAGACGTGATAGGCATCTTATACCGTTGATCTCTACCAAATTTACGGTTATTTTTACTGTATTGATAAAAAACTTTTGAATCACTAAACGAAAAGAATTATTCCTAACATTTTTGATGATTTCGAAGATTAGCTATTTACTAAGATAAAACATTATGCTATAATTGTATACCTACCGACATAAGTACACATTAACATTACATTTGAGCATTAGGTATATAATATAAATTATATTCCTTTTATAGGTGAATTGCAATAGTTTAAATCCAATCACGAATATTTAAAGTCACCATTTTGAAAACTGAAATAAAACACTTGCTTCACAAGCATAATTTTCATGTAGCACTTAAAAAAAAAAGCTACTTACATAGGTTTTACTTGAGAAAAATATTGACGAAGAAGGCATGTAGGTAATTAATATGTGGTATAAATTGATAAGCATTTACTCACAAAGTTTTTGTACCAAGACTTTTAGTTAATTAAATGTAACGAAACATATTCCCAGTTATGCCCAAAAACAATACAAAATCATCCAGTAGGCGTAAAGTTCTGAGCGTGGAGCATAATCTGATTTTCTTGTCTCTGTTATTGCCTCTAAAAGATTCACCCCTTCTGTATACACCATTTCTATGCGAATATAATATTTGTTATTGTAATAGGATGGGGCACTAAAGAAAAGACAGACTTAAGTCAAGGAGAGCTCAATAAAAATATCCCACTCCATTTCAATAATACAAATGACTTCTAAAAGGACTAAGAGGGTCCTTTGTTTATGCCTTAAATGTCTATAAAGTACATCGCTGTTTCGCAAAGAAGGATATGAGGGATAAAAAAATATTCAATCTCTCTGATGAAAATGAAAATATTGTAAAATCTAAATGGGATTGATCTTTTTGTTTCAAAGTTTTTAATGTTTGTAAATACTTTAAGTACCATTCAAAGAGCAGTAATTGTTGTAAAAGAATACACAAGTTGCTTTTGTGTTTGTTTTTATATTGTAAGCGTAGATATGTTTGTGCAAGATCATTGCATTTGTATGCTATGCAAATATGCTGATTGGAGTATAATGCATTGGTATAATAATTATTTTGTTTGTTAGTTTGTCTGTTTTTTACAAACTCTAACTCTTAACTGGAAAAAATATAGTTATCTTTTTCATATGTATGTAAAGGTTCATTAAAATAAAAATATTTCCTTTTACGTAAGAAAGCGAACTGCTAATGAAAAATGTAGGATGTTAAATATTACTACAATGTGGGTTAAATTTACCTGCTCCCAAAGGCAAACCACCAAAGAAGACCTTTATTAATTTCAAAAAAATTAAATGTTACAATAGAAAGTAATAAATTAGGTAATATTTCTCCTACTTTCAAGACTGGAGAATGAAATACTAGGAGTTAACATAAAATATGGTTTGCCATTATGCTGGGAATGTAAGCGCCAAATGCTAGTGTGAACAATTAATTATTAGCTGGACTATGATGATAAATTCTAATTCCCTTGTGCTTTATTAAACGCTTATCGTACCCCTGTAATATCATGAAATGTAGTAGGTATTGTATACCTACAATAATTTATTGTAGGTATTGTATACCTACAATAATTTATGGGGTTAAAGACACTGATAGCATTGAGATGTCTGAAATTGATTGTTGTGCCGGGATAAATGGCTTGAAGTACGCATTGATGCAAAAAAATACATTATTATAGGTATTAGATAAACATTTTATTGGCCACTAATACCTATTTACTGGAGCTGGACCAAAAAGCTAAAGCTGAACCAAAAGGCAGATTTTTCATAGAGTCCTTCGGTGGGCATATGTGTATAATTATAGGCAGTTTTACGGTTGAATTAATACTGCAAGAAGTTGCGCTTATTTCTTTAAATCTGAGCCAACATTTAGCTTAGTACGTGAAAATAGAAATAATACGCCATCAATAGCTTTCAACTTGTTTAATGGCGCAAAGAACGATTACCAAGTTTCAGGATGGTTAAGTTACGGTCAGTTGTCGATATTGCGGTCAATTTGTCCACAAGCCATTTTGTAGCTTGGAAACATTGATAACTGGCCACAGATTGTCAATTCAGCCCTATTTTATGAAATAAGTGAATAGCTATTCCACTTTTTTCGGGTGGTAACACAGACAAACTATACAAGTTCACTTCACAATGGGCTGTAACTATTCCTATGGTGTAACCATTTGTTTAAAAAATGTACACTCAATTCAGTACCTTCTGATTTTTTTCAATTGGTTTACATGTGTGTGCTCCCATTTTGTAACTCTTTGTAGTCATAAACAAAATTATTATTGTGGAGCGAACGGATGGACACAGCTAGTAAAATGGTAGGGTTTCTAGTCATCTACATCGCCCCAAACAGAAAATACTACAGAGTTTCTAAAAGTAAAATGAAATCTCATTATGATAAATTATTGGAACTTGGCAGGCGCACAACCGAGCAACAATTTCATCGATCATTCTGCAACTTTGAAACATTTGCATGATAAATGATGGAAGCCTGAACTCAAACTCTTCGTCGGTTCCTTAAAGTTTTCCAACGAGTTAAAGATAAAGAATGTGTTGAATATTGTATTTTTAGTAATATAACAGTTTTACTAAGTGGTTGGTACGAAACAGAATTTTAGATATAAATTTTAATTACGTGGAAAATATTTTATAAATTTGTGTTCCAGAACCTAGTTTACCGATGCTTTCTTTTTCGTGTGACACTGAGTCGTCTCATTTGAACCATAGCGTCCGAATGCTACTAAATAATAATATCTTCTCGTGCCCTGTTTGTGTTCTGTCGACTTTGACCATCACTGTTCATCACTATTGATCTCCGGCTGCCAACCGCAACATTAAAAATATTTGAAACCACCAAAATTTATTTACCCAGCATCCAGTTTTTCACATAATTTGCTTATCTTACGCAAACACCGCCAGACTGCAATATATTCCAGATTAACCCAAAAACCTCAACTTGAAGCTACAGCAACGACCGAGTTTGGAAACAATTCCTTGCACATTTTGCTAATTGCACTACACTTATGACATTACGCTTCGGAATTTACATAGACTTTAGCAGTACTATAACAATTTGATTACGTCTATACTTCAGGGCCACAAGTTTTTTGCTTTGAAAAAAAATACGGGAAAAGTTTTTATAAGTTCTATAACCAGTTTGAAGCCGTGTTGGAGTTGCCAACTACTGGTTTACAGGCCTAATAGAGATGGGGTTGTACCCTTTAAGGATTTAAACACTTTATCATATTGCTGTGGAACACTCAGTGTACGATTCCGACTTGCGCTTGGCTGATTTCAACTGCCTACTTGAATGTCTTCAATTGCTTACCAATATCAAGTCAACATAAATCAATGCTACCTCACTCATCAAGTCTGTTAATTAGACTTATCGTATTATTATCAGATATTCTACAAGACACGATTTTTCCCTCGTAAAATTTACCTCCTCTGGGCTTTATGTAAGTCTATGAACATTTATTATAAAACCAGCCTGACCTAGTACCGTGCTTTTGGGCTAGATCTGGATCTAGGTTAAGAGCTGAAACTTTGTTAATTAAACACCTACGAGTAGGTAGACGACTGTGCAACTCTAGCTATGAATTAACGTTCATATTTAAGGGCTTTTTCTACTTAGAATTGGTGGGTTTGTTTACTGTCTGTACAAATATTTTAGAAATTACGATAAATTGGGTCAGTGTTTTATGATAACTTATTTATTAAATTACAGAAGAGACGAGTATAATATTCGTATTTTTTATTATGTAATATTGGTAGGTACCTAATATTAGGTTACTGTTAAAAATAATAACGACCGATGTGGCGCAATGGTAGTGCGACTGCCTTTGACGCAGAAAGTTCCGGGTTCGATTCTCGGTGGGTCACTCACAAAGTTGATATTTATCACTTTGTGAATTTGTTCCCAGTCTGGTTAGGACATTGCGGGCTGAACCACCCGATTGTCTGTAAGTAAGATGGTTCCGTGTTTCGGATGGCACGTTAAGCCGTAGGTCCCGGTTGCTGTCTATGATCACTTAGATGGCGGTCGTTACACAACCATGTCAGATGCCTGCTACTTGTAGAAGGCGGTTGAAAAATTCTGACACTAGGGTTCATCGGGTCGTTAGACGACTCGGTGTCCCACACGAAAAAGAAAGAAAGAAGAAGAAGTTAAAAATAATGTGTTTAAATAAAGTTTAGTTTCTTAGAATAACATCATCCCAATTCCTACCCGTGGGTGTCGTAAGAGACGACTGAGGGACTTGAGGGTTTCAGGTGTATTACAACTTGTAGGTGACAGTCTGACAACCTGTCACTATAGTGATACACAAATTATTACCGTTAACGCTCTGCCTACCCCGTAAGGGATAAAGGCGTGATATTTGTATGTATGTGAATGTTAAATAAGGTATTTTATTCAAATAAGATTATTTAGTTTACATTTACTTTCTTTAAATCGTATCCCGATATAACAACCCAGTTTCACGAATTGTGGTCGCAAATATAGAAAAAAGTCAATATGCTGAAAATAATTATAAGAACTTTAGACGTACAATACATAATATTAAAATCACCATGATTTGACGTGGTGGCGTAGATGCGTAGAATTACATGAGTATTGTAATGTTATTGGTTTAATAAAAAAAAATACGTGTGAATATCTTTATTTGAAATTGATGAACATCAAACGTACACTTTCTTTCTAATTCCTATTCAACTTGGCCAAATTTCAGGATTTAACCAAAAATAAACTTCCGAATGCCAGTTCCACAAATCCACTCCACTTAATCTGCCAAACGCAAATTAACCAGGCTTCATGTTCACCCAGAGACGTGATTAGAAATTTAAGTTCCTTTTTAAACTAAGCAGAGTCCAATTCTTTACCTTACTTTTAAATATTCAGCACCTGTGTCTCGACTTAATTTAGGAGACAGCGTAATCAAGGACGCAGTCGTTTTTTAATGCCTTTTTAACTTACTTTTGTTTTATTTCGCTCGATTCGTCTTTCAACTCGAATTAATTCGACCAAATCGTAAGTTGGATTTGACTTAGACGTTTTAATTAACGGTGTCCAATTTTCCTTTTGTAAGATTTTTTCAGATAAAGTTCCGTTTGAGTAAAGAAAAGGTTTGATTAAAATCCTAAAGTTATGGAGTTGTACAAGGAAATGCAACCCGAATATTAACATACTTATTTTGTATAAGGAAAGAAAGGTAACATTTAATTTTGGTGGATGGTTTAATGGTATAATATAATATAAATGGTAAAATACCTATTTATGTCTTTTTTATTGATATGATTTAAGCAACTGGAGCTGACGTGATGTGAACTTATTTATTACTGAACAAAAAGACAATACCGAGCACAGCAATTAAAAACAACTGCACAAGTCACAATGAAACAATTTCTGCTATATTATCGTCACTGGAGCGTAACAAACTAAATTGGATCCCTCAACTTGAAGAGCTCTGCATGAAACCTATTCAAATATGTTTCAACAAGGACGTCCTTTGTCTTTTTGAATTGGCAGAGGTGGCTTTTACTCGAATCACATTCTCAAACCACGAATTCACCTTCATAATTGTATCTAGGGGAAATAAGCGCCCTTTGCTCGTTTAGTAAAAGTTATATTAATGGGTAAGAAATAGATTCAACTACGAATTGGTTGTCTGTTAGAAAGTGAGAACCTTGGGTAGGTAGGGTAGGTCTTCTGTTTGAGGAGATTTTTTTGGAATACCAAGAGTAGATTTTTTCATGATTGTTTACATTAGTGTGTGAGACGCAGCTGCGTTATTTTGACTGGTAGAGCGGTTTATGAAATTGACTTTTCAATTGACATCATTGTTATTTTAGTACTGCATTGTGCGTTAAGTATAAAAGAGACCGTAGATAGCAGACTATTAGAAGAAATAAGGATCAAATATTTTAGTTTTGCCGGCAGTATACAGAGAAAAGTAAAAAGGATTCGCTGAAAATCCACACTTGTTATAAAACACAGCCTTTTGTTTAAGTGTTAGCACTTGCCCTAAGGCGGGCTCTGTCGGATTTTCTGCTTTCCGACACATTTTACATTTGTAGAGATCCACACAAACATAATACAAACGTTAGTCGTTTAAAACTTTAAACATTTTACATTGTAAGAAATGTGACGTGACCATATCACCATCATTTCAGCCATAAGACTGCTCCCCTGGCCTCCCCTAAAGATTTCCTTATTTTTATTACAAATGTTTAAAATACCACACTGGAAAATCCAATGTCATTTGTTATTGCTAGTTTGCCAATGAAATTTCAAATTTCAAAGGCCCCTGTAAATAACATAATTTTTGTTACTGCAGGCCTAATCAGGCAGGCGGTGGTGCGTCCGTAAATATCCGAAGGGGTTAAACTTTCACGTGACAGATTTATTCTCCGCCCAACCGCGAGCGGGAATGTATTAAAAGATACATGATGTAAAAATAATCCTTTTTTTTCAGGATACATTTCTATGAAGTGTTTTTGACGCGATACAATACATACATATATCATGTCTTTATCCTTTGAGGGGTAGGCAGAGCGGTAACCGCTGTAAGAATACGGCCACTATCGCCACGTCTAACATTTGAGGATTGTTTTCCAAGGTTGTTTCAGAAAACATGTGTATCACTATAGTGATATGTTGTCAGCCTGTCGCCTAAAAATTGTAATACACCAATACTCTCGAGTCCCTTAGTTGCCTCTTACGACACCCGCGGGAAGGATGTGGGGTGATGCTATTCTTAGCCGGGATCACACGGCAACTTGAAAGATCTTACTTTCAAAAGCATGGTATAAAACGTAGGTAGTCACACAGTGTTAGTTCCGTCACAGTCAAACAACCCCAGGGTTATTCAGTATCAGGCACACTGCCAATTCCGTCACGTCCACCACCGCGTTTTGTCAACGCCATTTCGACGAAATAAACGTATTTACCGTGGCAGGAATTAATCATAGGTATGCTTTCGGTGCTTAAAGGGTACCAAACTGTTTTGTCGGTTTGCGGCGAGCAGGGAATAAATAGTTTTTTTCTAAAGTCTGTTCTACAGATTCGAGGGAGTCTTGATGAAAAGGACGGGCAGAAATATGTTTGAACTTCTAATCATTTATTTTTCCGAAATTAATTAAATTGAACTTAAGGGGTTAGGGGTTTTAATTAGATTCGCTTATGACTTTTGACATTTTTTGCAAGAGAACGTTTTCCATGGCATGTAGTTTAGTTATATTAATTACTTCCTTTTATTTTTATTGCTGACGGCAAAAGCACTTTTATTAAAAACTTAGTTTCTCGGTGGCAAGTGGCCGAGGATGCTCTAGGTAGAAGTAGATCGACCCACTTTCCGTTTACTTTTCTACACTTAAATTGAGACGAGCGGATCCGAACAAACTTTATCAATAATCATATTTATAATTTTTAGGTATTGTAACATATAAGGTGTAAAAATGTTAGCTGCAAATTCTTTAAGGGGTGAATCAGTCCATGAAACTGAACAACTTTCCCCAAGGAACATAGGTCGAAATATGAGAAAATTTTTTGGGACTCCCATACAAATTGACTTGGTCGGTCGGTAGTTTTGTACGGGAGTTCCAAAATTTTTTGTCATATTTCGAACTATGTTTCTTGGGGAAAGTTGTTCAATTTCATGGGCTGATTAACCCCTTAAAATATTTGCAGCTAATATTTTTACACCTTATATAAACTATTGAAAGTTATATTTTTCGTAAGCAACATGTCAATATTTTGCAGGTTTAAGCACACCAATCCTACTCGCACAAATATTATATATACGTAAATGCGACAGTCCATAATGTTTGTTTCTAGCTCCTTTGTGTAAAAACTACTGAACCGGTTTTCGTAGAATTTGGCACACATAATATAGAAAACAACTTGGATTAACATATAAAAAAGTTGTATCCCGGAATAAAATTACTCTGTTGAGCGGGTAGAGCCGCGGGCTGGGCGCCATATATTATACTTATATTGTTTATAAAGAATGAATCCTTATGGGCCACTAACGCGTGTGATCAGTTACAAACAAAACCATGTTAAAAATAATGGAATATTTATGTTCGTAAGGTTTCGTTAAAAGGTTTTTACATATCTCATGCTCTGAAAGTAGGTCATTACTGACAAAAAACACGACCTGTAAGTTCAACTTACAGGCGAGGTTTTAAAACTAAGCCTGTAAGTAATTTTAAATATGGAACTAGAAAAAGAACCAATAGAATCGCGGCAATTAAAAAGTTAAAATCAATTTCTTCTTATTTTTAATAGAAGTTGCATCCAAGATTTTAAATTTCGAACAGGCCGCTACGAATTGTGTTGCTTGAACGCAGGAATTATATTTTTAATCTGTATTTTTATAACCTCAATAAATGAGTTTGTCGAATTATTACTCAATATTACAATGACAAAAGTAAGAATTACTAATATCCCTACGATCAGAAAAATGTCTACTTTATGTTAGGATACTTTTCTTTCATATTCATTCAATATTTTTCAATCATAGAAAAAAAGTTTAGTGGTGCAATTTGAATATCAGACGATACAATCATCATTTATGGATCGTTTTCTTGTATTTATCGCTTTATTTTACTCTTTTTTCATTCGATATGTAAAGCAGTATACGTACCACGGATGTAACATCAATAACAACCTCGGAAAGGTACCGCCCTCGCTCCGCTCGGGCGTTAAAAAACCTCGGTTGTTATTGATAGCTTACATACCTCAGTACGTAATCTACTATTGTTAAGGTTTAAAATTATGATTGACGTGAAATATAAGCGTGGTTATGAAATGGATTTATTTACAAGGAAATGGTAGGTAAGTGTTATTGGTATTATCACAAGTAAAGTTTAATACAAAAACTGCAAAAGAATAACTCTAAAAATACTATCTAACCAACGTTACTATATTCGAAACTACCTAGTCAAATTCCATATGAAAACTAAATCTGTTTTTTGTCTGGAAGAATGAATTTTCAAGAGTCAACTGAACAAAGAAAACTGAAAAATTTCAGTTTTGGCAGGAACTAAAACATACAGTTTGTAGCAAAAAGCTTATTCACTTTGATCTTTCGGATAAAAAGCATATGAGCAACGAAATAACAAAGTCCCTTTCGAAGCTTTGCGAATACGATTTATAATGCGCGGCAAAAAAGGCCCTTTCATTTTGGCTTTGACAAAACGCTTCTCTGCTGTTAGCTGCCTTTACTCAGTGAGTCACTGAGGATACATACAGACCCGTTTATAGATTAGTCTTGAGTGACTTTCGTTATTCTGATGGCGCGAGAAGGCGCTGGTCCTCAGTTACCTATGTGACATAATGGTCTTTTAAAATGTCATAAGAAACTGTGGACTGTGATGCCGACTTAGAATAGCATCACCCCATTTTTTCGCCGTGGGTGTCGTCAAAGCCGACTAAAGGACTCGAGGGTTTCATGCGTATTGCAATTTTAGGCGACGATAGGCTGACCACCTGTCACTATGGTGCTACAAGGCTTATCTGAAGCGACCCTCAAACATTCGTCAGACGTGGCGATGACGACCGTATTTTCACGGTCGTTAAGGATCTGCCTACACCGCCAGGGATACAGGCGTGACTTGTGTGTGTGCGTGTGTGTGTGTGTGTTTGTGTGTGTGTGAGCGTGTGTGTCTCTGTTTGTGTGTGTGTGTATGTACTATAGTAAACTATGCGTGATACTTGTTTACAGATCGATTAGTATAAAAATGTAGCTGAAACTTAAAAAACTATTGAAGTAAATGTCACGTACATACATAACAATTATTTTATGAGCAGCAGTAATAAAACCCAGTCCCATTATACCATAACAGACAGATGTAGATATTGATTTTCTGTTTCGTCTGCTTGTATCAATAATTAAGTTGGCAAAGGTCTGTCAGTGATGCCACACGCAGTTTTTCATATATTACTTCAGAAATAAATTAATTTATTATATTCTGAAACCTCTAATAAAACAGCACTCAAATTCGATACAGCCATAATACATTTCACAGTAGGTACGGCTTATGGCTATTCTTAGTAAATTGTGAAACAGAATACTGGCAGTAAATTATGGTATTGTGATTTTCCTTTGTCAATGCAAATCTAGTAGAAACTATTAACTTTTATTAAATAAGACTTGATTTGAGACACAATTTAAATTTAAGAAACAATCAAACTATTGTAAGAGTATCACAATAATTCTAGCGGTCGTTACACAACCATGTAGAAGCCTGCTACTATGTAGGAGGTGGTTGAACAATTCTGATACTAGGATTCATTGGGTTATTGGGCGACTCGGTCTCCCACACGAAAAGAGACAGATCTCAGCTTAAATTGCGAATATAAATTTGCACTCATTCTGAGTGATTCAGCCACTCACTACCTACTTACTTAAAACGTTTTGTCATCCGAGTGACCCGTGTGTACCATAAAAGACTTACTTCGGACGTGCATTCAATTACTCGTACGTTGAGTGTCAAAGGCTTTCAGTGTCGTGTGTCGCTTAATCCCCGACACTAAACGGTTCAGTCGTGTTAGCTTTTAAAATCTTCATAATACGTTCTTTGCATACTTTTCCCGTACCTATCGTTAAAATTTAAAGCTGCTTTTGGTTTTGGCAACTTGCAACACTCTCCTTTGTTCCGGAACAGGAGAAGGTATTTTAGGTTAAAGTACGCTTTTATGCTCGGGAAACATAATTTGCATTTATCTGGATTAGAAGGTCGTCGTAATGTTTAAATTAATTTCGGTTTTGGTTTTTAATCATTAAAAAAAACATTTTCAAATACCTAGGTAACGCATTGATTGTCGAGAAATATGTTTAATGAACCAGTTTTTCTTATAAATGATTATTTTGTCGATTTATGGCATGAATAACACGATATTAAATTGATCAGCATTTTAGTCTAGTCTTGGAATTTGAAAAACCTATTTTAGGAAATGACAACGTGAGCACACAAGTATTTAATGTCATAATATCTAAACTATCTTGAAATCCGCTACTGCCCAAAATATTCGCATGCAAAGTTTTTATTTGAATGTGTAAAGATTTTTTTTTTAATAAATGTGGTTTGATGTAATTGTCATCATGTAATTGACACAACATCAAGTCATCCCAATCCGATCCTTTGTTCCGCTTATGGCAGATTCCGTTATGGGCAGATTCTTATTACGGCAGAAATACAGTCATGAACAAAATTATGACAAAAATATTTTTACTAATTACTTACATACATACATACACAAATCACGCCTATATCCCCGGCGGGGTAGGCAGAGCGCTGAGGACCGTAAATTACGGTCTGACAAATGTTTGAGGGTCTTTACTATTTACTTCTACCTACAAAATGTTTATATTAATTTTGACAGCTATATCATAGCTTTTTATCGTAAAATTACGTATTTTGTTGATGCCAAGTCTGATTTCAATCAAATTTCATTCAATTTGACGTTCAAGAAACGATGACAAAAAAAACTAAAATCTAAAACTAAACAGGTCAACCTATTATGGACAGATCACCAAAAGGCGTGAGGTTGTTGCTGAATCTATATGCGTACTTACGATTATTTCGTTAGATTTAACGTGTTATAAACTTATAAGTCAAACTTTCACCCACTTTCATAATTAACGTCAACACGAAGGTTTTGCACTTGAAAATTAATGGCTCAGATACGCTACTTGTTGATCCAAATAATGCCTTTTTCACACTTAACGCACAGCGCATCGTTGAATCCATACGAGAAATGTCAATCCCCATACTAAAACCGCTCTATCAACCGCTTTCGACGCAGTTGCGTTATTTTGACGCATTTGCGTCAAATGCGGTTGAGCGCTTTTAGTATGGGGATTGACGTTACTAGTTAATAAAGATCTGACAAAGAATTACGGAAACTTTATTTTTGCAGTTAATAAAGATCTGACAAAGAATTACGGACACTTTATTTTTGCGCTGCGTTATGCGTTAAAATGTGAAAAGGCAAGGCTTTAGGTACACAGATAATTAATTGAGTTAATTTTGAAGTATACTCCTTACAAAGTTGTTTATTTAGGTATTGAATAAAAGATAATATTCGCCAATAAATATAATAGGTAAGCATTTCATAATAAATTTTAAAAAATGAATAGGAAAATATAAAAACTACAAACATCTTCAGTCAATTTTATATAGGTAAAATCTACAGGTATACTAGGAAACATTATGAAGTTGAGAGAAAGTACTCTCTCTTTTGGACTAAAGGGTGACTTGTAACAAGGGTTCGAGGGACAGCTGAACGAACCACTGTGGCAATAACAGACCAGTTTGAGCGGGGACTTTTAATATTAAACCACAAACCTGGCTGTTAGAAACAAATTAAATTTACGAGACGAGTACTTTTACCTACGTTTCATTATACTTGTTACGTTACCTATGGTAAGATTAGGGTCAAAGATCAACTGCGCAGAAAAGTTGTTTAAGAATAGCTCAAAAATCTTTGATGTTTTCTAAGAACACTTCAAAATAAAACAACTAACCTACTTTTGCTGACCTGTGCCTACGCAGATGTATTAATACTAAGACACTTATTATCGAGCCGCTTACCATCTAGAGAATGTGATTTGAAGCAAAAATTAATAACACGTTTGTCGTGTGATGCTGGCTTAGAATAGCATCACCCCACATCCTTCCCGCGGGTGTCATAAGAGGCGACTAAGGGACTCGGGAGTATTGGTGTATTACTCTCACTATATACATGTTTTCTGATATAACCTAGGAAAACAATCCTCAAAAATGTCAGACGTGGCGATAGCGACCGTATTCTTACGGCCGTTAACGCTCTGCCTACCTCGCAAGGGATAAAAGCGTGAAATACGTATGTATGTATGTAGGTCACAAAAAATACAAAAGTCTGCCCTCTCCAGGCCTTCGAATATCAAGGACCGAGACCACTGTCACCACCCTTTTCAAATTGCAATGTTATTTGACAGGACACTTCGATGTTATGAACTCAGCACATTACTACACGATATGAATTCCGCCTAGAAGTCAACCCCACCATCAACTTTCATTCTAATAGATAGCTACAGCATTGTAATAATACGCAGCCTTAGCATTTTTGTAGTCACAAAGTGATACTATTGGAGAGAAAACGGCTGACGATTTTCTTAGAACAAAATACTGCAGAAAATATTTTTACGATTTTCTTTTACAGCGCGTTTAAGAAAACATTAAAATTTCGTTCACAAATTCTGCGACGGGGGAGTGGCATTTACTATGAATGTAATTTGTAATTGTAATGTAATTTCATTCATAACGAAGGACATAATTGTAGAATTTAATTCAGTAGAATCATTCGGCTCAACGTATGTTGGTAGAGGTCAGTAAATTTTTCGATACAAGTGTTGTTGGCTGTTTGAACGCGGTACCTGTGTGATGTTTTACCTAAAGGTAGGTAGCATAATTTAAATGTTTTTCAAGGATCCCAAACAGGGTCCCAATTTGCATAAAGCAAATTATGTACGCCGCTGTCTGACAAATTCCTCCTTTATTCTACCTTTCCTTACATTGTTGATGAGTACATGTTAGCAGCTTCATCAGAAGCTCGGGATTCTAGAAAATTGAGGCAAACTTTGTAACAACATATTTTCTAAGTATTACGGGCGCGTGTTGAAATATACCTCGCCAAGATCAGGGTGGAAGGCAATTTTTTATCCAACTGCCTTAGACAGAGGATTTCTTTTTCTAAAGATTTACTATGTGGATTTACTTATGTAACTTTTTCATAGGCTGCAGCCATAATTACTAAATGTATTTTGTCGTAGTATAGACAACGCCATAAATAGAATAGATGTGGACAAGGATGATCATTTATAATCCGACACATTTACGAGTATGAAATTTTTTATGCAATTTTTTAGGTGCATGTAAAGTATAAAAATTATCTGTTGGCGCCTTGGAGTCAAAACAAAGAAATTTAAAATATTTTTTAAAAGACATATTTTGTAACTTGTTGTATGAAATGACATAAATTGGTGACAGTAGGGTATGGTGCTGTTCTAATTTGTGCGATCATATTCATAAAATAAAAGAAGAACACAAACACCTATAACGCCTAACGCAATAACGCCTTCGAAGAATTTATAACGCCTTAATGGCTGGTGCGTATTAAAAGTCAAAACAATGGAATAGCCATAAATATTGCGAAAACCGTAACGTTGCCGCATTTTAACCACGGAATACATTTCGTAGTCCAAATACCTCGGTGGTGTAATGTGAAAAGTTTACCCATACAACTGCCATAACGGGTACCAAGGAAAGCTAAAGGTTATTAACCTGAAACTTTACTAATTTAACGTTAAACAACTATGCATGTCGTTGAGTAATGTATTTTGATGATTAAACCTCAAAATAATTAGAGAGTTCCACCGTAGTTTCGTTTACTTAACCTAAAATGTTGAAACTGCGATAATTTAGCGATGTGGAGTAAGTATTTTAGAAAATTAATCTACATATAAGCAACTTATTAAACTACTCATTCGAGAGACCAATTTACACCAGTTCGTCGTAAAATTAGTAAGAATAACTCAGTTGAATCTTTCAAGAGGTACACTACAACACGTGCTGGTGATATTATCATAAACAGGAAAATATTATCATATAAAATACAAGAAAAGTGATTAGATACTTTTGTCCTGTCTAGTTTCAATATACGTAGTCGGTCCCAAAGTTCTGTCACTGGCATATTATTTTTGAATTTAGAACACGGATTTGGAAAAGTTTTATTGCATTCCGTTTTTGAATGTTTAACAATTATTTTAAAACAATAAATAATCATTTGGCGCGATTTTTCACGATGGAGTGGACTTTGAAAGAAAACCGAATAGCAGTTTTGGCGTTGCGTCGCTGTGGGCACTCGCCGAGTACCATTTTCAAGTTGCTCAAAAAATTGAAAATAACGCTTAGGTTTGGGTATCGTACAGTCTCAAGCAGAGAAAACGGACCCCTCTCTTTATAAATGGAGCCAGACAACATCTCTGTTGCCTGGCGCCATCTGGCGTTAAGTTACTGCACCGCCGCCATCGTATCGTTTGTTTGTCACAAACTTGTTTTTCGAATTCATCCAAGCCTTGGGTATTGCTAGGATAAATAGATAGAATTCAAGAAACTTGGTGAAAAAACAATAAAATACGAAAAACACATTTTGGTCACAAGATTGGAACCTAGACTCTTACGTCCTCGAGCCTTACCGCTAAACCACTGCGCCACCGAGCTCTTGCTAAGAGTGGCGAAAATTCCCTTCTACTTCATATTGTGCATGACATCACAGTAATCTTTCTTGATGTGTCGAACTCTTAGTAATTATATGAGGGTAGGCAAAATTTATAAAATGTTAAACTTAATGTCTGGTGTGACCAATCACCACTCACTGCTCGTGTTGTGATGTTTCCTACATGTTGCCATAGATGTCGTCACTGGGGGGGGTCCGTTTTCTCTGCATGCGACCGTACTATAACTAGGTACACTGAAGTCTCTAGTGTTGAGGACAAGAAAAGAACTGGCCGGCCTCGCTCCGCCAGAACACCAGCAGTGATCAAAGCGATCAAGGAGCGCATACGAAGAAATCCTGTCCGAAAACAGAAACTTATGGCTTTGCAGATGAAGGTTAGTAGAAAAACAGTCAAAAAGGTTTAAACGAAGACCTTAAGCTGCGAGCATACAAAAAAAGGAGTGGGCACTTACTTAATGCCCGTTTAAAAGAAATTAGACTCAAAAGATCTCGGGTGTTGTTAAAACGGTACGCGAAAAACCGGCACCGCGATATACTTTTTACAGACGAAAAAATTTTTGATATAGAAGAAAAGTATAATAAACAAAACGATAGAGTGTACGCTACCAGCTCTGAAGAAGCAGGAAACAAAGTTCCGCGGGTGCAACATGGGCATCATCCCTCTTCAGTCATGGTCTGGTTAGGAGTCTCCTACTATGGGCCAACTGAGGTTCATTTTTGCGAAAAGGGGGTCAAAACCAGCGCAAAAGTGTACCAAGAGACGGTTTTGGATCGGTACGTCAAAGACCTGCCCAACACACTATTTTCAGGACATCACTTTGTATTCCAGCAGGAGTCTGCGCCCGCTCACAAAGCCAGGACCACTCAAGCCTGGTTTGAACGTCAAAACATTGAGTTTATAAGACACGAAGATTGGCCTTCCTCCAGTCCGGACCTTAATCCTCTGGACTATAAAATTTGGCAGGTCTTAGAGAGCAAGGTCTGTGCTAAGCCCCATAAAAATTTGGAGAGTCTGAAGTCAGCCATAGTTAAAGCAGTCGCTGAAATCGACATGGATATGGTGCGTGCTGCGATAGACGACTGGCCGCCGCGGTTGAAGGCCGTTGTTAAAAGCAAGGGAGGTCATTTCGAATAGTTATATGTTATTTTGATTCTTCGATGATTGTATTTTTAATTGATATATAAATTTTTAAAAACGGATTGGTACTTTTTATTTTATCAGTATTTTCATATATGACAGAACTTTGGGACCGACTACGTAATATCGGTTGATGATAAGCATTTTGGTACACTCAATTTCTTAACTTAGCCGTTACGTGTATACTAAAACAGGTTTCAAAACTAAATATAATACTGATCCACCTAGCAACAGTTTATAACCAGCACTGCAGTACCTACCGGTAAGGCAAAATAATTAGGGACTCGAAACTTTTGACTCTTGGGAAATCAAAATTTGGTCAAGATTCTGTAGCAAAAGCGATTTTATGAGTACGATGTCTTCTTGAGCCAACTCGAAATGTCTGGAATGTAAATATTAATTCGCCCAAGAAAAAGTATTCAGTTACTTAGATGTCTTTCTTTTAAGACAGTCTTGAAGTTATATTCACACTGCCCTGTTCACTTCATAGTTCTTAAGTGATTAAATAATGTATCACATATTTACAACATAAACCAAAAAACATGTTTATATTTTATGGATTGATGTAAGTATTATATAGATAGCTACATGCCAAGCGGCGTCAAAAGATAGTTGTATCAACATTTATAATACTTATTATGCCGTTATCCAAATGTGAATTAAAACTAGACCACTTAAATAATTACAGAGTTTATGAGGAAGTAACTACTTTCCTACCAGAGGAGATAAACTTTACCCTATAAAACTTTTAACAAACCCGGGGAAGCACTCCGAAAACTCCCTAAGAGACCATGAAACGTTATAAGCTGGTTGAAAGCTTCAAGTGCAGTATCGTGTTATATTAATATAGCTAACATAGCTAGGTACCTACTTACGTCATGTCAGCTCAGCCTACGTTCTTCCAAAGGGAATCTGAATTTGATAGGTTTGTACCTGTTACGTATAGCAGTGGTTTTGAAGATAATCCAATAATTTGCCAGCGACTTAAAACAAAACCATTGAAAAATGGTTCCATCTAGTGGTTTTATATACTTGATTTGATAGCTTAATGACATACATACATACATATATCACGCCTTTATCCCTTGCGGGGTAGGCAGAGCGTTAACGGCCGTTAATGACACACGATAAAATTGTTTACTAAACTGAAAAGACTTGAGACAAACACTCAAAGAAAATGTAAAAGATATTGTAAAGGTGGGTATAGGATTATACGAGAGAGTTTACTTTACCACCCCTCTACGTTTCAAAGTTTACGATATCGCGAGCTCAACTTAGAGTCTATTATCGTATAGCAGTGAAAATATTCGTGATGCGATCTAAACACCGTGTGTCGAAGAGAGATGCCAGCGACGTGACGCGAAAGTTAATCGAGACCTCAAATAGAGCTCCGCTTTTCCATCTGCTTGGTGGCTGTAAGATATTTGTACGACTGAACGTTGGCAAAGATAAAGCTTGGAAAGCGCTACCTTTTCAAAAGTATAAAATAATAACACGTTTATTTATGTAACGGCTGGAGTGTTTCTGTTTTCTGCGCATTTGGTTACTAGTACAATATTTGAACTGTGTAAGCTCAAAAGTACTTTGCTTTACCTTTAGTGTCAAACACACTAGTAGGTAGCAGGTAGCTATAGTTAATATTCTTTGCTAATAGAAAAGCTGTGAAAGTTTGGTAGGAATTACTAAAGAAAGAGAGTAAAGTAGGCACAAAATAATTCCACTGTCGAGAATAATTCGCTTTTTTCATTAATACTCGTATCGACAATACTCATATTCTACGTATACATACCTTCTCGTGACTTCATACGCATCCAAAATTACTCGAAACTAATTGACCAGTTTATGAAATATATTGTTTTTTGGAGACATAAAATACCTACGTTTCGTATTTTACTTTCACATTTTTCTGTGCTAGACATAAATGTGAAAAGAATTCCGGCTACGTAATACAAAATAGATTTTCCTAGTTCACTTTCCCACTCGCTTACTTATTTATAGAACAAGCAAGTAGAAAACAGATCAAACAGATCCAGATTCCCTGTAAGTAGCTCACACTCCAGACGATACGCCTAGCGCTTGTTTATCCCGATTATCCAAGACATTACGCGCTATGTTCCCCTGCCTTCGTAAAAAGAAACGAGGTGATATCTTACTTTCCTCCTCAACGTTATGTACGTTTTTCTGGTTGCTTTTCATGGTGTCACATTGACGTAAAGTAGCGTGCATGCTATGCTACTAGACAAGTTCTTATTCTTACACTTTTTAATCGCGTGAAAAGTACAAATCAACTTTAAGAATTTGAATATCAGAATAAAAAGCTAATAATTTTAGCTATGACCTTAAATTATATGCTTTTTAATTAATTGGTGTACAACAGTAAACCACCTTGTACACCATTTACGTTTTCTCAAATTCAATTATTAAGTTTGTACTGAAAACAACCAAAACAAGGCAAAATGTCTGATGTAAACAAAGTACAAAAGAGGCAGTCTATTTTTATATTTCAGGTTGAATGTGGCAGTGAACGCGGCTCATGCGTCTTTTCTTGCCTTACATACCTACACCGTCTTGAATTTGTGAAGTGCCGCTTTACATTGTCTAAACATGAAACATGTAATTTTGGAGCGCGCCTCCTCTATGTTTGCTTATACTTATACCTGACTACGTAATTTATTTATTCATAAATAAGCGAGTGGCTCCTTTCGTCCAAAATGTTTTATGAAAAATTCCTTCTACTAAATTTATATTAATAGAAGGAACTTACGTGTTGTAAAAAAGGCAAAGGTATTTTATGTTTCTTCAGCGTCAATAACTACCAACATTCAACTTGTGGACATGGAGCTCCCCATATTGAGACGGGGTATTGCCCTTATATAGCTGTTGATAAGCGGATTGGCGAGCGCAATATAAGATGTTACATTCACAGGGCAGCAGCCCATCCCTAAGATGAATTTAGCCCTAAGTTAATTTGTACGATACCCACGGGCAGCATTTGGGTGATGTTATTCTAAACCGAAATCTTACGGCTAGTTTCATGTGGTCAAATATCTTTTAGGGTAGGGTACTAGAACGTGAGCGTCCTCTAGAATAACCTACACGTCCCTAAATGTTTCTTAGGCTAGTTAGATAACAAACATTTTCGCCAGCTATTCTATTTCTTTTATTCATTGACAGCTCACTGGTCATAAGATCCAGGGATTTATCTATGATGAGACCAGCTAAGTACTTTATGTGATGCAATGTTTGCCTTTGAGGACATTTATTTCATATTTTATGTGATAAACGTGTTATTAGGTGACCTCTAAATCTACTGTCTCGATCTATTTTCAGAATCCTTAACAAAGCAAACAGCAAACTTATTTACTTGTTTGTTGACCATGTCGGCTCTATATCGCTTAACAAACAATTTTTTTGATCGGAAAAAGAAATCGAAGGCCAATTTGGTTCAAATCTTTTACAGCAAAGTTATTTGGTACGAAGATGTTTATATATGTAACAATAATTGCTAGGGCAGATATTTTTGCAAAAATACGACGGATGCAAAAATATAAGGCTTCAAGCGCTGGGCTGGCTACTGATTCCAATATTATTAGGTTATTTTTTTGACCAACAGCTTTTCCCCTAAAAGATGTCTGGACCGGAAATTTGATTCGTTCTCATGTCAGGGGCTCGACGGCGATTTTGATTGATTGAACGATAGCACAACAGAGTGCCGACTCTTGCTCCCAAGGATTTTGTAGCAGATAGTAATATTTACAACTGTCGTAAAAATATATGCGCCAGTAAAACGGGTTTTCGAAACATCGGGAATGAAAGGGGATAAAAAGCTGCTATCTGATGCTAGCCACATCAGTCATTTTTATGTTAAACATCAAAATAAACTTGATACTTGCACGAATTACAGGTACACATCACGTCTTATAAGTTGCAAGATAAACAGAGCGTAAATGGTTGCTGTAGCTAAGTGTGTAAATCATCATTCTCGTTGCCTTATCCCGTCCTCTGTCGGGGTCGGCTACCTAACCTAGGGGATTTGACGTGGAACCAAGTTTTTACACAGAGCGATTGCTATCTGACCTCTGCAACCCGAAGGCTAACATGGCCCGAATTCTAGTTTAAGTCACATTCAAATATAATCTAAATTCAAATAGTATTTGAATGTGGGTTTCATCACCATGTTTTTCCTGCACCGCAAGAGCAGTCGGTAAATGTACGTGAGTAAAAACACATTATTGGTTCACGTCGGGGATTGAACTTGATAGCTAAGTCTGTAAATATTTGCTGAATTTTTTTTACTCAAGATATGGTAACTAATTTATTTGTTGGCAATTTATCTTCTCAAATTTAATAAAAAACAAACTAGATATTATTGATCTGAACATGTATGCCTACGTAGATGAACCATTCTTAAGATTTGTCATTTTGTGTATCCTCTGTTTACAAACTTACATTTTTCTTTGATCACAGATTATTAAGTATCCTGATAAAAGCTGACTATAAACAGTTTTGTTAATAGTGCCACTTTTCTTTGAAAGAAGGTCAAAAAATGGACCCCTAAGAAAGCTCTATATATTATTATATTGAAAAACCGCGCTCCACGTTCTAACGTCCCGTAAAGAACACGAACCATACAGTGATCTATCATTTTTATGAGCTGCCCATAAAAGCCCTAAGCCTCTAGCCGAGTGCATGTAACAGCCTGTATAAAACCATTGTACCGAGAAATTCACTAAACTTTACGTTGTAATATCCACTATATTTGGTAATGTGTTGCTGGAGCGAGCATACGTAATGCGCAGTTGATTTGAATATCAAGAATCTGTGAATCGTCCTTCCTCGTGTTTGGTTTCCGATGTTTCTCTCAGCCTACGCGTACTTTCATTATTTGCATATGGCAGAGTTGTGCGTTGCTGATGTTTGATAATTTCGTTAAAACATAATGATAATTTTACTGTTGTTTCTTGACGGAAATCGGGAAGTTAGTCCTTTCCGTAAACTTTGTTTTATTTCTTTAGGCCACATTTTGAGATCCACCTAGTATTTTGGCAATATCTTAGCTCACAATAAATGATTTTAATAATGCAGAAATATTAAGAAAGCCTTTATGTCTGATTTCCGTCAGCTTATCTAAATTTTGTAGATAAAAAAGAACAACGGCTTCACATAAATCCCATCTTCCAGCTAGGTATCTGTTTCCGTATTTAAAAAGTGTATTCCATAATGTGACTGAATAGAAAATTATATGTAAGTATTGCTTTTACTCTAGCAAACAAAGCAGTTGAAAGCAAAAACAAAAGGTAAGCACTTCAATGGAATAAACTGAAGCGCATGCAAACGGCACAATGTGAGATGATTCTCGCTTGGCTTGAATTTATTTTCAACTTTTTTCGGCAGCAGGTGTAGGTGTATAAATCATAGCGATCTTTATCCAGGAGAACTGTCGTATCGAAAAATAAAGCATTGTAGGTTTGAGTTTTATTTGCAGAAATCAATAATAGTGACACATAAAGGACTGAATGTCGAACATTATTATATGGGCCTCGTTTTTTCAAAGCATTGCGATACACATTTTTCGACATGAATAGGTACGACCTTTTTTATTGAATAATATAACAATAGATACGATCTATAAGACCAAATCAGACAAGTGGAAGAAGGCGTAATTATTTTATCGTTTTAAGTAAATAATAAAATTATTTTTGCCTACAGATACCTCATAATGGTATGCCTGTAATTAGCTGACAGTCTAACTTGGGCAATACAGAAAACCACCTATTGAAAAATATACTAAAATCCACTCCGTCTCCCTTATATCACTATTCATTTATTTGTGATATTATAGTGAGTATGTGATGAACGCGTCTCGTATTCAGTTTTACAGATTGTCATTTGTACGGTATTTGTTTTAATATGCAATATCATACAATGCATTTGTGGCGTAGTTTTTAATGCCGCGGCTTACAAATTTGGTCTAAATGACTTCAAAAGTTACTCAAGTGGCCAAATATCAATTAACTACTTAAACCAAAACGGTGCTTATGTTAAGGCACGACTGGACTCAAAACGATTATTAAAATTTGAAAGCCCTCGAAGTAATTGCTTTTAAATAGCAGTTCCGAGGAGCTTTTAGTATGAGACGCTCATAAATTTCTTTTTTGTGAATTTTGTAGGCAATAACAATAAATGGAATCATCTGCAAATTGATACATCTTTGTAGCAATAATGTAGGACTTTTTATTCTGATGATGGCAATAAAATGGCGTGTTATAAAAAAAATCTAGTCGTTTTTAAAAACTACGCGATTTTACGAACCTGAAGCAGTTTCATTTCAAGCATATTTGGTAAAGGCTTTTTATGGTCCATTTTCAACATGTCCATGTTTAATTGACTAAAACGAAGTTCACGAAAGTTTTGTAATTTATATAAGAAACTTACAAATACCTTAATATCGTGTTTCAGCCTTTTTCTATATTCAACCCTAAAAGGGGTATTGTCTAGGCAAGCATGTACCATCATCGTCTGCATCATCACTTACCACCGGTGAGGTAGTATACAAAAGCGGCCCTGTCATAAGTAAAAAAAAGATGACATCTTTAAAATGAATGCTAAAAAAGCACATAAAACAAAATACAGCTAATTTTTAACTCTTTAAGAGTACGAGGGCAAAGCCGCGGGTTATAAGTAGACGTACCATACAATTCTTAATCATATATGTGCTACAGAAAAGTAATTGCAATATTTTCGAAAGCAGCAACATTTTTGTTGCCCAGCTACTAAAAAGTAATAATACACTTTGAAACTTAGCCAATAATGGTCGACAGTAATCTCTCATAAAGTGATTCTTTCATAAGTAATATTGGCAAAGAAATTGGATTACCCGTCTTGGAAACTTTTCCCTCTGCCCCTTCGCCTTCACAGCTAATCTAGGGGGAGCTTCATCCACAATTATAATTGTCAGTATAAGAATATTCTTATCTAGGATTATGAAAATGTTATTATGGTTATAATAGATAAAATTTGAAGAAGTGATGTTTTAGTTGAATAATGAACTTTGCTTTTTAAGTTTTTTATTCAAAGATTAGCCACAGTCCTACAGGGGTGTAGATAGAGGTTGAATGATATTAGAAGCCCCGAACTAGGAACATAAACTTAAAAATTTAATTAATGAATATAAATAATTCACTTATAAATTGTTGTTTTTTTACAATTGCTAACTCATTTCTGTACAATATTGACAATCAATATGTGAAAATAATCCTATGTTGAATAAAGAAATTTGTGTTTAAGATGTTTTATTACCGTTTTATATATTACTGTAGTTTATTTCGATGGGATTCTATTACTGTCGAATCGATTTTGTCGTGGTTGTATATTACTAATAATGAGTCAAAATTGCTGCGATGTGTGAATTTTGTAATCGAAAATTACCTAAGCCTATTCTGTTTAATCTTCTTATATCAAAAAGTTTATGTGAAAGGATGAGAAATAAAATAGCTTAACATAATTTACGTTTGAACGCACTCAAGTTGTACCATTTTTTGACATCCATCCAGTTAACTGCTAAGAATGAAGTACGACTGTTTTATCTTTTGTTTACGAGCTCCGAGCTTTATATGTGACAGTTTGGCAAAATTTAAGCCTCGTTTATTCTTATTTTACATTTTGCCGCGAGATTTGAGAGGAAAGAGACTTACAAACGGGCTGTAAGGAAGCTGGAAAAGTAATTCACGTAAAAACATGTGGAAAAATCGTTGCTACTTATTGTTTTCTTTTTTCATTTTACTAAGTCAGCTTGTTTGACTCATCGGTTTTGTAGGTAAAACACTTTTGTAGCCATTTGGCATTAATCCCAGAAAACTATGAATTTTAAATTTATAGGTACTCTTATTGCGTGGACCATTAGTAGTAGGTAAGGCAGTTTACACAAATATTTTATTGTACCTATCTTATACCTTTTAATTGTTTTTAAATAATCAAAATACATTACAAGATTTACCAAGTACAAGCGTACAAGGCATGGCGTACAAAACAATTGTTAGCAGAGGCTAGTACGGATACCCAAACTAGGTTCCTAAACTAGGTACTCTTTATTTTAGTACACTGGAAATCTATTTTGGTTATTCATAATAAAAAAAAACCGGTTTCAATATTAATCTCTTATAAGTAATAATAAGTACGATGTGGTGAATAGTATGCAAATTTTCATGAATACGCAGGAAAAGCAAAAAATTCAATTAGAATCGTATTCATCTGTATTTGCCTCACAACTTGCAAGTGTATCTGCTCTGCAATATTTCCACATGAAGTGTTTTAATAGCTGGAACACGTCTAACCATTTGCAAGTTTATTGCGTTGTTGGGAACGTCGTCTATCTGACAAGAATATTATCTGAAAGTATTTCCATACTGGTATGCATGGAGCAGGTTTTATATACATATTGATATGTAACTAACTAGTAGTCTTCCTATGTAATAATTTGACTAGGAAGAGTAGAATGTTTCAGTATCTATAAAGAAATTTAACACACTTTAATCAACATGTACTATTTTTCAAATCTACTTTAGGCCTTTCTCACATTTAACGCCCAACGCAGTGCTAATGTAATGCACCCTTAACGCAGCGGTCTGTCAGATCCATACAATAAACGTCAATCGTCATACCAAAACCGCTCCTCCGCTGTTGATGCAGTTGCGTTATTTAGGCAACCATCTGCGTCGGATCTGTCAGACCCACTGCATTACGGATACGTTATTCTACCGCTGCGTTGTGCGTTGTGAGAAAGGCCTCAGTTAACAAGAAATCTGAATATAGGTAAATAGCCAGCAGGTTAGCAACCAACTAGCCCTAGGCTGCGTTGTGTTTAGCGCCTACTAGTCAAGTAGTTTATTATGTTTGCCTGCCGAACCGTCCCGTGCAATGAGCTGACATGGCTATATGGCTACTAGTTTGCAGATTACCAAATGTAAAGGACTGTCCTATGAATACTTATAGGGCGCATGCATACAGTGAAACTTAACATAATGTAGCATTTTCATGCCCCTTATACTCATTTTTAGCTATTTTGCAAAATATTTCCAATATTTTGTTTTCATTCTGATTTGTTTACTTTGTTGACATAATGTCAGCCTTTCAACTATGACGGCTAATCTATAGAGCCGCGTAGTTCCTTACTAAAAAGTTATCATACTTTATTCTACCTCTTTCTAATTTCTGATCTCCTGGTACTTGAATCTAAAATTCATAACGCACTAGCACTCTCCCTCTCCCTCTGGACCGGAGGAAACGAGACCTCAGCATCCTCCGAGCTGCCGAAGCGTCTTTGCTGTCCACGCAAGCCACACCTACAGACAAGCACGCCTACAGACAGGACACTTTACACACACCTTACACACCTACGCCCTCCGGGGTCACAGGCACTCGTGTAGCGAGACCACTCCACATTAACATAGCTGCTAAGTATTCACCTGCGGTTACCTCGGTTCCCTGAGTGCCGGTGCCTCTCGGAATCTAGGTAATACGACAATCTTTCCCATAGGAACATTTGCTACAAAATGACAGAAAAATTACCTGACATACAAGATCACGATCGACTTAGAACCTTTACCGTGGCAAGTCCTTTTTTTGACGTTTTCCGAAATATTTATATGGGAACTTGTAAGGTTTAATCATCTAGAAATACTCCATCAGTATTCGAAGGACTGTCCCGTACACCCGTTATTCTCATGCAAATATTCAGTAACGTACTGACTTAAAAGTTGTTTGTTGTTATAAGATACAAGGGCTATTCTCATACTTATTAAAACGGGAATTTAGCACATTTACACATTCTTTGGAAATGCAGTTTTTTTTTAAAACAGTTGTTGTATAACCCATTCATGCGATTTTTCAAGGAAAACAAAAAAGAAAGAAAGCCTACCAAGTAAAAATATTGGAACAAAATTTTCCAGTTCTTTTGCATTTCTATAGACGTTTTTCCTAGCTTTCGTAAGAAATAGAGTTATAAAGATACATAAAATAAAAGCATCCTTCAATACTCAATTCGAAATTGATATCCAACTTGAAATAGTGAATAAATACAAGCCCACATAACTATATTTTTTTTTTTTACTAAAAGGCTGTAGCGCACACCTCTGAACGCCCACCCACCCCCTCTCATCCCCCCACCAGGTGCTGGAAAATGGTAACCGGGCTCAAAAACATTGAGTCCCTCTACACGCCCCTGTATAAGGATTTCATTCAATCAAAAATTGTCACCCTTCCATACATTTGAAATCTTTAAACACTGTACTTTATTATGACAATACAATTGTTAAATACATAATTATACAATATTAAAAAATATGTATTGGTATATCATAAGTATTGGGTCAAATATTTTTAATCTCATAGGCATTAAAAATCTTTAATATGCAGTTGCGTTTTTAAGGCGCGCTGCTGAAGTACGGCCGATGAAAAGCGTTACTTTCGATTCAGTTTTTAAGCCTGTTATTGATGCTAACAAGACCTCAAAAAAATATATGACATACTCAAAGATATTGTCTAGTAGTAACACTATCGTATGTATGACTCGATTGGTTTGATATATTTTAATTTAAAAAATCTCAAAAAGAGCATTAAAAATATTTTCAAACCAATTTTATCGTAACTTGGACTACTATTTTGATATACTTTCTTGATGTAGAATATTCCTCCTTTAATGCCCAAATAATAACACTATCAGGTTTTAGTGGATGAACAGATTTTAATTCAACAAATCATTTTTTTCCAAAAATTTGAACGGTTCTCGCCGACAAACCAACCTCCCAATGACATCTCGCACCGCCCGCTACCCCGCCAGTACCCAAATGGCTCTTGCCAGCGCCGGTACTGTGTCAAAATTTCCCACGAAATTTACAAATATTTTTTTCGTAATTATTACGTCGCTCATTTTACTTATGACGTTTGTGACATGGATAGATTGATTGATAAAATACTTTATGGCTGACACCAAAAGGCGTAGTTTAAGTATGCGCTTATTATTACGTCGGTTACGTCTTTTGGCGAGACGAGCAACAAATTTATCATAGCTGTCGCTTAAGCTAGCCTTGAAGATAGACGATATTTTATCTATAAGATAATGAAAAGCAAAAGTCTAACTAAGTCTTTTTACTTATAATAAGAAAGGAGTGATACATAACTAGTAATTCACTTTAAATATTTACAGGGTGCATTCTGAACATGAGTAACGTTTTTACAGTAGGTACCAAGTAATTTTTAATATTTTTTTTCAAGATAACTCTTTGACAAGTCATCTGAACAATTTTCCCTCAAGAACTTATTACAGAAACCGACACAGCGGTGCGAAATTAGATCCAGTCGGTGGTCATTCTACCACAGACCAGAGATATCATGTGCGCGCACGCAAATATATTTTTTTCTTTGTGCGTTTAACGCATCGAACGGAGCGAGTAGTGATATTTTTTAAGTCTGAAGACGGTGTTACTGTGATACCCATACGCTGTTCTGTGGTCGGGTTGGTATGGGATTCAGACGTACAAACAAATCTACGCAGAGAGCAGTCTTACCAGCTTCTACACAATTACATTTTTTTTATGTTGCGCTTTGTCACGCTTTTGACAACTGCTCACTCCGCTCGTCTGGCTCGTGGGTTGAAATATCGGTTTTATTTATGGCCCCTGTGTTCATGTTTAAGACCATTTAAATGAAATGGAAAAAGCATGAAAAAATTCATGTATATTAAGAATCATGGACAATAAAATCAACATGAGCATATTGAGCATCAGCATTAAAATTAGCATTGGCGTGAAAATGGGCATGAGAATAAACACGAGATGTCACTACGCACACACTACACGAACACGAACTTTAAAAGACCTTAAAACGTTTCGGATATAAAGTAGTTTTACTTTCTTTGGTATAGTTGTATTTTTTAGCGGATTCTTGATTTAAGGTGACAGCTGTCAAACTAAAACTATAAGTTTTTTAGGGTAATATGGCACCTTCTATGTAGGAGTAGTATAAAATTGAAAATAGAAGGCGTGGTTTAGGAGCTAGGTATGAACTTTTATGTTCATACTGACGCTTCCATCAAAGTGATAACAATATAGTAATAGTAGTACCCAGTATCCGGTACATCTATATTTCCTTAGTATAACGTGGTACTTGACATATTCTTCAGAACAAAATATATAAGTGGTCTGTGGCCCTAGAAAGTCCTTAATTGTAGGGCTTGACGAGATATTTTTATATTTTCAATAAATAAATTTCAGTAAATGTAGACCAATTGGTAAATTGGAACAAAAGAGGTAGTGAAATGAATATTAAAAAGGAAAAAAAAACTAGAAAAGTAGGCCTTCAATAAAGAGCATATGAGTGTAATTTTGAATAAGCGGATTTTAGACAGAGAACCCCGGGTTTTTCACCCACCATCGTATCATACACTAGGTTCATAAAATTTTTATTGTTAAAATTGTTAATACTTGACCATCAAAAAGCTAAATGTAAAATTTACTACTTTGAATAAATAATTTAAATTTGAGTTTGAGTATTTGAAAAGTGTCTGTTCACTCTCTGTTTCACACTCATTTACTCACCTATATTGCTTTTCCGTTCTAGCATCATAATTCAGAAATTCATCTAACATCTGGCTCACGTTCAAAAATTATCGTTCAGTTGTCCATTCGTTTCATTATACAGTTGCTTGTCTCATCTTACAAATCATTCCACATAAATGATGTAAATTCTAGTATTTCACGGGCTACAGCTCAAGTTTACGGATGTTGGCACTTGAGGCGGCATAAACAAAAAAAAACAATGAAGTACCTACCTATAGCAAAAAGCAAGCGTGACAGAGGGCTCCAGCGCAAAACGCTATTTAAAATTTCAGTAGAATATCATTTTTGAATATTAAAAAGGAATGTAAACTAAAAGTGCATATATCTTGAGAACGGTACATCGTAGAGCAAATATAAGTAAATTTTCAGTGACAGAGTGCTCCAGCGCAAAACGACATTTAAAATTTCAGTAGAATATAATTTTTGAATATTAAAAAGGAATGCAAACTAAAAGTGCATATATCTTGAGAACGGTACATCGTAGAGCAAATATAAGTATATTTTCGTACTTACTCAACTTTTAGCACATTTTTCGACTTTGGACTATTTTTTATTATCATTGAAATCTTTGTTTACACCTTTATGAGTCATAATCATCTTTTGTACAATCTATTCAAACTTTTTTTAACTTTATAGAATCTGAGTGGCGTCGACTAGATTTTTAAACTTATTTCAGCCTATGTTCCTTGGGGAAGTTGTTCAGTTCTCATAAAAGGAACTTAGTACTTATCCTAATATCCTTTGTAATTAAATTTGTGTGTTTTAACTAGCTATTAAAGTCTTTTTAGGCCTTCCTCCTCTTCTGCGTCTATCCATTTACCCACATTCATATTAATTTCGTTACATTATCACAAAAAATAATAATTCACGAGTAGAAATAAATGTTCCACGGCCGGGATAAAGCTAAAAAATACCTACCTAAAAGGTGGTCGGACTTTGGTCATGTCCATAAAACACACGAGGTGCGAGTGCGTAGTGTGCGAGCGCCAGATGATGTCTCAGAGCGCGGGGAGCGCGGGCGGCCCCCCACACCTCACCCCCTGAAATCGTGATTTGAGCAGCAAATCCTGGCCTTAAGCAGAATCCAAAAAAGGATCATGACAACTTTTGTTTGAATGCTCGTCCTGTTTTTCATCAGTCTTGCGTCACACTTGCAGGAATCGCATCAAAGCCAAAGTTATATAGTAATAGAGATTAAATATTGCTTTTCATTTTAGCATAGGGAATTTTTATGCAACATACTAACTAGTTCTGGAGTTATTGAGGGTCAAAGTTGGCCATCGAAAGAGACAAAAGTGCTGATGATTGGCGCTCTTTAGTGTATTTAGTTCTAAATACGTTATTTTCGGTAAACAGTGTAGAAAAGGTTTACGCCTCGGTATTTTTTTTTGTTAAAATAGGTAACGTAGATTTTCAATTTTATTTTTATTAATTTTCCGGTTTTGTGCAACAATTAACGTTGCTTTTTTTCATTGAAATTGGCGATATTATATATTGCATTCATTTGTTTTGTTACGCAAGACACATGGTTAGCCCATGCATGGGTATTCTCCTTTAAGATTTCTATAAACTCTCTCAGAAAATAATATTTGGCTTTGAAAATTCCGCTCAGTTTTCCACTTAGTTGACAAAACACGATGTCCGAATGCAGAGGCAGAAGCTTGCACGGTTCGTTAAGAAGTCGAACGTGACGTCAAAATGTCCGCTTTGGTGACTGTAGTGTCCTTGCATGGCACAGATTATAAAACATGGAACAATACTTTTTAACTTATCTTTTGGACTGCTGTGTTCTTTTTTACGTTGACTGCTTTGACACTTATACTTATATTTAACTTTTTCGTTAAATCTATGTGATAAAATGAGCAAATGTTGGTCATACAACATTTGCTCATTTTATCATTCATCAATCGAATTTCAAGTTTAAAGATTCTGTAACGACATTTAGTCAGATATATTCAACGTAAAATAATTTTTATATTCGGTCCAGTGTTTATAATGAGAAGGAAAAATTGATGTTTTCTACATTTTTTTACATAATTTTATTGAAAGTTCTAAAAAGTGTATAATAGTCTAGTGCATTTAAACTGTGTGACAAAAGTTCTATACCAGAAAGCAGTCTTATATACCTAATTATATATTATGCACTTGCAAACTCCATTTTATCTACACTCTGCATAAAAAAACTATGAATAGGACAATCAATAAAGTACACATGAATCTTCACGTGAATGCACGTTCTGTACGTAGTGATACATCACTGCATACTACTGGTTACTCTATGCTTTCATGAAAATTCCTATTTTGCTTGAGGCGATATGGAGTCGATGGCAACACTATGTGTCTTTTTTTCAACAAAATAGTTTGCTACGCTCTTCGCTACGTGACTGCTACAGCGTAGTAAAAACGTAGCAAAATATAGTTCACGAATTTAGAAATGGCCCGTTGACTTATTCGTTACCTCACTCCTTCATAAAAATGTGCCAAAAAATGGTGATTCCTACAAAGTTATATTAACTAAACAAATGCCACGTGCCGGCATCTTTTTTGTTCCATTGTTCCACCAATGGATCAATTCATATTTCATTTAGTTAGTTAATTAGTAGTAGTAATAAGTAGTATAGTATGTACTTTAAAAAAATGTATCTTGTATGTGATCCCCAAAATTATGTGTACTTCCAGCTAGGTTATTTAAATATCCGTCCGTTGAATAAAGGAAAAGGACGCCTGAATATAAATCTTTTCAATATTTTGCGGCAAGGGTATTTACGAGGTTCTGCGAGTAGCCTAGGTTTTCTAAGACTTATGTCTGAATAGATCTCTTTGACCATATAAAGTAAGATTAAACTTATACGGCTGGTACCTGCTGCATTATATTAATACTAGCTATAACCCGCGGCTTTGCCCGCGTACTCATAGGAAATTAAAAATAAACTGTGTTTGTGTGATTTTTAGAACATAAGCATAAAGTTCTCATCTTATTTTTACCCCCTTTTTGGGTTGAATATTGGAAAATGCTGAAACACGCTATTTAGGTGTATGTAATATTGAAGAAAGAACATGGAGGATGCTAAAAGCCTCTCATACTCCCTCTCGCATTTTCTGTCGCTCTCTCTTCCACTCTCTTTTCCGCTCTCGCTGTCACTCTCACTATCTCTCGTGCTCTCCCTGTCGCTTGCTTTCCTACTCTCTCTCCCACTCTCCCTCCCCTCTCTCTTTTTCCCTCTTGCTCTCCCTTCGCTTTACCAAGCTCATTCCCGCTTCCACCCCCTCTGCCACTCCAGCTCGCGTTTGCTCTACTACCGCTTCTCTTACTCCATTTCGCGTTTCCTCTTCCACTCTCTCTCTTTCTCCGTCTCTCTAGCAATTCTTCTTTTTCTCCTTATCTTTGTCTTATATTCCTCGCCGTCATACATAGTTTTAAAGTTCTTCCACGAATGTTGGAACAAATAATATCAAATCAGTAAATTAAATTTTACCATCAGCTATTGCCTCTTAGGGGTTGAATTTTAAATTTACAAATTTTTTCTCATTGAATGCTAACCTTGTTTTAAGAATACGCATGCAGCTTTCAAGATTTAAACCCCAAGTATTTGCTGTTTGTGACAATCCATTACTTTAGTCCCCTTCTTTACCTCTCTAGGGGTTGAAAATTGAAAAACGCTAAAATATTATTCGTCATTAATAGTTTCTAAAGTTCTTCCGTAATGCAAAGTTTGAAATAAGGAATAAAATGTTTCATACTAACTTTGATCCCCCGTTTTAATCCCTTAGGAGCTGAATTTTGAAAAATCCTTTCTTAGCGGTTGTCTATATTATCATCCTGTTATTTGGTATGCAGTAAGTAGCTCAATTGGTCTAGTAGTTAACTGCGCTGACAGATCAGTCAGTCACCTTTGTGTTTTATGCTCTGGTTAGGCTCCGGCGTAGGTTTGATGGACCCGGAGCCAAAAACATAAAGCCACCACACACGTAACTCTCGTTAAACGAGTATCTACCTTCGTGGAATATTTCAGTTCATACTCAAGAGCTTGATCTAATAGCTTTAAACTTTAGAAATATACTGTACCCAGGTATCTATACATATAATAAAACAGTAACTGAACCAATTCTGTACATTGAATAGTTTAAAAAAAGGTTTTTTGTTTCTAATTCAGTTTAAGTTATAGATCTCAAAACGATGATTAAAAAATTTTTTGTCTGTTTGTCTGTTTGTATGTATGTTTGTTAGCGTTTCACGTAAAAACCACTGGACAGATTTCTACCAAATTTTGTACAATGGTAGCTTATTACTCGGGTCAACATTTAGAATACTTTTTACTTCGGGAAAATATCTCATTCCCACAGGAAAACACCATTACTGGTTCGGCGAAGCGAGATACAAATTTGTTCCGAAATAATTTTATAGATGCCGCGTACGAAGTGTATACTATAATAATAAAATAACAGTAAATAAACCAATTAATTATAGTCTAGCAAAAAGTTGCGAGTTGAACCCAAGTCCCACCCAAGCGTCGAAATGGCTTCGCACCTAACAAATGAATGATTTACAAATCGGTGGCAGTCCGGAGCTGCTACAGGTTGTTTTCCATTTACACAGGCAACTATCTCACTTGGTTCATAATAATCATACATAAAAGACCACCAATCATAAATAATGCCATTCATTGACAAAAATAGTAGAACCAGATTGTTAACAAAAAAAAATCATAGATGTCGCTGTTAGTTTTGTAAAACGCGCTAACGGAATGTTTCCTGCACAACTATATAAAAAGCCACTGGCAGGCGGCGTTAACCTTCAAGAAATATTTTTTTTGAATTGAGATAATATTGAGATTGTTGAATTATTATAACAAACATCTGCTATTCTTTACGGACTTCGATTTTGCTTACTGATTGGTTTTGAATTTAGATTTGAAATTAGTAGACGATGGCCAGATAAGACTTTCTGAGTTACTGGGTACAGTTGTAGCCTCAGAAGAGGAACTAATACAGTCTGTATTTGGCCAACTTCAAACCATATTAGACCATGAAAATTCTTGGTTATGTGAATGCGCCATACTGACCCCAAAGAATAAGCAAGTGGCTGCCATTAATGACAAAATCTTAGCGCAAATTATTGGAGATGAAGTGGTATACACATCTTTTAACAATGTTGTTGACCAGGACGACGCGACAAATTACCCAATCGAATTTCTAAATTAACTTTCGGCAAGTGGTCTACCAGCTCACGAGATCAAGCTTAAAGTCGGTGTTCCAATAATGCTTCTTCGGAATCTCACCCCACCGAAATTATGCAACGGAATCGGACTAAAAGTGCGTGCTTTACAGAGTAATTTAATCGAAGCAGAGATTTTGACTGGCTGTGGCGCCGGTGAATCTGTATTTATACCGCGTATACCACGCATCCCCAATAATTTCCCATTTCAGTTCAAGCGCACACAATTCCCTGTGGCTACTTGCTTTGCTATGACGATAAATAAGTCACAGGGACAAACGCTGAAAGCTGCTGGAGTGGACCTGAGAACAAGTTGTTTTTCCCACGGCCAGCTGTACGTGGCTTTTTCGCGGGTTACTATTTTTTTTTATTTTTTTTGTGATGGACTTTACGTTTTCGGCCCCGGGGCCATCAAAACTACGCCTGTCGGCTTGGTGGGGAGCACGTGCTCACCCGGAAATATTTTGATTGGTTGTTCAAACAACCAGCCCAATCACGCCCTTGGGGCGAGACTGGGCTAAGGAGTTGTTCTGGGAAGAACTGATCGGACTGAGCGGGTTACTAGCGCTGCAGGCCTATTTATATTAACCGCTGAGAGAAAAACAGCGAATGTAGTGTACAAAGAAATATTGTAAACTTAATAAATATTGTACATAAATAAACTGTAGATACATTTGAACTTTGTACATAAAATGTAAAATAATAAAATGTATAATAAATAATATTATTTGTAGAAATAGCTGTAACATGCCTGTAAAGTAAAGTGTAAATAAAATGTGTTAGGTAGGTATATTTCATTTTGTAAACTCTTGCCTCTAATTTTGCTTTAATCAAAATGAATTCAGACCTAAGGTCAAAGGTCTGTCTAAAGTTGGTACATAGACATAGACACCTACCAACATAAAAATAATAAGTTAGCGAAACGAAGTTCGCGGGCACCAGCTAGTCATAAATATATATAAATACACATATCACGCCTATATCACTGGCGGGGTAGGCAGAGCGTCATGGCACTTAATGCACTGACAGTTACATTATTATATACCTAAATAAAATAAAAAAATGTAAAGCATGAGCTGATATGAATCGATAGAGTACCTTCCCACTACAGAGACGGTTTAGATTTTTTTAATTTCTTACTGAATTAAATGTTAGATTGGTTCTATTACATTATTTTTCGCAATGCTGTATATTTCAACTCTAATGAAACCAATTTGGTATTAAATTGTTCTAAACATTATTTTCAGTAGCGATTTTAGATGAGGGTAGCTTTTATTTTATCATTTTGGTCAAAACAAACAAAACACTACCTGAAATCTGCAGATAAAACGCGTGGTTTTACCTACTTAGCAATTAAAAGTTATACTGAACATGCGATCACCAGAAACCGTTTTGGTTGTAGTAAAACAGTAAAACCCACGGCTTACAATTTGACTTTCAACCCACATAGCAAAAGTTCTCCAATAAAAAACAGTGGGAGGGCGGAAGTAGGCAATATGAAACAACGATTTCGGAAAATGTTGCACAAGAGCCCTCTGTTTTGCTGATGAGAAAGTTGTACAACTGGTTGGCTGTTTATTAAAAAAGTTTGAACATAAGTTGGCAAATATGGAAATATTAATAGAATAATGTATATCTATACATATAATAAAACAGTAACTGAACCAATTCTGTACATTGAATAGTTTAAAAAAAGGTTTTTTGTTTCTAATTCAGTTTAAGTTATAGATCTCAAAACGATGATTAAAAAATTTTTTGTCTGTTTGTCTGTTTGTATGTATGTTTGTTAGCGTTTCACGTAAAAACCACTGGACAGATTTCTACCAAATTTTGTACAATGGTAGCTTATTACTCGGGTCAACATTTAGAATACTTTTTACTTCGGGAAAATATCTCATTCCCACAGGAAAACACCATTACTGGTTCGGCGAAGCGAGATACAAATTTGTTCCGAAATAATTTTATAGATGCCGCGTACGAAGTGTATACTATAATAATAAAATAACAGTAAATAAACCAATTAATTATAGTCTAGCAAAAAGTTGCGAGTTGAACCCAAGTCCCACCCAAGCGTCGAAATGGCTTCGCACCTAACAAATGAATGATTTACAAATCGGTGGCAGTCCGGAGCTGCTACAGGTTGTTTTCCATTTACACAGGCAACTATCTCACTTGGTTCATAATAATCATACATAAAAGACCACCAATCATAAATAATGCCATTCATTGACAAAAATAGTAGAACCAGATTGTTAACAAAAAAAAATCATAGATGTCGCTGTTAGTTTTGTAAAACGCGCTAACGGAATGTTTCCTGCACAACTATATAAAAAGCCACTGGCAGGCGGCGTTAACCTTCAAGAAATATTTTTTTTGAATTGAGATAATATTGAGATTGTTGAATTATTATAACAAACATCTGCTATTCTTTACGGACTTCGATTTTGCTTACTGATTGGTTTTGAATTTAGATTTGAAATTAGTAGACGATGGCCAGATAAGACTTTCTGAGTTACTGGGTACAGTTGTAGCCTCAGAAGAGGAACTAATACAGTCTGTATTTGGCCAACTTCAAACCATATTAGACCATGAAAATTCTTGGTTATGTGAATGCGCCATACTGACCCCAAAGAATAAGCAAGTGGCTGCCATTAATGACAAAATCTTAGCGCAAATTATTGGAGATGAAGTGGTATACACATCTTTTAACAATGTTGTTGACCAGGACGACGCGACAAATTACCCAATCGAATTTCTAAATTAACTTTCGGCAAGTGGTCTACCAGCTCACGAGATCAAGCTTAAAGTCGGTGTTCCAATAATGCTTCTTCGGAATCTCACCCCACCGAAATTATGCAACGGAATCGGACTAAAAGTGCGTGCTTTACAGAGTAATTTAATCGAAGCAGAGATTTTGACTGGCTGTGGCGCCGGTGAATCTGTATTTATACCGCGTATACCACGCATCCCCAATAATTTCCCATTTCAGTTCAAGCGCACACAATTCCCTGTGGCTACTTGCTTTGCTATGACGATAAATAAGTCACAGGGACAAACGCTGAAAGCTGCTGGAGTGGACCTGAGAACAAGTTGTTTTTCCCACGGCCAGCTGTACGTGGCTTTTTCGCGGGTTACTATTTTTTTTTATTTTTTTTGTGATGGACTTTACGTTTTCGGCCCCGGGGCCATCAAAACTACGCCTGTCGGCTTGGTGGGGAGCACGTGCTCACCCGGAAATATTTTGATTGGTTGTTCAAACAACCAGCCCAATCACGCCCTTGGGGCGAGACTGGGCTAAGGAGTTGTTCTGGGAAGAACTGATCGGACTGAGCGGGTTACTAGCGCTGCAGGCCTATTTATATTAACCGCTGAGAGAAAAACAGCGAATGTAGTGTACAAAGAAATATTGTAAACTTAATAAATATTGTACATAAATAAACTGTAGATACATTTGAACTTTGTACATAAAATGTAAAATAATAAAATGTATAATAAATAATATTATTTGTAGAAATAGCTGTAACATGCCTGTAAAGTAAAGTGTAAATAAAATGTGTTAGGTAGGTATATTTCATTTTGTAAACTCTTGCCTCTAATTTTGCTTTAATCAAAATGAATTCAGACCTAAGGTCAAAGGTCTGTCTAAAGTTGGTACATAGACATAGACACCTACCAACATAAAAATAATAAGTTAGCGAAACGAAGTTCGCGGGCACCAGCTAGTGTATAATAAATATGGAAATATGAATAGGCGGTTGAAAAATTCTGACACTAGTCTTAATTGGGTCGACTCGGTGTCCCACACGAAGAGAAAGACAGGATCGAATACATGCAAAAGTTATATTTAACCTCTTAATTAATTCACACGTAATACAGCAAAATGTTTATCCCCGCGGTATTATAAAGGTTGTTTGTCACACCCAGTATACGCACCCTTCTATCGACAGGGGATAAATTGGGAGAACTTTTAATTAATTTGGAGTCCCTGAGGTTTAGCGGAGGCAGCTCGGGCAACTACAAGTGGACAATTTCACACATGGCGGCTTGAAACTATTTCATGCTTCGCACTTGATCGGCAGGCATGTTGAGGATTCGATGAGCTAAAACCTAGTTACTAATTAGTTTATACGTCATGTTGGTCCGGATTTCGGTAAATTTGAGTGAGGAGAATTTTAGGGCATAAAATATTACATGATTTTTTTAAATGTTGCCAATATTTTATTATGTTGTAGTTTTTAATCTTTATGACTTTAACGTGTGTACATAGAAATATACAGTTCAACCACTATGCTCAAATTAATTTTACTTTAGAGACAATAAAATATTATTGCAATCAAAATCCATTTAAATGTGCAAACACAGTAATATTATGTTATTTCTTCAATGAAACTTAATTTTAGTTCGATAAATAGTATTACTTCTAAAAACACAAAATTAAACAAAGCTATACGTGAAAAAACCAACTTGTGCGCACTTACAATGTATCAGAACGAAAAAGGATCATACAGTTACTTCCTCAACTCAATATTCTAAACTACATTTCACAAGGGATTTTGCCCACTACAATCAAAAGCAGGCGAACCGGTTACGCGAACATTTTTTGGCACGCCTGCTGTAAACAAAAAGTTTTCTATCGGACGGACTTTCCACCGACCGAAGAAACTTCCGGGCTTTCTCCGCTTTGTTACCAACCAACATAGGTTTTTTTCCAACTTTTTCATGTAAGAGGTAAGACTCTTCTTGAAATTAGAACTGTTCCTAAAAAGAGGTCATCTTTGTACAATCTCAATCACGCCAACATGGATAAAAACCTGTCATAGTATGGGGCATATGTAATGTAGTTAAACTTCTACAAATACTGACTCAAGAAATTCAGCTCACATTTTGCATGTAGTAATCACATTACGAAGACTGCCAATTCCAAGCACTTCTACGTAGAGTTTTGCAAAGTATGACGCTTCTCGGTTCTCACGTTATACCTAGTTTAGGACGTGCGCAAAGTTTATACAGAAAATTATCCGCATAGTGAGTAATATCCTTTAGCTATGGATATACAGTAGACAATGTAGTGCAAATACCAACCTCCGCAACTCTTGGTTCGTTAGCGCTCCGTCCCGAATCACGCCATAAACTGTAAAATAAAGTTGCTCCATGAAATTTCCTTCTATATTTTTATGCTGATATTTTGTTGGCGAAATGGGGGCGAGCGAATATGTTGTTCCTACACGTGGGTCTGATATGAAATTTTAAGGCCGGTTTATGATGAACTCCGTGGTTGTTTAGTTTCCGGTCATATGTTTTTTTTTCTGTTTCATCAGTCTAAAATAGCTCTGTGAGAATGCAAACCAATGCCGTTTTTAACAATAATATATTGATTAATTTAATCATTTTAACCTGTAATTAATCTCGATGAATTAATAATATCATACTGTCGTGTCGTGTAGATTCGCAGAAATAGGTATATCTATTTGTAATAAACTAATTAATATGAGCATTTAGCTTTCAGCAAGTTTAAATTGTATTCTAATTATCTAATATGCTAAATGTCAAACAGTAGTAAGGACTTGTAATTTTGTTCTTAAGAGCAGATCGTTAATTCTAATATTATTAGAATAGTAATAAATCCCACGACTGTACTCGAAAAGCTACTTAATTGTAGCTTCATGAACGTTATTTTCAGTAGCCGAATTCATTTTGGTCAAATATGAATTTTTGTGCTGAAAAGCCCTATTTATTTTGAAAATGGTTTTGAAAACAATGTAAATTAATTTAAATATACAACAAAGTGCGGTTAATATAAAATGAATATTGAAATTAATATTGAAATAGACGTGTTAAATGGGACACGGCATCAAGAGAAACTTACCCAACCATTGAATAGGGGCGGCTGAGCACAAAATTGATTGAATTTTAAAACTTTAGCTACTTGCAGACCTGACTGCCGAGGTTCTGCAGCTAATTACTTAACTCGTTCTTTGGCCGTAGTGTTCTGCCTCGCTGCAGACGAAACAAATAAAACAGAGAAAAAGAGTTCTCCAAGACGGATTGAAGTAATTTAAAGATGTATTTGAGTTGGTTAACTGATTCACGAAACGATTTCTGCTTGAGAGCCAGCACCCGGTACAATGAAACAATCGAAACACTTTAATCACAGAAGAAGTTTTCCTGAGACCTTTTTTCTCTTAATCTATACTGGGTATAGGCAAATACAGGGTGTTAAAAAACATCATTTTAAGCCAACGTCCACCGACTGAAGGGTATTCTCTCTCTAAATAGCTGCAAATACTTATTTTAAGTTTACAACCAGCCCATGACACTAAACAACTTTCCCTAAGGAACATAGGTCGAAATATTTAAAAATAAATTGGATCACCCATAGAAAATTACCAACCGACCAAGTCAATTTGTATGGAAGGTCCAAAAAAATATTAAAATTCCACTGCAGGGGTCTTTTTTTCGGTAGCAATGCATCCGTCTATCAAAGATGCCAATTCGCAAATATGGTAGGTAATCTACATTGCAAGCTATCACATACCTATACATACAAAGAACGCCACCGTCCAATCAGCAGTTTATTTATCAACTAATGTGCAGATTACATAAAAGTCCACCTTTTACTTAAAACTGAGTCTGAAATCCCTAATAGATGTCAGATTTAATAAAAAAGGCATCTAGAAGGTAACAGATTTAAAGAGCGGCAGCGGTCGAGCAAACTTTGTGAAGTTGGTATCTTGTCCCGACATATTTGTAGCGGCATTGTCAACTTAGCAGCCGCCCCGGAGATACTTCTGGTATATGTAGGGTACATTCAGTGGAGTATAAGCGATAATAAAAGAGAGTATGCAATCTAGCATCAAGTAGTTTACAAGTAATATATAAATATTAGCTAGAAATGCTTTAAGGGCTGAACCAGCCCATGATATTGAACAACTTTCCCAAAGGAACATAGGTCGAAGTATGAGAATTTTTTTGGACCTCCCATAGAAATTGATTTGGTCGGTTGCTGATTTTGTATGGGAGGCTACGGGAAGTCCAAATTTATTTTCCATATTTCGACCTATGTTCCTTTGGGAGAGTGGTTCAGTTTCATGGGCTGGTTCACCCCTTAAAATATTTGCGGTAATATTTTTTACACCCTGTATTTTAAAATTTCAAATATCCTATTTGAAATACTTATATGTATTAAGTACTTATAGAAATTAGGTAAGTTGGTGACACATCTGACTTTTAAAAGAAATCCTAGAATATATAGTTTAGAACCTCCTCCAGTACGTACCAAATTACTTTGTTGGCTGGAACATTTTGAATACCCATTTTTTTATACTTGATTTAGTATCTAGCGGAAAGTTATTCAGTTTCATGGGCTAGTTCTGCCCTTAAAATAAATTTTCAGTTGAATTTTTCTGTATGCAGGCATCCTCTGTAACTAGTGACTTGTGCTGCCTTCTGCAACTTTTTCGAACTTCTTTCTGCCAGAAGCAATCAAAGGCGTTTCTTGGAAAACTTCTTTACTTATTGTTTGTGAGACTGTTGTTTATGTTTCGCTATTTTAGGCGTTTTTTCTCCTATCTTGTTTAGTTCGAAAACTTTGATTTTTAGCTCTAGTAATTTCCAGTGAAACCGCTGTTGCGTTATAACGTTGTAATAACCGTAGGTGAGAAATTGATTAATCACATAGATTTGAGTCTCTTGACTTCACAAGAGCTGGTGGTAGGTTGATGGCGGTTGTACGGTTCCGTGCCACCGCAACAGCATCCGCATTCCGTCGCTCTCGATACCGAAGCGAAGTATGTTGCAAGTGTGATGTACCTTTAAATTGTATTCCTTCAATTAAACATCAGTCTATATTCAACCAACAAAGTTTAAAACAATAAAACGACCCACTAATTCTACTACATCACTTTGCAGTGTCATTAATGCTTTGTCGGGTGGTCTAGGAAATGAGAAACGTGAACATTAAATTCAGTGATGTAATAATACCGGAGTAAGACCACGGTCAGGCTCAGGTGGGGTGCGCCCATCCATATTGTAGTACTGGGCTCTGTAGATATATTCACGACGTTGTGAATAGTCTACCTTACTGCATATACATTTACTTCTACTTCTACAGCCACTACAGTCCACTGCTGGACATGGGCCTATTGCCATACTCACCACGCTTAGCAGGCTGTATTGTCGAGCGCAATGTAAGATATTCACAGAAAACGCGGCTGTCAGTTCCCTGGTTTCATCCCTTAGTCACCTTTTACGTTACCCACGGGTAGAAAAGGGGTGACGCTATTCTAAACCGGCACCACACGGTACAATACATTTAAATAAAAGTAATAATGAATCGTCTTAAAATTGCTTCCGTAAAGTAACTTCCTTCTACATATATAGGTACCTAACTCAAGATAGTGACTATTAAATCCAGTTGACTCCCTATAATTTTTCATTCCAATACCTTTATCGAAGTTAATGTAAAACGATAGCAAGTATATAACGCAAAAGCTCTTAACAGATTCCTATTCCTAGGATTTCGGCCGTATTACTAAATCTGCCATCATACTGCGACATAATATATTTCTAATAGCAAAGCCAAATCATAAAATGTGCACAGTATTATAAAGTGATATAAGCATTGATGAACATGATTGAAAAATGAGCTGCGCTCTGTAACTTCGTAATGCCTTGACCTAAGAGCTTTTTATTTTTAATTGTATCAAAACAAGCATTCAAAATGTGTCCAACTGTCTTATAGTGCTACTAGCTACAATACGTGTTAGTGACCCAGTTCTATTCAGGAGCCTGCAATAAACGTACTATCCAGAGAAATATGATCTTCATAGTGCGTTGGAAACCTTCCAAGGATATGAACCGGAACCTCCTCATGTTCAGTTACAATTTTATACCAATGTTAAAATTACTTTTTGATCTTAGAGCAACTTATTTTGAAAGACTACCTCAAAATCCAGAACCTTTTATTTGCGTGTTTCACCTATTCCTATTAATTAAAAATATATTTAGTTACTTTTGATTTAAGTTTATGTTTTGGTAATGATAAGGTTTTTATCATAACGTGATGTTCTACTCGTACTATTTAAGATTTATATAGAATATTCATAAGACCTAAAGAGACATATCGTGGGTGTAAAGATTGCTTATCTCCCCCTTTATATATATCATCTCTTTATCTTTTTCTAAAGCTAAGCTTAATATCAGATGTTTTCTTTCAAAGTTGATCACAATATCTCTTTGTGAGCTTTCAGCCGAATTCCTAGAAATTGCGCCGAACTCCTATATTTTTCCGACTACCTTTAACAGAGAAATCGAACGGTCATTACTGAATTCCAGGTATTCGACACTACAGTAGCGTTAGGTACTGACCAGGACAAGCTAAACCGCAACTGAGCTTGGCTTAGACACATCACATACCCACTAGGGTGTTCCACCTATGTAGGTAATTTTAATTACTTTAAAATTTTTACAGACTTTGATCGCCCCTTAAATCTAAGTAAGTTCAAAGACATAAATACAAAATTTCATGACAATTGGATGATGTTTAGAGGTTGCGCACTTTGATAGCTTTCGAAAAAAAGAGGATTTTTAAAATTTTCATGATATTTATTAGAAAAACTGACATGCAAAACCTTAACATAATTAACTGTAAATACCAAGATAAGCAGGCAACATCTTTAAGTACAACATTTCTATTCTAATCAATGTTATAAGATGCTACCCCTTCTTTTGTTCGCTTGGTAACGGCTTTTCTGTGATGCTCGACAACTCTTAACAAAAATTGTTTCTGTTTTTCGTCTCTGACTGATTCATTAAACTTCTTTATCAACGCGATTCCTCTTTCGGCAGTATCATTGACCACTTTTAGAGCATCCACGATACCTTTAAGAGAATCACTGCAATAGTCATCAGTCACTTCATGGATGCCAAATAATTCGAAAAACATTTTTGTTTTTTGTGTAACAAAATGACTAATGTCCTTTCCTTCAAAGTCCAAACTCTTTCCTTCCAATCGCTTCAATTCCTTTTTTTAGCAGGTTTGGTTTTCAAGTTTTGAACCATAGTTTCTTTAACTTCTTCAGTAATGCGTTCATCAAAAAAGGCCAATCCTACATTCATCTCCGACAAATACCAAAGGTGTCTTTTTAATACGGTAAGCGCACTGTTCTTGACGTCTGCATCTGGGTAGTTGCCGAGTAGTTGTAATAAATCCAGATCATTTTTTGGAGCCCATCGACTTACATTTGCTTGGTGCCAAAAACGAACATAAATAAGACTGACAAAAGCAGCTACCCGATTCATCCCTTTCAGTTCGCGTTGAGGAATATCCAATTGCTTATTGAAAAGTGTTATTTTCAGAGAATAAATCGCTTTTGCCATCCACCTTGCCTGATGCAAAGCTCCTGGAATCCGAAATCTAAATTCACCACCAGTCCAACCCCCTAAGTAAAGGAGTGACAGTTGTAATAATTCTTTGTAGTCTTCTCTTGGGTGACTACTATCTTTCAGGACGTTTTGGATGTATGTAACCATTGCCACGCGTTGTTCTTCTACAAATCCTTGAACAGGAGTTTCTTCATCTAACATTGTGGTGTATGAGTTCTTGTCAATCGTATCCCACCAACGTTGAAACTTTTTGAAGATTTGGACATCTGGACCACTTGATGGTAAATTGTAGCACTTCTCAAACACTGCTTTTAATATTAATTCATGGGTGTGATGCCGGCAAGCCAACCATAATAATGATCGTCCAAATTCTTTTTCAATTCTGGTACACGCGCCTTGGATCAGTCCAGTATTAGATGCAGTAGTATCAAAAGAAGTACCAATTATACTGTGTCGTAAATTAAAGCGATCCACCTTCTGAACAACTACTTTAGCCATCTCTTCTCCAGTGCCTTTTTGAGCTACAGGAACGCCAAGTAAATGCTCAAAATCCTTACCAGTCACTAGAACTGCTACTCTATCTTCCAAAGTTTTCACACTCCCATAAGCAACTGATGGCAAAAGTTTACTATCCCAATGTAAGACCAATTGCGGAGGGTTTTCAAAAAGAGACTCTTCAATTTTCTTTGCTAGTTTACTTCTATTGGTCACACGAGCTCTATAAACGGTGGATGGAGACACAGAATGTATTACCCACACATAAACTTGCAAGCGTGTTTTACATAGATACACATTATCACGCCTTTATCTCTTGCGGGTTAGGCAGAGCGTTAACGGTCGCTTTTGCCACTTTTGTCAAATATTGAGGGCTCTTTCAGATGATTCGTGTATCACTGTAGTGACAGGTTGTCAGCCTGCCGCCTAAAGACACATGAAACCCTCGAATCCCTTAGTCGCCTCTTGCGACACCCGCGGGAATGAAATGGGATGATGCTAATCTTAGGCATCTGTTTTTCTTGGGTATGAAATGTGAAATTCTTAAAACAACACGGTCTTCCATGAAAGATAAAACTGACTTAAATAACAAATTATTTTAGCTTCTATTTTTTGTATTTCAACTGAAGGGTGCAATTTTTTAAAATATTCTGAAGTATTGTTATTATTAGGTACCGTAATAAAGTGTAAAATAAGTAAGTACGCACTTTCAAATGACAATTGTAAAGAAGTGCTCTTGATGTGCTCTCTAATTTCAATATTCACATCGGTTTACACAATTTCAAATTCTCCATACCAAAGATAGAAAATATTCGTACGCATGAATAATACATCAACGAAGCTAAAAGATCTCTTCTATTCGTCTCATGTGGTGACAAAGCCTGAATGAATAAATTATTTTAGAGTATGGCTTCAATTCACTGGAAGATAGACGGATCGAGGCTAAACAGGGAAAATGATAAAAGAAAACTTATTTTTGGTAGATGGGGAGATATATTTTAATGATCGCCACAAAACGTAGTATTAATTTTATATAGAAGTAACTCATTTTAAAATTAAAACAAAATTCAGTCAATGGAAAGCTTTTATCTAGCAAATCTAATCGTAAAGGCTACCTATTCAGTATTATACACATAAAAATATAATGTTTATTCATTAAAATCGCGATAACATCGTATGCAAAGTGATACCTTCTTTAAAAATTATATTTTTTCGTGATTTAATCTACCATGAAAGATTTTGACAATGATAAATCTGATGCTAATTTGCGTTTCAATTACCCTTTTGGGACCCGTTCTTTCACTGCACTGAGGGATTCAAATAAAACGTTAATTTAGTATTTCGTATGCTCAGGACACAACCGTAGAACACCGAGTAAAAAAAGCGGAACAACTGTTTAATTTACCCCAAACGTTTATTATCTTTAGGGAAATTTAGCAAAGTCGTGACTTGAAAGCAGAACTGGTAGCTTTCGTCAAAATTTTCCAACTCCTACATTGTGGCCTAGTAAATGAAGCTCCGTTTAATTGTGTGGTAAAATTTTGGTAATTTAAATGCATAATATTTTTTATTTGGTCCAGTACCTATTATTTTCTGGACCAGACCATGTCATAAAGCTAAATAATGTCGGGATGTCATCACATCGCGTCAGCCTTATCAGTTCATTGCTCAGCTGGACGTATGCCTCTCCCAGGGTACGAGTACGATACAAGGAGAGATCTCTCGTTTTCTTCATCATGTCGGGATGTGTCTCGTATAAAATGGTTTAAAATCCGAATATTAAAATGTTGTCGGGGTACTAGCTCAGTTTATAAGAAATTTCTCCATTTAATAAAAAATAACAAACATTTATCTAAGTACCTAAATTACTTCATCAGCGCAAGAACATAGACTGAAGCAACAGCAGGACAAATTGACACGCCAGATAAAACTCCAATACGGAACCTTATTTATAGTCCAGCACTTGACTTGCAACGCCATAACTGGAGCAAGTAAAATACGGCGAACAGTACAGCGCAGCTACCGACTTCACCGGAGATAAAAACACTGGATACGAGCAGCATAAGTGCTGTTGTACACGCAAAGCGTTGCCAGAACGTTGCTTTTGAAACGTTTTGTGGAACTTTTGACCTATATTTGAGCTATGGGCTCGCAGCATGATCTTTACTGAAAATGTTTTAATCTTAATAGATTAAAACATATGTTTGATTGTGCTAAAAATTATTTTAGGTTTATTTTTAACTCTCGTTTACAGGCAATCATCACAAAAATAATAAACTCTATGATGGAGTAGGTACGTTCAATCAAAAGAAGCCTGTTCAGTTCTTTTTATAAATTGAAAAGCTGATAATAGAACCACAGACGAAAAGCTCTAGGTATATTTTTTTGCGTCTTATGTCTAATTAATTAAAATTATGATTCGTTATTTTATAAGCATTTTTGTAAACTGTTTGATGTTCATAGCGAATTCAACGACACAAAGAAATTTCGTAGAAATAGTATGTCAAAATAGTTTAAAATATTTATTATTAATCCCTTTTTTGCGTTCTTTTATCGTCATCAAACAAATACATTTACGAAACTAACGATCACAGACTTTCTTAGAAGTCACATAACTTGAAAAAAATCGCCTTAAATTTGAATAGCTAATTGAATATAAGAAACTACTTTTGTAGGTAATTAATAATTATTAATACAGTCTGTAATAACGAGGTATCACAGGACTTCAACAACACAATACAGTTAAGTCAACAACAACCTATGCCATTTGTAAAAGTCTTTAGAATTCTAATATGGATTTCTTAAGACTTAATTGATAATTGATTATTGTATTGTCCAAAAGAAATCCAAGTCCATAATATTAAGTAAAACCACAAAAGTTGCAAGCAGTCAAGGTAAAATATTCCTACCTACATCTTAGAATCAAATAGAAATGGCATGCAAAAACGTTAATCCATCGCAATGATGATAAAATATTATGGCAACACTATGTAAGACTGTATGAATTCTGAATGGCATTCAATAAATACTTCGCATGGGCTAGGGTAATTGGAATGTTGCGTTTAATTGTTTATTCTCTTATACGAGAAATACGAGAGCCATTACGTACCAATGGGAATATAAGTTGAAAATGTTTGTTAACGCAAATCCGGGCATACCTACGCAGTTCAATTTTGAAATGTATTAATATGACAACAAATATTTTAACTCCGTTTTTCATTACAAGAACCTAGTCTTTAGAACAATTTCAACACATTCTTCCATTTCGTGGGACACAAAGACATCCAAAGACCTGATTAACAATTAAACTTCACTCGACGGATGACACCGCGATAACGCGGTTGAGCGATGTTAGTATGGGGATTGATATTTCTAGTATGGATCTGACAGAACGCAGCGATATTTTTGCGCTTCGTCGTGCGTCAAGTGCGTTCCTCGCCTAAGTGATCATAGGATAGACAGCAACCGAGACTGACGGCTTTAAACGTCCTAACAAAGATAGATGTACATTGGTATATCTTTACTTACTCTTATAACTGATAAATATGCGTGTATGTATTATTATAATAAGCTATGTCACTATTAATGTACATTAAGGAAAAGTATCACAACACTAACATTCCTACACTATTGTGAAGTAAACATTTATTATGTAATAGGTAGTGTCACTTATCATATCACATCCCAAGTTATTATAAGTTTCGTATCTATGTACTTTTATGACATAAAATTAAATTCTTGCCATTACACAGACGGCGGAAGTAACTCGTAATAGATGTAACAAGCCCTACACACCTGAATAAGTAATGAAAATGAAATTGCCGCGTTGAGTACAAAGCTGTATTTAGAAAGGCCAAATATGGCCTTAGGAATAATTAATTTGAAATTACGTCTTGGAAAGGATATGTTTACTTTAGGAAATTAGTACAGCATTATTCAAATAATAATGAAGTCGTTAAATTGTTCCGCTAAATTACACGGGTGACTAAGTTACTATTAGATGTTCCGATATATTTCAGTAACGAAATTTCTTTCCTTTCGTTACATAATTGAATAACATTCTGCTTAACGTATAAAAAAGAAAAATATCTGAGAAAGCAAACGGTAACATCCAGAAACTCTGCCTCTACGTCCCAATGCATTTTGTATACGAGCCACGTAGTTGCACTAGCAACGGTTGAAGGCAAATAAATTCCACGATTTGTGGTTGGAAGCCTTCCAGGGCAGTGTTGGTGGTCTGCTTGGGATGTTAGCCCAAACAGGCGGCGTTTCCTTGGTATTGTCAGGGCAAACAAAGTACCGACATGATTACTGGGGACCGGGGAATCTGCGGTGTTTGCGGATGGACGCTTTGCGGTGTTGAAGTGACACGTCGTAAAGATACTAGCAGCTCTAGCAGCTGAGAATTTGATGTCTCGTATACCGCGTGACATGGATTATTTTTATCTTTAAAATTGTCTTATATTTATGTTATAATAAAGAATGTGTACCTGAATAGTTCTCATTATAACATTGTTTAACTTTTAAAGAACATAATTTTGTACACAGCAATCGTTAAAGCTTGTTTATTCTGCATTGTAATTTGTAACTGTATCTCAAGATACAACCTTGGTTCTAGTCTGGAAACCCCTGGTAATATGTACACATAGAAAATCATTCTGTTATTCATAGAATTATGCTTGTTAAATAAATATTTTTTGCATTTTCATTTTTATAACAAAAAAATCGTCTTAGAATGCAAAACAACACGTCACACAATCCACTTTTACAAAGCGCTTTGCTGAAAAATAAACTTACAAATAATACAATCACCGTGCTTGATGCATAGCATAGGTATAATATCAGTTTGCAAAACTATAAAATGTTATCCAGGACCAAATTCTCAGATAAAAGTAGTCAAGTTGACGTACACATTTTCACAAGGGAATCGAAAGTGGTATACCATGTAGAAATAGGAAGAGAAACAAGTCTTCAAGGTACTTTTAGAATGCTATCTTTATGTATGAACTCCAGCTTTTAAAGTGCCTTCTGAGTTGAGGAAGAGAGATGGGTTCTTAAAAGATAAGTTAGTAATGGATACACATGGTGTAACGGAGGGTGAACTCTCACAGAAATAAAATATGTACTCTGAATCTATACCTTCTTACTTAGGTAATTCTCAAGCAAACTTTACAACATAAAATTGTTATTACTTTTAAAAAAATTAAAAATATTTTCAACGCTAAGTTGTATTTAAATGAAAACAAACCATTTCATAATATTCTGCTCTTCCTTCAAACTGTGAACAAGGGGACTCCTGGTTATGACTTTGTAGAGGGTCTAAGTACTACGTAACAACGGAATGCCCTGTCATGTTTAAAGATCATAGAATGAGAGCGGGTTTTCAAATGACAAGTGACCTGGCTCTTTAAGAGGTCAAAATAAGTCAGCTTAATGTTAGTTGTAAACGGGCGGATTTTCTGTAAAGTTACGCTACGATATGATAAGATTAGTATGACACTTTTTTAATCTGATATTACACGCAAAATATTCTGTATATGTCTATCTACATGTAGCTACAATAAAAGTTATCTTATTTGTCAGTCAGTAAACAGGTGCGAAAAGTACCGCAGCATTTTCGACACATGTTAAGGCAATCCAAATGATTGTCCAAAAAAAGGTTATAAATATTTAAAAAAAGAGCAGGAAAACATTTTCTTACGTAGGTAAGTACTTCTTAACTTTTCAAATTAGATTTTCCTTTGCCTACATTCTTGCACGTGTTTCTAAACGAGTTTGTATGATATTTCTGTTATTCGTCAAAAAGCCACCTGTTATAACGAGTTCATACCAACATTTTACAGTCCAACATCATTTTGGCTAAGAGCTGGGGGAAGGGTGAAAGTCAGGGGACAGGGGTCACCATTTACAACTTAACAGTTACGAAGATTTATCGCTTTAGGCACGCTCGAGATCTAGGGTATGCCTAGATTATGCTAGCTACATAATTTAGCAGGACCTACACTGTAAAGAACTTTATTAGCCTGTTTAGTTGAGTCTACGTGAGCCCGAGGTAAGCTACTTACCTACAAAGTCAAAACGTACATTCTAAATTAGGTACATTTTGGGAGGTATCTTTAGTATTACCCTATCCATATACCTAACAAGTCCTGTCTGAAACATGAAAGAGGATATAAAATGTGATTTTGTTTTTCAGCAAAATCACAAATATGCTATAGTATAAAAGGAAAAACAACATTTTAATTGAAAGGCTTCTCAGGGTCATAACGTAACAGGGTAAAACGTGTAACACGAAAAAATATTATGTAAAACAAAAAAAATATAAAAAAAACATGCTGGAGATACCTACTTTAAGTTAGTAAAAAACCTAGTTTCAACACACCTATATTGAAAACGGCTGAAAGGTGTTTGATGAAAATTTTACCAATTTGTCGAAAACGTTCCCGAAAATGGGTGTTGGCTACACTGACCAAAAAAAACTTGCATTGGGATTTGTTAACGCCGCATGGTGTGTAAAGGTTTTTTCATGCATTAGTTTTACGTTGGTTCCGAAATAAATTAAAATCTGCGACAAAGTAACCAACTCATTTCATGAACATAGGAAGTTTTATGCCAACCTCAGAGTAAAGTTCCATTATCAGCTGACAGGAAGTAGCCTACATATAGGATATACCTACTGTACCGTACCTGTGTACATTACCGTGCTTAAACTAAGCTTGCTATTCATTGCTATGTCGCTTAGAGCAACTGAGTTCCACGTTTCCAGTAAATATCATGACTTAGTCGCTTTATGAATGCATTGGAGCTGAAAATTTAATTAAAAGTATTTTATGGTCGCCCTAATTGAATTCGTGCTCACAACCTGAGTTTCTGTTCACTAACGGTTAGGTAATAGCGACACAGTAAATAAAACTAGCAATATTCCACTTCGAAAGCTTTTTAAAAAAGTAAGATAAATAACCTTTGAATACATGCTTTTTACGTGATTAAATTATTATTACTAATAACAAGTTAAAATTGTATTTTTTTTTTTTTCATGCATCTTCTTAACAATTTAAGAAGATTCACATTTCTAAACTATATTATAGCCCTTATTTTGGCTGAAAAAAATATCTGTAGAGCAGTAAAAATCTTTAGTTGTGAACTAGTAAGACAATGTATTTTTATTTAATAGAGGATGTTTATTCAGTGATTCTAGAGGATACTCTCTAACAATAATAATTGGGACAGTAAAGTACCCACTTCATATTGAGATATCACCAATCTACTCGTAGGTATATCTTTCTTATAATTTTACTGTGGCATGGTAGCAATTATTTCACTGACTTATTACTAATTTTGTGATATAGCCAGAGGAATAAATATAAATTTTCGTCAAAGGAATGTGCTTAGTAAATAGTAAAGTATATTTTTTAATAATATTAAGTACTTACCTAAGTATGCCCTTGGCTCCGAAATGATCCCTTACACGTTGAAAAATAGTATTCTTGAGCGGTGATGCACCCGAATTGCGAAATTGAAACCATGCGGGCACCACCAGCCGCAAAGAGAATTGTCATAGTCATATATTTTATTTCATATCATTGCATTATACTCGCCCTGTAACCATCAAGAGATAAAATATCAGAGACTAGGTTCCACGGCCGATTCACCGATGCCAATAGTACGAAATGAACATGCTCAAGTCATTTTTGCGTTGATATACGCTAACATTTAGTTTTGAAAGGTATTCTCATACAGAATTATATTAATTTACACTCTTTTTTTCCAATAGCTTGGACAGAACCGAGACTGGTCGCGTGAAAGAGGGGAGGTCTCTGGTCTGCAGTGGGACATATTAAGCTGTATATAAGGTATAAAAAAGTCCATTAAACTGAACAACTTTCCCCAAGAAACATAATTATATCGAAATATGAAAGACATTTTTGGGCCTCTCATACAAGATGTAGCAGCCGAGTGAGTCTGTATAGGAGACACAATTACTTTTTTTCAATTTTCGACCAATGTTCCTTGGGGAAAGCTGTTGAGTTTCATGAGCAGATTCACCCCTTAAAATATTTGCAGTTAATATTTTTACATCCTATATACAATAAATTAAAATAATTTTTATTTTATAATTTTGTATTAAAATTCATCGTCTACAGCGGCCCCTAATACGCTGCCTATTATATGGCAAATAATATATATTTATAACTTCGCTAACGCGATTCACTCTTCAACTAGCAAGTTGAAGAGTGAATCGCGTTGCCATATAAAAAACCAAGTTTATATTGTGTTGAATTTGGTAACTGCTGGCGCTACGGTCTGTGGTGACCTCGTTGAGATGCGCTGACACCTCATTTATCAATTTGTTGGCGGATTGGTCCCAAGATCCTATCATCTCAAAAACCATGCTAAATTTATCCTTCCATAAATCTCCGCGGGACTTCCCAAGGTTTTCTTGATTTGCCAATAACCTGGATCCCTACGGAGCGTCATCTCCTGTAAAAAAAAAAAACTTTTATAAAACTAAAGGAAATTAAAACAAAGTCACAAGCCCAAACTACATTTCCAATAAAAATCTAATCAAAGTCCACCGATGGCAAGAGACAATATTTAAGTGGTTCAAGTTGAGTTCAACAAGCGATCCCACAAAGCAGCTAGAGTGTCGCTTCTCCGTCCAATAAGATCAATATCTTTACTTAAGAAACACCCTTAAGTTAGGTGCTTCCTCATGACTAAAATCAAAACTCGATTTTCTTCAATCGTGCGAGACTAAGTCGCTATAAACGTATTCTTCTGAAAGTCAGCTAATCGAGATTGAAGTAACTGGGACATTTATAAAATGAGTTTTAAGTAACATACATCCATACACATATCACGCCCATATCCCTGTCGGGGTAGGCATAGCGTCAATGACCGTAAAATTACGGTCGTTATCGCCACGTCTAACAAATATTGAGGGCTGAGATAATTCGTGTATCACTATAGTGACAGGTTGTCAGCCTGTCGCCTAAAATTGCAATACACATAATACACATAAAACCTTCTAGTCCCTTTGTCGGTTTCTACGACACCCACGGGAAAGACATGGGGTGAGTTTTAAGTAAACGGGTCACTTTAGTAAGAGATAGCAACAATTGTAAAATGTGACGTGTACCTTTGGTGAATATTCACACAAAATATTAAAGTTAACATAAATACAATCTTTTTTAACAGGTAGATGTTCAAGATACTTTTTTCTGTCGTAGGTTGCGTTGCGTTTTGTAAGATCGACAGCCTGATTTTTGTGCTTGGACTTCATTATGGAAACTTTTTTATCAAACTTAATGCAATTGCTATTAGATAGAAATTTTGATTTACTCAATGCTTTATTACACTAATAAGAAATTCAATTAAAACAAGAAAGCTATACATTCATCATTTGACATTCTGTATATTAAAATTTATTGAGCTTGAATGTGGACAAATGGCGTGATATATGTATGTATGTAAGTATGAATCTCGACTAGTGGATATATATATAATAACTTCTAAACGAATAATTTTTTTATGTGAATATGGCAGCACCTAACATAGGGATGTCTCTTAAAAGGGTAAGGGGGTCGGACTCTTGTTACCCCGAGAGAGGTTTATGGAAATAGTGACGAGAAACTTTATGGAAACTGTTCTTATATAGTTATCGTTACAGACAATGATTGAAAATAGCATTTAAAAAGTTCTTATAAATTTAATAAGTATCCTAACTGACTATGGGATTCGAGGCTTTCATGTGTATCACCACGTATTACAACTTTATCGTTACAGACATTAATTGAAAATTGCATTTAAAAAGTTCTTATAATTTTAATAAGTATCCTAACTGACTTACTGATTTAGCAGCCAAGATAGAATGAAACTTTGGGCACCTGGTTAAGTTTTAGCATGTTTGTTTAAAATAAAGCATTTTTTCACAGGAAATACACTTCTATCTTCTATTCTATTTCAGCCTATTGCAGTCCACTGCTGGACGTAGGCCTCCCCCAAGGAACGCCATAGGGCACGATCTCCCGCTTTTGCCATCCAGTCGCTACCAGCCGCCTTTTTCAAGTCATCGGTCCATCTGGCCGGAGGGCGTCCAACGCTACGCTTGCCGAGGCGTGGTCTCCACTCGAGAACCCGCTTACTCCACCGTCCGTCGGTTCTACGACAAATGTGGCCAGCCCACTGCCACTTCAGCTTGCTACACTTCCAGACTATGTCCGTCACTTTGGTCTTTTTTCGGATGGCCTCATTCCGGACTTTATCCATTATAGAGATACCAAGCATAGACCTTTCCATAGCTCTCTGAGTGACATGTAGCCGGTGGGCCAGTTTTACTGTCAAGTTCCACGTCTCAGCTCCGTAGGTCATGACTGGTAGGACGCATTGATCGAACACCTTGGTCTTGAGGCATTGTGGCAAAGATGATTCGAGGATGTGACGCAGCTTTCCAAATGCTACCCAGCCAAGCTGCACTCTTCTGGTGATTTCAGCCTCAAAGTTGTCTCTTCCCATCTGCAAGGTCTGCCCAAGGTACACGTATTTCTGGACAACTTCAAGGACTACACCTTCGACGGAGACCGGCTCGGGGATTATGTGTTGATTGAACATGACCTTCGTCTTATCCAAGTTCATCCCAAGTCCAACACGTCTCGAGGCCGAGTTAAGACTAGATAGCATTTTTTGCAGGTCCTGCAGCGATTCGGCCATTATGACTATGTCGTCGGCAAAGCGGAGATGCGTGAGACTTTCGCCGTTGACGTTGATGCCCAGTCCATCCCACTGTAGAGTTTTGAAGACATCCTCCAATGCGTTAGTGAATAGTTTTGGGGATATAACGTCACCCTGTCTTACACCACGGAGCAGTTGGATGGGTCTTGTATAATGGTTTTGTACTTGAACGGACATCGTAGCCATTTGATAGAGGCTTCTCAGCACCTCCACATACCGCCAGTCGACTTGACAGCGCTGCAAGGACTCCAAAACAGCCCAGGTTTCGATAGAGTCGAAGGCTTTTTCGTAGTCCACAAAAGCCATACACAGTGGTTGGTTGTACTCCTCTGTCTTCTGTATAACCTGCCTTACAGTATGGATGTGGTCCACGGTACTGAAGCCCTTGCGAAACCCGGCCTGTTCCGGTGGCTGAAAGGCGTCAAATCTTGATGCCAAACGATTCGTGACGACTCTCGAGAACAGCTTATAGACGTGGCTCAGAAGTGTGATCGGCCTATAGTTTTTGAGAAGCGTTTTGTCTCCTTTTTTGAAAAACAATGCCACTACACCTCTGCTCCACGCCTTCGGGGTTGTCCCATTGGCTATTACAGAGTTAAAAAGCCTTTTCAGCTCCTCAAGGACAGGTTTTCCACCGGCCTTAAGTAGCTCAGAGGCCACTCCGTCTTCTCCGGGAGCCTTCCCATTCTTAAGCTGTCTGAGAGCCGCCGCGATTTCGTCTATATCTACGTCCGGGAGATCTTCTGTAAAGTGGCGGGAAAGAGGAGCTCTTGGGTCTGGGGTCGCATCAGATGGAGGCTTTTTCGCATGCGAGGCATACAGATTTCCATAGAAGTCCTCAATTTCAGCGAGAATCTCTGGAACCGATGTGACAGTTACACCATTCGAGGTAGTTAGCTTTGCCAGATGACTCCTTCCCAGTGTCTTGGTAAAAACTTTCGACCCTCGGTTTTTCTCAATCGCCTCCTTTACGAGTCGAGTGTTGTAGCTTCGGAGGTCGCGTCTTACCATACTTCGGATCTTTTTGTTAAGTAACTGGGGATCTGGCAATGTATCCTCTGGTGTTTCCCGTCTAATTCGCATCAGTTCCAGGGCCTCGCTTGAAAGTTTGGACTTCTTGTCTGTTCGCCTTTTACGAAAATGCTTCGTCCCCACTTCGCGAATAGCCCCGACTATGCTCTCTAGGTCCTCGTCAACGTTTGCCGGGGTCTCCAGGGCAGCGAATCGATTTTTTAGTTCAAGTTGGAACTCCTCATGTCCGGCTTGGGGCAGATTGGGACGGAGAACTTGCTTCACCATGCGGTTTCTTTCTAGCTTGAAGTTGATATTTAGGGTGCCTCTTACTAGTCGGTGATCACTTCCGGTATTGAACCTATTGATCACTGAGACATCCCTAAATATATGCCGTTTATCCGTCATGATGAAGTCGATCTCGTTCTTCGTCCTGCCGTCAGGGCTCTTCCAGGTCCACTTCCGTTGGGGCTTTTTCTGATAAAAGGTGTTCATACAGAACAGCCCTTGCCTGCTAAGGAAGTTGACTAGCATTTGGCCCCTCTGGTTTCTGCTCCCGTAGCCATGTGGTCCCAAGCTTGATTCACCGCGCTCCTTTCCCACTTTAGCGTTGAAGTCCCCCATGACAACAGTGAAGTGGGTCTTAGTGGTTTGGTGTATGGCTTTCGACACGTCGTCGTATAGGGCCTCCACCTCTTCATCTGAGCTGCTCGAAGTCGGCGCATATACCTGTACGACCTTGAGAGAGTACCTCTCGGTCAGCTTCAGTACGAGGTACGCTACCCTGTTCGAGACGCTGCTGATCTCCATCACGTTGTCACAGAGAGCCTTATTGACAAGGAACCCTACGCCACCCTGGGATTGTGCGCTCCCTTCCCTGAAGTAGAATAGGTGACCTGATTCTAGGGTTATCGTGTCCTCCCCCTCTCTTCGGACTTCTGACAATCCCAGAACATGCCACCGTATCTTATCTAATTCTACCTCAAGGATTTGGAGACTTTCGTCCAGCCGCAGACTGCGTCCGTTGTACGTCGCCAGGGTCAGTTTATGGCAGCCGTAGTCCGTAGCCCGGGGATTCTTCGCACCCCCTGCCCTACCATTACCCGGGCCGCTGCCGTAGCCCGGGGTAGTAAGGCGGCCGGGAACTAGGGGCCGGTTTCTTCTTGTCCTGTCCATGGGGGGTTTTGCCCATAGTCACCACGCTGGGCAGGCGGGTTGGTGACCGCAGTGTGCGTTTGTGGACTATGTTGTCAACACGGGAGGCGCTGCTGCCCACCTCCCGGAAGCCCTTTATCGCCTCTTACGATACCCACGGGCAGATTTGGGGTGGTGAGATTCTACTCTGCCGACACCACACGGGAAATACACAGTAAGGTAATATAACTAACAATGGTAATACCTAGTAAAACTTACCTCAAATTAACAAGACAATGTTTAAGATCTCGTAACAAAGCAATTCCGGTTGCCATTACAACAAACATGGTTTCCCATTTAACTAGGTAATGTAACATGTGCGATTCTTCAATCGGATTAAATTCATTCTGACACAATATAATAGAGTCCTTGTGGCACTTGCGTGCCACCACAAACAAATAAAAGAAGTTCTTGCGACTTGAAATATTATATTGTAGAAAAGAAACCCTCCACGAGGGTTTTCTGCTAACTTTTGTAAGTCCGCTGTAACTTCACATTTGCTATACTGCGCACTACATTAAAATCACTAATTACTAACTAATCACATACAAAACACTGGATTCGTTAGATGTTATATCTTTTGAGCCTCGATGCTCGCTGATTTGATCGCGACTGGGTCAAAAAGTCAGAAAAATGTGTACGACATTCCAATTTCCAATTTGAAATTATTCGTGAAAGGGAGGTGAAAGGACAGATGGTTTATGAAGGATGTGGACGCAGAGGTTCTACTCTGCTACATCCTACTTATATCTACTCTACTACGCCATCAGCTGCTTTTGGTACCTACCAAATTGATACCTCATTACTTGATAATTGATTACCTGTTTAATAAAGTTCAATTGGTCTGGTTGCCGAACAACTCGTACGGTTAATTTTTCGCGTTCATAACTGAAAGTATACATACATCATGCTTTTATTGGTGGGTTTTAGGTGGGCACAGTATCAACGGCCATTACAATACGGTCATTATCGTTGCATCTAATAAATGATTGAGGGCCGTTCCAGACATATTGAGAACCTATCAATATAGTGACCCTTAAATTCCCACGAATAAGATATAGGGTGACGATTTTCTAAGTCGGCATCGCGTGATACTGAAAACGATGTGTGTTAAATAGTGCTACATATGCGGTTCCTAGCCGTAACAAAGGTATATGGTGACAATATTGGGAATACAATTACTCCTACGTGACAATATTGGGAAGTAATTCTATTTGATAGCAGGTAATAACGGATGTAATACCCGATTGAAATATCGATACGTCTTTATTCGCAAAATACGTAAATCTGAATTGTAAACTAAGTTGGCTTGTCTAAATTATATTTCATATTGTTAGCAACATCTTATCTTTGATTTTGAACAGGCACAGACGAGCCAGTTTCAGATATCTCAATAATTATTTGTCTATAGTTAGATATGCCAAGACAGACATAATATCAGATGAAGGTTGACGGTGTCTACTTCGTAACGGAGCTGTCTTCTAGTAGCTAGAATTTCATTGATGGTTTAGGTTCTAAGTAACAAAAAATATTTGATAGTAATATTATGTTCTTCCTTGGTATGAAAACACACCGCAGTATGCAATATTTGTATCTACTCAAGTGAAGACGCTCACTCATACTGTTGATATTGCGTTTTTTTTTTAACTTTATATCATGTTGTGAACAGAGTCAATAAACTAATAAACTCTGATGTCAGGGTAAAGTGATAATTATTATGGGTTGTAAATATTTTTTTTGTATTATGAAACGATTGCATCTATAGCAATAACATAACATTATACGGAAAACTTGTTTTTGTTTAACTAAATAGTCGTCGGAGATTGATATCAAATTCAGGCATTTCTTTTTAAGATGAAGCTGTACCTATTTGTACATCACAAACCATAGTGCAGCCTTTATTTTCAATGTTTAAATATCTAAATATGCTGCAGCTTCGGGACATAGCGAGAAACTTTGATACGCGAGGTCTAGCGGCAGCTTTTGGTGAAAAGCAATTACAATAAATTAATGACTTCGCACGCCGAGTGCCGAGTTTAATAGTTATTCTTGCTCGATTCTGGGTATTGCTCGAACCTGTAATTATGGAACCTACTTGGTTTAAGTATGTCTATTTGGTAATTTCAGTGCCTACTTTATCAGCTTATTATTTGCAAATCTATATAAGATTTAATAAAACTGTTAGGGAGTCGATATCATAAAAGCAGCTGTGGGCTTCACAAACGTAACTGAACTCAAAACAAAGGTTTATGTTTTCACACAAATTTAATTTTGCTTTTTTGCGGGTGGCCCCATAGTAAATGATGTTCAGAATCTTGAGAAGAAACATCCTATAACCTGTGTGTACTGACAAAAAATAACCCTTATAAGTTAATGTGTAATGTGATGTGATGCCGGCATAGAATAGCATCACCCCGCGGGTGTTGTAAGAGGTAACTATGGGATTCGATGGTTTCATGTGTAACACCACGTATGACAACTTTAGGCGACAGGCTGACAACTTGTCACTACAATGATACACGAATCATCAGAAAGGGCCCTCATTGCTTGTCAGACGTGGCGATATTGACCGTAATTTTACGATCGTTAACGCTCTGCCTACCCCGCAAGGGATAAAGGCTTGATTTGTGTATGTATGAATTGCCTTTATTATTTGAAAATTAGCAGAAAGCTTTATTGGTTGCAAAGTGTTAACTTTTAGAATAATAGACCGTTTAGCGCGACTTTATTTCCAAGGGGAATGCGCATTTGTTATAGTTTCAAACTTTGGTCAAATAATTCTAAGTAAAACCACAAACTATGACTGAGTAGCTTTCTCTAGTGTGTTTCATTCACGGTAATTGTTTTAGTTAATATTTGTAAATGAACACACATAACCTACGCAATTAGAAAGAAAGGTTTTTGTGAAATAAGCTAATTATATGAACGTACGCTAGGAAAATTTGTTTTTAAGTTTTGTGTGGCAATAGCGACCGTATTTTAACGGCCGTTATTGCTCTGCCTACTTCGCAAGGGATAAAGGCGTGATATGTGTATATAAGGTATGTAATTTCTCACAAAATACTTACTTACACTGAGATTCGTCGCTGATATCTTCACATCAGACTCATACTAAAGAAAACAGTTTTTGTTTGCTACTTCATTAAGCAGCGCAAACACCAGCTCGGCAGACGCGGAAGTGCGGTTGTTTCCTCAAAAAACAAACAAACAGGATGGATCCTTCGAATACTAATATATCTATACTTCGCATTTTACAAATTGTCATCTAGTTAAAGGCTGTCAGTTTTTCATTACTTTCTTGTTTCACTGTTTTAAAACCTGCAGTTTTACGTACTTCTCAGTTAAATTCAATGGTCTTAGTAAGAACTCGTAACATTGAAATCTAATTGGTAACCTACATAATACGTTACCTATGTAATACTTCTAATAGAAAAATAAACCTACAATATAAGCCGAGCGAATAAAGATTCTGTAAATGTCGGCGGTTACCTTAGTATTTGGACGACTCGGTGTCCCACACGAAAAAAAAGCCTTAGTATGATAGTGAAGGCATAAACGCCTTATATATGTAAGAGTCCCAGTGGAGAGAAAAAGCATGACAATCGGTCGCCATTCACGGATCCTTTCTTGAATCGCACGCTTTATACGGCCAGTTTTTTCCTGTTTGTTTTCCAAATCAAAGTAAAAGAGTTACATTTAAAATGCACTCATTCTGAAAGGAGAGACTAAGTTTAGGTGGCAAGTTTTTCGCACGAGATGAAGCTTTTCTCTGATACGTTATGTAGCTACTGATCTCGTCGTTCTCTCGTCTCGATAGAATTTGTAAAAATTGTATCTTTATTTAGAAAAGAAAAGCTATACAGCAAACATTGCTTGTTCAAAACAGATGTTTAGGATAAAAAATAAAAGGAAACAATCATTAAAAACTACGACAATTAAACAAACTAAAAATAAAAGATTTATCACGCTGTACGTTACGCGCTGAGTAATGTTATATAATTTGAGCCATACAACACAACAAATCATCCATATACAATTTTAACATCCGCGTCCAGATTTCGCTGGAGAAAAAGGATTTATTTTTTATTCAACCAGCAATTCCCTTGGGCGCACTCCGTCACGTAGAGGTGTCGCAGCGACGTGCGACGACACACATGGCTGGCCCATGATATGCCTACTCAGCCGAGCAGCCTGATTAAGGAAGACGTCTGATAAATGTCTTGGAAAGTTAGATTTTTTATGTAGTAAAATGCGACAACGCCTGCCTAAGACCGGAACATCTTCAGAGCGGTTTAATACTTTCTGGTAATACTATGATCAGCTTGAAATAATCACAAACAAGTCATCTTTAGGTCACCGCGTCAGCCAAGTTTATTTTCATCAAGAAATGCTGAAAATGTGTTGAAGATTTGCATATATTTTTTGCAGCAATATGTTTGCGATTAATTAAATCCTATCTCAATATTAATGTACAAGTTGTCTACATTTCTAACGAAAATGTAACTCACATCTTGATTGATAGCGTTACAAATATAATTTATATTCCGTTTTTTTTTTATCTGGTAGGTATATGGTCTGAATGGCGCCCAAGGGAAATCCGTACCTTTATTTACAAGGTGTGGTTAGTTTAACTACTTGTTGATAAAAGTTATTTTAGACCTTTTAAATTCATGCAAATCACATAGTTAGTTCTCATGAAATATTCTTTCTTCATATCTTATATTCGTTTTCATACTTTTATCGTTCGTTTTTCATATCAAATAGTGCTTAAAATTCAACTTAACTATAAAAAATACTTCTACATAGATTACAAGAAAGTATGTCACTAGACGACATCACTTCATACCAGTGGCTAGACTAGGTTAATTGTTTTAGCATCTAGGCTAACTGTATTACCAAAACGTCCAGTCGTAACTTTCATAAACCGGTTCGTGTTGATCGACCGAGGACGAATAGGCGGCAAAACGAGTTAAAATATAACCCCCCCGGGATAGCCAGGTCACGTTACAACCTCGCGTGGTGCCCTGGTACCTCACGTTTTATGACCAAGGGCGTAAAAGTAAATTTTGATAAAGAAACGTTCGGGTCGCCAAAATTTGCCTCTCAAGTCGGACAAGTTCAGCTACTTTAAAGAAGCTCTAAAAATGAAATTATGAATAACAGGAACATTTTTGTAATACGTACTTGTCATATTATATAATAGTACCTACTGTATTCTTTGCTATACAAAAGAGAAAAGGTCCGTGCAGGATGATCCTACTCCATCGTTCACTTACTTTTGCTTCTGCAATTTCGAACCAACCTGATGAAAGCTTAAATGAAAAATTTAAAGGGGCATGAAAAATCGTTTCACATCACGTTTTCGTAAACAAAAATTTATCAAAACGAACAACGTATCAGAATGCGAATTGATCCGTCCAATTTGGGTCGAGCTCACACACCGGTACGTTGCTTAAACATCAACAGAGAATTTCGCTTTGCAGGACGAAATGGGAGCCTGTGTATCATCAGCGTGGAGACGTACAGTTTTGCATATGGAATTACATTTCTGATACAATTTGTAAGTTTCAAATCAGATTTTGGATTCGCGTGGTATTAGTTACACCAGGGAAATGCCGACATATGCGATTTTCTATCCAATTATGGAGAGAATGGAAGCGAATTTTGCTATTGATTGAAAGCGTATCGTAAAAGAACTACACAAAATAGGTTATATTAATAATAATAAAATAAGAAACCGTAAAGATGTTGGAGGTATAAAAATCGTCAAAGCTTTAAAATAAATATGTATTCAACATAAACTTTATTTAAAAGTATGTTGTTTACTTAATGCTGAAACACAAAAATCATTTTCTTAACAGACATAACACTTCCGGTTAGAGTTGAATCATAAATGATTTTTATTGACAATTAAAACCATAAACACAATAAATACATGGCGGAATAGGATTAAGTAAAGAATAAAAAAAACAATGTACAAAAACTGACACGAGGTCAAATTGCGTTAAGAAAAATAGTACTTGATTCGCATGGAATGGCGTGGCAGCACGATTACAAGAGCTTAAAAAATTTAAAATTGAAAAAATTAATACAAAATTCGAAAAATTAAGCATGCCCTTTTGTGTCAAACGCGCAAAAAATCGAATGGATGTTTCACGTCAAACGATGGTCGAGGATGCGTGGCTTTGAGGCTTAGAGTCTGTGAAAGCCCATTTAATTTACTAGCAACTACTGGTTGCCTTTTCAGTCATAGACTATCATTCAAACGTTTAGAGCATCAAAGCTCAAAAAAATAAGGAAACGAATGCTTTGCACAGCTCACAAAACGACAAAAATATACATAACCCATCCTACGTGAAACCGATCTGATGTAGAAGTAAGATTATTTTTGCATTTTTGCGTATATAGCATTTCGATTATGAATAATTCGAAGCAACAACGCCAACGCACAAACAATTTTACATAGAAATACTTCCTTTGACCCGCTGAATGCGGAGCAACGGAAATTTGATTTGAAACTTTTGCCAAGATCTTTGATGAAGCAAAGCGGAACATTTTCTAGGGTATTGTGTAAGAATGGCGTCTCAGTCGTTGGCTTCCTTAGAATCATCTTTCTTGGAACCAGAAGTAGTGGTTGCGAATTAACTACTTCGCTGCCTGCTTTCTCGGTTTGTTTATTTGTTTGGCGGTAACAGTAAGTACTTTTTGCTTTTATAGAGTTGAAAAACTATTTTTTTTTTTTGTAAGCTGCAATCTTGTTCTTCAGTAGTTTTTCTGTTCGTATTGTTTTAAGTTCTATTAAATTGCTTGTTTGCTGATTTGGGAAACACCTACACTAATAAATTACGGAGTCATAATTAAGATTCAAAATTTTCTTAGGTACTACAAGGATAAATTTATTCTCCCAAAAACTTCCAGTCTTCTTTGTTTCATTTGATGTATAAACTTTCTGGAAATTGATAACTGCTAAACTTGACTACCATCCCAAACCAACAAACTTATGACTCAATACAATAAATACCTAACCTTATAAGAAAGGTAAATTTATGTTTTTTTTTTTATTTACCAGAAAATGTGAAGCTTTTGAAGTATGAAATGATGAAAATATGAATGAAAATATGAAGTTAGTTAGATTTTTTCTAAAACGCTCTTAATACTCGTACATTGCCGTGTGATGCCGGCTTAGAATAGCATCACCCCATTTATTTCCCGTGGGTGTCGTAGAAATCGACTAAGGGACTCGAGGGTTTCCTGAGTATTGCAATTTTAGGCGATAGGCTGACAACCTGTCACTATAGTGATACACGACCGACCCTCAAATATTTGTCAGATGTGGCGATAGCGACCGTAATATTACGGTCGTTAGCGCTCTACCTACCCCGCCAGGGATATAGGCGTGATTTGTGTGTGTATATACTCGTACATTTCATAAGCAAGGCCAGAGCTATCGTATTTTTACTGCTGACTCGGTGTCTTACATGAAAAGAGAGAGAGACTGCTTTTAACGCTCTGCCTTCCCCGCAAAGAAAAACGGCATAAAGTATCTGTGTATGATAGCGATCTGCTTACCGTATCTATAACGGACACACGCGTGATATTGTGCTTGTGTGTTACATTATTATAACTGGTTTAGTTATGAGCACTCGATAAACTTGTAAAAAATACAAAATATATGCCGAGTTCCATGAAAAATAAGAACCCTTCTGTCTCGTTATTGTGTAGAAATAAATGCTACGCAGTAACATAAATTTGGGCGTGTATAAGAATGTTTAACATAATGTAAACAAAGATACTTATATTGAAATTACGTAATTCATATTTAAAAATTTTGAATTGTTTATTGAAAACTAACAGCGACATCTATTATTATAATACAACAACAGTTTTGCGTTTTTTTTATCATTCCTTTAATACATATGTTTTTTCCTCTGTAGCTTTGTGCACGCTAATTTCCGAAACTACTGGATGGATTTTAATGAAACATTTTATAGTGTTTTAAGACTTGATGTCTGCCAGATGACATCAACTGCGATAGAAATATTACGAAGAACCGTTATATACAGGACTCAACATTGCAGTGCGCAAATTCATATCTGTGCATTATAGTGCATATAGTGCATATCAGTGTATTCATAGCTTTTGGGGACGGAGATAAATGATGTGTAAGTAGAAGAGGTTTTTTGGACAGTTTGCCGTAAAAACGCAATTTATATCTAGTCTACAAAAACCTAAAAAAAGCAACTAGAGTGATGTATTTACAAAAAAACAGTTTTAATATTACAAAAAAACGTTTCCAGCACAACAAATTCTTTGTTTTAGGTACATGGCTTGAACAAACAATGGGGGCGACTGTTCACGGCATATTTATTTAGAACCATACATCAAACTGGTCCACATTCACCTGGGCAGCGCCGACGTATGCAGCAACTCCCATTTTTCCACCAGATTTTTCTAAAGAAATGTGCTTTTTCATGTTAATTTTATTTTTGCTTCAGAGAATGCATAGTCCAAATCAACTGCAGAAAATCATTCTTTTTCCAGTGTGAGTATCGAACTATTCACCGGTGTATATAAGGGCGAAAATAAAATAATGTTGCAAGGAATAGGATCTCTAAATTCTTTAATTAGGTAACTCAGTATTATTTTATACACATGTTTCCTGAAACAACCTTGGAAAACAATCCTCAAAATGTCAGACGTGGCGATAGTGGCTGTATTCTTACGGCCACTATCGCTCTGCCTACCCCACAAGGGATAAAGGCGTGATATATGTATGTATGTAGTATTATTTTGATGAATTTAACAAGTAATGTATGCCTAAATAATTTCGAAGATAACACCTTACTGTAAAAATACGCATTTTTCAAAACTACAATGTTTTTCGTTATGAGCGTCAAAAACAAACTATAAGCTATTTACGAACATTCAATAGAAATTACTTATTCATAAGTACCTAGTAAATTCGATGATTAATGCCCCTATCCAGCCACTTATTATTCACAAAGCGATAAAATCTAACAATTTCCACGTAAATTTACGTAAAATCTATTATACTATTACGAATGAGCTAACATGTCAAAGGTTCATTATAAAGTCATTAACAATATTATCTACCCTGGTGTTTCGTTGGCTTTCTGTTTGAGATTTAACTTTTGTTTTGAATTTGGTTGGAAATATATTTACTTGCGTGTCGTAATTCGCCACAATATTTTGTAAGTATAACCCTCAACCTCCAAAAACACTATAATTTATAATATTCAGTGACTTATGTCAAAATCTTGAATAAGCGTAGTAAGCTGCATGAGATTAAAAATCCATAGTGAAATTTTGATAATTAAATACGATCTATAAATGTTCATAGGTGGTATGGGGTCCGCGTTTTATTTACAGTTGAAATTATTTTCTAACTTTTGAAAAGTTTAAAAACGTGTTTAGGGCCACTCATTGAATAAAAAATCTTGACTCGTACAAGTTTATAACCTTATTCCTATCTGTCAAAATAAAATATATTTTTTTTACTAATTCCAGTAAAATTAATATCATCTCATTGAAGGATACCACTTAAGTTATTTAACGTTATTACAGCTACTGTTGAACAGGCTGGGAATAAATAATGATCCAATATTTATTACTCCATCCATGATTATGATGATCCGTAAACATATCGTTGTAGTATATAAAATAAACGTTTCAAACTATATTGGTCCTCGTAGATAATGTTAATAATGTTGCCCAACGAAATTAATTTTGAAATAATTAAATTTTATGTATCCCTCGTACCTTGCCATCGTATTATTAGGTTTACTGTTTACGATGTTTAACCGGAAGAAACATTTTGCTTTTCGCAGATTTTATTAAAAAATATTTGAAGAAACAATTTGTAGAACAGTAATATTTAATAACATGGCTTTATTATTGGAAAACTAATTATATTTTATTGTAATTTTATTTTAGTTAGTAAATAGGAAGAGAAAATAATGATACTCTGACTGAATTTAGGTACAAGGTGATAATTAAAAACTTTAGATTTAAAACTAAATTTTAGTGCATATGTACTTGGCGTCTGATAATGCCATAGCCGTCGCCAAGTACTGGCAGGAAAAGATATAGTTCGGTCATTGACACGAAGAAGAAGAAGAAGTGCATATGTTTTGTGAATCAAGTTTAAAAACTCAAATTAGTACCAAAAAAAGTTAGATGCGCGTTGAAAGTGTGTTTCAGTTTAAGTTCAGTTCAAAGTGTACAGGTATGTACGTACGTACACTTCAACCTACGTTTGGTCAACGGTCAACGTTTCTCCTTTTGAAATCTTTTAAATTGCTTTTCTTATCCCACGTTGAATGTTGAAACGACCTCACGAAGCTGCGTAGGAATGTAAAATGTCCTGTTCATAAAGTTGACAGCTTTTCTCGCTAAACTTGAAGGTGTAAAATAAAAGGTAGGCAAAGGAAACATTTCGGGGAAAAAGTGTTGAAAATAATTAAAGTCAAAAGCGTAGCGGGCGGTTTCAGCTATAAATAAAGTGGAATTCACCAGTGAACTCTGACGTTTGCTTGTAAATCTACTTTTCCCTACAGGTAAGCGAATTGGCTGCGTTACTTGCTGAAGTGGGGTTTTGTGTTACCACCATTTTATTGCTCTGCGTTAGTGATGCGGAATAACAGCGAAACATAAAAAATATCAAATGGAAAAGTGTGCATTCTAAAATTTCTTCTCACGCCTGAGTTAACAGTTTTTTTTACACATTCGGATTCAAAACAAGCTTCTATTCAAGTTTTATATTTGGGTCAAAAATCAAAAACTATTTGAAGTAGGTGAGTATCTAAATAAATTCCTTACTTGTACTTACTAGGTACTTAAAACTATAATATTCATGGCTTACGTATAATAAAAAGTAATAATATTACCTAGTATATACCAATAATGGTAACGTTTCTCATGCAACATCACGGCCCTATTAATTCAGCCTATTACTCTCAAAGAAGACTCCTTATATTTAATTCTCGAAATGTTTACTGTGAAATAATTTTATTACCGCAGACAGCGGCGTTAGGTTATTAAAATGACAAATGTACAACTGGAACGGCTTTTATGAAGCAACGATTTTAACTTAAAACAAGTTTTCAGAGATAATGTTTTGTGCCAGATTGACTTGAATAAAAATGTACTTCTCGTATTTAAACTGAATTTTAAATAGGTATCTAAACATAAAAGAAAGTAACAACTAGAATAAAGTTTTATTAAGTCTTTCGTTTCAACCTAATTAATGTAAAGCTAGAGCGAACACGGCTTAAATACGTTGCAGACGCTGTGAATAAAATACAATTTTTCACGACCACATCGTTCCGACGTGGTGGAACGAGCTTGTAAACAATAACGTTGTTCAGTTAGCATACATTCAAGAGAGCAAACTCGACGTTTTCACTTGTACACACGCTTTCGCTTGCCTGGCTTATTTCCATGCAGAAACAACGCACGTCGTGTACCAAGCTGGAGCTATGATGTAATATACTTACCGGTACATATTTTATGATAAAAATACACTTTTTTGTTTACTGGTTATTTTAAGCTTATGCGTTTGTTTGACAATGACTGATAAAAAAACATCAGCATGACTAAGCTTTTTTGTAACTGACGAGGAAACAACAACATCGAAAAAAGCACGAATCGGAAAACCTATTCCTCAGAAATTGCTACATCTACAAAACTCCATTCTATTGCGGTAGCTATCAAGTTTCAATTTGTATACATGAAAAGAGCGGAACAGCGTTCAGAAGACATTTCATGCAGTATAACATAAAATTGAAATTATTCGGTATAGAATATCCAAAGTCAGTCGTGAGGAGTTGAAACCGAGCAATTGTATTTCAAACTAAGTTCCAAGTTGCACTTTATACAATGACTAGGAAATGTTAATAGGGACCGTACCGAATTTGAGGACAAAATGGACGCGAACGCCCTATTCAGGCTCGAAACTTAGTGGACCGTTGAATGGAATCTACATAATATAATTTCCTAAAGTTTGTTTGACTTTCCGACGCTAAGGCCTCAAGATTAAGACCTTTCTCGACCTTGGCTGATGAAAGTTAAACAAAGATATACTGTGTTTATAATAATTTAATACCATAAATTCTTTAATATTTTAATCCCTATTTAACTTTACCAAAATTGTAAAGATGTTGAATTTCTTATTTATTAGATCACAAAATATACTATCCCTTATCTCGTACCTACTTGCATTCATTTATTTTAATACAATCTTTCAGGGCTTTCAACACTTATAATAAATAAGAGCTCCTCAACCATTACTATCAACGACGCAAACTTCTTGTAAGTAATTTTAGTATAGAAATACGATCCATCAAATGTTTTCGACGTGTAGCAGAATAAAAGCAATACAGGTTTATATATGAACAGGAGCTGTTAGAAATTGATAACGCTCTACTTTGAAACTTCGAGCAATATCCAACATAGCATGCTTGTCACATTATCTAAGCTGAAGCTAATATCAAGTGTATTAAACCTGCAGCTATGTCAGCATGTTACATTTTAGTCCTGTTTAGTAAATAAAATATTTAGACCTTACCAAAAATAAGTAGGCCATGACAAAAAATGTTCTTAAAAATTAATCACAACATAATTTAAAGCAAAGCCGCTTCCTGCGTCTGTCTATGTGTATTATGCTTCGATCTTTAAAACTACACAACGGATAGAGATAGAGCAATGAATGGAAGGGAAGAGGAAGGGCAGGCTGCTAGATAAATATAAAATTGACTGATGTAAGGGTAGACCGTATCCAGCAGTAGACTGTTGCGAATATAAAGGTAAAGGAGTGAATCTTCTGGACAAAGTTTTTTTCCTACTACTCGTATTGTTGAATGAACAACCTGTTATATTTTATAGTATTGTTTTGAAAGGGGAAAAACAAATACATGAGTATAATTTTGTAAAACCAAATCATTATTTGAAGAAAAAAGAATAAACCATTACTTGTGCAACACAGTAAAGACGGAATTCAAGTAGGTACCGGAACTTAATTGCAAATATATCAAGACCAAAAACGTATTTGAAATAGAAATCCTCTACAGCTCATCTTTTGAGCAGCATTCGTTGCGGCCACGCTGTCACTTGCAACTCATTTCATATTTCCAGTGCAGACGCAATATGCAGCCGCAAGATATAAGGAGCTTGGATATGCCTTGCTATAGTGGTGGTATTAAAATCTGCTTTGCAACTGTGTAATTTATTTCCTGTTACTCTCTGTGGTGCTGATTCGGATACAAGGGGCGTACAAATATTGAACAAGAATACATGTCAAACATATTATTGTTTGTAGAAAACACAAATATTTCCATATTTTTATGTTGTCAAAATCAAAATACATAATTTGTTAAACCGTGGGAATTTTAATGTCACACAAACGGCAAATTATATTGTTGCACACATACATATATCACTCTTTTATCCCTTGCGGGGTAGGCAGAGCGTTAACGGCCGTAAGGATACGGTCGCTATTGCCACGTCTGACATTTTTGAGGATTGTTTTCTAGAGTTGTTTTAGAAAACATAGGTATTACTATAGTTACAGGTTGTCAGCCTGTCGCCTAAAAATTGTAATACACCAATACTCTCGAGTCCCTTAGTCGCCTCTTACGACACCCGCGGGTATATTGTTGGATCACAAAATTTAAGGTACCTATTTAGCTAAAGAAACCTACGATGAGTCTCAGTAGTGCGATGATATTGATAATGGAATAACGGATGATATGATATTTATTACGTATTACTCGTATTAAATGTTGTTTATTATTATAACCATAATCTTGAACCAAATTGTTCTTACCATACGTTTACTTATTTTATGTATACTGTATTAAATGAGCTTACAAATATTTTCAGTCAAACTACAAAATATTAAGATTCCTGCTTCCTATTCACTGATAAAACTATTAACTGTTTATATTAGGAAAATTTTTATTTCCTGTCCTGCCAGTTCCATTTCCTTTTGCATCCACATTTCAACGTCATGCAGGCAGAAGAGTCTGCGTTCTCAGCTCTATATCTTTTCGAATGAAAAACTTCACAAATATAGCATGGGAATGGCGGCACGTTTAAACAAAACTGGCATGATGAAGTAGTTGGGATATGTAAATTATTCTGTTGTGCACATTTTATTTACAACTTATTTTGACAAATTATTTTTATATTTTCTATTTAACTTTTTTCTTTTTTTTTCTCTCTCTCTTTTCATATGGAATTTTTCTATTTAAAAGTTAGTTATTTTTTCTCCACGAATTTCATTGACTTGATACGGTCGTCAGTCATTAAATGATGAATACTTACGTGAAAATTAACAAGGCCGTTAACCCGGCGCCGATGACGTGAAAAAAATTCCCCGGCCGATGACATCGGGTAAATTTTACCCGAATTTTAATTTGAATTTTTTTCAATAATTTTATATAGAATTTATAATACATTTTAATTGTATATTGGAGAAAAAGTCTTTACGCATGTGATAAAATAAAAGATGGTACCAATTTATAATGGAAAATAACTTTTTTATTCACTTTTCATAAACACTAGAAAAATCAACCTAAAAAACATGTAATTTTTTAGAAAATCATTTTTGGTAGGATATGTAGTTTTATTTATGACAATAATTATCTTATTTACTAAAAAAATAACAAATAATGACTAAACAGGAAAAAAAATGGATAAGAAGGAGAACTTAGTCTTCTTCGTCATTATCCACTATCATGGAACTGGTGTAATTTTCACAGTATGGAATCAAGTGGTTTCAAGCACCCACCGACTCATCATCATCAGAATCGGGTTCCACCAAAACACTCAAAATCGGTTGATCTTGGTTACAAAAAAAAAAAAAAAAAAGTATTTGTATATGTATTAGTATCAGCTATCTAGTTCCCATAGCACAAGCTTTGCTTAGTTTGGGGCTAGATGGCGCTGTGTGAATTGTCCAGGATATTTATTTATTTATTCAAAGCCATTTGTGACCAAAAACTAAAAAAGAAAAAAGAAACAAGTTGTAAAAACTATTATAAACACGAATATAATACGTCATGAAAATACCACACAATCTGACGGTGGGTAAAACTTACCCGTTTTGAATTGAAACACTTGTATCCTACTACACGAGCGGCGTAATACTGATATAAACAATAATCCAAACAGAGGGTAGTTGTATCTCCAGCTATACTGGCGGATAAGAAAGATGGATGTCAGGAAAAATAAATATACCCTCTTAAAATCACCTCGGGTAAATATTACCCAGCGTCAACGACGCCGGGTTAAAAAGGTAAACAAATTATCAAAATTTTCAAGCTCCCGAAATTTCTATTAGCAATTCCGAGGAAAAACGAGTTGTCTTATTATTGTAATGAACACGTTCTAAAATTAATTTCCAACGCCATTTGAAAATAAACAGAAATGACAATTCCGTAAGGCCAAAACGCCGCGAGAAGTAATGAAAAGCTAAATAAGAAAGATTAATTGACGGAAAATTAAAACAGCCAGCTTGTAATTTAAAAGTCTTGTTTAATGCCGAAGAAAATTTCGTCCCTTGAAAGAAATAAGTTGAAATTACTCCTCAGTGGAATCATAAAATCTGTTTTGTTGAAAGGAAGCGATTAATTTTTATTAAACACGAGTGCTCGTAAAACTGGGAGCTAATTATGTTCTTCACTAACAGACTTTTCGGCACGTTGCTTACATTTTTAGCAGTCCGTAAAATGTACTTTCGCATTATTAGGCTCGCTATAAAAATTACCTACTTGTCCCCAGTTACGTAATTTTTCACGTTCTAAACTTCACAACCTTCACCAGAAAATGTTAAATAATAACTGTATAGTCAAAGTATCTGATTGACAATGGATGAAAAATAATCTGCTGTCTCCCATGATGAATAAGGTAGGGTTCTAACAGTATAAAGTAGGATTTATATTTAAAGCTTATAATATAATATAAGGTAGGCTTTATATTTAAACCTGCTGAACGTTAAAGTGGCTTAAAAATCATCATCGGTGTTCGGCACCATTCAGCTTGCATCGCTTTATTAGTGCCAGTATAGATTTTTGTTCCCAATATATAAAGTTTAATTTAGAGTCACTCAGCAAACTCATCGTTATTCTATTTCAAATAGTGTTACTCCTGAAATTTCTCTCAAGCAGTTCAAAATTCCATAAGTGACGTTTCTCCATCACTGGATATATTCACATCGCACACGCCCGGTCGAAATCTCGGTTCAGGCTACTCCGGGCTACGGAAAGGACCCAACGTGATCCCATTTGCATAAAATGGCCCCAGACGGCCTTCTTCTATGTAAATGTGAAGTTTTTCGTTCGTATTAACTGTATGGCTATGGGATGATTGATATGAAACGGATCTGGTCCAATATGATTTATGTGAAGGGTTCGTGAAAGCCGTAATGGGGTTCGGACGACTGTTGACAACTGGGTGTTTTGTTTGTATAAAAATACTATGCTGATAACATTTACAATGTGTAAGTACACCCTGAGTTACTTTGGAACAAATACGTAAGTTAGTTTTGTAAATATATAACTAGTGAGACAGCGTGATACAAAATTATTTACATATACAAAATACCGCGATTTCACGGTGTGCCTTACTTTGAACAGATTTAAAAAGGCAACCGCGTCACATTGAGTAAAAGCGTTATATTTTGCAATGTTTCCTTCTATGCGTGCGTGACTTTTTTATCTTTTATGTCAGCTAAAGCGATTATGCCTATGCCGTTCATATTTTTTTATAAATTTTACCTATTGAATTTTATAAATCTGTATTTTGTTTCTTGAAACATTCGACGGTCCTCCATTAATAGCATTTGACGAATTACTTGTCACGGATTTGGCGTTGCGATAACGACTAGTAATTAATCTGCTTCATTTAATGAAGCGCTTCAGTAACTTGAGACGTATATAGGTACAGAAGAAGTGTAGATTATTAGTATGTAGTTGCAGTAATTTTCTGAAATTAAATGTTTAGTTATGTAATTATGATGAATGATGTTTTCGCTTGTCTGACAAGTAGACAGCTGGCTGAATTAGATGGCGATTCAAAAATATTTGTAAATTATTTAAGCTCAATTATTATTTTCCTCACATGTCGTCCAAGGACCCAATGAGCCCTAGTGTCAAAATTTTTCCCTAGCTCTAGTGAAAAAAAAACTGCTTTCGTTAAACACCTGATATCTTATAAGAACTTTTATGTAAAACTCTTGCCTTAAACCTTATAAATACCTACAGCGATATTTATGTTCCCCGTAACTGCTGCAATTCTTCCCGCGGGTGTTGTACAAGGCAACTATGGGACTCGAGGGTTTCATGTGTATTACAAATTTAGGCGACAGGCTGACAACCTGTCACTACAGTGATACATGAAACACCTGAAAAAGCCCTCAATACTTGTCAGACGTGGCGATAAAACCGTAATTTTACGATCGTTAACGCTCTGCCTACCCCGCAAGGGATAAAGGCGTGATTTGTGTATTGTATTAATCTGAAATTACTGGAACGGTAAGTAGTTGCCTTGGTACCCATCGCAAGAAGGAACAAGTTGCTATACAAAATGTTTCCAAACTGTTAACACATATATTGACTTCTCGAAGTATTGAAGCAGACTTCACATTTCCTTTGAATACATCTAGGTTATAGCAAAAAATATCAAACTATAGCTACCCGCTTTTGTAGTGTTCCGCAAAAAGATCATAAATATAAAACTACATTTATATCAGGGACTATATTTCATAATTTTGGAAGCACAGTGGCATTACTCCCAGCAAAATTTATGCTACGTCACACCATCACTGAATATTCATCCATAGGACGCCCTACCTAGTAATACTAACATATTCGTGTTGTTTCGAATCAAATTCAAATAATATTGACTGTATTAAGCTTTTGCGTGACGTATAGTTTACTTTTTCAGTTAAAAAATGTGTGTAATATTTCAACTGTACCTACGTAGAATGACTTGCAAATTTTACAGGAGAGCGTTTCAAAGTTTCGAATTGGTGCATTTTAAGTTACCTAGATATTAAAGAAACATAATATATTAGCCGTGTGATGCCGGCTTAAAATATCACCCCATTTCTTCCCGCGGGTCTCGTAGGAGGCGACTAAGGGACTCGAGGCGTTCATGTGTAGGTATTACAACTTTAGGCAACAGGCTGACAACCTGTCACTATAGTGATACACGAATCATTTGAAAGAGCCCGCAATATTTGTCAGACATGATGATAGGGACCGTATTTAGGGCCCGTCGATTTAATGTGTGACGTGTAAAACGTTATGATATTTACATTTTTAAGAATGTTCAATTATACAGCTCTATATAAAAGCTCTACAATACTTTTCGTTATCCTCTGATAGCTAATGCAAGAATACAGCCATATATTTAATCTTGGGGTCTAGCTAGACCTCAATCACATAAATAATATCTGAGTAATAGACTGAACTCGACCATTTAGGATATAATGCCAACACTACTGACATTAATTGGTACTCAAGAATCATAACATCAACGAATGAGGTACTTAGATGCAATTACTAAACTGTATATAAGGTGTAAAAATATTAGATGCAAACATTTTAAGGAGTGAATCAGCCCACGAAACTGAACAACTTTCCCCAAGAAACAGGTTAAATATGAGAAAAAGTTTTTTGGATCTCCCATACAATTTGAATTGTTCGGTTGGTAATTTTGTACTGGTGGACCAAATTTTTTTTTCATATTTTGACCTATGTTCCTTAGGGAAAGTTGTTCAGTTTCATGGGCTGGTTCACCCTTACAATATAAGCAGGCACTTTTTTTACATCCTGTATAAAACTTCTGTTAAGTTACCATTTGATGTCAAAAAAACATTTTATTTTTAATGGAACCGATGCGTAAACACAGTCAAATCACTTGCGTTGCGACCAATACCTGTAAAAGTCAGTTTTATTATAATTTGATAATAAAAATTTCATAAATCGAAAGAGAATTTAATTGAACTTACATTTAACTTTACGTTCCGTACGTAATGCAATAGAATGAGGACAATCACGAAGGTTTTAATCAAAAGTTTAACAATACAAAAAGTATGCTCATTCGGACAAGCGTCGAGCTAACACTTTCGAAAGTAGGTCAGCAGAAATAGGTACACTTACTGGCAAAAATACTTCTCTTGTTACGTGTTAAGAATTCTTTTTCTCAATATTTAATTATTATTAGTAATTATTCTGATCTCTTATTTCGATTCAATCTCCAAAATACTAAGTACTTCTATCATGTAACAGTTCCTATTTCAGTTTACTAAACTTTCTCAGTCATGGCATTGGGCAATTTATGTGACTTTAAATTTACGACAGAATATTTTGTGGGTTAAATGTTTTTATGGATCTATTCAGCCAACTTTTTTCTCATAGCACTCCTATCAAACTAACATAGCGCGAAAAAAAATCTTAATAAATAACTCAATGGCGTATATAAACTAAGGCATTAAAGCTCGCTAGAATAATAATCATTTCCTATTTTTTTCGAATTACTTTTCGTTTTAAAAAAGTCTGTTAACTAATAAAGTTGAAATAATGAAATTCGAGCAAATTTATCAAAATAATAACATACCGTTGCAGTTGATTTGTGACCAAAATCGCTCAGGAATTGGACACAAGACACTCTACATTTTAATACACATTAAGGGAGATGGGTGTACAATACAAATCTGAAACAAAAGAAAACCAGTTCATCCTACTTCACTGATGCTTTGTAAGAGCTAAAGAGAACAGCCCGATGCGACGTTGAAAGCAAAAATGATTTTTCCGCTGGGCATTGTCCAGTCAAAGCTGTATTTAATAATTTTTAAGTAAAGTATGTCCAATGCAATGCAAAATTTAAACTTAAGCTGTTTTTTGTAATAAGAAAGATGACCTGCATGCCTATCGTTTCAAATATTGATGAATCAAATGTCCGAGTCAGGTGAAGAAATCACACACTTACTATCTACTACCTCAATATTTTGTTAGCGTGGCGATAGCGACCGTATTGACATGACATTGTACAGAGATTTCTGTCTATGATACCATGTTAGAAGCCTGCTACTTGTACAAGGCGGTTGAAAAATTCTGACACTAGGGTTGGTTGGGTCGTTGGGCAACTCGGTGTCCCACACGAAAAGGGAGAAAAAGAGAAAGCGACCGTATTCTAACAGCCATTAACGCACTGCCTACCCCGCAAGGGATAGAGGGGTGATAAATGTATCTACCCTACGTAAGTACATTGGTAGCTTGAGACTGCCGCATTTCGAGGCAGTGACGGGAGCCTCTATATGAAGTTTTCTATGGGATTTTGTTCAACTTCTGTGAAAACCGGACTGGAATAAATCCGGTCAAACATGCGGCGCGCGTAAGATGATACCTGCTAGGTACCTGCTAACTATGTCAAAAAGTAGCTGCTTTTTCAAACTAAATTTTTACATTATATACTAATCGCAAATCTAAACAATTAGTTCAACAATAGTTAAAAGCACTTTTACAACTGATCTAAGTGAAACTACGAAACATATCAATGCAGAACTCGTATTTTCCGAATCGGAATCACAGCTAGCGAGTGAGGCAACTGTAAATGGGTACCTTGGTTTAAAAATTGGTCTAGCTGCGCCAGCGAGACCTATCTCGTCTAAAGTAAACACCTTATAAGTTTCTTAATTTCATCTAAAGTAAATCAATACATTTACTTGCAAATTCAAGGTACTAATGAAAAAGATAAAGTAGGTACTCTAGGTGTTTTGTTTTATCTGATTATGAAAATCCAAACTGGCATGACTCATGACAAGCAGCAAATATGTTAACAGTTTGTGTAGAGAACTAAAGATTTTCTTTCTATTTAATCAAAAATTTTCAGATACACTGTTTTGCTTCACTAGAAAGCCGCTATACGGAAAGTTTTGATCACAAAACCAGCAGCTATGAAACAGCTGGACTGCACCGATGTTTTGTCATTTCATGTTTATGAGATATCTGTTGGCGGATTTGTGAGTAGGTAGGTTACCTAATACTATATACATTCAAATATGACGTCAACAGCTAAAAAGTTCCACTGCTGAGCGTAGTGTTATGTTTAAATTACATGCAGCCTGGCAAATAGCGTAAACAGCGGATCCAATAAAATTTATTTTGTAATCCCGACCAATATGTCACAAGTACTCCCAATGTCCGCTAACGCAGCGACATTACTCCATCGTACGGCCATTTTTCGACAGCTTATAGCCTCTTTAGGCTGTAAACAAAATTTATTCATCCCAATATCGACACTCTTTGCCGTCCTTTCACGGCCTCTCACACAATAGTCGTGAAGCTTTTTTCGAATATCTCCGTTTGCCTAAACTGGGCCCTTGTCGGCGATAATGTTCGTAAATCTTCAGAATTAGTCTAAGTTTGCTTTACAAGCGATTTTGTTTATGTATTTTTAATACAATACTGTTGTAAGTCTATTTCAAGTTGAACGAATATTTATAGCAAGACTTTCAGTTCGATTACTTACTAAGTTCAGGATATCTGTGGTACGAACACAGCGGTTCATAATTTTTAATAAGAACTATTTAAGGCACAAATCAGTCTTTGGAAATTGTTTTGAAAAAATACACGTCCTGCCTTCTCATCATCGCAAACTTTTATATAATATTAATTTTATTAATGAACTCTCGCACCTTAATGCCATCACAGTTCAAGGTGAGGAGCTCTTAGTAACAACAGCCAGTATTTTAGAAACGATTTCGAATGAAAAACTTCACAAATAAACGAAATGGCAAAATTAACTAAATTTCTAAATGCTGATCGACTTTTAAGTGACTTTTGAAAGCAATTTAATCTCAACACTGTAGGTATTTACCTGTAGAGATTGGCTGTCAATAAAAGGTCAACAATTTCAAATGTTCAATTGAAAATTGTTTGAATCTTTACACGGAATAAAATCAAAATAAAGTATATTATTTGTTTATGAAACTATTTAACAAACGGTCCACAGAAGAAAACGCACAGAAACTCTTTATTTCATAAAATTATGTACAATACTAAAGGTAATCGGGTACATAATATATATCCGGCGCTATACAAACTTTGAATAAGAAATTCACAAAATACCAAAATTCAGGGTGCAAGCAGACCATGAAACTGAACAACTTTTCCCTAGGAACATATGTCAGGAAACGACAAAATAATTTTGACCTCCCATACAAAATCGCGATCAGCTGACTGTATTTACTATGGGAAGCCAAAAATTTTTTGACGTTTCCTGACATATGTTGCTACGGGAAAGTTGTTCAGTTTCATGGTCTGCTTGCACCCTATCAGTATTCGGGACGCTGTCCCTTACACCCCGTATAATGGTTTGCTGCTGAAATGTATTAATGACAACAAAACCTACTGTTAAAGCTTAGAAAGCTCATACCAAAAATACTTTTAGTAAGATCTTTTTTTTTAAATCGTGCCCTAGTTTTTTTATCTATTTTATACTCTATTGCAGATTAAATCTCAAACATTAAACTTTTAGTATCTAATTCTAAGCTTATTTATACCTTTCTTTCGTAAATTTTCTTCTTCCAAGTTCTTGGCAGTCAAACGGAAAACGGCAAACAAAAACGATGTCGATTTGTGCCTAAATAAATTTTATTACTTTGCTTAAAGCAACAAGGTATTTAGAAATAAATATTAATAGTATCTTAGATATTATATTTCGAATTAAAAAAAAGAAGATAAAATTGTTATGACGTGTTTACTGCGACATATTTCACTCGACAAATTAGGAGTTGTTATGGACAATGAAATATATTTGGCATATCGGTTTTTATGAATAACTTGTAGTCTCTTAGATTACCTATCAATACATGCTGCGTTGTAGGACATTAAGCATATAATTCGTATTAACCTTGCTACGCATTAAAATGATGACGACCGATGTGGCGCAGTGGTAGTGCGACTGCCTCTGACGAAGAAGGTTGCGGGTTCGGCTCTCGGTGGGTCACTCACAAAGTTGATATATATCACTTTGATAATTTGTTCCCAGTCTGGTTAGGACATTGCGGACTGAACCACGCGATTGTCCGTAAGTAAGATGGTTCCGTGTTTCGGATGGCACGTTAAGCCGTAGGTCCCGGTTGCCGTTTATAATTACTTAGACGGCGGTCGTTACACAACCATGTCAGAAGCCTGCTACTTGTAGAAGGCGGTTGAAAAATTCTGATACTAGGGTACACCGGGTCGCTGGACGACTCGATGTCCCACACGAAAAGAGATTAAGCTGATACGCCCTCCCGAAGACTTGATCATCCTGAACAACAAGGCCACAAATTAGCTCAAATCTCTTATTTTAGGCTTGCAAATAACTGTAAACGCCAAATAACTAAAATAAACCTGCAAAAGTTATATAAAATATGTGGTTTGTCTTATTTTAGGCATAGAATTGTAATCGGGACCACGGTCATTACTAGCATAGATACAATCTTTTAGTAAGATACAAGCCATGTGTCTGCTTAAATAAAAATAGCTTCAAAGTAGGTTTGTGTTTTCATCTTAACACACACACACACAAATCACGCCTTTATCCCTTCCGGGGTAGGCAGAGCGTTAACAATCGTAAAACTACGGTCGCTATCGCCACGTCTGACCATATTTGATTGTCGTTTTAGATGAGTAATGTAACGCTATAGTGACAGGATGTCAGCCTGTCGCCTACTATTGTAATACACATAAAACCCTCGAGTCCCTTAGTTTTCATCTTAACCGAGGAAGAAACCGGCTTTCAAGCAAAACAAGGAGGCAGGTCGCTGGTTAAATTAAAATTACTAACTTCGCCAACTTCAGAAGACTCTCTGTTTATTCAACTTTCCGCAGATTTCGTTTAAAGCGGCTATTAGCAGCAAAAGCGAGTCTTTAAAATTTAATTTCTCTTGATGTTTGCCGTAGTATAATTTTATTAGGCCCAAGTGTTTCTCGCCGCTATTAAGATGACAAATGTACAGAGGGCGTTGGTGCGCCAATCTGGATATTTTCAATTTGACCCCAAAAGTTAAGAACGCGTAATGGATTTTGAACGTAAAATCTGTTTAGGCATCTTTGAACTTGCCTATTAAAATCTATTAGAATTTTATTTATACAAGGGTTTTATAGTCCTTTACTGTTATTGACTAGAAGATAATTATAAATAAGGTAAGTTATTTAGTTATTTTTAGTTAACCGTGTGGTAGCGGCTTAGAATAGCTTTACCCCAATTATACCTGTGGGTGTCGTAAAAACCGACTTAAGGATGATCACCAAGGGAATTCTGACACTAGGGTTTATCGGGTTGTTGGACGATTCGGTGTCCCACACGAAAAGAGAGAGAGAGAGACCAAGGGAATGGGCAGAAGCGTTCCCTGCGAATGCAACATTTTACACTGCGCTCGTCAATCCGTCTGCCAAGCGTGGTGAGTATGGCAATAACCCCAATAGGGGGAGGACCAAGTTCAGCAGTGGACTGTTGTGGGTGTTGTGGTAAGCTATTTAACTGAAACTTGATATCATCTTTGATTTTAGGAACTTATTTTACAACTCACCTAAATGCCTTGAATTTTGTTGTAGTGACCATTTTTAGAATAAAAACTAATATTAAAAGTCCAAACAAGGCTATTAAAGAGTGGAATCACCTAACGCACTATCCAATTTGCAACAGGCGTCGCCGTACTTAACCTTAATGTTTGCTTGCCGACAATATGTGAAAAAAACCCGCATTATAATGTAAGGGATTCAATAACGGCCCACGGGAAACATCTGGGCTGAAATTGATTATATCTTCAACACTTTCGTCAGTATCCACAGCCGGAAACGATCTCGACACAAAAATTCACTTATGCTAAGACAGCTTAACTTCTTCTTTTCGTGTGGGACACCAAGTCGTCCAACGACCCGATGAACCCTAGTGTCAGAATTTTTCAACCGCCTTCTACAAGTAGCAGGCTTCTGACATGGTTGTGCAACGACCGCCGTCTAGGTAATCATAGACAGCAACCGGGACCTACGGCTTAACGTGCCATCCGAAACACGGAACCATCTTACTTACGGACAAACAAACGGCTTAACAAAGAATAATCTAACCAAGTATTAAGAATATTAGGAATAACGTCATGATTTTCTACAAAAACTATTCTACTTAGTAGATAAATTTGTTTGGAAGGATAAAAGTAACAATCAAACGAAAGTTATAAAATTTTTGTTTGATATTGTGCAACAATTTCCCAATTGGTGATTTTCATCAAAATTGTAGAGCTACACAGTTTCAAAAGCTTTTCAATATTTAAGAGCAATTTGATTAGTACGATTGTGTAAAATCGAATAACTTTTAGTTTATTCCCATATGGAATCTTTTACCACATTCAATACGAGTGTATTCAAATAACAATGATTTTCCAGCGCAAAACAGCACACAAAACTGCAAAAAAATTTTAAAACGCAACTTCGATAATGTTCCAGCTTCCAAATTTGCGGTCGGAATTGAGTTGCTATGCTTTGAAAATTGCTGTTTCCGGAGTCCCAACACGGGATGTTAGTTGGGAACCAAAATGTTGCATATTGTTTTTGGAAAAATGTTAACGCCGCGTCCGACCGTGAGTCGACATGGAAAAGTTTTGGTAAAAATCCCGGGCTAGGCTACACACATCCTGCTCTGCTTTACGTATATTATATTCTGAGTTTCGTTCTGTTCTGTTAGGTATGTTAAAACAAAATTGTCTCGCGCTTTACAAAGTACAATACGTTTGAGCTTTTATGGACGTTAGGTTTACATTAGTAGTATTTTAGCTAGTTCTTTATTTGGATACCTGTACGACCTGTACGTATAGGTATTGGTAATAGAAGCGGCCATGAAACCTCGGTCAAGAGTAAAAAAATACAAAGAGATTGAGCTAGGCGTAGAAACGAAGGTAGTAAGAAAAATGGTCCATTAGGGAACCGTAAATGAACCTCAAAATGACCTCGAGTGTCAGTGACGTCGGTTTTATATAACTTATTCATATGTTTTCTTGATATTGGACTATTTTAATTAGCCCAATGAAAGAAAGGTCGCCTGCACGAAAAGTAATCTGTTTAAGGGCTGTTAAAAAGATTGATAGGAAGGACGTAGAGGCCTTTGGTCCGTATTTAGGAGTCAATGGGGTTGTATACAGTGGTCTTCTCATTTGAAATACTTCTGAATTGCGCTCGATTAGGTATCGCACAGGGTTTGTTAATGGATATTGCTTGTGAGGATGTGAATTGAGCCGTTCTTGGGATTCTATAATTAAATGTGATACTGCGAAGGCTTAGAACGGAAACGTTTATAGTCGATACTGCTTTAGCGGGAATTGCTTTTAGATGCTATTATGCTTGAGCTATTTTCTTTCAGAAAACCAATTCCGTGTTCCTTTTTACCTACATAAAACTTTTACACTTTACACACGAAGTAATTTTTGTTTTTACATTAACTTGTTACGTTACATTGAGTCGTTGGACGACCCGGTGTTCCACACGAAAAGAGAGATTAACTTGTTTTTTTACCAAATGCAACTTTATATCAATACTAACACTCATCACATCACCTTTATATTTATTTCTCTGTTAAAGATTTGAATGTTTTGTAAAATTACCTATTGATTATACACGCAAAAAGATTTTAATCATAAAAAAGATCCTTTGCAAACAAAAATCAAATCCAACATCGTCCTTATCCCCAATCTTATTACACCCTGTGCACTTCAGAAACCCCGAAGAATAAATTAATTGAAGAAGCCTTTGGTCAAGCGCCGTAGACCATAAAATGTATCCATTGTAATAAAAAAGATACGGCTACAAGTAAACATTGCAAGGTTCAGGAGAGGTCTTTATAGGGTGACAAGGCTTCTTAATTTCAAAAGACACTTATCACATTACGTAATCATACTTCTCCATCAGCCATGATAGGAAGTTTGTGCACAGGTGCCGCATAAAATCACACGGTTTTTGTCCGTACTAAATTGTTTATATGAAACCACGTATGCAACGTCACACCGCCTCACAGCTGTCATTTTTCATACTACGTATTCACCGTATTCGACACTTCTGTATTAACACAGGACCGAAAAATATCCATTACATCGTGCGATACGTGTAACCATTACTAGTAGTATTAAACAAATCAGTGAGTGAATGAGCAAACGTAATGAGCAAAAAATGATCATTATGATCACTAACACATGATTTTATTACATAAATACATACAATACAATCATCATATAATAAAAAATATTTGGCAAAAGTAACACTGTGGTTAATTTTTTTACATATTTTTCCTGATAATTTGGTAACCCTGTCCTCCAACAATGGGTAGAGGTCAGTAAGGTCTTATTAATATACTTCCCGATGTTGTATCACCCTCTTAGGGATACTCTTTGGGCACGGTAGCGTCGCAGGTAACGGCTTTTTGCCGTACCGAGTATACTGTCGGACAAAGTAGAAGAAAATAATCATTACCTTTTCCATACAATGCTTTTGTGTTCCTGTAAAATCTATGGTAGGTACTTTGCATCTTCAAAAACTACGCTCTCTCTTTTCGCGTGGCACACCGAGTTGTCCAACGATCCGGTGAACCCTGTGTCAAAACCTTTTAACTGCCTTCTACATATAGCAGGCTTTTGACAAGGTTGTGTATCGACCGCCGTCTAAGTGATCATAGACAGCAACTACTTTTTCAAGTATATTTTAAACATTATACAAGCAAACAAAAACTCACCTGGTTGCATTTTGTAACATTAAACTTGATAGTAAAAGTTATGAAACAAATAACCAATGGCAATTTTAAATTAAAAGCCCGATTGAAAAATCTCGCCTCTCTGTGATTGCACGTCTCTGTAGTGATATTCACCAAATTACCTGTTCCATTTTCCACTGCTTCTATTGTATCTGAAGCCAAAATGAATGTTGCCTGCGGGACTATAAATCCTTAAATATTAAAACTGGGACGCCAGTGACCATAGATAGCTACTGGAGCGTATAATGAAGACAGCCACAAGCTGGGTCGCTTTTAGAAAAGGGTTTTCTAGCTCTCTCAGAGTGGTGTTCTTCTATAAAATAATTTATGACATTTTATTATTTACAAACTTTTTGCTAGCAAAGAGTGGACTAGTTCTGTTTAATTGATATTTAATTACTTTTTTCTTAATTTTCTGTTTAAATGATATTAGTGTCGATTATAATTTAGGTAATCTTACTCAAATACTGTTTATTAATAAACTAATTAACGCGCAAAATGCTTGTCTCAGGAATGATTAAACAAAAACAATTTCAACAACGATGTTTTTAAATATTCGAATTATGATATTCTTTTTAAAGTGAAGTTACGGTTTGTTAATGAACTTCTAAAAAACATTTTATATTTTTGAGGTTCTTTTTTGGTTTAACAATATAATTGTATAAATGAAACCTCAACGTTATCGAATGAGAAACAAATATAATTAAGTTTATTGAACAAAGCTTTAAAGAACATTCAAAGAACAACAAAAACTTAACCAAAACAAATAAAAACATCGGACTAGATTTATTAACTTCTTTTGTCAATTTGTTGTACAAAAGATCATGTTGAAAGATTTAATTCAGTCATGCATTTATCCTAGCCTTTTAAACTTTAATACCTGCGAAAAAATTATTTGCTTTGACGACCTTTTTTGCTAAGTCAGATATTTCTTTGATACATACATATGTTGTATTTTGTCTCGGTTTGGGCGGTGGGTAGCGCCCCGGTAAGATAGGTGAAGCCGGAGTGGTCATTAATTCAAACAACCATTTACACAACGACACTTTTATTCTAATCACTGATGCAAAATCACAATAAAAATTAAAGAAATTCACGACACGTCCATCCACGCGTACGGTCGGTGACAGACTGTCCCCTTCCCGATCCGTTCGGCGAACAGGTAGACGATGCTCGGGTCGGTGCGCTTTATTTGCACGTTCGATGCGCGTGTCGTGTTTTGCGTGCCTCACGAGGATTAGCGCTTGCGCCGACACGGCCAGACTGACGTGCGCACGTCCTCGTGCGGTTCGCCTTAGTCAACCTCGTCTGCAAAATTAGAACCATGTTACAATACTGCTCGTACATCCTGACACCAAGCACACCCCTTCAGTTATTACTGGACTGGGTTACAATGTCCCTTCAGTACTAGCTGGTCTGGACAAATGTTACATGGTCTCTTCAGCAATAGCTGGACTAGACTTCACAACATCGTCCCTTCAGCAATAGCTGGACTGGACTAAGTAACATCGTCCCTACAGTATATCTGGACTGGACTTGGTAATGACTTCCCTTCAGTAACGACTGGACTGGAATTGATTTGACTGTAACTCCCCTTTAGCAATAAAGCTAGCTTGTGAAACAAGTCCCTTCAATCTATTCATTGGCTTGGACTTACACATGGATTGATCAGAATTTTAACTTTTGATTATTAAATGACAAGGTAAGTTTTTACTTTGGACTTTTAGTTATTTGCCGACGCGGTCATCTGTTTCTTCAAAATCAGTGTTATAATTATAATTTTCTGCTATTTCCATAAACCCCATTTGACCTTTTGGAACCAGTCTTAAATTTTCATGTGCGTATTTGTACACCCTATTTGAACCATTTATATGTTTTAACTCATACCTGTCATTTGGTAAAACCGCCACGACCCGGAAGGGTCCCTTGTATTTCTTTTCCAGCTTTGTCTGATGCCGTTCTTCGCATTTTAAAAACACAAAGTCTCCTACAGAGAAAGAGTGAATAGTGGCTTTACCTTTATTAAAACGCTCAGTGTCTTTTCGTGATTGTTTTTTAATTTGGTCAGATGCTGCAGCTCGAACTTCTTCTAAATCTAGTCTTTTACATACCTGGGATTGTGGTCTGATTTTTGCTAGTTCTAAAGATGTAGCCTGCGTGCCGAACATTAATTCTATTGGTGAAAATCCTGTGATTCTGCAGCGTGTGCTATTTAATGCCAGCTGAATTTCACCAAGTTGATCCTGCCAAACTCCATCTGTATCGTTTTCAGCAATCGTAAGCATACCTTTTAGAGTTCTCATCACACGCTCTACTTGTCCATTGGCTCTGCTGGATCCTGTAGCTATTAAATGCAATTCGATGTTGTGTTCCTGGCAAAATGTTTTAAATTCATTACTCACATAACAGCGACCTTGATCTGCTACCACACGTTTGGGCGAACCAAACAAATTGACTGCATTTCTTAAAGCTTTGACTGCATTTATTGAGTTTAAAGATGAAGTGTGCTCTAACAAGACAAATTTTGTAAATGCATCTATTATTACTGAACAGTATTCTTTCCTCACACTCTTCCCACTTAACTTTCCCGTTAAATCAATATGTATTGTGTGCCAGGGTATAGGTTCCTTAGGGATTGAGTGAAGTTGTACTTGTTGAGCTCCCGATGCTCCCTTGTTCGACTTACAAACCAAACATGAATCTACAAACTTTTTGACATATTTTGCCATATTAGGAAACCAATATAAATCGTATATTTTGTCCAAGGTTTTGTCGTAGCCTAGATGTTTTATATCACAATGGACGTGATTGATCAAACTCCAAACAAGAGAGCGTGGTACAATAGGCAACCAGCTACTTACTTTCTTTCGTTCGATTCTCCGATATAAAATACCATTTCTGATATCATATGTTCGAGAAATTTCTTCAGGCATCTTACCTTCCTTTAATTTGGACACTATATCTAATATCTCAGCATCACGTTGTTGTTCTACTGCCAGCCAGTCTTTATCAAGTTGAGAGAAATTTACCTGTTTATATTGCTGATTTACTAGAGACCTGTCAGATTCTGTGGGGAAATTTCTAGATAAATAATCTGCATGTGGCATTTTTTTACCTTCCTTGTAAACTATATCAAAGTCATATGCCTGCAATATAGCCCACCAACGATGTACCCTTGGTGTTAGATCTTTCTTGGCGTGTGATGCTTTCAAGGCATTACAATCTGTGAAAACTGTAAATTTCCTTCCATAAAGAAAGTGTCTAAAATGTTCCACTGCTCTAACAACTGCTAAAGTTTCCAGTTCGTATGAATGATAACGACTCTCTGCATCAGTTGTACGTTTACTAAAATATGCGATTACGTGAGGCAAATCGTTTTTTAATTGAATAAGTACCGCACCATATCCATCTGAACTTGCGTCTGTATGTAGTTCTATAGGTAAATTTTCGTCAAATATATTAAGAACTGGTTCTGAAGTTAAAGTGTGAATAATTTTTTTGTGTACTGTTTCATGTTCTTTGGTCCAGGAAATTTTACCATTTGTTGTAGTCAGTGCGTAAAGGGGGCGCATTATTAGTGAAAAATCTTTTATGAATTGTCTGAAATATGAGGCCAGTCCTACAAACTGCCTTACTTGAGTGCCTGTAGTTGGAGTAGGAGCATTAACCAAAGCATTCACCTTTTTTGGGTTAGGTCTTACTTCACCGGCGGAAATAAGATATCCAAGATACTCAGTCTTAGTTTTCATGAAACTACATTTTTTGAAATTAAAGGAGAATCCTGATTCTGAAAGAATTTTTAAAACGTTGTCTAATCTGTTTAAGCCCTCATCTATTGTAACTGATGCAGATAGTACGTCATCCATATATACTAATACCTTTTCATCATTTAATGGTTTAAGGGCAGTGTTGATAGCCCTCTGGAATACTTGGGGAGCATTCCGTAGTCCAAATGGCATAGTTATAAACTCATACTGACCTTTAGGCGTGACAAAAGCAGTCTTCTCGATGGAATCCTCGTGAACAGGTAGTTGATGGAAGCCAGACGACATATCGATAGTTGTGAAAAAATTCGATCCATGCAACTTGTTAATTTGGTCATTAATTAAAGGTAATGGATAATTGTCACGTCGAGTGTTATTATTTAGTTCCCTATAGTCGACACACATTCTGTACTCATTATCTTTTTTCTTTACTAAAAGAATTGGACTTGAAAAAGGTGAGGAACTTTCCCGTATAATATTGGCTTGCAAAAGAGCTTCAATTTTTTCATCTACCACCTTAGACTCAATAGGAGATAATCTATAAGGTCTTCGGTGAACGGTCCTGCTGGGTTCAATTAAATCAATTTTAAGCTCCCCTGTCTGTATTCGAGACGTAGGAAGTCCCTGAATGAAATTTTTTGAATATTTTTTCAATATGTTAATTAATTTAGCTCTATCTTCTCCAGTAAGATCTGTATCTATTGTATCTAGTTCTACTGAATTTAAATTAAAGGTGTCAGTTCGAACAAGATTTGTGGTTTTCTTTTCCTTGAAAATTATATCAACTTTATCAATTTCTACAGATAATCCACCCTCTTCTAAAATATCCCGTCCCAGCAAAATCGTTTCACTGATACTTTCGTCAGGAACAACATGAAATGTTATTTTTAAGGGTAATCCTTGTAATAATATATTAGCCTCAATTTGAGTCGCGCAATGTACACTCCCCTCGCCTATCCCAGTTAATATGATCAATCCATGCAACCTAAGCCCTTCAATATCTTTGGAAATACTCTTTTTAACTAAGCTACATTCAGAACCTGAGTCGAAAAAGAAAGGAAATGTTTTACCTGAAATGTCAAAGGATCCACGAGCAGTTTTTGAGTTCTTAGAACACAAGTTTACTCTCTTCTCCACTGTAGCCTTGTCCTTATCTTGTTGTCGTTTCGGGCAAAAAGGTGAAATATGACCTTGTTCCTTGCAGTTGTAGCATATTGTCACAGTCGTCTTCCTGGAATTTTCCCTGCTAGCTGAAAAAGATTGAGCTAAAGCCCTTGCCTTGTCACGGCACTCAGTAGAATAATGTCCTGTACGGCCACAGTAGTTACAAATTGCCCTCGATTTACGCCGTAAGCATTCATTACTACGATGTCCTGTCCGACCACAAAAATTGCATTCTCCGTTGAAGTATGATAAGCGTGGCTTCTTTTTCTCGGTTTCAATAACGTTACTTTCTGTGCAGTCGTCATTACGCCTTTTTTGCGGTATACTTTTAAGGATACGAAGTAGTTGCGTCTTACTTGAAACAATGGCAGAGTTTAATTCTCGACGTACGCTAGGATCACAGTCTGATAGTATCGATATAGCAAATCCAGTCGTAACTTCTTCTGATAAATTTGCTTTAGGTATTTTTTCAATTAACTGCCATAACCTCAAGGCTGCCTCGGGAATAGTTTCTTTGGTATTTATTTGAAACTGGATCACTGCATCAAAAGCGTCTTGAATTGTCGTTGGCTTAGCAAATTTGGCAATCAAATTTTCTCTTACTGCTGTCCATGTCAGTGTTCCGGTATGGGAACTAGTTAAACACTTGGCAGCTTTTCCTTTTAACGCGTTAGTTAAAGCCAGAATTAATTCAACCCCTTGCAGGTTTTTTGATTGAATTATAAAGTCAGAAAGCTTGCACCAACCTTCAATATCCGATTCGGGGTCATCCGGATCAAATTTCACCAGTTCCACAGGTCGGCTAGCCGCTGCCCTGCTCATCAGTCCATCACAAATTCGCTGTAAAATTTGCTCCGTTCCATCCACAATCGCATGATTTTGACTGCTCTCCATATTTTGGGGCTGGTTTTGTTCGGCCACTTCTGATGTTGTATTTTGTCTCGGTTTGGGCGGTGGGTAGCGCCCCGGTAAGATAGGTGAAGCCGGAGTGGTCATTAATTCAAACAACCATTTACACAACGACACTTTTATTCTAATCACTGATGCAAAATCACAATAAAAATTAAAGAAATTCACGACACGTCCATCCACGCGTACGGTCGGTGACAGACTGTCCCCTTCCCGATCCGTTCGGCGAACAGGTAGACGATGCTCGGGTCGGTGCGCTTTATTTGCACGTTCGATGCGCGTGTCGTGTTTTGCGTGCCTCACGAGGATTAGCGCTTGCGCCGACACATACATATATCACGCCTTTATCCTTTGAGGGGTAGGCAGAGCGTTAACGACCGTATAACACGGTCGCTGTCGCCACGTCTGACAAATATAGAGGGCCGTTTGAGATAATTTCTGAATCTGTGACAGGTGGTCACCCTGTCGCCTAAAAGTTGTAATACACCTGAAACCCTCAAGCCCCTCAGTCGCCTCTTACGACACCCACGGGTAGGAAATGGGGTGATGCTATTCTAAGCCGTCATTACGCGGAAAACTATAATATGAATTGTATAGGTACCTAAATAAACGCTTTCACCAAGTGAAAATGTTAAAAAATAGGAACAAGCAAGGTTTTAGTGTATCAAATTACGCTTTTGTCTATCAGGATAACATAAGATACCTAGTAGGAAAACTAGAAATAGTAAGAAAGTAAACGGAAAATTTAAAAAAAATATATATTTTTTTATCCATTTTTCAAATAATACGGTGTATGTATGTATGTATGTAGTCTTTTATTGTACCACAGTAATTTGCAAAAAGGTTGTCGTGGAGTTATTGATAAAAAAATACTTCCACAACTCAATATAAACTTGTAATGCTCATACAAAATAACAAGAAACGAAGAAGCATGTACAACAAACAAAATCAATAAATCAAATTTGCTTTGTTCGCTTCGTTATATCGAGGGATGTATTATCAAGTCCAAACGAGTTAACTGGAAAGCAATAACAGGATATTAACACCGCCGTATGTACGCCAATGTGTAGAAGCATTTGTGATGATGCTTCTAAACAACGGGCCTGTATTGCGCTTTGTACATCCAATAATCACTGGTTAGCGTCCATTTTACAAGGTAAAATTCTTCGAAAATTAGTTTCAATGATATTTGGATTTCATTTTTGGTAATATTCGATATTGTCGGGGCCTTGTTGTGAATTACATGGGATATTTGTAAATTAAGAATGTCATCCTCTTGGTAGCACATTTTCCTACTCAGTTTAACATATTATTTTTATAATAGACTGCAAGGTTTATAGAAAACTTCAAAATATATATTTTTTAGCATGACTAGGTTTAGTATGAATTCGTAGAAAAAATATTGTAAGTCTCCGAACAAATTGATTGATGGTTTGTTTTGTTATTGCATATACATTTAAGATCATTAATAACTATCGCTTCTTTCTTACACCACCCTCGCCATTACACTTTATTTAACGTGTTGTAGTTACGCCTCAACGGGTTTCAAACGAACTTAGGTAAGTAAACGCATACCTATGAGTATAATGTAGAGTAAGGGGAAACTTTGTGCACTAGCTCATCGAAAGTAAGTTTTAGTTTTGACACAATATGGCGTCACAAAATTATAAAATTCACAGTGAATGGTACTTTGCCGTTCAACGTTATAAGTTGCCGAAAAAGTATTTCTGCTAAGAAAACTACCTACTGTTTGTTTCCGAGCGATCACAATGCAAAGAATTCCCTAACGTACGTTTACAGGTCATTTAAAGGTAAATACAGAAACAACTGAATGGTTTTCAGTTTATTATTCACTAGCACTGCGATCTCACCCATCCGTTTCACTAGAAAAATATTATGTTGTCTGACAATCTACAGCATTTTTAATTTAAAGTCAGAATTATAAATAAAATAACCAAATAAATAAAATTATTTTAATTTAGACCAAATAATATATCACAGTATATACAGGGCTATTTTTTAATCAGTACACAAACTTTGTAGGGTGTTTCTACTCATGATTCTGAACAACTTTTACTATGGGACCACCTACGAAATCGCAAGAAAAATGTTGGTTGTTCCGTACATATTTGCCGAGTAGGTATGAAGTTTTCTATTGAACAATCAAACTTTTTTTTGCGATTTCGCAGGTAGCCCCATAGTAAAAGTTGTTCAGAATCATGAGTAAACACACCCTGCAAAGTTTGTGTACTGACTAAAAAATAACCCTGTATAATAATTTGTACATACGTTACATATTGGAAATAACAATAAGAATAAGTCAAAATTGAACTTTAATTTTAACTCATATCAAAATTAAAATCAATAAATTTAAAATATTATCTTAAATTATAAATTAAATTAACAATTTCAATGTTAAACGGATCAGATAAACTCGTACAGGTCAAACAGAATTATGTCTTACATTTTAATAAATTTGGGTATATTATAATGGTAATCCCGCATTGTGCACAAAATTGTATTAGAATTATTATGCAGTCTTTCCAAAAAGCCCCTAGCTTTATGGTACTTTATAGTAATTTTTTTGTCATCGGGTTCATTTTGAAATATATCAACAAAAATTATAGGTATAAAAAGATCATCATACTTGCGCAAAACTTTGCACAATCAATAAACCCACCCCTCCTATAAAGATATAATACCATCATAGATATAAGCCCTTATATTTGCAGAATAAAACAAAGTAAGGGATGATTCGGACTATACAGCGGATGGGAGGATATTGTGGCTGTAAATGCATTGCCATTAGAGCTACGGAACCGAGTGATGAATCGCATCGCATCGCATCAAGTAAGGGCGGTTAGCTGAGCCTGAAGGAAGAACGTAAAATAGTGGCTAGGGGAGTACACTCCTTGAAATATTGCATCGTTGAAAGAAAAATATAAAGATTAATTACATACATCTGCTTAAAACGTACCCATGGGTTGATAAACATAATGTTGTCTATTTTTTTCAGTAATCCGGTGTATTCGGGACGACGGCGTAGCAAAAACTTTGCAGTCATGACAAGACCGTGAAACTGAAAATGTCTCTAAACTGTGGGGGCTATGTTGGTCAACGAGAAAAAACCTATACACTAGATACCTGCCATACAAAATTATTGAGTCAGCTGACAATCTATAAGGTACACTTTTTTTGCCTTGTTTTGTCCCAATAATAGGCCTCTAGCAAAAGTTATTCAATTTCATAGTCTGCAGAGTTTTTGTACATTACACCCGGTATTTTGCCTCGGTGAAAAAAAATCCTCGGTTCGTCCTTATTTTAAATTCTTACTGCAAAGTTACGTCATTAGATAGCACTCACTAAACTGGTAGCAAGTACTTTAAAGGAAGTTTATTTGCAAGTAAAGTAGGATAGTTGACAACCTGCAGACAAGATTTGTATTTGGAACCTTTTCAGACTGAAAGAATAAATTAATGTTTGAAGATAAGTAAGCATCTATCCACTGTTGCGTCTCAAACAACATACATACACAAAGGTGTGCCTTTATCCCTTGCGGGGTAGGCAGAGCAATAACGGCCGTTAAAATACGGTCGCTATTGCCACGTCTGACATTTTTGAGGATTGTTTTCCAAGGTTGTTTCAGAAATCATGTGTATTACTATAGAGACAGGTTGTCAGCCTGTCGTCTAAAAATTGTAATACACCAAAACTCTCGAGTCCCTTATTCGCCTCTTACGACATTCGCGGGAAAGAGGTGATGCTATTCTAAGCCGGTATCGCAAACTCCAGTTTCATTTTCATTTTTCACGTAAAGATATCTAAAATAGGGAAAGCAATAACAACGTCGTTTTAAATTATTTGAGACAAATAGAAGCTCACCATCCTCGACTGTTAATCCGTTCTTAATTTCATTAAATCGACTGACTAAGATTAACGACGGTTGTACAATGCAGCCAAATTAAACAAATCCAATTTATCCCACTAGCAAATACTAGAGTTGGCTTTGTTTATTTGATTTCAATAACTGTTATTTTTAATATAAAGTTTTAACATATTAGCTGAAAATATTTTAAGGGGTGAATTGGCCCATGAAACCTAACAACTTTCCCCAAGAAACATAGGTCGAAATATGAGTTTTTATTACCTCCCATACAAATTGACTTGGTCAGTCAATTATTCAGGGGATACTCTGCCCATCTGCTTTAGTCAGGGGATACTCTGCCCATCTGCTTGTCCGGCAGTTAGGTAAGATATCACGGGTGTGCGACCCCGGCTTCCCGAGCAACTACTGTCTTAAACCTAGCCTCCCGAGGCAGTAGTATCCGTTTTCCTTTTGTCCTTTCCCAAGTCATAAGTTCCTACTCCTCTCCTGTTTTCCCTTCCCCCACTTATCCCTTCCCTTGGTCAACCGTATAGTGGCGGTTTATCCACTACAACAGCATTCCCAAAGAGGGTTGACGTCTGGCAGGCGGCCGGTTGTAAAATAAGCCAAATCAACCTGCAACATGGATTTAGGTAGAAATGGATTGCGCGATAGGACTAGGGCGTACCCCCGAGGCGACGCGCAGGGGCAGCACCCGGTTCTTGCGAGAAATGGACAAGGGTTGTTGCATCTCCCCGGACGGGTGCGACGTAAGAAGCGAGTTCGGGAAATGAGATTGAGGTATGCGAGTTGGAATGTAGGTACGATGACTGGTAGAGGAAGGGAGTTAGCAGATGTTTTGAAAAGAAGACGCATAAATATAGCGTGCCTACAAGAGACGAAATGGAAGGGTGCAAGGGCCAGAGAAATTGGTGAAGGATACAAGTTTTATTATTCTGGAAGTGATGGAAAGAGAAATGGTGTAGGAATAGTATTAGACAGTGATTTGAAAGAGCGTGTGACAGATGTTAAACGTGTGAATGATCGAATTATACTAGTGAAAGTTATGTTTGAAAGTGTGGTACTGAATATTGTAAGTGTATATGCACCACAAAGTGGAAGTGACGACAGAACGAAAGAGAAATTTTGGGAAGAATTTGATGCGGTGATGATAGAGGTACCAATGAATGAAGAGATATACATCGGAGGTGATTTTAATGCGCATGTAGGAAGAATGAATGTGGGGTATGAAAGAGTTCACGGAGGTTGGGGATTTGGTGCAAGGAATAATGATGGAGAGACTTTACTGCAGGCAGCTTGCGCATTTGATATAGCCATAGCTAACACCTATTTTCAGAAGAAAGATGAACACCTGATAACTTACAAAAGTGGTAACCATAAAACGCAAATAGACTACTTCTTGCTTAGAAGAAAGAACCTCAAGAGCGTCATAGATTGTAAGGTAGTGCCAGGTGAAGCCGTAGTCTCTCAGCATAGACTCCTACTACTGGAAATCAAATTGTGTGTCCAAACCAACCGAATTAAAACGCAGTCCCAGCCCAAAATAAGATGGCACTTATTGGAAAGAGAAGAGTTGGCAGAGGATGTTCGAAAGAAAATAGTAGACAAGATGATTGAATTGGGAGATATGGAAGGGAAGTCAGTGAATGATTGTTGGAGTGAAATGGCAGGCTGTATAAGGATGGTAGCGAAGAATGTACTTGGAGAAACAAAAGGCAAGGGTGTCATCGCGAAGGATACATGGTGGTGGAATGAAGACGTCCAAGCAGCTTTGAGAGAGAAGAAGAATGCGTTCAAAGAGTGGCAAAGTGTCGATAATGAAAGCGAGAGTGTGAAAGACGCCAAAAGAGAGACCTATAACACCTGCAAACGTGCCGCCAAAAAAGCTGTAGCCATTGCAAGAGCCAAGGTTCAAGATAAATTATATAAAAACCTTGCTAGCCCTAGCGGCCAAAAGGACCTCTACAAATTGGCAAGAGACAGAGAGAAGAGTGCTAGAGATATAATGCATGTGAAGTGTATGAAAGATGAAACAGGAAAGGTCTTAGTGGATGACGAGCAGTTGAAAGCGAGATGGAAGAAGTATTTTGAAAAATTGATGAATGAAGAGAATGTATGGAGTGGAGAACTAGAATTTGTCCAGCGTAACTTAGGCTTGGTGAATGAAGTGAGTGTAGATGAAGTAAAAAGGGCAGTGAAAAGTATGAAAAATGGAAAGGCTGTAGGACCAGATTGTATACCAGCTGAAATATGGATGTTATTGAGTGCGGATGGATGGAAGTGGCTGGCTTTATTCTTCAATAAGTTGTTGCATAATGTGGCGATCCCTGATGAATGGCGTAACAGTACGCTGGTACCTGTCTATAAAAACAAGGGTGATGTACAGGACTGTAACAACTATCGAGGAATAAAGCTTATGTCACATACGTTTAAAGTATGGGAGAAGGTGATAGAGAGACGATTGCGAGGAGAGTGTGAAATTAGTGAAAACCAGTTTGGGTTTATGCCGGGTCGGGGAACAATGGATGCCATCTTTGCGGTTCGCCAACTGTGCGAAAAATACAGAAGTGCCCAAAAAAACTTGCACATGGTGTTCGTCGATCTCGAAAAGGCATACGATCGAGTGCCCCGGGAGGTTTTGTGGTGGGCTTTGAAAGAGAAAGGTATGCCAGGGAAGTATGTAGATTTGATACGTGCAATGTACAGCCAGTCGAGTACACAGGTCCGGTCTTCCGCTGGTACAACCGACGAGTTCAGTGTGGCTGTAGGCTTGCACCAAGGGTCGGCTCTGAGTCCTTATCTCTTCCTGTTAATAATGGATGCTCTGACATCGGCAATACAGGATGAGACACCCTGGTGCATGCTGTTCGCGGATGACATTGTGCTCGTCGGTGAAAGTGGACAAGAGGTACAGGGCAGACTGGAAAAATGGCGGGAAAAGCTAGAGAGTGTTGGCCTGAAAATCAGCAGAACCAAGACAGAACAAATGTTTTGCGATTTCGGCGGTCTCTCTAGCTATGTTCCGGTAACGCTCAATAACATATCCTTGCCAGTCTGCTCCGACTTCCGGTACCTCGGTTCACTTATACAGGGCGATGGTGAGATAGACCGGACTATCAAGCACAGGATAAATGCGGGATGGATGAAATGGCGACAGGTCACGGGCACAGTGTGCGATCCACGAATGCCCCTCAAATTGAAGGGCAAGATTTATAAGACGGTGGTGAGACCTGTCGTCATGTATGGATCCGAGTGTTGGCCCACAAAGGTGACGGATGAAAGGCGAGTACATGTAGCTGAAATGAGAATGCTGAGATGGATGTGCGGTGTGACCAGGATGGATAAAATAAGGAACGAGTATATTAGAGGAAGTTTGAAAGTAGCGCCAGTGACAGAAAAGATGAGAGCTAGTCGTTTATCGTGGTATGGGCATGTTATGAGGAGGGATGAAAATCATGTGACGAAGAAAGTAATGAATATGAATGTGGATGGACGCAGAAGGAGAGGAAGGCCTAAAAAAGTTTGGATGGATTGTATAAAAGATGATATGAGCCAAAAAGGTGTAAACGAAGATTTGACTGCAGATAGAGATGAATGGAAGAGGAAGACATGTTGCGCCGACCCCAAATAAATTGGGATAAGGGCAGGCAGATGATGATGACAAATTGACTTGGTCGGCCGGTAGTTTTGTATGGGAGGTCCAAATTTTATTTTCATATTTCGACCTATGTTTCTAGGGGAAAGTTGTTCAGTTTCATGGGTTCACCTCTTAAAATAATTGCAGTTAATTAGAACTTGTATACAACATCCGAAAATAAAGAGTCTAGAGAATAATTCATTTTGTAGCCTATTTGAACAATTGATGTCAGTTATGATTAATTATCATGGCGTTAAGCCAGCGTAGAATATCATAATTCCATATTTTTGACGCTAGTGTATTTCAACTTTTTGAGCGAAGCTTTCACTAGGTACACAGTGATATAAACATAATATCTGAAATCACAGTTTTTCAAACACAACGAAAACAACTAAGTAGTAGAAGATCCCCAACAAATGAAGTATATCTGTTATTCAAATTTGAGTGTTGCAAATAAATAATAAATAAATATCCCAGAGAATTCACACTGCGCCATCTAGCCCGAAACTAAGTAAAGCTTTTACTATGGGAACTAGATAGCTGATACTAATACTTATATACTTGTTTTGTAAATAAATACATATTATTCATCGAAAACACCCAGACTCGACACAAATATTTGAAAATTGACTTAACAAATATTTGTGTCTGGTGGGGATCGAACCCACGACCCTCGGCGACAGGGGCTCTTACTATATTTACAATAATAATAATGTATTATTTTTACCAAGATTATAAAATCAACAATAATGAGCTAAAATCAGTTATCAGCTCTCAAATAAAATACCTGTTACCGCCAATAAACTGACTCCACTACCAACAAATACGGAGCTAGTTAAGCGAAGGTGAAGCGCAGCTAATTGCCCAAGTTTTCTAATTAAAATTTACTTCAAGCTGTAACCCGGTATATCTTCGGGAACTTCTGCCGTGGCTTTGAGTAATAGCTGAAAATGTTACATTTTTGGGATACATATCCAATATCACCGCAAAAAAAAAGCGTGACCTGTGTATGTGTGTATGTTACTACTGTCTTATAGTTTTTTGCGGAGATTCTTTGCCTACAGTAGATTCGCAAATATATGAACGCCTTAGTCTTTGACCAATTCATTTGTTCGCGGCGTTGCCACTAAGTGTTTATATATCACACAAAATTGGTTTTATCTAAGTACTTAATACTTATCTTAGCGAAAATGTCACGGTAGTGGATGATCGCGTCAATAAATAATTGTTGGTATTATTTATTTCATTATGACTTTATTTCTTGAAAATATTTCCTATTTTGTCGATTTACATTCTAATTTAGTGCACTTGTTATGTACATCATCAGATTATTTAAATTTTTCAAAAGCACTTTATTAAAGGTTGTCGTGTTGGACAAAGTACAAAACGCCTCTCACTTGATTTCCGATTTCGGTATGCCAGTTCCACATCTGTTGCTTGGCATACACCAACCAATCGTCGTCTTTTATACCTGCAACGACTTCGGTTATGTCATTTATTGCAAAAGTTCCTGCATTCTAGGAAACGATAAGACTGAAAATATTTTCTAAAGTTTTCGTTCTCGTTTCTTATTAAACTTGTACGTGCTAAGTTCGCTTCAACGTGCTGATACATTGAAGGTGACTTAAGATATCACCTGTGTGTAGTTTTGAAGCGGATATGAAAATAAAATACTCATTAGACCCGCTACTCTATGAAAAAAAGGACTGATATTACTAATGCGAATTTTCGTTGTGCTTTCAATTTTTGTCTGCCGTGTGATGCCGGCTTAGAATAGCATCGCCCCACATCCTTCCCGCGGGTGTCGTAAGAGGCGACTAAGGGACTCGAGGGCATCGGTGTATTACAATTTTTAGGCGACAGGCTGACAACCTGTCACTATGGTGATACAGATGTTTTCTGGAACAGCCTTGGAAATCAATCCTCAAAAGTGTCAGACCTGGCCATAACGACCGTATTCTTGCGGCCGTTGGCGCTCTGCCTACCCCGCAAGGGATAAAGGCGTGATATATGTATGTATGTTTATTCAATTTTTGTTTCTTCTTATAAAAACAACAATTTATCTAAAATAACCTGTTTTATGTATTTTATTTACCTTGTGACTAAAAACGCCATAAACAAGCCTACATTTCTAGTCTCTATACGCCTTTGACGTAATACCTATTCGGTGGTATCACTAAGTAAATTGGTCATTATACTCAGCCACACTAATTAGAATCAAGATTAACCATCTGCCTCGGATACGACTCATACGGCCGGCTGGTCGTTAACACCAATTGTAGTGTCAAATGCTTGGAACAGGGATTTAAATGGAACTAGAGCCTCGGTAAAAGGTTGCAACGTTTTTTTACACCGATATCTTAATGCAATGCTGTCATTTTATTTATGAAGATGATCGATATTCAGCTACTAAATGTTATTTGAGAGAGACAAAATTACGATATTTTAGCGACGATAAACTTTTAAATTTGTATTAGCTTTTGTGTTTGTAGTAGTGCGTGCATTAACTTTTAAGTTTCTGTTTATGTTATTTACATTTTCTCTGAAGTTTAAGTCTTCTTTAAATCATTACTTCGATCATTAGGCAAAATTAGAATCTATTTAAATATAAACGTATTAAAATGATAAGTTTTTGCGACCATCAACTTTGGAAGAAGGGTCAGATCAACGAAGTTGTTTTTTTGACAGAGCGATAGTTCCACCAATAATACCCTATTTCTTCAGCGGATAATAGCACCTGGCGCAATTTGTGAATCACGCTACGGATGGAGTACCTAATTGCCCTTCAAGTGTTTGATGGCTTCAGGTTCATAGTTTGTGCCAAGTTGTCTAGTAATAGTTTGTAAGGTAATCGACTCGAGTTGTGGTCGCTTCTCGCTAGTATCTCAATCATGTGGATTAATCGAAAATGAAGCCATTAGTGAATGCATTAGTTTAGTATGCATAGCTTGTTGAAAAGTTTTATTGAGTTCGTTGTATGATCTACAACGCTTCTTGTTTGACACCGAATGATGTCGAGCTCCAACATCGATAAAAGTTAAATAAAAGGGGATATTGTTTTGATTTAGCAATTTAACACTCTATGTATAGTACACACACAAATCACGCCTATATCCCTGAGGTGGAAGGCAGATCGTTAGCGACCGCAAAATTACGGTCCGTATCGCCACGTCTGACAAATGTTTGAGGGTCGTTTCAGATAGGTCATGTATCAATATAGTGACAGATTGTCAGCCCGTAGCCTAAAATTGCAATACACATGAAACCCTCAAGTTCCTTAGTCGGCTTTTGCAACACCCATGGGAAAGAAATGGGGTGATGCTATTCTAAGCCGGCACCACACGGCATTACTCTATAACATCCAATATAAAAGAAAAGACTCATGTCGTATCGTATCAAGAGGTCCAAAAATCATGATCATCACACTTAACAGATGATGATGTATCCAATGGCATCAATGTCAATTTTTTACAAACTGCCTTATCTACTTTACTTATATTACTTCTGTTTACATTTCAGCATCGTCTAATTTTCATGTTCCCTTAAACTTATCAAAACTGCGTTTCACCACAAGTTATTTGAACATAACCAATCGTTTATCCTGTCAATTGATGTTTATAGAGATTGTTCATCAATCTTACTGTCGTGTAATGCCTTCAATCAGTCTACAATCCACTGTCGATTCGATTCAGATTAATCTTATAGATGAACTTGACGCTTCAACGCAATGCGCGTGAAATCAATGCATTGTGGCATGTAGGGATAATGGTACTTGCTATTGAGTGACTAATATATGGACTTCCACGTGTAAAGGGTCCAGTTTTCGGCATTTAGTTTCAGAGATATTTTAATTTATATAAAATAGGCATTTATTATAGAGAAGTTACTCTAGATTTCTTACTATTCTTAATTGTTCTTAAGTCCTCTTAAAGACCTTTATTTTAATTTAGTAATTAAATATAGGATATTAATTGCATATTCCAAAAACTGGCCTTATCTTAAAATTCCTATATTGATAATTTTTCAAGGTGGAATGGGTCCACCATGTGAACATACCTACATCGCAAAATGCTATAACAGGTTAAATGAGTTGCATTTAAAAATATTTTGCTGTAAATTTATCAACTTATACGTATATTCACTGCAGTGAGATGCTTTTTAATGCTTCTTTCTTTGTTTTTGTGAACTCATATATTTTTAGCCCCGGGGCCATCAAAACTACGCCCCGGTTGGCTTGGTGGTTAGCAAGGTTTCACTCGGACATAAACGCTAAGTTGTCTTGTAAATTCATAATGTGCTCATGGGTACCTACTTAAGTATATTTTATTTAGGTTTTAAAAACATTTGCTGCAAATAATTTTATGGGTAAATCAGTCGATGAAACTGAACAACTTTCCCCAAGGAACATGGGTCTTTTTATGAAAAAAAATTTTGGACCTCCCATACGGTTGACTCGCTCAGCTGCTACATTTTGTATAGGAAGTTTAAATTTTTTTTAGGAAAATTAAGAATAGATCCAGAAATTGCAACATCATTGTTTGTCTCTCTATCATATCATACAATCTGACAAATTAGTAGCATTTCAACAATATTATTTAAATTTAGGATTTTTTTTTATTCTGCGTAAGATAGATTAATAATTTCTGCCCTAAAATATTCATAGATCCTAGAAATAGGTACGTACCATCGTCGGTAGTCGTAAGTGTATAAGCAATTCCAAGACATGGTTTGTTGGAGCATATATGCGTTTCCCTCACATGTGGTACAGCGCAGTCTGTAACAATAAACGCGGTAACAAGATTGTCAATCTTCACCGCCAGATGTTGCAGTTTGCTTTAATAAATTCTATCATCATTACCTACACTGCGATGGCCGCAGTAAATTGTCGTTATCCTCAACTGCTACATATACAACAATAAAATTATTAATTGTAAATGTAGGTTTATATTAAGATGCAGGTGCACAGCATATATGAATTCTGATCTACAATTGTTGAATTTATAAAACTAAAATATCGCACGAAGGTACGCATCGCATCGCATAAGGTTCATAATATAAGCATCAGGTTGAAACAAAAAACGATTCAAATTAGAAAAGTTTGTTTTCCGGTTCAAAATTGCTAAAATTATTTCAGTCTGAATTAGTTGCCTATGTAAACCATAATCAAGTATCTACATTTATAACATAATATCTTAGTTTATATGCAACTACGGAGTACACTCATTTGCAATGCAGGCAACAAGTGCCATATAAATTTTAGTCTCTCTTCATTTTTAAAAAGCTTCCATATTCTGCAGTTGCCGACCTGAATGACATCACGTAGTAGCACAGAATACCTACGTTATAATACTTCACATTATTTAAGTAACTACCTATCTATACCTACTGACAGGAAGCTGTGAGTAGGAACTTGGAATTCACTGTTCCGCTGTAGTCAGGTAATAATTAAGTCAAAGCGTCTAGCTACATTGAGCCACAGAGAACACGAAAGCGAAGGTTCATCCAAAAAAACTTTCTGGTAACAAGTCGCCTTATTAAAATTTCGAACAGTCACCAAATTATTGCGGTTCCGGAAATTATTAATATCCGGTCCAGAGTCAGCTTTTTAAGGAACGAGCTTTATTTGAGCCATCGAAATATTTGTACTAAATAACTGAAAGTTTGGTTGCTAGATGTAGCTTTTGATTATTAATTCGTAAAGTTTTTGATTAATCAAAAGTAGAATGTAATAATACCTACCTAATAAAAGAAGAAAAGAGCTTGCATCAAACTCATTCACGAATACAACACAATGAAAACCAACGGAAAATCAAATAAGCTTTATTCGAGCGAATAAAAATTTCCAGTGAGTTTCGTTGAAACGAGACCATCTCGAAATCCCTGGTGATGCATGCAAATTAGTTGGGAAACTTTGGGCGGGCTCCGGGAGCCTGACCGGTCCACGCTCATCTGTTTTGCTTAACGTTTCATTTAAGGTGAGCTCGACTAGGGGGTTAAGTAATAATCTTAATAGGACATCAAGAGATACCACTGCGCCATATGCTGCGTTGTATGCAACGCTCAACCAAAATTCTAAAGTTAAGGATTCAGTTCGGCGAATAAGAAGACGGAACAGTGGAAATTCCAGGTAAAATTATTGGGCCTAGAAGAATGTTATACGCTAGCACTGGCTTACATGTGCTGTGTCAAACATGTCACAAAAACTATCTGTGATACTGTGAAGATTTTTAGGACTAACCTAGAAATGTATTTCTGTGACATTGCTGACTTTACTAACAGCAAACTTACATTGGCTCTTGGTAAGAAAATTCTTTGCTCAAAGTATCCACTATAACTTCTTCATCTTATTTTTGTTTATGTATAGAGCTCTCTAATTTACCTTGGTCTGAAGTTGAGCTACGTTGAGGATGCACCGTGCTACCGTACCCATTTGAATTCTGTGAAGCATGATTATTCTCAGAATGAGGATGGGTTAGACGGCATTGAACATTAGGAGAGGTCGCTGCGAACTACGAACGTCATGTTTTATGAAGCAACACGCTTGTTGGGTTGTAGACGATATAACGAGCTGTGACGTAGACTTTTATGGAAAGCGTAAAAAGGAGGAAAAATACGATTTGTTTTTTAGTAAGCCGTTATTTGTTAGATTAATTTTCTACTGCGCACTCTAACATTTTAAAACAATTTGTACTTGCGAAAACATTTCGATCTGTTTTGCTCATGTTGTCAATATCAAAACAATAGTAAAAAAACGTATCTCTTGTATCTTCTGTTCTCCTCTAAAGAACAATGTAGTTAGCAGCGATAAAATCTTTTTCAGTTCTAACAAAGGGTAGATTTTCACAAAACCTAACAAGTACATAGGTATAAAAAAAACTAAGACCGGAAATCCCGCAACTGCAAGTCCATTTTCTCGAACAAGACGACGAATCATACTGCTGTGACAATCCTAATCGAATAGTAAAATAATATATAATGCTGATTCAAGGACGACCGATGTGGCGCAGTGGTAGTGCGACTGCCTTTGACGCAGAAGGTCCCGGGTTCGATTCTCGGTGGGTCACTCACAAAGTTGATATTTATCTCTTTGTGAATTTGTTCCCAGTCTGGTTAGGACATTGCGGGCTGAACCACCCGATTGTCCGCAAGTAAGATGGTTCCGTGTTTCGGATGGCACGTTAAGCCGTAGGTCCCGGTTGCTGTCTATGATCACTTAGACGGCGGTCGTTACACAACCATGTCAGAAGCCTGCTACTTGTAGAAGGCGGTTGAAAAATTCTGACACTAGGGTTCATCGGGTCGTTGCACGATTCGGTGTCCCACACGAAAAGAAAGAAGAAGATTCAAGTATCTGGTAGTAGCAAATTGAACAAAAAACAAATTCCTTTATATGTTAAGGCTTGTTTTATTGTGCATAGATTATAAAAATAAAAACCTAGGTATCCGTGTCGAGTTATAAATTTTTGGAGTATTGCAAAAATACTCTGCCACAGACAAGATTAAAAAATTGGTGTATTGCTAGCAATGCTAGCGACGTTTTTTGACCGACGATAAAAATTGCCAACCGTGAATCAAGGAAGCTATATTTCGATGCCATCCGAGGCACCTTCGTTATAATTTTGCCAATTTAAAATACGCTTTAATTGTCACAAAGAATTCTCTGAATATCATCGAAATCAACAACAAAGAGAAAAAAATGTTATGCGCTATTTTGCAGTTGATACATAAAAGATCTTTTTTATAGTGTCTAGAGAGCTATCCATTTCAAAAGAATAGTATTTTTAATTAAGCTCTGTCTCTTCGGCGAGTGAAAATAAAGTTGCGAATGCATTCATCTTATTAAGTTTGTACAACTCTAAAAGGTCGTCACATCGCACAGTTAGTAAGAAATGCATAATTAAATACTGATGGCGTCTTCCTTCGTTCCGAGAGGATTTTGCGAGATGGGACAAGGTAGGGTTATGAATTTATCACAGGAAGTAAAAAACGAACTAATGTAAGTATTTTATGAATAAATGAATCAAACTGAACTTTACTTAAAAAAAAAACAGTGTAAATCGTTATATTTAAAATAATTTATATATTACCACGCTCCGTGCCAAGACTGGTATTGCTGACGTGGGCAAAATATCTGCTAAGTTGAAGTGGAACTGGGCCGGACACGTTAGTCGTATGCACCCGGAGCGATGGGCACACCTTGTCACCCAATGGGTCCCCCCTCATGGACAACGCCGACGGGGTAGACCTCGCAAAAGATGGCGAGACGATCTGGATGCTTACGATAAAAACTGGTTGGCAGGGATCGAGATCGAGGCCTTTGCCCAGCAGTGGGACAGTGTAGGCTGATAATAATAATAATATGTCGGCGAAGACCACTGGCTGAATTGTAACTCCTTGGCAGTATGGCGGCCATACTACCTTTGCCTGTCCCGTACGGAAAACAAATGAAAGTAGATTTGGGAGAACTGTCAAAGTGGTAGCGTCTGGGTGAAATGTATTGAGTCGAATAACGTGAAATAATGTGGAAACAGTGTGATAATCCTAACTAATTGTTAAAAGGAGATAATACAAGATCATAATTGAACAATTCCGTCGTTTTCCTAACAAAATCCCCGCAAAATACGGCGAATCCTGACTGGACGTCCACATCAGAAGTGGAATGATCCATGTGCTCACAGATGAAAAGAGAAATAAAGATGCATGATACACAAGACATGTGGCAATTTTTTTTCCTACAGCAGTCAAGGTCATAAATACGGCGCAAGAGCAGCCCGGTACTTGGGTACATAACCTCCAAATTGGTTTGGAGTGAGCAAACAGTGCACAATATTTGGTCGAATGTGTGACATTCTGAGACATCATGACATTTTGAAGACATAAAATAGTGCGCCAGGAAGAGTAAATACCTATTTGAAATGAATATGAAACAAGGAATGTGACAAGGAAATTACAACTGAAGTTACTACAAGCAAAACTTGTTCATACCTGAAAAAGAGAAATTAAGTTGTTACGAGTAACGGAGAAGCAATGATTTTATTATTCAAAAGCCACACTATGACATATTACTACACCAGGTTTATGGCATACTATGCCAAACACCTATCTAAGGATAATAAAAGGTCATGTTTTAGTTGTTTCTTAATTTATTTGGTACTGTTACTATTTTATAGAGCATTCATACCTTGTCTTATGTTTCAGCTATCATGTAAGATGTATCAGGATGTTGAAAGTACTTACATTAGACGGACAGCGGTTACTATGGATGAGATGAGAACCAAGTTGCTGCTCAAAAGCAAGATTATTGTTATAATTGGACCATGCTTAAAAAGCAAACCTGCTTGACAATTGTTTACATTTGGTGAGATGTTTTCAAATTGTAATGATGAGTTAAGTCATCCATCACCTATGTTGTTCGCATATGAACAGTCAATCATTTGATAATCATAATGAAACTAATTTTGTGATATTTCCAAAATTATGAAAAGCAATCCCATTAAACCTGTATAATGGTCTGAAAATAATATTCTGTTTCTAAGAAGTACTTAGTAAACAATCTGAACCTCACAATTATCATGTTGTTACTGTATTTGTTGACAAATAAAAAGTTGCATGAAATTGGTTGTAGCCAATAGAAAAATAGTGATCTGGTCTAGTGATCCGTCCACTGGTTAAGTGAAGTACTAAAACGGTGAACTGGGTAAGGGATCCGTCCGCTGGTTAAGCGGAGTAAAGAAGCGGTGAGCTAGACAAGTGATCTGATATTATTAGAAGCGTTCACTGGTCAAGTCATGTTACAACAATGTGGTTTTGAGGTTTTAAAAATATGTGAACTAAAATTGTTAATCGATAAAGCAAAATTGTAATTGAACTTGATGTAATGGAATTGAATTATTTAATCTTGGGTCTTGAGCTATTTACGTATATACTGCCCCTGAATAGTGCTATGTTGAGAACTCTTAAGTGCCTACTTTTCCCATGATTTGGTCAGGAAAGACCGAGCAAAAGAATCTACTGTGCCTAAACTTGTTGCAGATGAATAACGCCCCACACGAGGACGTGTGGTACTATCAGAATGGCCATGTCGGCGAAGACCACTGGCTGAATTGTAACTCCTTGGCAGTATGGCGGCCATACTACCTTTGCCTGTCCCGTACGGAAAACAAATGAAAGTAGATTTGGGAGAACTGTCAAAGTGGTAGCGTCTGGGTGAAATGTATTGAGTCGAATAACGTGAAATAATGTGGAAACAGTGTGATAATCCTAACTAATTGTTAAAAGGAGATAATACAAGATCATAATTGAACAATTCCGTCGTTTTCCTAACAAAATCCCCGCAAAATACGGCGAATCCTGACTGGACGTCCACAAATATATTATCTCATGCTCTAAAAAATAGGTCAATAAAATACTGACCAAAACCTCTTCTCTAAGTTCAATTTACAGGTGAGGTTTTAGAAAAAGATATTTAAGTAAATTTAATTAAAGAACTGCCACTAAATCATTTAATTGGTTCAACCCTATCCTACTTTTTTTAACTTGATATTCGATATTAGTATATCAAACTGATATCCTATATTGAGACATAATTCAATATAGTTTTATTTAAAATTTCCAACTGGCCAGTATGAATTGTGTCGCTTCAATACGGACACTGGATTAAAAATAAAACATGAAAGTGGAATCATATTTAAAATCTGTGTTTTTATAACCTTATTCAATGAGTTTGTCGAATTAATACTCAATATTACGATACCAAGCGTAAATATTACTAATATTCTTACGATAACAAAAATTTGTACCTTTTTTTTGAAAAGTCATAGAAAAAGAAAAAGGTTTACTGATGCAATTTCCGTCTCAGATGATACAACCACCATTTATATCGTTTTCTTGTATTTATACACATACAAAAATCACGCCTATATCCTTTTAGGAGTAGGCAGAGCATTCACTTTTAGCGTTTTTGTTCTATTTGTAGTTTTATTTTACTCACTTTTCATTTGATATGAATAGCAGTATATACCGCGATTTTAACATGAATTGCAACCTGAAAAAGTTACCAACCTCGCTCCACTCACGCTTTTTAAATAGATTGTAACGCTTATGTAACGCTAATAATTCATAGCTGTAGATAAACATCTGGTCCATACGATAAAAACTACTTATTATTATCACTCTTCTTTGTAAATTCTTCAAATTTGGCTATGAACAACAACATAACTGATCCTAAGAAACAAACCCTCGACCCGTCTAAGAAAATGGAATTTTCAAGTAATTTACATACATTGCGTTTAGTATCCTAAGCGAGAAAGATCTTTCTTAGAATTTCACTTTTATTCTCTTAAGTTAAATTTCAAAAGTTTTATGTCTATGCTAACGTTAATGCGATTTCGTTATTTTATCCTGTTGGTTCAGAATTTTTATTTGGTAACTTTGTTAGGTCATCAAATGTTACTGAGTTAGTCAAATTTTATCTACGTGGCGTTTAGCATAACGAAAATACATTTTATTGTGCATAAAACAAGAAATAGATATGACTGAAAGAAAACAAGGGGTAAAATGTAGGCGGTCTTATAGCTAAATAGCTATTTTTACCAGGCAACGTTAGAGTGAAGGAAAAATTGATTTTATTGAATCTGTGAATCAAAAGGCTAAGATTTCCACAGAAAACTATTAATTTTAGCATCGTTTTGACCAAAAATAATTATTATTAGATAATGTAAAAATGCAAGAAAAAACTAAGAAAATGCGCTGTCTGTGTGGATGAGATTAGACTTTTATTAAACCTATTAAAACCTGAATATTCGTATTAAAACCACTTACTTACCCAAAGGAACTCTAACGTCTCTTCGTGGTGGTTGCATAATGACGACCGGTTTTAGAAATTTTATGAGAAATAGCTAGATAGGTACCCTCCAAAGCAGAAAATCAAGCTATTTACGGCCAATCAGATGATTTCATTGTTATAGTTCTTTTATTTAAACTGACAATTACCCCAATAGACTATCACTATAGGGTACGAACGAACAACTTATTAAATCCCGTGTTTATTTTTATCCCCGTATGAATACGGCTACCTTATCTTAAATTAAACTTCAGAGACTAAATTATAAACGGAACTCTTAAACACCAAGTACCCACTTCAGTCTCTTAATATATACGAGTTACTGCAAGTATCTTCTTACCTTTACTTGAACTTTAGACGTCTTGTAAGGGTAAATAAAGTAAAAAAACAAAGTTCGACGATTTAAACAAAATAACACGAACTCTTGCACAATAGTTATAACTAATACATCACCAGTTTCTTTGCTGAGGGTGACGTAAAAGGCGACTAAAGGAACAATCCATAGAATAGAATAGCGATCTCTATGAGTATCTACAACTCCTTGCACTGCGCTCGCCAATACGTCAGTAGAGGGTCTTAAGTATAGCAAACGGGGAGTATTGCCAATTAGGGTAGACCTATATCCGGCAGGGAACTGTTGTGGCTGTTGTAATAAGTAAGCTAAGCAGGCAACCCGTTTTATTTTTAGTCCTATCTTGTACCTACGTGAGTGTAGAAGAGATTAGAGTCTATTAAAATCAGTGAACCCGCCTTTAAGCGCCCTATCAAACTCATACCATATCAATTCTTAATAAGCCAAGATTATGACTTATTAGTAGTTATTAGCTACGCTAATGAATCCATTAGGATTACGTTCTATATAAGACACTCGATCCTATAACTATAGCAGTTGTTTCCAAACTCAAAGACTGTTACAAATCATACAAGATGAAGACATTGTCCCGAAAACCTTGAGCTCAACTCTCTAAACTGAACAACTTGCCCCAATTACCAAAAATAAATATTTAATAACCAAATCATTACCAGGTGGAGATTTTTTAACTTTTCCTTTTTTCTTGGCGAAAGTTGTTCAGTTTCGTAAAAAATATAATTTGGAATTTTTCTGTATATCAAAAGACACTTTTTTTTTAGAATAACATACAAACATTTTTAGAAACACTGTAGACAAATAAAGCAGGCTTTGAATAGGTAATAATATTGACGTTGATAATAATGTTACTGGTACTGATACTGTTATAGAAACTTAATTATTAATACACGCAATTGGAATACCACCTAACTGCTAACTTTTGTAGGGATTCCATTTTACCACTGAATATTTTTTGTCATACAAACATACATATATCACGCTTTTATCTCTTGCGGGGTAGACAGAGCGTTAACGTCCGTAAGAATACGGCCACTATCGCCACGTCTGACATTTTTGAACATTGTTTTCTAAGGTTTATTCAGAAGACATGTGTATCACTATAGTGACAGGTTGACAGCCTGTCACCTAGAAATTGTGATACACCTATACTCTCGAGTCTTTTAGTCGCCTCTTACGACACCCGCGCGAAGGGTGTGGGGTGATGCTATTCTAAGCCGGAATCTCAAGCCACAGCCGGCACCATACGGCGTTATGCAATTAATAGGTTGTTTTTGTATTATTTATTTGTAGGTTTAGTAAAAACCTAGCACTGACCTCATTATCCCAAGTTACGTACAACATAATACCTACAGACCTCGCAATCGTAGTATTACAGGATGGCTAGGTAACTATGGCCGCCGATAAGTCAGTGCATGCATCATGCGACCGAATTAGAGCGGCTGGGTTAGCTTAGGTCAATACAATTAGCCATAATTGGTGGGTATGGAGGGTGTTATTAAGCTTACTTTGGGGCCATAGCGATCGCGGAAGATGATGATCGTTGATAAAAAATACACAGTTTTTATACGATGATAACTTCAAAACAAGCATCGCTCTTGCGATAAATAAAGAAGAGGGTATAATGTTTTTTTGCTAGTGCTCTTAACCCAAACGTGACCCAGACAGTAAAGGAAAATAACAAGTGCTGACTCTACTCGCATCAAAGTAGACTTTTAAATAGAAGAAAGAAGAATCAACATATTATTATGTGATGATGATGATGATGATGATGATCTCTCCGACCGATTTCGGCCATGGCGACCACTTTGACTCCTAATCAGATCGGCGCTGATGCGCCCGGAGATGGCTATTGTAGCCAATTTTGGCAGTAAACTCCCGTGCACAGAGTGTATATGTATATCAATCATAAATGGCTTCGTTCGTCGGTAACAGGCGATTCAACATGAACCTGCAATACCCTCTCGGCCTGCCTGGCTAAATCCACAGGAACAACGAGTCGATACGTACGGAGCCAGGTCGGCTGGCAGAAGTCTACTGCACGATAGACAGAGATACCGATCCGAGTTTAATATGGTTTAACTTCTTTCTTGTCGCTTTCCGCTACCGCTCAACCCGTTCATTTTTTCCATGGCCACTATCAGCAACTTTTACAACCCAAGTAATGCTCTCAATGATGGCATAGTCAGCTCAGTCTCATCGGGAGGAAGGTTATGAAGTGTCATGTGAGCAAGACAGTGGTTTACGACAAAATGTGCTTTTATGGAACTGTTGCTGTAGCGATACTGAGTAAGCCCTAGTTTTATACGCCACTCAAAACGGCATTAGCTACGTTTATGTTGAACATTTTGATCGTAAATTTTTGGATGAAAATAATCTTTGTGCATAATCGTAATGTGAGACGATGAAAAAGAAATTTAATTTCAACGCAGGTGTCTACATCTTTTTCGTGTCTAGTAATAACAAATGAATTGAGACAAAAACATTTATGAGACAAAATAGTTAAAGCTCTTTGTGAAATTCAGGTCCCAAAAACATTTACGATTTAGTTATAGTATTAGGTACAAAAAGTCTGTGCTAGGTGTATGATCTTCGCAACGTCGTTCATTTAAACTCTGAACACGACTAGATCTCAACTATCATTTTAACTGTCAATTTAAAAAGATTCCAGTAAAATAGTATAAAATGTACCGATTTATTACGGTACAAATTCTTATGCAATGAAGAAATATTGGAACGAAAGTGTTTTGACTTCCTTTCAATCCCGTGTGCTCTTTTAAAATCACCTGCTGGGAAAAGGAATGAAATTTTCCCGTATATACACGTGAAGCAAAAGTTGAAACGATGTACACAGCAACTCCTAAATCAACTCTTAGAACTTCACCAGAATCTCATTAGGTAAATTGCTGGCAGATTAACAGCGATGTCACATCAATCAGAGTTCAGAATGAAGAACATTACGCGCTTGCGAATGTTTAAACTGTGTACATTATTAATTTATGGAAGCAAACAAAGTTATCTTAATGTTTATTATTATGAATTTGAATGAAGAACTGTCATATTAATTTTGCTTCTTCTTTAATGAGGAATAATATTGAAACACCACAACGACAACCGTCTCTCTCGTCACCCGCATATTCCGCATTCTATCAATTAAAATAAATAAACGGATGCTTAGACTAGTTATAATAACGATGAGTCCACGCGTTGTTCTATTTGTTAGAACATTTTTTTATTTGTTTTCAATTTAGATTAATATTTAACTATGTAGATCATGGGTGAACTGTAGTTAATAGTTTTACAGATTTTTCCATTGTCCTTTGGATATTTAATTGTTTTGTAGGTCAAACCATTTTTGGTTTCCATAAACCATCGTGGTTTATTGATGACATCAAATAATACATTGTGTATAATATTAAACGTCGCGTCGTTAGACCTGCCAAATAGTATTTTTATCACGCCATCTTCTTATTGCTCTTAGCGTACCGTGGCGGCGACTTTTTTTTTTAGATCAGTGCCACTTGAAAGCATCCATGTTTTGTATATAACATAAATCCTCTAGTTTTATCCACTACATATCAACGCCAAAGTTCATATAAACACGAACAAATTCTCTTTAAACTTTTACTGTGGAACTCGTAACATTATTCAGAATCAACGGTTATCTTAAACTTTACACCGGTGTAATCACCGACTGTGTGAGAGCATCGAAACTCGGCTGAATTTATTTCACGATGCTATGGTGAAGTGTTTGCGTCTGCTGTGTTCTAGCTTGTGCAGATTCTGCCATTTAAAAGAATAAATAATGCATATGTTACAGTCAAAACTCATAGCCGGTCAAAACCACTTTTGGTCAAAAGTAGTTTTGATTGACTTGAAGTTCAGACTATCGGTCAAAACTTATAAATAGTCTCGTCTGTTGTCTCGGGGCCAGTTGGGGCTTCGGCTTCTCCCCCTGAGGTTCAGTTCACCCAAAGGGGTGCCGACCACTCCCAACAGACACGTGGGTGGCTCATGACGTGGCTGGCCCGGCTCTTCCACGTCCAGAGGGGGCGGAGGCGATGCTCACCTCCTCCGCCTCCTCGGCTTCCGCTTCTTCATCGTTCCGTCGGGGGCGTTGGGGGCCATCATGAGAGATCCTTCCGCGTTGGTCTCTCCCTGTGGTGCCGCTTCCGTCCTCTTCGGTTCGACGGGCTTCGTTAGGGGCGCTGTGCCCGCTCTTCTGTTCCGTACTTCACGGCGCAGTACGGGGCAGTCGAGGTAGATGGCCGGGTGCGCTCCTCCACAGTTTGCGCGGGTGGCCGGCAACTTACGGGGGTGCTTGCAGTCCCAGGCGACGTGATTACCGCCGCAGGCGACACATGTCAGCTTGCGGTGGGAGTGCCTACTGCTGTGCCTGAACTGCTGGCAGCGGTAGCATTGTGGAGTGTCTCTCTTGCCACGCCGTCCCTCGATCTTCACGCCGGCATTTTCATCAGCTTTGTGATGTTGTAGATGCCTGGGGTGAGGTTTGGCGTGCGGATGAGCTGTGCGAAGTGGGTGCACCCTGGGCGTCCTCTGCAAGCCTTGATGGAGCGCACGTAGTCCACCTCGTAGCCTAGGGTGGTCAGCTTTTTCTTGATGTCCTCCGTGTCGCTGTTCACGGGGAGGCCTCTAATAGCGACCATCAATGGCCGCTCCTTCGGGGGTGCGAAAGCGAACCAGGATATTTCGGGTCCGGAGCCCTCCAGCGCGGTTAGGTAGCGCTGGTACACACAGAATTCTTGATCGCTTTTCGCCAGGAATCGAAACCCTGTGGGCCCATAGAGCCGCACGTTTGGCGTATGGCCGAGTTCTTGTCTCAGCTTGCCGAAGTGGTGACCCCATTCAGAAAGCAGATCGACCACTATCGGTTGCGGCCTTTTCATGCACCCCGTCAGCTTCATAGGCGTAGGCGTGGGTGGAGGTGTCGTCTTCTTGCCCACGTCCTGAATGGGCAAGGACGGTATCGGGCGGGTGACGCGCGGTTTTGGCGACGGAGGCGTCGCCAGCGCAGACGCCTAGGAGCGCGGTAATACTGATGGTGCAGCGAAGCTCGACGTCGACGGCGACCGGCTGTCCAGCAATGGCATGGACAGCGGCGGCGTGACCCTCATAGCCGGAACCGTGCAGGTCCTCCGCAGGGTTGGTGAGGTGGAGAAGGAAGATCCCCCCATATCCATACACGCGCTTTTTCGCGCGCTGGGGCGTCAGCGCTCCCGCCTGCACGGCTGCAACACTCTCCCTGAGTGCGTCCAGGGCTGTGTGCCGTGCGGCGGTGCACTTCTAATAATAGTCTAATAGTGCCTGCTGCATCTTACTCGGCTCACGCTGTGGAGAGCAAAGGCAGCGTCGGTAGTGGGGAGCACCGGCGAAAGCAGCGGTTATCGCTGCTGCGACGGGTGATGGAGGCTTGGGGCCCAGGTCCGGTTGGGAGCCAAAGGTGACACGGTCCTCTTCGGCTCAAGGGCGGCGGCGGGGTTCGAACGGACGAACATCCGTGTTCGCGGCGCGCGAGCGTGCTGACGGCCTATTAGCGGCATCACTGACGTAGGTAGCTGTGCTAAAGCCTAATCCGCGCGCCCTCGGGACGCAAGACCCTGGAGTAGACCCGACGCCCTCTCAACCGTATTTCTAAAGGAAATACCGAACAAACCACACTATTTATAAGTTTTGACCGATAGTCTGAACTTTAAGTCAGTCAAAACTACTTTTGACCAAGAGCGTTGGTCAAAACCACTTTTGACTGATTTGAGCAGTCAAAAGTGGTTTTGACCGCCAATGAGTTTTGACTGTAACACATACATACTTGCGGGATAGGCAGAGCGTTAAGGATCGTAAAATTACGGTCGTTATCACCACGTCTGACAAGTATTAAGTGCCCCTTGAGTTGATTCGTGTATCACTGTAGTGACAGGTTGTCAGTCTGTCGCCTAAAGTTGTAATACGTTTACCACGTATCACATAAAACCCCCGAGTCCCTTAGTTGCCTCTTATAACACCCCCGGGATGAATTGGGGTGATGCTATTCTATGCCGGCATCAAACGGAAAATAACCAGTATGCTTTTCAAGCACGCCAGAGACCTACTAAGCGCCACATGGCCATAAGCGATCCGGCCAGGTGGCAGGTGGCATAAAAACTCAGACTCATCGGGTATTTCGGAAACATAGTTTGGCCCTCCCACGTTTTGAATTGTAATGTAAAAAACAATAAAAATTCAGTTCTTGTAATGAGTGGAATTCAATAGCAATAACATAAACTATTATATTTATAACACTTTTTCCTGAAGATTATTTTACTAATTTTTATTTTTGTGATTCTATCAAGAAGCTGTTACACTTTAAAAAAATAATTCATAGGAGTCTGATAATCAAAGTCTATTTTTGCGGAGGAGGTGCTATTTTTATGTCAAGTATGTAATCCGAACATTATGATATAAGTGTAGATAAACATAACTATATTAAAAAAAAATCTTGCATAATTTTCATCTCTTCCTCGACATTTTTTCTTTATCCTCCTCTTGATTAACAATTGAACAAAAAGTTCAAGATTCTTCATCATGTTTTGCATAAGGTTTTCCCGTTAAGTACCAAGTGGAACAAACTTTGCGTTCTAACTTTCTCAAAAGAGAGGAGGTAATGTATGCAAATTAATGTAACTTTATTCCCTTAGAGCTATTAGGAAGACTTTGACCGTTTGATAAGTGGTGGGGGGAGGACGGATCGCTTTATTGGGTTGCTTGCTTAAAGTAAAATGTATCTTTTTAAGTTAGATGTTTTAGTTCACAGATATCAGGCGGTATCTCAGAATAATTTTAGAATGCAGAGCAGACAAATACTCATGTAAAGTGTGTTCAGATACAGGAATATAGAAACACAGATATACGGGTATACGGATAAAGAAAAACGCTCTTGTAGGGTTTCGTCCTTAAAACATAACTACTATGTCATACTATGTATTTCAAAAACGCGAAAAAAGAGACCGGAGAGATAGAGAGATCTCAAAATTTACTGGTACTATCATCATGACAACACAGCGGTTTCAAAGTTACGACGACGACAGAAGTGTCACTGTAAACTTGCGTAGTCTATTGTGCGAAGTACAACAATGCAAAGATGTCTCCTTGTCGTATTTCGGAGGGCACGATAAGCTATCGGGTTCAGAAGATGTCTGGGGAGTAGACAAAACATTCAAGTCGCATGGGTCATCGAGTCGGTCAACTAAGAAAGCAAGGAACTGTGCCAATGGCCCTGTAGATAAAGTATTTTATATGTAAACACTAGCGGCCTGCTCCAGCGGCTGCGCCCGCTGCAACACATTTTCCCGTGGGAATAAGGATTATTCCCACAAACATTCCTTTTGGATCACTCTATCTATTAAAAAACCTGCATCAAAATCCGTTGTGTAGTTTTAAGGATTTAAGCATACATACAGACAGATGCGAAAAGCGACTTTGCTATATACTATATAGTGATTTAATATAAATGTTAACCATTTAGTAGGTACGTCCACGAGATAGTTATTTCGAATACTTTGTAATGAAAAGTTATACTTTGTACCTATGTTTAAGTACAAGCAACATCAAAACCGTGTTGGTTAAAAACCTAAAACTCACCAATTTAATTTTTTAATGACGTTTTCAACGAAAATAATCGATAAAAAGTGAAAATGCTATTAAAATTACTTTTTTTCAAGTCGTAACTGATTAAATTGTATGAATGATTTTGAACTTTTCATACAAAATTACCTAGCTACTGTAAGATAAGTTTATAGTAGTTAAAAAAAAATAAGTTATAGGTTTATTTTCAAAAATATTACCTTCCGCGTTCCTTTTCATTATTTGAAAATTATTTCAGGTACCTAAAAGGTAAAATAAAATTACCTATATCCTGTGCTTAGTCTCATCTATATTTTAATTCTAATAATATATTGTACAATAATGGCTTCCAGACAAATTATCATCAACATAAAAGTCATTTCATACCCGTTGAACGTGCAATAATAGCATTGAACAATGCAAATAGATTAGTTCAATGGTCATATCGATCCGTCGTTGTTCATAAAGAAACAATACATAGATGGACAGTTCATTTAATACCATTACATTGTAGGTATAGGTACAATTTCATTCCATCGCAATTACTATTATTGACATGATATTTTTACTCGATTGGCATTTTGTTTTTGTTATTTTATACCACTTGTATGCAAGTTCTTAATGTTATTGTCTTTCAATCACTCACTAATCCGTGTGAAATTATATTACGAAACAGAGAATTATCTTGTGTGTAAACAATAAAACAAGTACTAGTGGCTGAAACGGCGGTTTAAAAATTTTCAAATTTTAATCATATTATATTTCCGAATTAGTACTTTTAGAACGTCACAATACTATCTTATTGTAAAAAAGAGAAAATTTTGCAAAAAAAAAAAACAGAATCTCGCGTGGTAACTGTTCACAGTATCTAACTAATCTTATTAATCTTTATCTGAAATTTCATATCGATCGGTTCAGTGGTTTGGCCGTAAACGCGTAGCAGACAAACAGAAACACTTACTTTCGAATTTATAATATTAGTATGGATTTTATGTTCCTAGTAGAATCGCGGCACGCTTCAGTACTCAATTACTGCCAACGGTTTTAATCCAAAATAATATCTTGTTAGTAAGAAGTAAAGTAAAACGAATCAAAAATAATATTACTTACTCACAGAAAAAAAAATCGTTTATGTTAGTTTCAATACGGGAATTTTAGTGCGTAAATGACGAAACGTTAAAAAAAGTATTCTTACACATAATTACCCTCATTTATCTTTAAACATTAAATTGTTTGTATAGTATCGATACTATTATGTATTTACCTACTTACAGTCTTTCTTCTAATGCATTAGACTAATCATATTGAACTGTTTTTTTTTCTGGAACCTCATTGTTAGCGTGGGTGCAGCTTTGTCTTATACTGAAAGTTCAAAGATTCATAGAAAAAGATACTTGGAGTCTCTCAAGTACCTGCAGCTAATACACAGTAGTACTACGTAGAGTAGGTAGGTTCTTAAGAACTGAACCGCGGTATGTAATTGAAACGGCTCACAGATGAAAGACAGATGTGGATAACTAATCTTTCAGATCACACATTATAGACAGATTTGTTTAATTTAGACCCTTTTGCTTAAGCATGATGCATGATGATGTATCTGTACACATTTGGTTACGGAGTTTTGGCTACCTTATTGTGTGCCTATATGGCGTATCACTACCTAATTTAATGCTGTATCTGCACACATATATGTATTCTGTATGTCTGTGTAGTAAAATAAATAAATGGTAAATGGTTTAAAAATGATCTTCAGTAGACTGGTGAAGCTACAATTTGATACAAAATGATGACCCGATGATGATAATATGTTGAGATAAGTATGACCCGATTAAATTTAAACAAAAAATTGTGTACACGACCGCAACAAAAGTGTCACAATAATTGTTAATTATTAACAAAGTATCATGCAAATTGTTACGATGCTTACAAAAGATTGAACAATGTGTTTTTCATCACACTTTTATAGTCTATAGTACTATAAAGTTTTTGTAATCAGCTGATGATCTAGATGGTCTGAATATAATTCTAACTTTATTACGTCAGCTTTAATTTTTCTTTTTGTATAATAGAACAATGATAAACAATCAGATAAAAGAGCTCGTGTCACCTCTAAAATTGTGGATTCAGAAAAATAAAAATAAGTCAACAATATACAGCAATGGTAGAAACTTAATTGGTGCTTCTTTTTATGTTTATTTCGGGTTAAAATTAAGTAAGTAAGTACCTAACTATTTTTTGGCCTTTAACGCTCTGCCTACCCCGTTAAGGATAATGGTGTTATATAATATTATATACTAACGTTTTGTAACGGTTAATATTGTAAATAGAATCATCTGTTTACCTATTTTTCTTAGTGTGACGGTTCGGCGTTTTCCGGTTGAGTCAGCTAAACTCAATGTTTGCGTTTCGCAGTAAACTGTACCCTTTTCTAATGGATTTCACACCCTTCTCTAAACATTTGGCTTTGAATAAATTTCTAAAAGTCAAATTAAAATAATCAGAATTCAAAAACCAAAATTATCTCTTACTTCGGAGATGCGAAAATGCTGAGATCCTAATTACCGGTAAAGTGCCTATCCTAGACAGCGCACTCTGAAATTAATTTGTTAACACCCAAAGTACTTCAAACGAAAGCGTCTTAAATTAATTAACTTCTCAAAATTTTTCTTTCTTTTTATTCCATAAATTTGAGAAGAAATATTAATACCCAATATAAAATTTAGAACTTAATTGCTTAACTCCAGTTTAATTTATGTAACTAGGCTATGTTGTTGTTGGTTTTAATCATTTCTTGGAATAGAAACTCAACGTATAGGGTCAACAAGATAGTAAAATGTAAATGAATAGGTACCAACCTGATTTCTTTCTCATGTGGCAAATACTTTTGAGAATAAAGATTGAGAAAGAAAATTTTTTAAAGATGATAATATGCTGAGATAAGTATAACTTATATAAGTGAACCAAGCTTGCGGTCACAAAGCAAGAGACACTAATCCAAATATTTTATTAACGGAGACGGTTAATACAGGGGACCGACAAAAGTTGATATATTAATTAACTCGTGAATAAGTCCGTTGGGCGAAAGAGTCACTCCGTTTCACGCAAGCGCAATGAGGGATGTCAAGATGCGCCTTATAGGTAGTGCGAACGCGGCCATTGGGGGGAGAACACGACCGATCGTCACTCTCACCCCAAACACTCGATGTTTTCATTAACCTAGAAAACAATTCCGAACTAGCAGTGACGGACCAACGTTGCGTGAACATGAATGAGTTATAAAATGTGAACCGGGGAATGTATGTAGAGCGCCGTCGCATGTGGAGGAAACTTGTAAAATAGAAAAGAGTTTTATAGCTTGTGTTTAAAAAGTGTTTGTGAACGATGTGCTTGATGATGAACGAGGGAAGTTTATTTCGTTTTACGGTAAGTGGACGGTGTTGGCTTAAGTGTTTCACGTGCCTTCTTCTATACTGTTTGCACACTTGATGTCGCCATGTTTATATTACTGCGACAGTTACCTACTTACTCCGCGCATTCGAATATTTTATGACGGTCCGTATCTTTTCTTTTGAGTGAAGATAATGGCATTTGCGTTTGAATAGGGGGATTCTGTATTTTGAAATGGAATATACTTAATGCTTTCTTTTTGAACTTCTTTGGAGTCTAACTTTTCGTTAATGCCGGTGATATTGGTCCGAAAAATTCAATTCGCCGCGACACGCAAAAAAGAAGAAGAATGTCTGTGATATAAGCAGACTAATTTACCGGACTAGGCATTGCTAATTAAGATTTTGTCCAATTTAGCGGCGTAGATAGTCATAAATTGAGAAGATTTTTGTTTAATTTAAATCATTATTCTTCTTTCGTATGCAACAATAAATTGACGAACAGCAGGTTATTTATCTCAAGTTAAGAGATAAAATAATAAATTAAGTATTTATGTTATAGGTATATGATAAGATGTTCACTTTAGTATATTATTGTGGTTACAATTATAAACAAAGATAAACAATGAGATTAATTAATGACGCGAAAACAATGTAACATACTAGCCTTTATTTTTGAGAGAATTGCACTATTGGAAAAAGAACAAATTTCAGAATTCGGAATATTTGTAAATCTAAAAAATATGAGTCATTGAAAAAGTGTTATCACAGACTTTATACGTCCACGACATACGATTCAATCAGTGTCTGAGGCAAGAGCATAGACACTGCGCCACCCTCTTGGACTCCCTGGCTGACTCAACAGGAACGACGAGTCGATACGTGCAGAGCCAGGTCGGCTGCAGGAGTCTGCCGCACGATAGCAATCTCATCTGTCACACGCGCCTGACAGAGACCCTGTTCCGAGTTTAAATGTGGAGTTTTCCTTCTGTAGGACTCTGGTCTGATCGGGTCGGATATCTCCCTCGGTGGCTTCTTACGACCCCCACGGGAAAAGATGGAGAGATGTTATTCTACTCTGCCGGCACCACACGCTGAGAAAGTGTACTTATTATGAATAATTTAGGTACCTTACTCATTAAAATATATTATACTTATTATTTAGGTACGTAAATTACGTGATTACAAAAATTACACTTTTCATTTCCTGTTTTAATTAGTAGGTAATTCTTATTATTATTAACATCCAACACACGTAACATTATTATTGTGATCTCGGTGCGTCATGGCCTATCGCCTATAATTTGATAAAAAAAGGTTTTGTTTGACTGAAGCAAATAAATGACATAAGTTCAAACTCAAGGTTCTGCAACGAGACACGAAGTCCAGCGAAGCGTTATATTTTTAAGAGTTTAAAGGATCAACCGGATAAGGAAAATATTCCTGAGCTTGCTTATTTTTTTTGCTCGGCACACCCAGCTGACGATTGGCTCCGTGAATGAACCGTTGTCGCATAAATGATATTTTACTAGTACAGCCATAACAGGCCATGGACCGTCCTGGGCGGAATAGGAGGCAGTATTGCCATGCCACATCGGCAATGATATACAAAATACGACACTGGATTAATTTATGATTGTTCAGTTCAGTCAGAATTCTGTCTGCTGCTTAGATAACGTAACATGGATGAATCAAAGTGAAAAGTAGATGCCACATGATGAATGCTGTACAAATACAGCCTTGGAGAAATGGGTGATGAAGTAGAAGCCTTTCTCCAGATATAAAAAATGGAAACCATTACACGTAGCTGTGTGGCCGGTGGGTGTTGATCATTGTAGATATTCAATAATTATAACATTAAATATGTATTACTAAATATAAAAATAATGATAAATTAAAAGATACGAGTTATGTATATTGTAATGACCTACCCTTATTTTGTTTGATTTTGGACCGTTATGTAATTCAATAAACGTCCCACCAGAGCGTCCTACTTCCATCGCTTGGCAGTTCATTAAAAACACATGAATGACTGCGTTTTGTTAGCAAAAAGGCTGGGACTGAAACGTTTATACAATTCAATTGTGATGTATTTTTCAATTTGTTGTAGGTATGTCAACCTACTCAACAGATATCGAAATAATCCGAAGAAATCAGTAGGATAGTCATTACAACGATACCCTAAGTACTAAGCTTTGTTTAGATATTGTTTGTATGAAACAGTAAAATTATAACAGCAAATGGTTATTATATGGAATTAGCTGGTTATTTTATCAATGTCAATATGAAGAGTTTTACATCTACGTAGAACCGACAATATCAATATGGGATTAGACGGTGTACCATTCTTATAACTCGAACATAAGACTTACATTGGTTTAAGTGTCTACCTGGCCTAGCAACAAAAAAAGTCTGCGTAATCCCGCAGCTTATCATTTTATCGATAATAATAAAAAAAATTGTTATAATGTTAAATTATAACATTAATTTCAAGGTTTATCTGACAAGTAAATTCAGCTAAAACTTATCCAAACTACCACCACCTTAAATCTCAACCCCAAAGTCAAACAGCATTTGAATTGTATGACAAGGATTCCCTGAGGCTTTTTCTTACTTGTTAACTGCAATGACAGACTGTCAGAAATGAATTCAAACTGGTGCGTATGGTTATTTTAAAAATATGTACGCATGATTTGCCATTTTTTATGCCGTGTGATGCCGGCTTAGAATAGTATCACCCCATATCCCTCCCGTGGGTGTCGTAAGAGGCGACTAAGGGACTCGAGAGTAATGGTGTATTGCAATTTTTAGGCGATAGGCTGACAACCTGTCACTTTAGTGATATACATGTTTTCTGAAACAACCTTGGAAAGCAATCCTCAAAAATGTCAGACGTGGCGATAGCGACCGTTTTCTTACGGCCGTTAACGCTCTGCCTACCCCACAAGTGATAAAGGCGTGATATATGTATGTATGTATGTATGATTTTCCAGCTAGTTATTAAAATGTTGAACGCGTCCGTATATATAGTTTGAAATATTGCTTAGTGTTGCCATTTTAGTGAGTTAAAATTTTCCTGCTCTTTTGTAGAAGATTTGACTATTTTTGAATTCGTGAAAGTTCAAACTAATTAATTACAAAAGATATATATTCGTGTTATTAAGTAAGTGTCAATTATTTCAAAGAAGATCCCCTTATCTTGCGTACATTAGTCTAAGGCACGTCTAGTCTAAGTTAAGTTATTTATGGCAAAACAACTCAAATTATATTTCCTAAAGTATGCGTCAGTATTTAAAGACATATTAAACTATCTGCAAGAACCTACTTATAAAACACTGAAATGAAAAATTTAAAGTAAAATTAGCCTCCATAAATTTTATCCCAGCCAGGAACAAGGCAAAGTTATCATCATTAACATTAAATATTTTTAAAATAAAGATGGGAGCTGTACCTTAATACCAACGTGACAGGAAGAAAATCTACCGAGTGAAATTCCAATAGAAACTAAATATTTCACTTTCAAAGAAATAATTCAATTTTACTCGACGCCGCAAATTTATTTCAATTAAATTAACTTATTACGGCTAAACAAGTTGTTTCAAGAAACCTGTACAAATAATCTTGAGCCCAAATTCGTTTTGAAAATGGAAAAAGGTGAGCCTGGAGAGGCCGTCAGGAACATTTTGTCCTTGTTTCTATTTGAGTAGGGACGTTGAAGTGTCATATAGAGTAAATGGGGGCTCAGTAAATCCGGGTCATTGGGCACTAGAAAGTTTAGTCGCTCTAGGGCTGCGCGTGACAGTATCGGTAGGTACTCGAAGAAACTTTGTGTACCCCTTTCGCTTTCACGAAACTGAGGATTACTTTAAAAAAATATACTGTATTGAATAATTGTTATAAGTGGAGAAGTGCTAAATATTGTTACAAAAAAAGGAATAGTACTAAGTTAGAAAAAAAGCTTAAACAGACTTTGAAGAAATGACTGAACTGCCAGCCTTAATGTTCTGCTTATTAGATCCATATCCGCCATTGACCGGTATATTGTCGTTGAAACCCACGCTAATAATAAAGCAAGCGTACACGTTATTAAAAAACCATAAAACATGAAATATCGCTTTACAATATCGCGATATAACAACACTATTTTATTTACCCTATGGGAGTCCTGAAAATGGCGTGTCATGTACAGACCACGAACCCTGAGAGATTTGAACAATGAGCATGTTTATAATTTATGGATGGAAAGGGCTCCCCGAATCCTCTTACAACAATCTCTGACTTTACAGTGGCCTTGTAGATTTTCACTATTGACCAATATAAGGTGTAAAAATATTAGCTGAAAATATTTTAAGGGGTGAATCAGCCCATAAAACTGAACAATTTTCCCGAAAGAACATAGGTCGAAATATGAAAAAAAAATCGGACTTCCCATACAGTTGACTCGCTCGGCTGCTCCATTTTGTATGGGAGGTCCAAAAATTGTTTAGCTTGGGGGGAAAGTTGTTCAGTTTCATGGGCTGATTCATCCCTTAAAATATTTGCAGCTAATTTTTTACACCCTGTATATTTACCTAATTATAATGTTTCTTTAATTCTCAACGTCGCGTACGTGAGTGCCATTTTCTTTTAAAGTGCCTATAATAAATTAGTTTTTTTGTGTATTTATTTTCTTATTATGTTACTAAGTACATACAACTGAAAAAAATAGCACCTCTGCAAGAATTTACTTCAAGCACTATTGGTCCTTATTGGTATCATTTGAAAACTCTATACAAACTCTTTAAAAAATAACCATTTCATTTGATTAAAGAAAAAGCTGGACAATACAAGTCAGCATGAATGAAAATGAAATGGATTATCCTCTTGAAATTTTGTTTCAATTGTTTGTTTTTTTTTTTTATCTCACTACTGCAATGAGGACTACGAAATTGTGATGTCGCTCGGCTATTGCACTTCAGCCGCTTTTCTGTTCGTAAAGTGTACAAGCGGTTTCTGCAGATCGGTGGCTTTGTCTGGAGGCGTGAGTCTGGTAGACGTCGCTGCACCTCTGCAAGAGACGACCGATTCATCGTATTGAAGTCTTTGATAAATCGGTTATCAATGCTGAAAAGTTGCAACAGTAGTGAAGCAGTTCGTAAAAGGGCCGTAAGTGTCTTAACCGTTTAAAAAATACTATAGATGGGAAATATCCTGGCTCGAAGATCTGTTACGGGTTCAAAATTCAGCAGCAAATCGGCAAGGACGCCTGCAATTTCCTCGCACTCGCGTCAATTGGGCGCAGAACCAATGGAGAGCTGTTCCCTTCTAAAAGGAAACGACAGTAGTCCTTTTCTGCAACGATAGACGAAAAACAGTACACAAAAGACAATACGAACGTTTTGCCCAAGCCTGCATCTAAGAGCCGGTAGAATACAGGAGTGGTTCCTGTTCTGGGGCGGCAAGTCGGCCATCGGCAAAACGGAACTTTCTTGCGTCTTCCGGACCGGCGGTGCTCGCAGGCAAAGGTCGATAACTGCTGACCGGTCAAGGACTTGGAAGATCAAGTGGCTCCCTGTAATCGATTTATTGGCGACAAGTTCACATTAATGTATGATAACGCTCGCGTGCACATTGCAGTACTGGAATTGTGCACGGCTACCTACAAGAGGTTTAGATCCCTGTCATGCAGTGGCCAGCGAGAAGTGTAGTCAAAAGTGATAGATGCCTCTGAGACCAGTTGAAACGCAAGTGTGGGTCCTGTGATCCAACTCACATGACTTTTCAGGAGCTCCAAGACGCCGTTATTAATGCATGTGACAGTACCACCCAAGAAGAGGTCCTAAAATACCCAAAATGGAATCGCGGAGAGCAAGAGAGGAATGAATCCGTGGAAGCGCCAGCCACCTATCAAATCCATGAAAAATAAACTTAAGGGTTCCTTTAAAATATAGTTATCAATAAGGTAGGTAGAAAGATACGTTTCTTAATTTTGCAAATTGGAATTTGCACGAAATAGCAACATCCCGCGCTTGCAATTTCAGGCAAATAAGAATTAAAAATTGGGTTCAAAATAGATTTTTGTTGATAACGTGAAAACTGTATGTTCGTTCGTATTGTACTTAGTGCTGTAATAATATTTATGTTTGACGAGTCAACATAGTTTCCGAAATACGAAACGCCTTGTCAGCTTACCTACATGTAATGCCGTAGGACTCCAATCTATTTTTTTTTTATGTTATCTATGTAATGTGTACCTCTGTCACGTTTACTCTTGTAAAACTACAAGTCAGTAGCATGTCTAATCCGAAACATCGGCAAACGCATTCCTTTTTAGCAAATACACCATTAATACTAGGCAGTTTAGTGAATGAGTGAATAGGCTTAAAAGCATTTCGAGATTTTGAACCAAAATGCCGATGGTCGAAGCTTACGTTACATAATTGGGGTTAAAGCGAATGCAAAATTATTCACTCGCATTTGCTCAATGAGATTCACCATTCGAATCGGCATAATCCTGGTCAAGCTAATTAGGTATCACATTTTGATTAGATTTCGGAATCTGGGATTCAAGTTGTTTTAGAATCCAAAGCATTGTTATTCCGTCATACTTATAACTCAAGTTACGGATAAGAATTACTACAATAGTTAGTAAATGTCCTCAAATTTTTTAGGATAAAGATATTTTTTGCATTAAATGTACTAAGAATCAATGTAACATCCGCTATCAAAAACAGATTTGCAAGGATGGTGAATCCGATTTGTGAATGTAGAGTATTCCCAGTCATGTAAAGGTTGTTCTAAAAGTTATGCATGATTTAAATAGAAAAAGACGTGATTTTTTAAATCTGCATTGTGCTTTAGGGTATTTGATGGTCTGTTGAAATTCTCACTTTTTTGTCGCTGATATAGGAATGGGATCATTTATAAATATTAAGTTTTTCAAAAAAGGCAATACTTGATTGCTTGCTTGAACTTAAAGTTGATATTGATGACATCAACGTAATAATATGGCCAGTTCACTTATACCGTCAACGAAAAGGCCCGCATGCTGTAGAAACACTTACCAACAATTAGTTTTAATCAATGTACCAATGTATTTGATAACATATTAAATATCCCAGTTTTTTATCTTACAAGAATTTTGGAACACCTTATATCAAACTTGAGCAAGCTTAACCCCACCTATGGGAGTGAACGTAATTCCAAGTTTGACTTTCCTGAGATTGTCTTAGAAACTTTGCAGCACGTCATACTTTTATGAGAGTTCCTCCGAAAGACGGCTTGAGGATAATAAACCGCAAAAACGAATTTGCAAAGAAGGATGGAATTATTTAACATGTAATGTAACATTTAATCACTTTAAAATGCAAAGAACGGAACCTAGATTGAGTACTAATGGGGTACTAAAGACAAAGCTGAAAGGTTTGCTTCTTAACGTGATTCACAGATCAGCTGATCACATATGTGATTCCATCGGGAGGTGAGTCCTCAGACAATGAGGTGCCCAGCCCCGGTAGGTAATACAAGCCTGTTAGTTTACTCGTATCATGCAATATGTAGTTTGTTTCTAGGGTAGGTTCAAATATTATTTAAGGTCACAAGTGCATCTCGCTATCAAATTGTACAGTTTGATGAGCAGAAATAAGTGTTTTCAAATTAGCAGGTTTGTTGAAAATAATAATAACTTCAAAGTTATTAGTAGTTTATGTTGATGAAATAATAATCGTTGCTTATTGAATATTATTATAACCCAAGAACCAGTTAATAAGTATGTACTGTAGAACTCCCTGCTGGTTCCCACACCTGATGTGGATATTGACACTTTAATAAGGCAACAGTTATAGATAGGGTCGGTAGTCCAACAGTTAACCACTCGGACACAGCCAGGTCAATGTCTCCGAAATGCGACCTTGCGGTCTTGTGCATTATGGAAAATTTGATGGTAGAACGATTAATCCTCTCACTTCCCTACTGATAATGAGCTTCTAAGAACACATAAGATTTCACTTTGACTTCGACTTTGATGCCTTGGTAGAAAAAAATCAAAGAAGTTAATTTGTGGAACATACATGGACAGAATAAGCTAAAGTTCTCATACATGGACAAGATAAGAAAACTCACTGGTGTAGAGTATAAAAACTACAAAATTATTCCAAACCATCAAAAAACTATGCATTCTTCTTCTTTTCGTGTGGGATACCAAGTCGTTCAACGACCCATGCATTAAACATGTAGAACAAGAAAACGCTTTATGTGCAAATCCCATACTAAAGTCCAGATTAAAGCATTTACGTTTACTCTCCTAGACAAATATGCAAAGCAATTGAATTAAATGTACTCGTATTTGGTGTTGGACTTCCATTCTATTCAGATTCTTCTATTAGATATTTACTATTCATTACCAGTCGTGATACGGGAACACAATATATTTTTCTTCCGTATGCTCGTAAATGCCACTTCAAAAAAAGAATACGTAAATAGACTCATTTAAGGCGTCAGGTTTGCAGAGACACGACAAAAATGAAATTCAATAGATCAAAATATTATAATTTACTTGTTCATAGAAAATATCAATTTAAGTATATACGTTATGCAAAAGTATATTCAATTGTGCCAAAGTTGTGACTGAAAGTCATATCGACCAACTAGATTAAAATAAATATTTTTTTTTGTTTCAGGTTTGGACGAGGTTGCGTTCTGAAGCATCGGCCAGGGCAATAGTAAAAGTAAAATAGTGTCAATGTCCATTAGTAAATATTATAGTGTTAAATTTAATGTTAGCTAGAAAATAAAGAAAATGTGTAGTGTCGGGCTAGAGAAGACTTTCATAGCCTTCATTCTGCTGGCTGTATCGACTTCGCCATCAGCAACTGAAAACACCGTCATTTTAGGTAAGTAAGTTTCGACGTTATAAAATCAAACTGTTGTTTTGCAAATAATGAAACAAACTTTACAATAGAGAAATATTTCAAAAGACGTGGCGTGGGCGCAAACGTTTTTGTACGGGCTCTCGCTATGGTAAGGCGGCCCACACACTGGGAACGCGCCCCGACGCGTAGCGCGGAGCGGCAGATCCCGCGCGCGGCGACGAAGGAGCAGATCTGCTCCATCGCGCGGCTTGCTCCGCGTCTCCGCGCGGACGGGCGAGCGGCAGATCCCGCGCGCGGCGACGGAGCAGATCTGCTCCATCGCGCGGCTTGCTCCGCGTCTCCGCGCGGACGGGCGTTGTACGACGGCCCCGCACCAAACAAAGACTTCACTCCACTATCGATCGCCCTGGTTCGAGCGGCACTGCGCCAATAAGCAGAATCTGCGCGCGCGACGCGCCACCGCGCGTGGACGCTTTGTCGGTTGTTGTACTAGGCGGTTTTTCGATACGCACTGATGTACTTACATACATACATATAAATCTGCGCTCCCGCGCTACGCGACGGAGTGCGGTGCAGTGGGAGAGCCGCCTAAGGAATTTTTTTTTTAAATTTGATTTTCAGATAGTTTCCCCCATTTCGAAAAACAAAACTTGCTATTAGTAATTGGATCTCGGGGAGTATTGCTTGATTTTTATTTGCTAAGGAAGAGACGATAGAGACCAGACGAAGTAATATACCTATTACTGAGAATTGCGCTTATCTTATAGACCTTAGATTTAACTGAACAAAATGCAGATTGCAGGTTCGTTTCTCCGAGCGTGTTTTTTTTTAGTTATAGGTTGTCACCTCATTGTTCAAGAACGTAAGAAAAGATGGTATATGGATTTCTTTGGTATACTATATTATAAAAAAATAACAACACAGTAACCAACCTCAGAGTTCGTGTTATGCGAGGTATCCGTTCCTAAAATCAAACTAAGTTAATGGTCATCCATTATTCACCTTTATTTCCTATCATTAAACCCGTACATTTGTCACATATTTTTGACGTGCAATCTAGTGTGTCTCTTGAATTTTTCTATTAAAATAAGTTATTTACTGTATGGTATATATAAAATAAATATCATGTAGGCATTGGAAATTGGAATTGTAGTATAATTTTGGAATCAGACTGAAAAATGAAAAATCCGATTTTTTTCAATCCGTGATAGGAAGATTTCTTAGAAAAATATTATTTTTGGTACGAGCCAATAAAAGTTAGTTAAAACATTTTTTTGCGCGTGCACTCAAAATACAAACACATAACAGGAAAAGTAACACACGGATCAATAAATAAAATCTAATTATTAATCAAACATCAAGGATCCATTCTGTCGAATGACACATAAAATATCTCCGACAGCTTATAATTAATATCGATCTCCGAAAAGTATCTCTAGTATAGTCTCAACGATGGCTATATTAATACTCTATATTAGTTTTAGACCATGATCTAATTACCCTTTACATTGTTCTGTTAAACTTAATGCAACAGATAATCAACAGAATACTTCGTTATTTTAATTTTCATTATATAATTAATTGTGAACATTAACTGCTAAAAGCTTATCTCATTGGATGTGGGCAAAAAAATCTTACTTGCATCTGAAGTTATTCTGAAAATTTTATATTGATACCTTTTTTAAAAAGAGAACCCACTTCAAAGGACGTATAAAAGTGTAAACTTCCATTTGGTTATGTCGGTAAACATGCTTCAAACCTTCTCCTAAGTCTGACAAATACTTGTCTAAAAATAGTATCTGTACGGTCTATGCAACCGCACATCTTGCTAGTCAGCAATTTATATACATTGCACCATCAGTGCACTCACAACCGCCGTGACGTGTACTCGTATCAATCATTAAATCACCAAAATTCTCTAAACAGTTTTTAATTTATCTTCGGCTTCTATCAATATCATATCAAACAGCTGTATGGGTAGCAAAAGCCCATACAACTTTATGGTCCTTCGAGCTATTTGACCCACGCGGCACGGGCGATAGCGGGACCACGTGGCAAAGTGCAAAGTGCGCAAATTGGACTGTGCAACGTGGTGACTGGAATTTTCCGTGCTAAAATTGGAGTCTACAAACTACTTTCATCAAAATCACATGGTCTGCTTGGTGGTTTTGTGTTTTCCTATGTGGCAGTGAATCGGTCCCCGGCCTCCCACAAGCGGGTCTCACCGGTGAGATTGAGAAGGTACTGAAACTGCATAGAGGGGCACTTGAGCACCTAGCGACCTAAATATCAAGCTATCAATCAATCATCAACTATCAAGGCGGATATCATCAATATCAATTATCTAAATATTAAGAAGAAGCAGATCAGAAGCACTGAGAACTTCAAAAATCAATATCAAATATCAACATCAAGCAATTAAAATCAAATACAGCCCACCAGGGGCTATTTATCAAAGATGGAAGCTTTACTTGAAGCCCAAGCTCGAATTATCAATAGTATCGAGCAAATCCTTACAAATTGGAAGAAAGAAGGCGAACGCAAAACCCCCGAAGCAGCCCAGAGAAGATTGGAGCGCTTAGAAGGTTTGTGGACAGAATTTCAAGCAATTCACGACCAACTCAATACTTCAGAGGATAAGTCGCATGAATATTTTCAACAGAATAAATATCAACAAGCATACAATTATTATCAAAGTGTTTGCAAATTCATAGCAAACTACGAATCGGAGCCTTTACTGAAGCCAGCTACGTTCGTATTTAATCCTAAGGCACACCAAAAACCAAATCAAGGTGAAAATCCTGAAAAAACTGACAGGGGTGTCACAAGCAAAACCGAAGAATTGCTACGTAGACAACAAAGCAACTTCAAGGCATTCTTTCGTACAGCTTCTAGCGTTGATCTAGAACAAATCAAAGAAAAATGGGAGTTTGAGGACATTCTCAAAAGTCTACAAACTCGCTGGGCAGCAATTGATTCCTTACACTGGGAACTCGACAGCATTCTCGATGACAGCAATGAGAAATACGAAAGAGAATTCGACCACTACGAGAAGCAGTACAACAAAATTAAAAAGCAAATCAATACCAAAATGTGGTCGGTGTCTCACAAAGAAAAATCTACGCCGCAAATGGAAATACCTACCTTTAGCGGGAGCTACCAGCACTGGATTTCCTTCAAAGATTTATTTAAAGAAGCTATTCACACCAACGCCTCGCTTTCAAATGCACAGAAAATGCAGTTTCTGAAGGGAAAAGTTAAGGGAGAGGCTGAAAAACTTATTCAGCACTTATCAATCAGTTCCGACAACTATCAAACATGTTGGGATATTCTCAATCATAGATACAATAATAAGAAGTTGATTTTCACATCTCATATCAACACGCTCCTTAACTTACCTACGATGCAATATCAATCTGCAGCATCTATCAAGAAGATCCATGACACGGCTAACGAATGCTTGCACGCTATCAAAAATCTAGGCGTCGACACATCATCGTGGGACCCTATATTAGTGCACCTTATCACGCAAAAAATGGACGCCGACTCACACAATGACTATCTAGAGTCACTCAAAGCGCCACGAGAATTGCCAATATTATCAGAATTATTTCAATTTTTAGAAAGCAAATTCACATCATTAGAATCATCTCGACGCAAGCAGGAAGCGCCGAAATCAGCCCAACAACATAATGAATACAAAAAACTGCAATATAACAAATTCAATCAAACTACATCAAGCAAGCCTTTCATCAATCATGTGAATACGAAAACTTTGCAAGCTACCTCAAGAAAATGCCCTTTATGCAACAATTTTCATGGATTATTCCATTGCAAGAATTTTTTAGAAATGAGACCGGAAGTTCGACGCAAGACAGTGAACAAACTCAACATTTGCGAAAACTGTCTTTATAGTCATGGAGATAAGGAGTGTTTTTCTGAAAAGCGGTGTCAGCAACCTCACTGCAATGCAAAACATAATAGCCTCCTACATGACGCTTTCGTCGTATCAAATAATAACAGAGGCGCGTCGACTAGCCACGAAGATCATTTCCAACGTAAACATGTTACACATATAACTCATGATAATATCAAAGAAGAACATTTAGCAACAGCACTCATAAGAGTATTATCAGCAGATGGATCATACGTCACCATGCGTGCATTGATCGACCCTGGGTCACAACAATCACTCATCAGCGAAAAAACAGCTCAACGCCTCGGCTTGCCCCGCCAGAACCGCAGTGGAGTCATTTTTGGAATCGGGTCCAAGGAAAACAAATGTAGAGGTGCCATGACCATCACAGCAATGGCAATGAATAATGATTACACCTTTACCACTGAGGCCTTAATCATGAAAAACCTGGTATACGACCTACCTCACCGATCGTACCCAAAACCATCTCATCTTCAGGGTATAGAGCTGGCTGACCCAGAATACAATGTATGTCGCTCAGTGGACATCTTACTAAGTGCTGGCATATACGCAAATATCATTATCAACGGGCTTATCAGAGTAAATGAAGATCAACCAGTAGCACAAAACACTCATCTTGGATGGATTATACTTGGTAACCGCCAGCAAGTTTATCAATGTAATGTCGTCTTAAATAACATTGATGACATCAGCAGATTTTGGGCCGTTGAAGACATCCCTGACGACTCATCAAACATGTCTACCGAAGATCTATATTGTCTACAACAATACGAGACAGAAACTCAACGTCAGGAAGATGGTCGCTATGTTGTGCGTTTGCCATTAAGACCCGATATAAATGAAAAGTTGGGCGATTCAAAACAAAAGGCAATTGCACAATTTTTGCAAATAGAAAGAAAACTCAACAAAAATAATCAACTATCAGAAGCATACAAAGCATTTATAAAAGAGTACATTGAGTTGGGACATATGAAGCAATGCAACGGTAACACGAAACCGTCATATTACTGCCCGCATCACTGTGTGCTACGCTTACAAGCTACAACTACAATGCTACGCGTAGTTTTCAACGGGTCAGCAAAAACAGATTCGGGCTTTAGTCTGAATGACTTAATGTACAGTGGGCCGAATCTCCAGGCCGACCTATTGACATTGATCTTAAAGTGGAGGCAATACAAGATCGCTTTCACAGCGGACATAGAAAAAATGTTTCGCCAGATTTTATGTCACGAAGACGATCAAGCGTATCAAAAAATCATATGGAGGGACTCAGCAAATCAATCACTACAAGAATATGCCTTGGCTACAGTCACCTACGGCTTGAAAGCCGCTCCGTTCCTAGCGATGATGACTCTCAAACAATTAGCAAAAGATGAAGGTCAACGATATCCTGAGGCAGCAAAAATCTTAGACAATGATTTTTACATGGATGATCTTCTTAGTGGTGCACACAACCACACAGCAGCAAAGAAAATCAAAGCAGATTTAATCAATTTACTCAAGTCAGGAGGTTTCAACCTGAGAAAATGGTGCTCCAATGACAAAAACTTAATTGAAGAGGTAAACACACCAAACAACAATCAACTATCAAACAACAATCAACAACCAAACATCAATCAGCAATCAAACATCAATCAACAATCATTTGATTTCAAGCACCAAGAGTCCACAAAAACATTGGGACTGCGTTGGAATCCACATGAAGATGTGTTTAAATTTCAGCTGAAAATGAACACAGAATCAGCAAAACCAGCAACAAAACGATCACTTCTATCAGACATATCAACAATATTTGACCCTCTAGGCTGGCTGTGTCCTGTAACGACAAAACTCAAGTTACTCTTCCAGTCAGTCTGGCAGCAAGAAATGCAATGGGATGATCAACTTCCCGAATCAATTATCAATGAGTGGTCAAAAATCAAGCAAGACCTAGTAGAAATCAATACACTACAGGTCCCAAGATGGCTACAAAGTCATGAGAAAGATAACATTGAGCTACATGGATTCTGCGATGCTTCAGAGAATGCTTACGCCTGTGTTATCTACAGCAAAATCAAAGCAAAAAATCAAAAAGATGGGCACACAGCATCGGTGGTCATCGTAGCAGCGAAATCAAGATTAGTGCCCGCAAAGAAAAGCATTTCACTCCCGAGACTGGAGCTATGCGCGGCACTATTACTATCAAAACTGATGCGAACTGTACAGCAAAGTCTACCCGACCACAACATCAAGATATATGGCTGGTCAGACTCTACAGCGGTCCTAGGATGGCTACAAGGTGATCTAGGGCGCTGGAAACCATTCGTAGCAAATCGAGTACAACAAGTGCTATCTATCATGCCTTCAGAATGTTGGCGATATATCAAATCAGCAGAAAATCCAGCGGACTGTGCAAGTCGCGGGATCACAGCCTCACAGTTGAGAACACATGACTTGTGGTGGCAAGGGACATCATGGCTCCCAATGTTTCAAGCAGAAACTGAAATCAAGCAAACGTATCAAACAAATCAAGAAATCAAAACGTCATATCAATCAAACGTCGTCACTCAGCAACGTTACAAAAGTGACGTAGTCGACGAACTTATCAAGAGATACAGCTGTCTCACTCACACGACACGTGTGCTAGCATGGATAATGCGCGCCGTGTCACCTATCAAGCAAAGGCCGACGTACCTAACAGTGCCTGAAATCAGAAAAGCAAAACATATTATCATTAAACAAATACAACATTCATCATTTCCGAACGACATTGAAAGTCTTCAGCAAAATGGAAAGGTGAAAGAAAGAAGCAAACTACTACCCTTGAACCCAGTCCTTGATCAAGATGGACTTCTAAGGGTTGGGGGCAGACTGAAAAACGCAAATATCAATCAAGCAATGAAACATCCGCTAATCATCCCTCACAGTGGTCATTTAACCGATCTACTTATTGACCACGCCCATAAAATGACCCTCCATGGTGGAGCTCGTCTGACATCAGCAATTTTGAGACAACAATTTTGGATAATCGGCGGAAACAGAGCTGTTAAGAAACGCCTTAGACAATGTGTAACGTGCCGAAGGCACAACCCTATCAAGCAAAATCAAATCATGGGCGATCTTCCCTCAGCAAGATGTAATCCAACTCCAGCATTCCATCACTGTGGGGTCGATATGACCGGTTGGATAAACATAAAATCAAATAAGGGTCGCAGAATAACAACAACAAAGGGCTATGTGGCTGTCTTTGTGTGCATGGTCACCAAAGCAGTACACCTAGAACTAGTATCAGACCTAACATCATCAGCATTTTTGGCAGCCCTACGCCGACTAGCAGGAAGACGCGGTGCCCCACGTCACATGTATAGTGATAACGGGACCAATTTCGTCGGTGCAAATAAGCAACTACAACAAGAACTCGTCGATCTGAAAAACATTTTGGATGATGAATTCTATTCAGCAGCAGCGTCTGAGTTTGAGATAGAATGGCACTTCAACGCCCCCTCTTGGCCGAGTGCAGGAGGATTGTGGGAGGCAGCTGTCAAAAGCCTCAAGCACCACCTTCGTAGAGTCATCGGTGAGCAAAAGCTTACATACGAAGAACTATCTACCATTCTGACGCAAATAGAAGCGTGTCTTAATGCCCGACCACTGTGCGCATTAAGTGAAAACCCCGAAGACATCGATTTCCTCACGCCATCTCATTTTCTATCAAGCGGTCCAAACTTGACTATAATAGAGACCGAAAAAGATGCACGTACAAGATGGAATTTGGTACAAAAAATCTTCGCAGACACGTGGAAACGGTGGAAAGCAGAATATCTTTGCCAATTATCAAACAGAACCAAGTGGCAACAGTCACGCGACAATGTTAAAATCGGAGATATCGTGATCATCCATGACATCAATCTACCACCTGGCAAGTGGGCGATGGGACGAATAATCGAACTCCATCCCGGCAAAGATGGCTACGTGCGAGTAGTATCCCTCAAAACAAAAAATGGAATCATCAAAAGGCCCGTCGTTAAAATATCAAAATTAGTATCAAGCGAAACAGCACTCAGCGAACACGCTACAACTCCTAAGGTCAGCGAACACGCTGAAGATCAAGTTACCTCAAACAAACCAAAGAGAATCAAACGAAAGAGAAACTGCAATTTCGTATCAATGGCATGGATGGCGTTATTGTTATTCATCAGCATCTTATCACCGGCTCAAGGTGATTACGACATCAAGCCTCTAAACAACAATCACAGCATCTACTTTGACAAAATCTCAAACATGCATCTAGTACGGGACGAATGGAAACTTGTTGTGTACTACGATATGGAGCCCTATTGGCAAGGAATGACCCTGTATGAAAAATATATACAATATCTACAAAACACATGTTCACAAGCAACACAACAATCAAGGTGTAACATAATACTACTGCAACTACGTCACGGGCTCGACGAACTAGTATATTACAACAACAATATGATGCATGGTCAGCAAGCCACACTATCACGTCGAAAAAGAGGTCTTATCAATGTGGTGGGAAACATAGCCCATAGTTTGTTTGGAGTGCTCGACGATCAGTTTGCCGAACAATACCAAAAAGATATCAACCTGATCAGAAAAAATCAAAAACACCTAGCTTTGCTATGGAAGAATCAAACTTCAGTTGTGGAGGGAGAGTATAATCTGATCAAAAGAGTAGAACAAGCAATGGATAAGCAACATAAAATATTCAACCAACATATCATCAATTTGGAAAAGACAAGTAGCAATCTAGCAAAACAAGTACAAGACGTAGAAGTAAACAATGAATTCTCGCTATCATCAATTATCGCAAACAGCATTTTGGTCAATTTGAAAAATATTCAAGAAACATTATTGGATACCATCACTAATATTCATCAAGGAAAATTCAATCTACATCTGCTTACCCCAGAACAACTAAGAGATGAACTAAATATAATATCAGGCCAATTACCGAAAGATGTATCCATACCTATTAACAATATTCAAACTGAGCTTCAGAACATCTATCACTTGCTCAAAATCAAGGCCAGAATGACGAATCAATATTTCATATTTGAAATAAGTATCCCGCTCGTCAGCAGAGACAGTTTTGAGATATACAAACTGATATCAGTTCCGCGGCAAAACGGAGAGAAAATGATCGGCATAAAACCGATCGCAGATCACCTAGCAATCAACATAGAAAAAGACTCTTATATACCTATGAGAGAGAATGAAATCCAGAGCTGTACTCAGTACGATGAAGATACTTACCTCTGTCCTCTTCAAAAACCAATATATCAAATGAAATACGACGATAGTCTATGTCAAAAATGTGAAGAGTCTCACGAATGCAAAACAGAGACATTTTCCTGCGATGACTTATGGATCGAGCTTAGAAAAAAAAATACGTACCTGTACTCATGCTGTGGTCAACGTACGATAAAAATAATATGTGATCAACAAATAACTGCCAAGCTCATCAATCAGGCTGGTATTATCACCCTTGGGGAGGGTTGCGTCATCAAAAGCGACTCCTTCACTATTTTCGCACACAAACAACAAATGAATCAGATAAAAATCAAGACGAATCTTATCAAGATAGAAATACCACCTATCAACAACATCATCAACGTATCAATACCAAACATTAATCTAAATCCTCAAGATCAGCAAGAATCAGATGACTTACAGAGTCACATAGAAGACGTTGGAAAGAAGATAGAGCAAATGAAAGCTAATGAAATCAATACCATTTTAGCAGACCGAGTTACGTCACACGACTTGCATCAATATGTATTGCTATACATACTTACCAGCGGAGCTATCATATCAGCTGTTATCATCGTGTGGCGGCGCCTGCGATTGCGATGCTCTGAAAATCTGACACCGTCTCCAACCAGCAAGAATCGGCGTTCGATCGATCATACAAATAGAGTTCATTTTATACAGGAAAATGAAACCGAAGAACAGTCAAGATCGCACACTTCAAGCGAAAACGTCGTAACCACCAATGACTCGAGTGCGCGCGTACTGAATAAAGCTACGTCGCCTATTCTATTACACCCCGCTCCGCGTTTTACCAAGCAAGTGTAGTGTGTGAAATATTTAAGCATCAATTTATTTGAAATATTTAAGCATGTTCATGTTGAAGTATTTAAGTTTATCATGTACTAATTTGACATTTTTAAGCATCTCGATGTAATTTTAATCAATCAATTTCTCATCATTTTCCTCTTTTCGCTGTCGGCAGCATGTACGGTCTATGCAACCGCACATCTTGCTAGTCAGCAATTTATATACATTGCACCATCAGTGCACTCACAACCGCCGTGACGTGTACTCGTATCAATCATTAAATCACCAAAATTCTCTAAACAGTTTTTAATTTATCTTCGGCTTCTATCAATATCATATCAAACAGCTGTATGGGTAGCAAAAGCCCATACAGTATCAAAATCATCCAAACATCCAAACATACAAGACAAACTGAGAACCTCCTTTTTTGAAGACGGTTAAAAAATATACGTTTTTTTTCTAATTGCATCATATATGGACCGTCCAAAATTATGAACTATATAACGTATCTATACAGGGTGTAAGGGATGTTATAACGAAAACTTTGGAGGCTGATCAGACCATGAAATTGAACAACTTTTTCTATGGTATGTTGGTAAACGTGATAAAATTTTCCACCTTCCATACAGAATTCCCGATCAGCTGAGTGACTTTCTATCGAAAAAAAAATTGTGTTTCCCAACATAGCCCTAGAATAAGTTGTTTAGTTTCATGGTCTGATCACGCCTACAAAATTTTCGTTACACCGTCTCAACACCCCGTATAATTGACAAGAGCGAACTAGATTTCACGAATTATTCTAAGTTACATACATAATATGATTAAAAATCACTGAGTTTACGTTTCATACTGTACCACGGACCTCGGAAAGAATGAGGAGGAGTTTTATCCCAACATCTACTTTATGAAGTATCCGAAATATCTCGCGACATTCATATGTTATACGAATGTGACCATCCCAGGGAGCGACGGATAAAAGCATGTTCTGAATTCTAAATGAACTGTATAAAGCATAATGTTTGACTTTTGTCACCGGCCAGCAGAGTCACGGAAACTTTTATTAATGTGCTTGTCAGTTCTTTTATGTTTGTGTTATGGCGAAAAAATGTTTCGGCCTAGCCCTTATTTTCTGTGGTTGCGAGATACATGCGACCTTTTTTGCTGTTTGTGTGTTTTATACCTATAGAAGTTATCAGTTTAATTTATTTTAAGCGAATGGCGTCATGATATTCTGGTTCATTAATAAATAAATCTGTGGTTCTTTATTTAGGCCAGCTTCATTGTATAGCCTCTTTACATGGGGATTCACCAAACATAATGATAGTTATTTTCCATTCAGTAAATATTCCGTTGAAAATTGAAGTGTTTTTAATTAATTTTAAGCTATACCATCGGTATCACTTACTTTTCTTCCAATAGTAAACCTGTATTTTCATTTTCCTAGTTTCTGCAAATCTCCGTTTATCTGAACCATTGAACTAAATTCAAGCCACAAAGATCAATAAACTCTAGTTCGAAGTTCATAACTAAACTCTTTGGTTTACTGTACCTATGTGAACTAGAACTTTGTACTTGGCCAGTAATATTTAACTTAGACTTAGCCGAGACCACTTGAGGAGTTGACTTGAAATACTTAGCATAACTTAGCCCTTTATAAGTTCTTGTTAGTTGAGCAACGGTTGCAAGTTAATCTGATAATAGCAAGCCTGGGTAATCTAGCATGGCCGCTTTTAAAGTATTTTTTTTATTTACAAGTATCTTTTATCTTCCTACCGAGATTCAAGATACTTACTTTAAGCTGTAGCAATAAAATATATTTTTAGTTTGGAACAGTACCTAATATAGTTTTGTAATAGTTACTGTACAAATAATCATTAATATTTAATATCTAGAACTGTCGATATTTAAATTTACACAAAATGTCCTTTTCCTTTTCTTTCTTTCTTCTTCTTAAAGTTGGACTCTTGTCAGTAAAGTAAGGTTTCCTTGGGTTTTAAAAAAATAATTGTGTCAATAGGATGGCGCCGGGTCGAGAACTATCCTATTCCAAACTACAGTAGCAAAAATACTGTTGATTTTAGGCCACTCAACACTTACGAGTAGCTTTATCACGGCCTAGATCAAGTATTAATGCATCAGTGATTTATTATTACAATATTTTTTTGCATATTTATGAAGGTCTATAACACAATTTGGTAGGTATACATATTTAAGTGAATTTGCTTGTGCAAGCATTATTCCGAGAAGCATTATTCTGGCTTCAGTTTATTTATCAAGAAGTTCTCTGCCTTACTTTTTGCTCAATGTATAGATGTTTTGGAACTGAGAAAGCGCTGCGAATAAATCTTTTACCGACAGATAAGGACCGACCTGATGGCGGTCGCGTTTAGAACACAATAATACAAGAACGGCTTACGAACTGATCTGTTCCGACCGTCATGTGATCATGTCTGTAAGGTGTAAAAAATATAAGCTGCAAATATAACTTTAAGGGGTGAATCAGCCCATGAAAATGAAACTTTCCCCAAGGAACATAGGTCGAAATATGACAAAATTTTTTGGACGTCCCATACAAATTGACGTGGTCGACCGGTAGTTTTGTATTGGTCAAAAATGTTTTGCGTTGTTTAAAATTATTGGCTTCTGTTACTTGGTTTTGAGTAGACAAAAGCAGTTTGTGTCTATATTTATACACAAAAGAGATAAAATAGCTAAAGAGATCATCAAACAAGAAACCATTATATTTTCGCTTGGCTTTCTTTTCTTTTTCTTATGTAGCTCATCATCCCAAAGACGTTATAATCGTGTTTCACACGTTTTATTTATGCTTCATTTTTGTTATTTTGACTGTTTTATTTTTATATCTCTGGAATTTTATTGAATTGGGACGGGACCTTGGTCATCCAAAGACCACAAGTACAATTTTGTTATATTATAGTCCCTTACCAAAAACCAAGGTCCATCAAGTTGAAACAAAGGTGATTGTCTTACTTCTATGAAAATTACCTGTAATAGACAAAATACCGTTATTATGAAAAAGCATTAGCCATAATTGCGTTTGTTGATAGATAAACGTAGTTTAAATATTTTATTAGAGACATGATAATTCTTAACCGACTTAAAAAAGGAGGTTCTTAGTTTGACCTCCTTCAGTCCAGAGTTTCAGAGTTATGTATGTATGTTTGTACGATATTATCTCGCATTGGCTGAACAGGTTTTGATTCGGTTTTCATCAAAGTGTTTGTCAGACTAAGGAAAAGGTCTAGGCATGTTTATCGGAAAAAATGGAGGTTTGCACTTTTACTTGTTTTTTGAAGCCGGTTCTCTTTTAAAAAAAGTTATCGCCATATACCTTTCTTTCATGTCATTCATGTTCATTTGACAAAGATTTTAAAGTACAATCGAGCTCAGCTTGGGATTAGCAATAGAATTTATACTAATTCTGTCGCATGAGTTTAGTAGGAGTGTGGTATGCTCAATAAATATATTTTTCTCGTAAATAATTTAATAAAAACTCGCATTCTTTAATAACAGTCGTAATGATATTGTTTGTTTGAAATACTAATTAACTTACTTTTCACAAAGGCCCTGATTTTTATGAAAAGCTCCGTCCACGAAGTTGATACCTAGGTCGTATTCCAGGCACAAAATGACATTCTTTCGCAGTGCTTCTGTTCTTTTTAACATTTAGTGGTTCTTTTATGGCTTCATGCCAATACTATCGATTGGTTTCAGTCCGGATAATGTGCCTGCCTTGGATTTGAATTTGCCTATCTACCTATCTTTTGTCATTTGTATTTGATTTCGTAATTATTCGGTTTATTTTTTTAATTTTTGGTGGCGGTCCTCTAACCTTGAAATATGTGTTATGGTACAGTTGCTTTTATAAATACTTTTATCAAAGAATACTAACTATAGCTACGTTTAATTTTTTGTACCTAAATCATTTTATTACCCGAACTATTCCATTTTCTAACACGAACATCTCATCTTCGACAACAACTCATAAAAGAAGCATTTTAATGCCAGTAAAGAAACTTTTGTTATATAACAAGGAAATTACCCTTTCTCATCTCTCAACTTATTTTTCCTCTACAGCTAATGAAGATAAATCTGAATCTTCGTTAAATACTTGAGAATTTTCTTTAATCCGTTCACTGGACTGGGCAGCTCTAATTAAATCCTCAAATAAAAAAACAGCCGTTGACAAGAATGATGCTTAGCTCTCTTAATAATAAATCTGAAGATAGATAAGGACGGACTAAGTCGGCGATTTGTGTGGTCTAAGGGATAAGAAAAAAGAAAAATTTAAAGGGTTGGTACGAGTATATAGTGCTAAATCATTTGATATCTACTTACTGTACTTGACTAAAAACGTTTTGTGTAATATAATAGATCTTTTCTTTTGTGTAGGTATGCTTTCCCTGTACATACACTTTTTTTGTCAAATTAGCGGGTATGATACGAATTTGGTAGTTGCACGATCTATTTCATGACGTGAGTTTATTGTAATCATGATTTAGTCTATTTACTGTCAAAAATTGGTTTCGTCAAAAACTACTACATTTTGGAAAATATTGACTTATTCTCTTCAAAAACGTACTAAAATTTCGCAAATATTGACTTATTTTCATAGGAACAATATTCAAAGAACTAGTAGGCATTACTTTTTTGTCATATTACCATAACTAAAAAACAAGTCTTAACCTAAACTTCAAAAATAATTTAGATAACCCATTGAAGATATTTGTTTAATTAATTCTAAGTTTCCTGTAAAATATTTAACCCTTTCGTGACTCTTATCATTGGCGTGTTTTACAATGACGGTAATTTAGAAAGATAAAATGAAGGCTTTCTAAATAAACAATTTTAATTAAGATTGGTATAATTAACTCTTTGAATTCTTCCAAGCACTTAGTGAAATTGGTACCTTTTCAATGTCAGATTATCGATTCATCACTGGCCTCAAGTCGTCGTCGTTATGTTGTTCCAATATTTTGGCCTTTTAAGGCAAATATATTTAACAAAATATATTCCCTTTGCCCAGCAGTGGGAAACTATTGGCTAATAATAAAATAGTAAATATTTTTAAGCAACTTATTTAACAAAAAAAAAAAATTGTTTGTAAAAATAAATGCAAAAAATTACAGAAGATATAAATATTTTTTATTTATGTAAGTAAGTAGCGGTTCTTTACTTCCATCAGACAAAGTGATGACGCCGATGATTGTACGGAATGTCGTCAAACTACTGGATCCATAAAAAGCCAAAATCAAGCGGCTCAAGTGGGTGAAGTTTTAGATACGAAAGGTTTTCCTGTATCACGTTTTTTATTCAGTTTCTCCGTGTCAAGAAATCTAACCCGTCTAAAGATTTCAGCTTAAGCCGCCAAGCCGCACAAAGGCTCCCGATAAACTCCTTGAGTGGCCTGATTTCTTGCGCTAGTCCGATTATGGGGTAGTTCTACTACGCTCTGCAAAGGAGTCGATGGTATCATACGAAACTTTAAACATTCTAACACATACATATATCACGCCTTTATCCCTTACGGGGTAGGCAGAGCGTTAATAGCATTAAGAATACGGTCGCTAACGCCACGTCTGACTTTTTGAGGAATGCTTTCCAAGGTTGTTTCGGAAAACGTGTGTATCAAACTAACTAACTAACTACTAAATATTCTAACTGCTTTTATAAATCGGAAAATTGCAAAAGAGACGAGGAAATTAACGTCGATATCAAACTTTCTTAAATAACAACAATAAGAGCAAATCACTTTTAATGAAATAATTTAACAAAATCATTGCCAGTTTTTGCAAGGCTATAAATAAAATTCAAATTGATTTGAACATAAAAATAGGATGCGAAATGACATTTTAGTATTAAGAGCAGTTTTAAATATGACCCGCATCTTTTGAGTCACCCGCATAGGTTTGAAATCGAATACTTAAGCAATAAAAAATAATCGAGATCATAATGATTATGATGCTTAAACTCACTAACTTATTAAATTGCGTTTTAAAGTCCCAGGATTGATGTTAGTTTAATCTAGGTTTGAATTTGGATAAGATATCTCAGGCTCTGAAATAATTCGTCTGTTATGGAATAGTCATTTCATGTCATTTTCATTACCATTATAATTTTTAGTTTTCTCTTTTTTTAGTTCTAATTTTTTTTATTCTCTGTCGGTTCGGTTCATTAAAGTTTATCATCAAAATAATATAATAAAGGAATGATGTGATGTGATGATGGTGACGACATGTTGCACTTTATTTATGTCTAGGTAATACTCCCAACGACATTTCATCACAATTTAAACACAAAGTTGTAAACATTTAACGGGATATGTTGGACCATAATCCTTTCAATTGCAGAAGGTAAAAACCACTCGGGTAGGATTTCCATTTTAATTGTATTCGGCAGGGTTACGAGAATGTTTGCGGGAAATTAGAATTCCTAACCTATGTGGAACGTGTTTTCATTTGCTAAGCTCACTTTAGAACAAAGCGGTTCGCTTGTTTTTTTATAAAAACATAAGTAATGATGCAAACACTTTCAACTCAGTGCAGCAATGCTTTTCAATTTACTATAGTAAACATCGTAGCCCGTAGGCTACGCGTAGCAAATTGTAGCAAACGTAAGCAATGCAAGTCAGCCGTAGCAGTTTTAACTTTAGCATATTTGGACGGGGATTGTAACCACTACATAAAAAACACATAAATTGAATAATCGTACAACGAGATTTAGAAATCAAAGTAAAACTTAAACAGATATTTTACCAAGCATTACGTTATAGTTTTTATAAAAACAATTCGAGTACTTGAAAATAAATATGAGCCTGAACAACTGTTTGAGACTGTTTGTGTGTTAAACGCGAATGAAATAAAAGGTTCTAATGATAATTATGCGTTTTCTAGACTGTTCAATTCCAACTAAATTCGTAACTGTGTGTCGTCTATTGCAATGTGCTATTTAAGGAAGCCTTTTCACGTTCAATTTGGTAACCACAAAATTGCTTTCCCAGTTCCGTAGTGGGTAGAGTTGCAACTATCAAAGGTTTTAAGTACCTACCTAAATACGACACTTTTGTAGGCTTGTACCCAATGGCTATAATCTAAAAACTACCTATCTATGAAAGCCTTGTTATGCAGAGTAATAACATCCCTTTAAGTGTGATTATAGAGTACAGCAGCATTAGTTGAACTGTACTTATTTCATCTATGATAGACATTTGACATTCAAATCCATTATGGTGTTTCCTTTTGCGTGGGATTTCAAATCGATGTATAAAGGTGTTTTAGTTAGTTTCTAACTTCAATTTCACGCATAAGTTATGGAACTTTTTTTTTCAAATAATGGAATTGTTTGTGCCCTAATAAAATGAATAAAAGTTTTTCTTTTGTTTTAAATTTAGAACAATATGTTAAGCTCAAAGTTAATCTGGTCTATAAAACGTCCTAAGCTGCATGTATATCTGATGTTTTTGTAATTATTGTTGTTTTTTATTCTTCATGGAGCTAATATACTTACTAATAGCACAGTAAACAATAAAAAGTCCATTTTTAAAACTAAAACTGTGGGTCCTACGATAATTATACAATTAATTTAATTATGATTTCAAACATTAAGGGTACTCTACTTTTGTACAGATGAAGAAAAACTATTCTGAGATAGTTTTATTACTAATATATGAAAAAAAACATCCCAATACAATACAATACGTATGTTTTCATTATTTTGGGTGGCGGTTCCCGACGATAGTAACTTTTAGAATGGAAGATAAAATAGTTTTTTGTATAAACTGTCATACCCTTTGCATGGACGGTTATTTCCTGACACGCTTAATCTAAATATAACGCTGGCGAGGCAGAACAAATGCCATTTGAAAACTTTCGTGTTAAATATAGAACACTATTATAGTTTTTAATTGCTTTCAACTTTGCTTTTTCCGGCAACAGATTACACTATATAACTTTTGAATCTAAACATTATTTACCAGACACCTACTGCTATCGTACTCGCTTTCTCAGTGCTATATTTTAAGGTAGTGATTTAGGTTTTTTGATAAAAGTCATGTCTTACTAGTAAGTCATTTACAATGCGGCGTTGTATTTTATAGTTGCTGTGTATTGTGACTTTAATCTTGTAAAGCACTTCTAAAATAATAAAAAAATGTTGCTTTATTTGTACTTAACAAATCGAAAATAACCTTCTTAACCTGACTTTATATAATTACAGTTCATTAGCATAGAAATATGAATAAACCTCTCCCCATTTTAAATCAGACCAACTTTTCGGTTGGAGAAAAGAATAACTGCCATTTTAATTAAAACAGAAGACTTGAACAGTCTCGTAAAAACGGAACGTTGTTAATTGTTTTTTTTTTTCTTTGGCCTTTTTTTGTTGATCATCACATTGCCCCCGGCTGTGAGGAGCTTGAAGGATTTTCTCATTAATTTTAAGCGGGTCGTGTGAAAGGGTCATAAAAAGCTATAAAAGGATTTCACTCCAATGTCATTTGAATTAGTTCAAAGGGGTGATTGGTGTGGCGTTGTCTTTTACGAATCGTTTGATGAGTGTCATTCAGTAGATCGCTTCTTTTCTAGAAATATTTTATTGTTCGTTCTTACGTCACAAATAAGAATACCTACCGATCGAGCAGTTATGTTTTTTCTGCAAATTACGCTAAACATTTATTGAATCTCAAGAGTTTGAATACCTATTTTTACTTTAGTAGGAATACCATACTTAATTATATATAATATACATACTGTATAAGTTATTTTAGGAATGTATTTTTCTGCGTAATTAAAATAATTTTAGTAATAATTTAAATGAAGAAGACAATATCTACTATAAGGTATCTTAGAAAAATTATTTACCGATATTAAGTAAAATTAGTTACCATGAGAAAAAATTTAGTGTTGAAGGAAATCCCCGAATAATCTCAACTCAACGCAAAACAAGACTTTTTCATTTGTCGACATTATTTTAAAATGGTTTTCTTTTGTGACCGGATTTCTGTACTTGTACGGAACAATGTCGCGGTCTAAATGGGTTGATGAATTCTAATTTACTTCCCTTTTCTTTCTAAATTGCAAGAAATTCCTCCATTGCGGACAAGAACACAAAAAAAAAGAAAACTTTTACTTTTACCTTGCTTAACTTGCTTGCCTGTCGAGAGGGAATTATTGGACACTGAACCGCCAAATGGCCTAATAAATCCTTAAGGGTCAATTTACAAGATTATTAGTCATATTTTCTACATAAAACAGCTACCTACCTATATTATCATCACTTCAAATTCAAATTCAAATTTATTTATTATTAAACAGAATGTTACAAATAACAGTAAAAACCAAAGCTTCTAGCATTCTTAAGAGTGTAAATACTCTTATTGTGTAATAATTTAATTAAAAAATAATAATTCATTTTAGTCAATTGATAAAAAAATTAATCATTATTCAAATTGTCATAAAATTAATAAGAAATTGAGCTCTCACACAAATCACTTGCTTGTACACACCAAATTCGCTTTGAATGAATATTAGACAAATAAAATGGAAAATTATCACAGATAAGTATCATGATTATATTTAACTATGCAAATCTAAAAACTTTTTCACATCAAATAACAATCAAAATGCATGAATTTCGTTACCAGTAGTATATCAAAAATTAAATCGTATAATTAAGAAGGAGACCAACTGAAGCACCGGTCATTAAAATACCATTTTCAACTCCATTAAATAGGCCAGGACTGTTGCACGCCCGATTTCCCGTTAAATAATCAACGGCCGGTCTCCACGTGACCAGTCCCTTATCTATCCTGTGAAAGATTCATACCTAAGGCGTTACCACGGTTTATCTTAATCTTGCCCTGGCTTTACGTCTCTCTCTATCAACGGAATTGCGATTTAGCTGGATCCTTAGTAGGGTTTTTTGTGCGGACGCCCTTTGAATTTGAAACACTCGGGTATAGTCTTAAATAATCTGTGGTTTGTAAGGGATAATAGGTGGTATGAATCCACCGCATGACACTGGCTTTTTCTAGATCTTTTTGTAGAAGTGAGGTGAGCTTGTGCCGTTTGATAAATGTATAAAGCAGATACTTCATCAAAACAATTATTTTTGTTGTACTTGTCATATTTATATACGTCTGACTCTAATATTTGAACCGTAATTTTTGCCGTATCATTAATCAACACAACAATATCTGATAATATCTACTGGTGTCATTAAATTTAGGTATGTAGGTAGGTATATTATGTTGGTGAAAAAACGAAACAAACGTATATTTAGTTCTTTTTTGATAATATTACACTTTGAATAGGCTTTTTTAAATTAACAGCTGAATTACATCACTTCATTTTTGAATCACTATTTATTTGTCTATACTAAATTATTATATTTTTGAAATTTTTGAAGCTCTTACAAACACGTTCACTTAAATACAATTCATACATTATAATGCATCATGTATACTTTAATATAAACATCATATTATTAATTAAGTACAAACGGTTTTATTTGAAGTTAAAATATTGGTAAGCCTTTTCACGGACTGTTTGCCAATAATTTCTGGTTCAGTTAGCCAGATAAATCTGTCGTACAAAGTGAAAATATTCACTGGGTCCACTTTTAATACAAAAATTTAATGAATAATATCGAATAGCATATAGTGGATCATACATAAAGCAGCCAGTATAAAAATAAAGGGCCTATTTCAAAGTAATCTCGCTTAAATTAATTTTTCCAAAACAAAAATATCGATCTTACTTTATTGCAAAGTCGAGTGTAGAAAGCTAAAGCTGTAAGCTTTGTACAGTAAAAAAATGGGTTTGTCTCTGGTTGTTTAATACAAACTTCTTGGTTAAGATAAATATGTATTTCCTACACAACAAAATAACTGGAAAAAATGCACTATTATATAATGTTTTTTTCTTTTTTCAGGTAAGTTCGTGTTACTACCGACAACTTCAATCGACAAAACCATTAACAAAATCGCTGGTACCCATTAATCCCAATTTCTTTCGGTAGCTATACAACTTTAATGTGAAACAGCAATACTATAATTAAAAGTTATTAGTTCTCTCGCTAAAAAAGGCTTTGCAGGCACTAATTAACCTTTACACAACTAGGGTTCCCAGGCGTCAACTGAAAATCGGATAGAATCAAGTTTTGGTCCCATTCAGTACTAAGTATTGGTCTGTCTAACATATTTTTAGTAGCGGTTTAAATTTTGAGTACGTTCGGATTTCGTAGCCGCTTTTACTTTACCTAAAAGTTTTGACCCAAAAACTGCTCTATAAAATCTACTGTCAGAATTTGAAAATTTCTAATGGGACTCTACAAATACTTATTGTAAACAAGTACATAGCTATAATTATTATTTTCAACTTGTTGTCACTAAAAATCTGTTTTATATAGCTAGGCTTATATTGGATATTAAGAGAAAGAAAATAGGTTAGATAAAATGACGTAGATGTAAGTGACTGTTTGCGTCAAAAAAATAAAATAAAAATTATAGCTATCATCAGCAACCAATAATCCTATCTACTTTGCAGAAAACATATTACGTATATACTTATGACACTATTCATTTGATATACGAGCTAAAAGGTTCGAGTCCCTAACCGAACGTGAGCTTACGTGCGATTGATTCAAATGGGGACTTTTTAACTAACAGTTTACAACTTTTTTAAATTTCCATACCAAACGACCTTTTGATAAACGGATTTTTTTTAATTTAAGTTACACAATTAATAATGACTCAACTAGAAAAAATACATTAACGTTAAAAGAAACTACTAACTTTCCGTTTAGATCAACGCCATCTTTGCTCACTTGAAGATTGGTAAAAAAATCGCATGACTTAAAGTGTTCAGTGTTAATTTTGAGATTTGGTAACCCTACACATGACCCAACCCACAAGCTGGCCTCGTTTGTGAGAATGCTTATAATCAGACAAATCTAATGAGGTCGCTGCCATTCAGACGGCCTACCTGCGCATGTAGAGAGGGTGAAGAGGCTCTCAGGGTAACACCTAAATGGAACTGGACCGTGCAACAATGTGACCGCTATTTTTATTACAATCAAAACACACACGAAAATTAGAAGTGCCTTGGATTTCGGACTCGTATTGGGTACTTATTAAGGGGCTGAGTAGAGCTAAAAACCGGTCCCTTTCTGACAAATGTCAAACTGCGCGCGTGCGAACGGGACGGAATCTTGCCGATTCAATGATATTTTCGTATTTTCGATGATAACTCGGTCTAAAATAAGTAATTTTAAAATCAAAAACAATATGTCGATAGAGTATTGTAAGCCGCTCATTCTGATAATAAACACTTAATTATTGCGTGGGTTTTGTTTATACAGTTTGCGATATAATAGATTTTTAGAGGTAACTTTACGATGTTTTTCTATCAAGCTAAATTACTAATATCATGTTTTGGAAACAATAATACTACAGCAAATATCCTGAAGATTGTTACCTTTTTTTTTCGTCAGTTTTTCTGCATTTTATCTAGGGTAAAAATCACTTATAAAAGTAGCTTTTAGCTCTACTCAGCCCCTTAAACAGATTGCGGAACCAGGTCGGCCGCTGCAGAGACAATCTGACTCGGAGGGGCTACATCGATAGCTCCAGTAACAAATTCGAATGTGGTGGAACTCGTCAGACCATGAAACATCTTCTGTTTTGCTCCGCGTGCCCCAATACCTGCACGCTTGATGGCCTCATGAAGGGCACAGAAAATGCTGTCCGTGTGGATGAATTTTGGGCACATAAAATCCAAATTTGCCATCGACACCATATAGAATAAGTTATTTAAGGTTCAAACTTTGTCTTTTGCGGCGGGGTATTAGGGCCATGTCATCCATAATAGTAATTTCAACTTGTCTTTCATTAATACCGCTATCAAAAGCACGCAACCGATTTTGGTGCGTATTTGTAATATATAGAGTAATCCAATAAAAAGCAAAGTATATGAACTATAATACATGTCGATTCGTATGTATAAAACGATTAGCAGCGAGTGCGACCGCTGGGCGGGGCACTAGTAAAGAATTAAAAGCAGGTGTGTTTTCACATAGTTATCCAACATTACGTACGCACATTAATTATGTAAGAATAAAAAGACAACAAATCACTACTATTGCTGTAATATACTAAAAAAAGTTCAGTGGCTCGACCCTAAAATATTTTTGCTCATACATAGCTGACATAGTTCTTCTTTCCACGATAAGGCATGTAAGGTCTGTTACGAAATAACTGAGCGTAGAAGAGTCGTAACATTTCTCAAATCAAATATACTACTGGATTTGCCTGGATTTACACGGGAAAATAACACTAACCTCATACTAACCCTTCTTTTAGTATTTTTAAATTTTTTAAACAGTGTTTCTTTAAAATTTTAAGACACTCAATAGTACGTGTTATGGGGTTTTCACTAAACACGCCCTTCTTTGATATCGCTATAGTATCTAATCTAGTACAAGAGACTTAAGACTTTAGCTACGTCCACCCACAGTCAAAATTTTCGCAGCTATTCTATTGTTATCATTACACGTAGCCAAGTCAAAAGCTTGCTTAACTTAATATGAAGATGGATCATCTGGTATATGTGTAACAAAGAGAAAAGGGGGTGAAAGCCTCATCACTGGCGCCGAGTTATAAATGGGACTGGCCCGGATGTGTCGTCTGTGGTATTACCGGAACGGATTATATGAGAGGTGGTACGTTTTGCTCGCACCTGTTATCGGTAACGAATAGCCTTGGATACGACGGAAAAAGCGAGCGCTGCTTTTAGCTTGCCTGGCTTTGGGGAGAACTTTTTTTATATTATATCAGGTGCGTTATGAGTAGTCGGCAGAAATTGTTAATGAACTTTGTTCCTAGTAAGTTTCACCGTACTAGAAAATACCAAAACTGTAAATTAGTACCTAAAGAGAAAAAATATTACCTCTATTTATGGAGTTCAACCTATGATATCAAAGTCAAATTCCTAATCAAAGTATTTCCGTCGTACAGACAAACAACGAAGTCTCACTAATTAATAGGGTTTTGTTTCGATTATTTGAGTGCGGAAGCCTAACAGAATATTATCAGTAGGAACTTTGCTAAATAAAGTTTGCAAAAGCTTCTGATAACATTCTTGGAAGAAAAAGTTTATGGCCAGATGGCCAGACTAGACAAAATAAAATAAAAAATGTCTACAATGGAAGTTTAAAACTCCTTTGACAGGCAAAAGCACCTTGCCACTTACATAATATTTTACCTTAACTCCCTGTGTGGAAAAATTTCAACGTTTACTCAGGGTAGATAACTTTTCAATACATTGTTAGGGAATAAAGCCATCGATCATTGTCAACTAGTGTATGGTAAAGTTAGTTTTTTAGTCAAAGACGTGGTATCGTAAAAGTATTTTTTCACAAGTTAGTTTTAAAATACTGAAAGTTGTAAGTTATTGCTGTATTATAAAAATCAGTAGTCTGCAAAAAGTGCCGTAGGTTAAAATTTTTATACGAATGAGGGATAATTGAAACCGTACCTAAATACCTTAAAATTCTTGCATGTCACGATAGATGACTAGTTTCCATTAATATTCATCTGTATCAAAAATGCGATATGAAATCTGGCATATAAGTAAATTTGTATTCGTATGGACTGCTCATACAAGATTAATTGGGTAAAATTAGAAAATATAGCATTAAAATTATCATTTTATCTTGTCATCTCTCTGTATTACGGTCGAGATTAGAGAGTTCGAGACTGAATTATTAAAAAAAGAATCAAAAGCGTTTTCTAAAACTAGTTTCCCAATATAATATTAAAATCCAAGGCAAAAGCAAGCAACTAGAAGACATAATTCTCTTATAACTTTCTCAAAGCCATTATCATTGGGAGTCGTGTAATACTCTATGTATTGCTGTGGAGAGGCGCAAATTGCTATCAGAAACTTTTGTATAGCAGTTTCATTATATGTGTTGTTTTGTTCGTTGAAAAATTACCGTTGGGGTTTCGTTCGTAGCGATGTGGGGAGTTGGATGCTATATATTTGTTATCCAAGTGTTAATTGTGGCCTTAATGAGGGACTACATACTTTGCTACCTGCGTAATATGCTCTACTCTACCTAGATGTGGATTTCATTTATAGAACTGAAAACTTTGAGTCGATTTAGATGTCAAGATTAATCGAGTTGTCCTTTGAGTATTTTCATTTTACATGATAAGAAAGAGAGATAAGTTTTCCAACACAAAACATTACGCAATAAAACAATTCTTCTTCTTCTTCATCAGCATGGTTCAACCCACTATTTTTTATTAATTTCAAGCGGGAGTTTAACCCAAATCAATCAACTGTGAACACTGTACGGGGTATGTCGAAAGGAAATAAAACTTGATTTAGGTTGAATAAAAAATATTATATAATCAGTTACATCAAATTTATAACGGTATATATAACACAATAAAAAATGTTACACATAAACTTAACTGGACCTCCGAAAAAAGTGAAATAAGGTGGTACTTCAGATCTAATAATCTATACTTACAAAAAAATTCCGGACTAGCTGACTGATTGCCCGAATGACTTGCTGATTAATGAACTCAGAGCCTAAGCTACCAAAACTACAAGCATGAAAGAGTATTATTTTACCAAATTACGTACGTAATACATACAAACCGGTAACTTTTTTATGTTTACTTTTCTGGGTAGCGTATTTCACTTGCACCTTGTAACTTTACCTTCTAGCAGTATTATCAAAACAATATTGTTGCCTTGTGATGCCGGATTAGAATAGCATCTCCCCATTTCTCTCATGTACGTGTCGTAGAAGCCGACTAAGAGCAATTTAAGGCGACAAGCTGACAACCTGTCACAATGGTGATAAACGACTTATCTGAAACGACCCTCAAACATTTGTCAGGCGTGGCGGTAACGACCGTAATTTTTGGGTCGTTAACACACTGCCTACCCCGCCAGGGATATTGGCGTGACTTCTGTGTGAAAAAGGATTGCTTGGACCATAGTTGCAAGACTTGGATAATAGAGTTGTAAGCTTTCACGGTAGTATTTCTTATTTCAGTCGATCGTTTACTCGATGTTTCTTAAAAATCAAAAATTCGCGAGTGAAACCAAAACTAATCCAAAACAGGAACGTGTTTTTTTTTATTAAGTTCATACAACATGTGACGATCATATCGACTAGAGTCACCAAAGTTACTGATGTGGGAATTTTAAAACTGGGTCACTTGGATGGAGGTCAACTCTACGAGTATACAATATACAGTCAAGTTGATTGTCAGTGCTAGGCATGAGGGAGGAATATATGAGAATAAAGTCTTTAGACAGCTGATCCAGTCTTTCGTCAATAACCAGTAGGCAAAATTCCTTTTATTGAGTTTGACCTCCAGCCTTGATATTTCGACAAATTAATATTTGACAAGTGGCTTCAAGGAAGACCAAACTAAAATCACAATATGTAGATAAAGAAAATCGATCTTCTAATAATAGACTAGTTATCTATTATTACAACACGGTCTCGATCTATCCATTAGGTAGATGACAATTATCGTGATTAATTGTTATGTTATACAATCTGCTATCAAAGATAAACAATAATACACAATGAGTTTCCTCTGAACGTACAATATGGTATTTGCTTTGTTCGCCTAAAGATAATGATAGTACTACTTAGATAGAACTTGATTTTACAAAGCAAAGTGAAAACCTTTTGTAATGAGTTTTGCCATCAAATTATCTATTTTAGATATGTTTTTGACATAACTAAGTGGTTGGTTTGAATTCTTGTAATAAAAATGATAATTCAATAGTTAAATTTCATATTTATACGAATAATGAAAAATATTACAAACTGATGATGATATCAACATTAATATTTTTTTTTTTAATTAATTTAACTCCATACAATCAGTAGTTTAACATGAAGCCAAACATTTTCATCGTTCAACAATTGTTTTCTTATTTCATCATTTTGCTATCTTTCTCTACATCATTATACAAAAAAATATGAAAAACTCTCAAATGAGGCTAATGTAAAACTATCGTCATGAATAATGCATATCAACCTAACATAACTCGTTCCGTATCAAGGCATAAAAGCAGAACGTCTCATAAAACTAGATTTATGGCAAAAATGATGAACTTTATATCTTTTATACCCGTATGCTACTAATGTCGTGTCAAATGTGGTGAAGCGCATTTATATATAAACCTTTAGACTTTTATTATTCTATTTGAGGTTGAAAGGTCATTGGATGGTTCGGTGGCTGGTGGCTCACTCAAAAAGAAGAAAAAGGTTATAAAATCGTTAGTCAATGTTTTAGAAAGATTAAGTATGTATCCGTTGCAACCCGCAGCACCCGTGACTTAACCTAAGATGCAAAATTTTGAACTCCATTTGACCTTAAATTACATTTCATTTGTACCTACTTAAATGTACCTAGCCATCTACGACTGAGGAAGGTGCTTTATTTTTCCAGTATCTAATTTTTTACAAAAGAACCACTATTTCTTACTAATAATATTTTTATTCTTATTCTAAAGTATTAAAGACCGAGGTCCAATCTGTTAAAATTGGTTGCTTCAGGCACAATGATCTGACTCAGCTGAACTACGAAACATAATACTTTCTTTCTGCCTTTTTGTAGCATATATAAAATGAACCTCGTAAAAGTACAAACGTACAAAACTAAGTAACTTTTATCTCGTAGCCAGACAAACTACACATTACTTTTACTGTCAGTCAGAATAATAACTAGAGCTGAGGCTGTTTGTTACTTGTAAAGCAAGTCCGTTTTGACTTAAACAAACAAGACAATACACTGTCATTGCATAATTTAATCAACCACGTTACGGAACGAGCTAGGTAATATTTATTAATCGTAAAATAAATAATCTTCCTTTACCTACTTTGAACGTGAATCAAATCGAATCGAGGACATCAGCAAACAAGTTTTTTTTATAAACTACTATATGAAAATACGGAGTTAATCTTTTGAAGGGGTATTGATTCAGTAATTTCTGCGACCTTGGTTTTAGGCACATACCTATCCTGACGTGCCCATTCTCTACCTGAAGGAGAAGATATTATTCTACTCAGTGGCTATCTGAGCCCTTTGAGGTTACGGTTCGGGTTTATTATCAATGTGGAGTGGACGTTTTATTACCATACTTATTCGGTGAATTTTCCAGCCTTATGTGAATGTGTAGCTAGTACTATCACGTATTAATAAAAAAAAACAGTAAAAAAGGCTTAGCCAAGACATTAAGTACCTGCATGCTTATTTGTACTAAAAAAATAAAAACGTTTATTGCGCTTAATTATGGCCTTTTTATGGATGTAATAAATGTTTTTTAATACAAATTTTAGGCTTTTCTAAATATTTAATGGTAACCATGCATGCTCAAACAAACATACCATGGCATGTGTCATATTCATGCAAATTTATGTAGAATCGGCAACGGAAGCCGTGGTACCATTAACAAAATTCCAGAAACATACTTAGCTTGCGAATTATACCAATTAATTTGCTTTATATTGATAAAAAATAATTAGTAATAATCTGTAGGAATAAATCTATTAACAAACAATTTTGTCATGCAATTTTATATTCTACCACTTATTTTTTCATGCTCTTCAAAAACTCAAAAACAGCGATAAGGTACCTAAAATATCTCTCAAAGGCGTCTCACTGAAACTACACTAGCAGCATTTTCTGAAAAAAGTACACATTCTTAAATGGGTCGCTGAAAAAACAAGAGGGTTCTGAAGCTGAACCCATTGGAGTGGAAACTTGTTTGGCGGCACCTGAGCACGAAGGAAATCTATGGATCAGTGAAAAGGAATTTCCAGAGAAACCTTGCAAGGTAGGGAGGGCAATTTCACGTGTGGGAAGATACGTTTTGTGACGCTAAAGTACTTGGGTGATACGCTCTATTAAGTTTTAAACGCATTAGGTGTATCGGTCATAATTTATACATACATACATATCACGCCTTTATCCCTTGAGGGGTAGGCAGAGCGACCGTAAAAATACAAACGATATCGCCAGGTCTGACCAGTATTGAGGGCCCTTTTAGATGATTTGTGTTTCACTGCAGTGACAGGTTGTCAACCTGTCGCCTAAAGTTGTAATACACATGAAACCCTCGATTCCCTTAGTCGCCTCTTACGATACCAACGCGAAAGAAATGGGGTGATGCTATTCTAAGTCGGCATCACACGGCATAATTTATAACGCAATGAAGTATTGTTACGAAGACGAGAATTGCAGACTTAGTTATACCCATATACACTTTAAAGCTGTTCTTTCCACTAAATAGTGGGTCGTTGGCGATTTTTTTCACTAAAATTTTCTTTTAATCCAGCTATCTCATTAGTTGAAACCGTACGTACGTATAGCTGGTTTAGCATAATATCAGCAGACATAATTTTCTATTCATGGAAGCACTTTCCAAGTCTCTAATTAAAATTCTTGTCTTAGCTAGCAATAGCATTAAACAGATACGACGTAAGAGAAAAAAACAAAGCAATGCAGAAAAACTTTGCCAATTAAAGTTTAACGATATTTAGTTTTAATGAAGAAGGTATGTCACTGAATAATATAGATTATGACAGATGGTTTTTTAGAGCAGGTTTCTGTAGTGAATTTTGGATAAATATTTACGATATCAAAAATTTTCTATCTCATCTATCAAATAGGGAATTACAAAATTGAAAATTGCTTTCACCATACAACCTAGCTGGGTAAGGAGAAATCACCTGAAGTTTCCACAAATTTCCCCTTTAGCGTTTAATGTTACAAAATTATTCAAGGTTCTCATTAAACGGAGTCTTCGTCATTAGCAAACGTAACACGAAACCAAACAACTCACACAGTTAGTAATCAAACCCAATTGAAGTTGTATATAAACAGAAATATCTCCGAAACATTGAGGGGAATAAACACTGCTAAGATAATAATACTTTACATCAACAGTGACGTAAATAAACCAAAATAGCTGCCTCTACTACAGATAATGGAGAAAAGGGAACGACTGTAACCGACTCTAACGTAATAATTTGTGAAATACAGAATGTATTTTCTACGTTAGGATTATGTAAGTAAGAATCATTACTTAGCTTGATTACGATTGAATCTGAGTGAAAAAGTTTGATCCTACAAGCTTGATCAAACTTTAGTAATGAGCAGTGACGTAAATATGTATTAATATTGTATTTGATTGGTATTTGTTTCTTTGTTTCTTGTTAGTAAAGGTATGTGAATATCTATACATATAATAAAACAGTAACTGAACCAATTCTGTACATTGAATAGTTTAAAAAAAGGTTTTTTGTTTCTAATTCAGTTTAAGTTATAGATCTCAAAACGATGATTAAAAAAATTTTTGTCTGTTTGTCTGTTTGTATGTATGTTTGTTAGCGTTTCACGTAAAAACCACTGGACAGATTTCTACCAAATTTTGTACAATGGTAGCTTATTACTCGGGTCAACATTTAGGATACTTTTTACTTCGGGAAAATATCTCATTCCCACAGGAAAACACCATTACTGGTTCGGCGAAGCGAGATACAAATTTGTTCCGAAATAATTTTATAGATGCCGCGTACGAAGTGTATACTATAATAATAAAATAACAGTAAATAAACCAATTAATTATAGTCTAGCAAAAAGTTGCGAGTTGAACCCAAGTCCCACCCAAGCGTCGAAATGGCTTCGCACCTAACAAATGAATGATTTACAAATCGGTGGCAGTCCGGAGTTGCTACAGGTTGTTTTCCATTTACACAGGCAACTATCTCACTTGGTTCATAATAATCATACATAAAAGACCACCAATCATAAATAATGCCATTCATTGACAAAAATAGTAGAACCAGATTGTTAACAAAAAAAAATCATAGATGTCGCTGTTAGTTTTGTAAAACGGACGGAATGTTTCCTGCACAACTATATAAAGAGCCACTGGCAGGCGGCGTTAACCTTAAAGAAATATTTTTTTTGAATTGAGATAATATTGAATTTGTTGAATTATTATAACAAACATCTGCTATTCTTTACGGACTTCGATTTTGCTTACTGATTGGTTTTGAATTTAGATTTGAAATTAGTAGACGATGGCCAGATAAGACTTTCTGAGTTACTGGGTACAGTTGTAGCCTCAGAAGAGGAACTAATACAGTCTGTATTTGGCCAACTTCAAACCATATTAGACCATGAAAATTCTTGGTTATGTGAACGCGCCATACTGACCCCAAAGAATAAGCAAGTGGCTGCCATTAATGACAAAATCTTAGCGCAAATTATTGGAGATGAAGTGGTATACACATCTTTTAACAATGTTGTTGACCAGGACGACGCGACAAATTACCCAATCGAATTTCTAAATTAACTTTCGGCAAGTGGTCTACCAGCTCACGAGATCAAGCTTAAAGTCGGTGTTCCAATAATGCTTCTTCGGAATCTCACCCCACCGAAATTATGCAACGGAATCGGACTAAAAGTGCGTGCTTTACAGAGTAATTTAATCGAAGCAGAGATTTTGACTGGCTGTGGCGCCGGTGAATCTGTATTTATACCGCGTATACCACGCATCCCCAATAATTTCCCATTTCAGTTCAAGCGCACACAATTCCCTGTGGCTACTTGCTTTGCTATGACGATAAATAAGTCACAGGGACAAACGCTGAAAGCTGCTGGAGTGGACCTGAGAACAAGTTGTTTTTCCCACGGCCAGCTGTACGTGGCTTTTTCGCGGGTTACTATTTTTTTTTTTTTTTGTGATGGACTTTACGTTTTCGGCCCCGGGGCCATCAAAACTACGCCTGTCGGCTTGGTGGGGAGCACGTGCTCACCCGGAAATATTTTGATTGGTTGTTCAAACAACCAGCCCAATCACGCCCTTGGGGCGAGACTGGGCTAAGGAGTTGTTCTGGGAAGAACTGATCGGACTGAGCAGGTTACTAGCGCTGCAGGCCTATTTATATTAACCGCTGAGAGAAAAACAGCGAATGTAGTGTACAAAGAAATGTTGTAAACTTAATAAATATCGTACATAAATAAACTGTAGATACATTTGAACTTTGTACATAAAATGTAAAATAATAAAATGTATAATAAATAATATTATTTGTAGAAATAGCTGTAACATGCCTGTAAAGTAAAGTGTAAATAAAATGTGTTAGGTAGGCATATTTCATTTTGTAAACTCTTGCCTCTAATTTTGCTTTAATCAAAATGAATTCAGACCTAAGGTCAAAGGCCTGTCTAAAGTAGGTACATAGACATAGACACCTACCAACATAAAAATAATAAGTTAGCGAAACGAAGTTCGCGGGCACCAGCTAGTATAATATAAATGTAAATATTAGGTGGATTCAGCTGATTCGTGAAAGGTTTATACTCGTATTACTTGATGTTTACGTAGAATCACATATTTCTACTTAAAAAGTTTATCCAGCATTAGAAGAAGAAGAAAAAAATTGTTGTATTCCATTTGGTATGTACATCCAAACAATAAAATCGTACCTGTACTCGTATTTTGACTAAGAACTTGTTAATATCCCGGCTTATCTCGAACACAAAATAGAAAGGTAATAATATAACTTAATATTGTTATTCGATTTTATCATATTATTTACTTTCTGTTCGATGCTTTCAAAACATTTTAATACATATACAAATTACGCCTATATCCCTGACGAGGTAAGCAGAGCGTCAACGACGGTATAATTACGGTCGTACGACGGTGTCGCCACGTCTGACAATTATTATTGTTTGAGGGTCGTTTCAGATAAATCGTGCATCACTTTATTGACAGGTTGCTAAACTGTCGCCTAATATTGGAATACTCATAAAACCATGGGCAAAAACATTTTAAAAGTGGCGCTATAGGTATAGTTTTCGATCGAAACCTAAACTTTTAAATACCTGAGGCAAGGAATAGGTATCTTCTCATTAGAATTATATCTACCACCAGCAGAACTTCCTTGACAGAACTTATTGTGATGCTGATAATATGAATTCGCGGGAATAAGTAGGTGGCTACGAAAAACCAGGCAACGTCTTTATCAATTTTGCGCGTTTCTAGTACTTCATAGACTAGAAATGTATTCCAAACCTCATGCTTCTACTAGCTGTATTTTACTTGTTCCTTGCACAACCAACTTGAGGCGCAATCAAAGGTCGTTGGCTTCAGCTGAACGCGTCCTAAATATTTGGAGGCTTCCTTGTTTATTAGTTAGGTTAACCCTCCGAGATTCCAAGCATTTTGGCGAAGGTAAGCGGGTAAGTTTATTCAATGTTGGACTACGCAAATGAAATTTTAGTGTGTTTGACGTGGTTTCTGATTCGAAATCAAAAGTAGGAATCAACGCGCGAGTAGGCACAGAGCGAGTTGGCGAATCGCGCCGGTCGGCGAAAGGCGCAAATAGGCTTACCGCTGATACTTTAATCAATCAGCATTTTTTTTATCGAAAATGTCAATGATGCTTCTTCTACCCGGTCATAAAAATATTTACTTTATATTTATCATAAAATGCAAAATAAAATTGTAAATTATAAAACTTATGCTCCTTGTATAAAACCTATAATTTACAATTTGAACGTGCAATGAAATACAAAAAATAAGTCATAATTTTTTTGTAAGCTTAGAAATGAATGAAACCTTTACTTTATGAAGGAAGACAAAGATGTAAGCGCAATGTCCTTTTGTATCCGCTTTTGTCTGAAAAAGATGTCACTCTTTTGCGTTCGTGTCATTGCAACATGATAAAGCTGGGGGCCAATCGCGCTAATGTTGAACGATAATACCAAAACCAAACCGCAGCCAAAAACGCTACGTTACGCACTTTTCGTATCGCGCTAATTGTTTGAGCGGAAACGTTTCGACTTTTCTTTGGAAGTTACGTTGATATAGCGAACGTTCGAACTTTTGGTGTGCATCGGTATCGCGCAAATTTTTGACAGCGTATTTAACCACAACCGTTACGTTGGGAACGTCTCAAACGCTGTCAAATGAACGTTTTTGTAAAAGTTCCTCTCGAGCAGCTTTTTCTGACACGTTTGACGATCGTTGGTGGATTTTATTACGGTTTCAACCCAAAAAAGGAAGGAAATCATGAAAATTTGCTGTGGGGCTCTATCTCCACACCATTGAAAGTGTCCATGAGGTAGATGTGACCAAGAAGAAGCCTTGACCCGCCGTTCGACCTATGGGTACATGATGTTAGGAAAAGTACTGACTTCCTTTTAAAGGATGAACCGGCCCATGAAATTGAACAACTTTCCCTAAGAGACATAGGTAATATGAAAATAAATTTTGGACCTCACATACAAACTGACTCAGTCGGTTAGTACATACATACATTTAGTATGAGAAATCCAAAAAATTCGATCTGTTCCTAGGGCAAAGTTGTTCAGTTTCAAGGGCTGGTTCATACCTTGTAAGGAAGTTAGTACTTTTCCTGACACCTTGTATTTTTAGGGGAAACTTGTTTAGTCAATGAGACTGGTTCACACCTTAAAATATTTGCAGATGATTTATTTCATCCGTATTATATGCATGAACTTATAGTAGTAGAATCACCTCAAGTGATGAACTATTTCCAATGGTCATGGGGGCGACCATCGGTAACAGTGACCATCCTGGTGGTCGACAAGGGGGGTGACAAGTGGGAACTAAGGCTGTCTAGCTGAGGGTGCAGTGAAATACTTTGTAAATAAAAGAAACATATATTGCACCTACTATATTTATTTAATTTTTCTTATTAAACTTATAGGCTAAGCTCTTAGGGCTCCATATCAGATGATGATACCTGAAACAAAATAAATAATAGTGTAGGTACCCCAAGTACATATGAGATATTTTCTTGCAGTTAGAAGTCGCCTATTTCTGATCATATTCCATCTCTTAGTTTACCATATTATTTTACATTTTTATTATTTTACATATTTGTCAAAGTAAAATTCAAAAATCACTAGATTACAATATATTTTGCTAAATAGAAATATCAAATAGATGTACCTAGACACATGTCATGATTAGCATGTTCAGCCATACCATAGGCCATGGTAGCTGTCTATGACAGCTTAGACAGTGGTTGTTATGCTAACATGTCAGATGCCTGCAACTTGTAGTAGGTGAGTGAAAAACTAACTCACTGCTGATTGATTCATTGGGGCATTGGACAACCCGGTGTCCTACTAGAAAAGAAGAAGGAAGACTTACTTTGTGTTGAGCTTGAGTTTGGATTCTTGACGCTGTATGTGATTTCCACTGCCGCTGATGCTGCCGTGTATGATCTAGCATTGAAGCGAGGGATGGATGGATGGCTTCATTTGAGCTAAAACAGTAAATTAATAATCTTGAAACAAAATCAATGTGTAAGTTTATTTTATTTATATGTATGAACAAACAAGCAGATGGATGGATAGATGCTGTCATCTCTGATGTTGAGTGGTGCACTAGTAGTGCAACTGTAATGCTTGGTACAGATTTTATTCTAGGTGGGACATTCACTAAGTTGCTTTTTACTACTCCCACAGGTCAAATGGTAGTGATGTTATTCTAAGCCGGCAGAGAATATTATGTACCTGTAAAACGGATCTTGGGTGATGTATGGAAGGCGCCCAATGTCTGTTTGTATAATATAAATCCAGTGCAGAGTGACTTTTGTCACGGGGCCACCTTGCCTTTCATGACATTCCACATCTGAAAAGTAATATACTAGTAAATATATGCACATACACTGATGCAGTAGGTATAAAATTAAGTCACTTTCCACATGTTTCAGTCTGTCTGTTATGGACAATGCCAACTCCTCCTAAACTACATCACAACACAACTAAATAATGGCTTATGATGTGTTTTTTTATTAACAGCAGCTAGGTTAGGTTTTCATTAGTATGCTAACCTTGGTCCACTCTTTGAGCTGCCTAGTTGGGCCCTCACAATTGAGTCTGTTGGCGCGATTGGTCCATAAGTAGTTCGAAAGAGCCCGCGCCTTGAAAGGTAGGTATACTCTGACCCGCCTTTTGAGCGGAGTTTGCCGAGCGCCGGCGCCAGCAAAGCAAATAATCCCTCGAGCAGCTTCAGCTGCCGCACGCTCGTCGTCTTTCTTAGGTCCATAGTCTCTATAAAAACACAAATCGTAAATAACACAGTTTCAACTATGGAACCATATTGATAGCGTCTAAATGGTAAATTAACTTTGTATATGTAGATATTCTATTAGGTACTTACAGAAAAGTCACGTCGACTGGGTGTCCCACGAAATTTTAGCTTAGTTTTAGTTCTTAACTAAAATAATTTCAAAAATCTACGAAAAACCACGGCGGTTGTATAAACAATTAAACAACAACCTGACATTTTTACTTTTAAAATAGTGCTGCCCACTACGCGAAATGCACAATCGAGCATCGATTATAAAAAGATTATCTAGTATTTTAAAATATTCATTGCAAACTCTAAACGGTTGTGGTTTGGTTTCGATTGGGTAACGTCAACGATTTATACGTTCAGAAAATATACCGCGATAGCTTTTTTGACATTAACCAATTCCAAACCAAAACTAAATCGAAGCTAAATCGTCAACGTTACGTTGGAATGGTAAAATAGCGCGATTGGCCCCCTGAAAAATAATAAAGTGGCTTTTGCTACTCAGAGACGTTGTATTTTTCCTACGGTGAAAGAATTTTGGCCTGTGGTCCAGTATAATACTAAAGTTTCTAGAGTAGGTATATTTTTCCATAGTGTAACGGAATGGAGAAGAAAGATTATCGTTACTGTATGTATTCTGTATTGATATAATTTTTGCATGGTAAAGTTAATTATGATTAAAGACTAATTTCGGAGACTAATGAACATTCAGAATAACTATTTATCGGCTATTACTTACAAAATTCATATTATTTTGTTCACGCAACGGAATAGTTTTGGGCCACGTCCATAAATGAAATGTAAAAATTTATCTATTAATAGCTACGAGTATTATTTAATTATGAAACTAGAATTTTTTGAAAATATTTTTTTGTACCTGTATGACAATCGCAATTTCATTAAATTCAGGTACTTTTATCACTATTTTCACACCCGACAACTTTTAAGATAACGACCAAAATACAAGATTCTACCTAGCTAGAGTAGACTAGTCTCTTCAAGTTCATTTAACCTCAACGATACTAAAGTGTTTAGTTACTTCAGTAACAAGTTTGAAGGGCGCTCTCTGTGAAACATGGCAAGCTTGTATAAAGTACCAACTGTGATCTACCTAAATTACAAAGTTAGGTAGAATGTCTAATGAATTTTATTTAGTAATTTTCAATGTGGAAATTTCGGGTTTTATTTTTCCACTTTCAAGAATCACGTTAGACGTTAAATATAAGGTGTAAAAATATTAGCTGCAAATACTTTAAGGGGCAAATCAGCCCATGAGACTGAACAAATTTCCCCAAGAAACATAGGTTGAAATGGAAAAAAATTGTTGGGCCTCCTATACAGTCTTGGTCGGTCGGTTGGTAATTTTGTAGGTATGGGAGACCCAAAAATATTTTTCATATTTCGACCTATGTTCCTTGGGGAAAGTTGTTCAGTTTCATGGGCTGATTCACCCCTTAAAGAATTTTCAGCTAACATTTTTTACACCTTGTATAAATTGGTAAAATACGTATGGAAAAAGTTCATAATTTCAACATATTTTACTGAAAAATGATTTAATATACATGTTGGGGCCTAGGGTGCCTAACATTGAAAGTAAACTCGTACTACAATTTCAGTAGTTTATTTCTTGCTAAAAAATTATACAATCAACAAGGTAGGTATTTTTAACTAGCTAGCGCTGTGGGTATGCCAAAGAAGAGATGGCGCATCGTGCGCGCGAGCCTTATATATGACTGCCGCGGGGGGCGGCTGAGGGCGGGCGTGGTTCATCCATATTGTCCGTGCTAGGGGCGCGAACATCCTCCCCCCCGTTGGAAGCTTCAGCTTGCAACAGGCAAATCTTGGAAAGTGCACGCCGTACGATGCCTCTGGCTGTCTGTATGTCTGCAACTCGTGGGACGCCGTCTGCACCGGGGAAGAGCCGTGCCACACGACCCATCCGCCACTGGAGGGGTGACGTGTTGTCCTCCTTAAGAAGCACCATGTCACCAGGTTGAAGGTCTCTGCAACGGACACGCCATTTGATTTTTTGTTGCAGCTCGGATATGTACTCAGACTGCCAGCGCCGCCAGAAGTGTTGTCTAGCTTGTTCAATCCGCTGGTAGCGATCAAGGCGCAGAGGATTCTTGTCTTCTAGCGGCGGCGTTGGCAGCGAGGTTAGCGGTCTGCCTATGAGAAAGTGTCCCGGGGTGAGGGGGGTAAAATCATGAGGTGAAGTAGAGAGGGGACATAGGGGTCGGCTATTTAGGATAGCCTCTACTTGTGTGAATATAGTGGACAATTCCTCGAATGTAAAATGACTATTACCTAATACCCTTTTCAAATGGTACTTTGCTGCTTTAATACCTGCCTCTGCTAGACCATTAAAGTTAGGTGCATAAACTGGACAAAATCTGAATTCTATATTTTCACTACTTGCATTCTCGACAATGAAATTTGAATTTTGTTTTAAGAAAGTACTTAACTCGTTAGAAACTGCCACGAAATTTCTGCCATTATCGCAGAAAATTTGCCGGGGTTTGCCTCTGCGAGAAGCGAATCTCTGCAATGTCAACATAAAAGCTTTACCAGACAACTCACTCACCGCCTCGAGGTGGACGCATTTTGACCTGAAACATATGAATAGACAAAGATATGCCTTTGTTATGCGGCATCCTCGCGTTTTTCTGTCGGTGATCATAAAAGGGCCTCCAAAATCAGCTGAGACAGTAGCAAACGGGACATCAGAAGACAAACGCTCCATGGGAAGATTACCCATGATATTTTGCAAAGGTCGAGCACTTAGACGACGACACTTGATACAACTGCGAGCAGTGCGGCGAGCTAGGTCTCTGCCACCAACCGGCCAGAAGCGATCTCTAATGGAAGCTAGTAGGAGTTGCGGCCCAGCGTGCAGTAATCTGTTATGTTCTTGAGCGAATAAAAGCCTAGTGAAGTGGTGTTTTGCATGTAAAAGAATGGGGTGTTTTTTATCAAAATCATAATCTGATGCTGAAATTCGACCACCTACCCTTAAGACATTCTGGGAGCTCAAGTAAGGGCTAAGTGAAGCGATGAGTGATTTAGGTTTGAGTTGTGCTTGTTTTTGTAAGGTGTTTATTTCTTGTGCAAACGAATCTCGTTGTGACATTTTGACCAAATGAGTGAATGCAGTATCCAGTTCCTGGACTTGCAAAGGACCAGTGCGTTTCTGAGAATTTTTACAGTTGTGAATAAAACGGCAAACATAAGCCATGACTCGCTGTAAAAAGGACAACTTGGAATACCTTGTCACGTCTATGCATGGAGTTGTGGGTTCTGTGGTAACCGTGATGTGAACTTTTAGTTCTGGAAGTGGATCAACTTTACCAGTATTAAGAGAAGGCCACTGCGCTTCTGATTGGGTAAGAAATTGAGGACCATACCACCATAAAGAAAAATCTTGAATTTGATGTGGATCTATGCCACGGGAAGCAATGTCAGCTGGATTTAGCGCAGTGGGGACATGCCGGAACGATGAACTGTCTGTTAGTTCATTAATTTGACTAACTCTATTGCAGACCCATTGTTTGAGCCTGGAGGGTTCAGTAGCAAGCCAGCACAGAACGATGCTAGAGTCCGACCAGAAATAAGAACCACTTATCTGTCTTCGAAGAGCGTCTTTGACAGAACGCACAAGACGGGCGGCCAGCAGCGCACCGCTCAACTCTAAGCGCGGGATTGTGAGCGCCTGCTTGGATGGTGCGACTCTAGCCTTTGCACAAGTGGACAGCTACGTTACCAGCTTGATCGACAGACTTGACGTAAACACATGCCGAAAACGCATTTTGGGAGGCGTCGCTGAAAGCGTGAAGCTCCACTGAAACAGAGAAATCTCCTATTACATTTCTTGGTATGGATATTTTATTGATATATTCTAGGTTGTCTATAAAACGTCTCCATGACTTTTGGATATCGACGGGCACGATGGAATCCCAGTCAACCTTTTGGGTCCAAAGTCTTTGCATAAGAATCTTTGGTTTAATTGTAACCGGACTGAGAATACCCAGGGGATCAAAGATTTGAAATGTTTGGGAAAGTATGGAGCGCTTTGTCACATTAGTATTGTCACGAGCTTGTATGGAAATAGGGAATTGCAAGGTATCTGTATTTGGATTCCAGCTTAGACCAAGAGTGTTACATGATTGACTTAGAGCAAGATCAGAGTCACACCTTTCGGCAATACTATCTATCAATGCCTTTGAATTAGATCTAAATTTCCGCAAGCTAAAACAACCTGCAGCCAATGCCTTAGATACAGTATCTTGAATTTGAAACAAACTGGGCTCGGTTTCGCATCCTGTAATCAAATCATCGACATAAAAATCATTCTGCAAAATTGTTTTGACCTGCGGGTCTTGACACTCTTCACCCAACTGCCAAAGGCATCTTGTACTGAGATAACTAGCACTTGCAAACCCATAAGTGACTGTGTTTAGTCTGTAAGTTTTTAATGGACTAGACGGATCGGTGCGCCACAGTATTAACTGAAGATCACGATCTAACTCGTTTACTTGAATTTGACGATACATTTTCTTGATATCGCCTGTCAGCACATATTTGTACTGCCTGAATCGAACTAGAATACTGAATAGAGTATCCTGAATGCTAGGACCTATCATTTGAATGTCATTGATTGATAGCCCCGACCTTGTGCGATGGGAAGCGTCGAAGACTACGCGACATTTAGTGGACTCTGAATTCTCTCGTAGTACAGGGTGGTGTGGAACAAAGAATGAAACTTCAGGTTTAGGTACGCTAGACTCTGACATGTGGCCCAAGTCTTCATACTCTTTCATGAAAGCGCAATACGACTCCTTCAAAACTGGTTGACGTATGAATCGTTTTTCAAGATTTAGAAAGCGCTGTTTAGCTACAAAATAAGAATCACCTAAGCAATCAGGGGTGTCTATCAATGGAAGTCGAACAGAGAACCTACCATCTTTGAGGCGAGTGGTGTGTGTCATGAAGTGTTTCTCACATGGATTGTCCGTGTCTACCCGTGTTTGTGTAGGCTCCTGCTTGACAGGCAGTTCCTCGAGCTCCCAGAACTTGCTCATCTTGTGGTCCAGACGCTCGATTGCTGAAAAGTTACAGTTAATCCTCATGTTAGAATGCGATTCAGCATTTGTATTAAAACGTGGTGAACCAGGAATGATCCAACCTAATTTCGAGCTATGCAGGGTAGGCATGCCTTCACCCAAGGGAAGTTGCTGAGGATTGAGTAGATCCCAGAACAAATCAACCCCTATGATCATATCTACCTTGCCTGGCGTGTGAAAATTGGGATCTGCTAAGGTGATATTGCTTGGAATCTGTATGTTTTTTATATTCAAAGAATACTTGGGTATTAAATCAGTGAGCTCTGGCAATGCCAAGCAGGACATCATGACACTGAAAGGATTGCATCTAGACTCTAAGGTTACAGTACACGATTCTGGAACTACGTCCTTGAGCACTAAGTTGCCGATACCTACTATGGTAGTAGAATCGAGCGGATGTGAAACCAATTGAAGTCGTTCCTTCAAACTAGTAGTGATGAGTGAAGATGTGCTTCCACAGTCCAGGGCTGCCCTGACAGTTTCAGCTCGCTTTGTCACTGGGTTTATGACATTTACTAGTGCTGTGGACAGACTACCTTGATTATTGGAATCTATTGATAGGCTTGTACTAGAAAGAGCAACTCGTTGTGAGTTGGTAGTGCTTGTGTTACTTGAAGTGTTTTCTGTGTTACTAGCAAGTGCAGTGAATGATTGTGTGTTTTCTGTATGTAGCATTGTATTATGACGTAATTGACAGACTCGACAAGTACTTAACTTGCACGTGCTTTCACTGTGACCGGCCCGGAGACAATTGGTACAGAGACCGAGCGCCTGTACCTGCTTGATTCTCTCGTGGACATTCTTGGATGTGAAGGAAGGAAAATCATAAATCCTATGCCTCCCACTGCATATGAAACAGCCTGGGCTTCCTTGGCTGGACTGTTTATCTACTTGACTGGATTGATTGTTGGCTTGACTGGATTGTCTATTTACTTGGCTGGATTGTTTAACTGGAATGGCTGTAAAAACATTGAAAGTTTTAGACCTTTGAAATTTATTGGCATTGCTAGTACTGGCATTGTTGTGGCTAGATGCTGAGGAAGAGTGGGCCTTGTCTTGGCGAAGCCTATTGACAGATTCTAGAACATCTGCACGACCCTTGAGAAAATCATAAAAATCATCTAAAGAAGGCATCTCACTGCTAGCGAGGTCACTGCGATGCTCTTCCCATTTTAAGCTTGTACTTGGATCTAGCTTGGAGGACATTATATGAATAATTAATGTGTCCCATTCAGAAGTAGGTTGCCCCAGGTTTTGTAACGCACGTAAATTCTTGGTTACATGGTCCACTAGAAACCTGAGCGACTTGTCTGATTCCCTAGTCATAGGATCAATTTTGAACAAGGAATTTAAATGGTTTGTTATCAACTGGCGCTTATTATTGTACCTCTTGCAGAGTAAAGACCAGGCTTCAGGGTAATTTTTGTCAGAAATTTCGAGGTTAGAAATAACTCGAGCAGCCTCCCCCTCGAGGTAGGAGCACAAATAGTGGAACTTGTGTATTGGCTTAATTTTCTCATTTTTGTGCACAAGTGACTCGAATGTATCATGAAAACTGAGCCACTTGAAATATGTACCATCGAAATTAGGTATTTTAATTATAGGAAGGCGAAAACCTACATCATTATCTCCGCAATTATGAAAAGAACAATTATGTTCTTGTTTAACGCCTTTATCCCCTGCATTGCTTGGCTTAGGCTGGGGATTCATGCCTAACAATATCTCGGCGTATGCTATGTTTTCATGGAATCTCGACTCGAAATTATCGCGAATATCCAACTCCTCGTCTAACCTTTCCGTGTTCAAAATCTCAATGCGAGACTGCAAGTCATCAAAATCACTAAATAATTTTTGAAAACCTTTTAATTGAGAAAATAATTTGCAATATTCCTGTGCAGGCAAAACCCCTTCGGTTTTAATGGAGGTTATGAAGTTATTAAACTTCGTTATCCTACCTTTAATGGAACTGCGTTTGGCAATAAGTTCGTTCAAATCCGAAGACATTTTCGAAAACTATTTCACTGGGTAAAACCAATAACTACTTTAAAACGATTTTATTAAAGTTATGAGAAAACAATTAACAACACGTCCACACTGAATGAATAAAATGTAAACGAGGGTGGAATCTATCGTTCGGTACGTAACCGCTACCGTTGTGTGCACGCTTCGCACGCGCAGGCGCTGCGCTTGCGCTATCTCACTCGCACAAATAGAATGAATTAGTATCTAGTTACTTGACCTACTTATTAAGAATTATGAATTGCAGTGATAATGAAGTAAGTGTTTAAGTTTAAGTTTAACTACCTATAAGATGCTTGATTAAGAAAGTTTGCAATGCTAAGTAATAGTTAACTATTTAATTTAATATGGCTAACATGTTTAAAAGGTTAAAGAAAATAAATCTTAGAAATAGAATTTTAAATGCGAAGGCAAAACTTTTACGGCCCGCCTATTGTAAGCGGGTTCCGTAACGAAACCTAGGTACTACACTTAAAAGCCTACTAATAGGTAGGTATATTTTGATGCTAACTAGCGGAAAAAGTGAGTAGGCTAGACTAGACCTGAAATTAAGCTTGTGATACACTAGAGGAAAATGCCAAACTGATATTCACAAGCAGAGGTTGGAAAAAGATGAAAAATAAAAAGGAATAAAAGGATTGGGCTCACGTTCCTTGGTTTTCCGCGTTGAACCTCGCTCCACTTGCCGCTGCGCTGATATTGTATTGTCTGGATTCTGGATACTGGTCCCCGAAACACGCCAGTTTCTTGCTAGAACTTGCTGTGGTGTGTATAATATGCTCTGTTGTCCTTTAGACTTGTGATTTGGCACGCGAAGTGACGGCAGCAGCGCGTGTCTCGATGGCGAGACCGCGTGGCACGATAGCGAAACCGCGTGTCACGATGGCGGGACGGCGGGTTGCGGAATCTGGAACCTTCTTGATGCTGAATTCCTATAGGCTGCTTGTAGCTTTTTTGAAGGCGCTTCCCTCCCGACTTGCGAGACCTTTAGGCGTTTCTAGACCTAAGATCCGGGGAAGTACTATTTGTTTCGGCCGCACCCAAAGATTGCGGTAGCCGATGTCCTGTCTCGGTCGCCAGCTTCAATGTTGGGGCCTAGGGTGCCTAACATTGAAAGTAAACTCGTACTACAATTTCAGTAGTTTATTTCTTGCTAAAAAATTATACAATCAACAAGGTAGGTATTTTTAACTAGCTAGCGCTGTGGGTATGCCAAAGAAGAGATGGCGCATCGTGCGCGCGAGCCTTAATATGACTGCCGCGGGGGGCGGCTGAGGGCGGGCGTGGTTCATCCATATTGTCCATGCTAGGGGCGCGAACAATACATATACTGCGTACTATTTTCCTTCTATTATTAGAATCGACTTTTAATATAAGAGCCCCGGTATACTGATTTGCATATGTTTTTCACTCTCAGTAGCTTATTATTCAAATTCATAAATATCGCTCACATAATGGTTGGGTCACTTTCGTTTTCATGAAAGGCCAAAATTACTTTTACTTTACCTCATATCATCAATAATACTTGCAAATGGACTAGGGGGTGTGTTTTGACCAGGGGTAACCCATTTCTCATTAATTTCAGAGTGGCATGCAATATGGGACTTTAGGCTACGTAACTTTAACTGGGTTGAAAGCAGGGGGTCAGCTAGTTGCTGAATTATTTCGATACAATAGTATCCACGTTTGATAAATGAGACGCAGTTTCAAGCACAATAAAAATGAACTACAGAATGGAATAACTACAGTATATTAACCTAATTAACGTTAGATCCTTCTTTAGGGTAAAGGCTTCCGCAACGATATTACCTCTATTATAATAATTTATTTGTGATCCCTGATAATGTTTTGGTTGTCACCTTTATGAGGGTTGTAGGATATCCAACGCCCACAAAATTGGAGTTTGTGGTCCCTGCGGTCACATTGTAATCGACTACACTGTTTTTATGACAAAATGATTCTACAAATAACCGAGTATTCGAATATTCAAAGTTATTTTGTCATAATATCAAGTCATTTGATAGAATATTTCTCAATAAATGAATGCTGTTTTTGTTTGTGATGTCAATACCTATGCACCCACACCACTGAATCAGGGACGTAAAAATCTGCAGTATCATTTTGTGTGTTCAGTACAAAATTATGTGTTACTTATTATAATAATCTATAGGGGCAGGCAGGTCCATGGTTAGAGTAAACAGTTTTAGCTGTTTTGTAATTTTAATATCACGTCAGCCTATAGCAGTCCATTGATACACGTAGGGCACCCTCAGAATACGTCACAAGCCACGATTTTCCGATTTCGCCATCCAGTAGCTATTAGCCAAATTCTAATGTAATGTTAATTAAAATTGAATTGCAGTTTTTAATGCTGATTTATACACAACGAAATATCAGTCATTATATGCGAGTCTGAAGTTCAAAACCTAATTAAATATTCTAGATTTGAATAGAATGACGAAAAGGACGAGGACAAAAAGCTTTTAGGATCTAATATTCCAGACAGTTACGCAATACAAAGAATCTGAACGCTTCTTTGTGTAGGATTAAGCTACTTTTATGTTTCGTCCACCATTAAGGATTTAGTAGGGCAAGAGTGTGACCTTTGTGCGCCGACCAAAAGGTGCCCTAACTCTCTGCCTGGATGTCATGCCCTTGTTTGCAACCTTATTAATAATTTGGTACAAAAAGTAAGGCCAAGCTTGTTAATCTGAATTTTATTACATTTGACAGACCAACGACCGCATCGTCAAGAAATTTTTAAAATGTTTTTCTTCTAATTAATGAGGACATCATAAAATTTTCAAGGCAATCAAATGAACACCTGATGCGGAAAATAACCTGTCCAATTTTTATACGAAGTTTTACCTTACCGATTTTTTTATTTCATTCGTATACGAACGGAATTGTGACACGAATTTGTCACATTTTAGTAACTCCAATTCCAATTCTGCTATTTAACAATTGATAAGACATGTTTAGGCTGTACTCGATATGTTTCTTTGAATAATTTATTGCAATGTAGGTAAGAAATTATACATTAGGTAAGTATCTTTCTAATACAATGACAATCAGCATTTCATTTTAACAAGTTTGGCTGGCTTTTACATTGTTTGACACCTGCGATACCTCCAACAAAGCTGGTTATATTCCACAAATTCCAATTTTATCCCCTCTCACACCAAAGACAACATTAATCCTGGCCTTGCATCTGTATCTCGATGAATAGTCTTGGCGCATTAATTTTGTAAACCTATCACTTGCCTGCCGGCTAGTACAGGCACTATGCCAAATGGGCCAAGTTTGCTGGCCAGGGAATTAATCTTCTTTTTAGACGTTACTATTATTTTTGTTTTAGGGAGATCTTTGCGGGTACTGGCGGTCTTTTTTATATTTGTCTACATTTTTTTGTGCAGAATAAGTTAAATACTACTTTTTCTTCAATTTCATTTATTATAGCCGTGTGATGCCGGCATAGAATAGCATCACCCCAGTTCTTCCCGCGGGCGTTGTAAGAGGCAACTAAGGGACTCGAGGGTTGCATGTGTATTACCACGTATTACAACTTTAGGCGACAGGCTGACAACCTGTCACTACAGTGATACACGAATCATCTGAAGGGGCCCTCAATACTAGTCAGACGTGGCGATAACGGCCGTAATTTTACGATCATTAACGCTCTGCCTACCCCGCAAGGGATACAGGCGTGACTTGTATATGTGTGTGTATGTCATTTATTTTATTCTTGAGATAAACATTGGACGTCATAATTTACGCTGTAATAAAATCAGCTTTACATGTACCCACGTGTGTGAATGTTTATTTTATGCTTCGGGCACAATTTGTGAAAGAAGTAAAATCAGTGCAGCATGAAGATGAAGATATTCTTCAAACCAAAACTTAAAAATTAGTTTAATATTAGTAGGATACGTTCATAAAGTAAAAGATGCAATTTCCAAAACTTGTATTCCAAATGAAAATTATTTAGCAGTATCTACATATAGTATCGCTTGAAACATCTCACTTGGACCAAAATTCCAGGGATTTTGACCTGCTCGGAAGGTAACACCGTGTCGTACAAAGCTTTCAAGAGATAAACACGAGGATTTTGGCGGGTTTCCGAAAATGATATGTTTTATTTTCGTTACGCAAAAAAATGTTATCGCAATCCTATACCGCCGTTCTTTTTAAAGAGGCAAACTGAGGACGTGACAATATAAGAAAGAAAATAGGGGAGAGTAAAAATGTGACATTATGGCTGTCCCTTTTCAGATCCTGCATGAAAGTACAGTTTTGAAGGATGAAAATTAGTTTATTTAAGTAAATTATGTAAGTAGGTTACGGGAAAAAATTCTGGTCAAGGCGTAGCCTCATATTGCGAACCTGATTACTCCACAGTCCATCAGCTCTACAAGGGATTTATTGTAACAAATGCACTACCAGTTTAGCTTGCTACACTTCAAGACTATCCGTTCTTTTAGTCTTCTACGGATAATCTAATTTTGGACTTAACCCTTTAGCAAGATCCCGAGCAAAGACTTATAGCTCTCTGATACTGTAATTCCTACACGTTTTCAGTAAGTAGCCGTGAGTCAAAACATGAATTTTAACTTGCTTTATCTTTCCAGGAAGCCCCCTGTCGACGGTCTCGGGCACTGTGACGAGAGTGTCCGCCGTGGTCGGGGGCGAAGCAGACTTGCCGTGCGACTCGCGACCGCCAATGCGGAACGACAGTTTGCTGCTTGTCGTGTGGTATAGGGACGACAATCCTGTGTACAGGTAAATGAAACAGATTTTTTTCATGTGAAGTATTTTCGGTAGCTCTATCTATCCAATCACAAAATGACTTATATTTACGACAAAAACATATGACAAGCCTAAGATTAATCTTTATAGGATGTTGTAGTTGACAGTTGTTTGTTCAAAAACGAAAACAATTTCATGATTTGTAAAAAGAAACAAAAGACTTTCCTTATAGGTTCAACCAACTGCAAATTTTCGTTAAGAAATTTATATGATATTGAGTTCTTTGATGGAGTTTCTTTGGAAATGCGGTTATGGACTTACCAAATGAGTAATTAAGTACACTGGGCTGAAATATACCAAGTATTTTGATAAAATTTACCTGATTTCTAGTATTCCGTTGAAATTCCGTGAGCTAATAAGCTTTCTACCTAATTTAGTTCAGCTAAATTATCTGCTAGAATTACACTCATAGGGATTATGTGACTGTATATGTGTTTACCTCTATTCTATTAGAGTCTAGAGGTTTAATTAAGAGATTATTAAACAAGAGCCCGTCTTGTCTCGTTATGTCTCGGTGAATCAGAACAGTAGCAACGTCAGATCAAATTAGGTAAGTAGAAAGCTGATTACATCTTTTTGTAAGCTTTATTTTATCAGACTGTCTCAAAGGGAAGGGTATCTTTTTCGAGAGTATGTATGTAAGTATTTATTAACGTATATGAACTGTGGTATATTGTAATACTTTTACGGGCTACAGGCTACAGCGCAAACGGCCAAATGAATGTTGACATAATTTATGAGTTCTCGTTAGATTTGTCACTAAAGCGCGACTGACACTGCCTATACTAAAATTTCACAAATACCAAATACCACCCCGAAATTACTGCAGGCGTGTTTCTGTATTTTAACAACCATACTTACTTGTTCTACCAAAAAAACTCAATTTTGATAAGAGTAAAAAGATTAGTCTGTCTGTACCTCTCAGAATCTCAATTTATCTTCGACAATGTTTCACAAGTAAACTCAACAAGTATCTTATGATCCAACTGGCTAAAATAGCAACTAAAAATAATAAGAAAACGTAATCTTGTCTAAAAACGTTTCGTCCCTCTGATCAGAGAGTCTGGACATGATGAATTCCGGGCCACCGTTTCTGGGACCGGCACAGCGTAAAAAATAAAAGGGGTCGTCCCTTTTTGACGAGATTCATAATATCGGACATATCTTTCTACCCTGTTTCATGTTATCTGTCAGCGGAGACACGTGTTATAACTACGTTGAACGTTTTGGGGTGGTTTTTTATTGGAAGCTATGATTACAAACATATTACCACGTATATGGTTTTGACACAGACGTGTAGGTATGATTTTTCAATAAATCCAACAACAACACAGAAAATAGACGATACACTTTAGAAATACATTCTGCACAGTCGTCAGATCTATTTTTCTAATGTAAGATCACGCATATATAATCAGTAGGATTTGTTTTTTATTAGCTCCTTTGCAAAACCTAGTGAAGCACTGCGAGAAAAGACGGTTAGAGGGTGATTTTTCTTCCCGTACATACATACCACTTAGTAATCTCGCCAATCCCCGAGGTGGGTACCTTTCCGACCCGGACACAAACCGGATTAGTCTAGGAAAGAGGATCCCACAAAAACATTTTGATAAAATGTCGCCAAGACGAGAGCTAAATGGCTTATCCTATAAAGGTATCATCTCTCAAATACTTATACTCTACACGTCCTAATTCCACTCACCCCCAAGATTGCACCAATTACAGGTCAATCAGATTGTGCAGTTAGTCGATTCATACACGTCAAAAGTGGAAAGCATTTTGCGTTATACGTAAATCGCTAGAAAACGAATTTTGAATCGCTGGAATGTAGATTAAAGTAATGTGTTAAAGTTATAATTATAAATAAGCTGGCTGTAGTTTGTGAGATTTAGGAGTTATTGGATCCAGGGAATAATTCAGAGGAGGTTGTCTCTGCTTCAGATCTGATATGTTTTTCATAAGGTAAGCTAGATTTAATGCGCTTGGCAACATTAAACATAAAAATGTTGCTGATACCCTCGATCGACCGTGGTGCCCCCGGATGTACTGAGACTTATTTATGTGAGATAAGAAATCGTGACTGTTTTATAATGTCGTTCAGTTTTTGATACGCCTTAATTGCTTGCAATCATTAGATACGTAAGACCTACCAAATTTTCCAAACCATTTCGTCAAGAGTTTTTTAATTATCAACTTAAACCTTTTACTCGTATATCAGTATCATAACAATTCTCAAGAGCAAAAAAATACCTTAAAGTTTTAGTAGCCATGACGTAAAAAGTTTCTTTTTTGTAAATATTATAGGTTAGCTCTTCACTCTACAACACGATTTGATGCTGCGAGCCAGGCTTTTACGATTATGGCGAAAGGACGTAAATTTCAATATAGCAACACCATGACGGATATCAAAGAGGGTAGATGTGACTAATAAATCTCAACAGACAGGAAGAGAAGGGACGGTGAATAGCTCCGTAAAGCGTAATTGACCAAAATTGGGTTACTCTCCCCATCAAGTCTGCTAACCGCAGGACTAATGTTTGTGAAAATATGTAGGTAGCAGGTAATGGTTTTGGCAACTTGGTGGCTGCGTACTATCAACCGTTATAAACCACAACTGTTGCAGATGGGTGTACAATAATGAAGCTGAGCTGAGAACTAAATTTGTGCCCATTCAACTTACGCATTTCGTTCTAAATTTTCTGTATTTTTTTTCTATTTTTTCTATTGTTATATATTATGATTGTATAAAGAGAAGTAGAATTCAAGAACACGATAGTTCAGTGTTTCTAAAATTACAAACTTGGTTTTTTAAAATACCTATTTCACAAAATAATAAGATTTTACAAATAAATTGCTAGTTGACGCATCTACAAGTAAATTGACTATTATACATGCCATGATGAAAACCTGAATTCTCAGAATTGGACATGGGGAAATAGTTTTCCAAATTCCTAAACGAATATAGAAAAATTATTATCGAAACGATAGATTGTTTTCCAAGAAAATATAACTATAACATACTCACGAAGAATTTTTCTCCACGTAATACAATCAAATACGCCTCAAAACCACATTTTTTTACAAGCTTTGGCATTCAAACAACTTGACGTGCATTTAACATTGACAGGAAAGATTTTTGACAAAAGTGTTGCCATAAATAAATGTGAAAAATAACGGGAGACTGTCTTATTAAGGGTTAATTTTCAAAAACGTTTTTCAAGTCCTTTTTTATTTAATAAATAGGTACATAATTATTATTTCTTATGTTTTGTACTTTAGTTAATTAATGTTTTCTGTATAGAATTAAAATAATAATTTAAGTAAGAACATTTTAGTAAGTAAGTACTACATAATCGGATTACACCACAGTAGATTAATTAAACTAACGTAAATAAATGTGAAAATTTTATGCCTCGACTTTTAAAAGAGAAAAATTCACGCTCTCTTTCTAATTTTTGTGTGAGATACCGAGTCATCCAACGACCAAATGAACCGTGGTATCAGATTTTTTTTACCGTTTTTTACAAATAGCAGGCCTCTGATGTGGTTGTGTAATAACAGCCGTCTAAGTAACGACAGACAGCAACCGGGACCTATATATATCTTAATGGCTTATAATTCACTTATGTTCGCAGTTTACTATGGTTGTGTAGCAAGCAACGTACCAATTTAACACGTAAGAATAAAATCCATGACTAAGTTAAGTAATGGGTATGTGATGATGATGATTGATCCTTTAACTCCTCGTGGAGCATAGGGCCTCAACAAATTTCCTCCAGACATTTCGATTTTGGGCTTTTTCTTTAGCTTCTGCCCAAGTTGTGGGTATGTAGCATTAATTAAAACAGTAGATACAAACACTAATTGTTCTACAAACAATGGCATTCTCAACATTCTATCCAGACATTCAAGTCTTATAATCCGAGAGCGTTCTAGGCAAACAGTGGCAGTGAATCTAACCCATCCAATAGCGAATGCCTTGCGAGTCTTGTCACAATATTTGCGGGTGCCGCATTGCGCCTAGCGTCATGGAGAGAGCAAATTTTTCGAGAGCCATGTAAAATTTAGATAAGCGCGCATGTGCGGGGCGGGTGTGCTCTGGATGGTTATTGAAACTATAATTTTGTAGAAACTTGCAGCGGGTTGTTGTAATATTCGAAACAGTGTTATTAAGTCACACGTTCTGAAAATATAAAGTTTTTATCTTCCGTACCTACATCCTGAGATTAACATACATACATACATATATCACGCCATTATCCCTTGCAGGGTAGGCAGAGCGTTAACGGCCGTAAGAATACGGTCGCTATCGCCACGTCTGACATTTTTGAGAATTGTTTTCTAAGGTTGTTTCAGAAAACATGTGTATTACTAAAGTGACAGGTTATCAGCCTGTCGCCTAAAAATTGTAATACACCAATACTCTCGAGTCCCTTAGTCGCCTCTTACGACAACCACGGGAAGGATGTGGGGTGATGCTATTCTAAGCCGGCATCACACGGCTGAGATTAACAATTTTGTTTTACTCAAATATTATAACTTTAATAAATTCTACCTAAAAAATATACCAATATTAGTATTGAAAGTATACCAACGGCGGTCTTCACACGCACCATAAGACTTCCTGCGTTATTCCAAAGACAAATCACTAGATGAAAGGAGTTTACTAAATATGTGAAGAAGTACACCGAATCTATATGCGAAGCTGTCATTAATTATACGGTAGGTAAAGCAATATCTTGCGGTGTTTACGATTGGTCACCGAACATAGAATTATTGAAAACAAATCAGTCTTTCTATCACTGCATATGTACATAGTTGCATATTTACAAAGCTTACAAACCAACCAACGCAGTTTTACAACACTTTATTGTTGGCAGTGTCAATAAATTGAGCGAGTAAAACATACGGGTCTTTGTGTGTCCTCTTTATTACAGTACTGATGGTGAACCAATCTGATTCAGATAACGGTTAAATAAATCCAACGTAATGATGTCAAATAGGGGATGATGTTTGCAAGCAAAATATTACTTATACTTTGATGTAAAATAGCGAGAACGTATGAATAAATTTCTAAGACATGAATAAAATAAATTTTTGAACACGCCATGTTTGAAAAATAGGGACATCAAATATAATTTTAAACCGTCTTCTAGATAGCTAAAAGTTCTGTGAGCCTCGTTGTACAATGGCCGTTATTAAAATAAAAATACAAACAGTGACAAGGTGAAATATGTGTAGTTGATACATCTAAAACATAGGTGGTAGTTAAATGAAATATTATATTATTTTGTTTTAAATATAGTTTTGGACATCAAGTGGTTCTATCGTAATGAGGTTCAGCAGTTATCCCATAGCATTGATATGAAGTTATCTACGCATTGGATAGGTTGTCTCATACAAATTACAGCTAGTTTTGCGGCCCTAATTAAAGCGCCACCTAAGAGAGTACCGCGTACTTTCGTATTTGCTTCCCTTGACTGCCAGCGCCAAAATGGCATTTTTCAAATGACAAGTGGCAATGACTGTCAGACACTGATATTGTAACAAAAACCAGGCAGAGCTTATTGCAGGTCAGTGTCCCATAGGTAAACCCTGTTATTTACGTATTACGCCGAATTATAGCATTAAAATAAAACACTACCTAAGGCGTTTGCATTCACGGCTATAATATTTTGTAGGCATTTTACAGTAGGCTTAAGACAATGTTCCAAAGTTATTCGTATAAGCTTTAGACAATTTCGCTAAGTTTGGAAATTAAAATCTAACTCACGTGCGTGGGTCGTATGATGATAACATTATGTTTCGCTGTTGTCTTAAGAGACATCATTCAAGTAGCTTTTAAGTAAATTACGTTGACTTTTCTTCGTATATCTGTTAAACACGTTCCTTCCTACTCGTATAATTGTTTTGCTGATTAGCAGACGTATTTTTTATTAACATAATGAGGAATAATTTTATGAAATGCTAACACTTATAAACCTACGAGTATAGAGGTAATATATATATAGTTATAAATTTAACACAAAAAAAAATGTTTTTAAAAACATTTTTCAGTAAGGCAAAGAATACAAAAGCAAAAGTAGGTCATGTCAAAATGAAATACATATTTACAGCAAATACTCGTACGTATTTACATAAAAATATACCGAAACTTTTTATTTTTGTTGTTTCATAAATTTGATACCAAGATTCGGTAAAATATCTTGATGACCAGTTTGCCTGACAAAGGCCCATGCAATTCAGGAAAGCGGAAATTAAATAAATTACATCTTTTTCATCACCCTGCTACATCTTTATCTCACATTTTACTGCCTTCCCTAATATAAGGTAGGTTTCTATTTATCTACCCAATTTATTTATTTGTTCAAAAAAGTCCCGTGTGATGTCGTCTTAGAATAGCATCACCCCATTTCTTTCCCGTGGGTGTCGTAGAAGCCGACTAAGGCACTTCGGACCCACCATACCCCTGGCAATACCCCTGGGGGTAGGGTGGGACTGAACCATACCACCATAGTAGTGTTTTATGTGTATTGCAATATTAGGCGACAGGCTGACAACTTGTCACTATGGTGATACAAGACTTATCTGAAACGACGCTCAAACATTTGTCAGGCGTGGCGTTACGACCGTAATTTTACTGTCGTTAACGCTCTGCCTACCGCGCCAGAGATATAGACATTATTTGTGTGTGTTCAAAAAAGTATTTTATTTATTTATAATCTGAATCTAACATAAAAATGCCTTGTTAAGTAGGTATGATATCTCATTATCTATGTATATACTAGAATTCACATACTAGAACCAAACTAAAAGTCAAAGTTAGGCTAGATGTAGGAAACATCCCCCAGTGCGTCTCCGAGAGCTGCTGCAGCATTCCCTCCCATTTATTTTACTTTCATGATTTCCTATTGAATAAATCATTAGCTACCTATCTAAGTTGAAGTGTTGTGTAAATTTTGCATTCACGTTACCATAGGGCTTTTACACGCAACTAAAAGCTTTTCGGTTGTTACATAACTCGTAGCGTAGGTATACCTGTTTTGAGGATCGGAGTTAGGCCTGCTTTGCCACAGTCCCGTTTGGTCACACATAATAACACACGTTATGATTCATAACAAAACTATCATTTTGTTAAAATAATTTCCAGTTCTTCCCAATCTTCATGAGTCTTTAAAAGTAGAGACTAAATAAGCATGTTTGCTTATCAAAACTTTGGTATATGGAAATCAAAATAATAATTTAAGCATAATCATTACATATAAATTACCTGACTTCGGTAATTCTAATCGTACCAAATTTTTGGCCTAATTCTACCTGCCACTCATTTGATAAAATTTTAGTATTGCACTTTAACTCGCGCTGTTGAGATAAGTCTAATGACACGTATTTCTATCTCCGCAAAACCGTTTTGGCTTTAGCTCGTGAGAAAGAATTTGCTTGTACACATACATTATGCCGTGTGATGCCGGCTTAGAATAACATCACCCCATATATTTCCCGTGGGTGTCGTAAGAGGCAACTAAGGGATTTGAGGCTTGAGGTGTATTGCAATTTTAGGCGACAGGCTGTCAACCTGTCACTACGTGATACACGAATCATCTGAAAGAGCTCTCAATATTTATCAGACGTGGCGACATCGACTGTATTTTACGGCCGTTAACGCTCTGCCTTCCCCGTATGGGACATAGGCGTGATTTATGTATGTATGTACATACATTTTCGTGGCGAACCGGTACTACGACAAATTGGGACTGAATCGAGGGTCGGAACTCGGAATTAACAAAGAGTCGGGCGGAAGTTTCGCAAACGTTAAACGTTGCGGGCGCCCATGTAAATATTGGGTTCGGCGCGGCCTTTAGACCTTATTACGTTCATTAGAAGACACAGCAGAGCATTAACGTTTCTTGGAAATTCGATGCTGATTATATGATGAAAAAGAAGCGTACTTGCTAGGAACGTAGGAACTACTTTTGGTTTAAAAAAGCATCATCCCAAATCGTATAAATAACCGAGGAATACATCAAGGGAATGGGCAACGTTGTATAATTATGAATACAACACCTTGCGCTGCGCTCGCTAATCCGCGAGCCAAGCATGCAAACAAATATACCCGAACAGGAGGCTTATATTCAGCAGTGGAATGTTGGGGCCTTAGATTGTGGTTTTTATTACCAGACTAGCAGTCTACAATAGGTAAAACTATATAAGGTGTAGAAATTTTAGTTACAAATAATTTAATGAGTGAACCAGCCTATGAAACTGAACAACTTTCCCAAAGGAAAATAGGTCGAAATATGGAAAAAAAGTGGACCTGCCATACAGTTGACCCGCTCGGCTGCAACATTTTGTATGGGTTTTTTTTTACATCCTGTGTACAATATTAAACCACGTTTCAAATATGGAGTGAGGAGACAATGAATAGCAAAAGCCTTGTCTTCATGTAATTTGCAAGTTACAAATTCAAAGTTAAGCAATCCTTTCTCGTTGGGCATAAATTATGAGAACTACAAGTAATTATGATCTACCAACTTCATTCAAGTTCTTCAAGGCGACCTAAATCCTAATAACACTGTCCTAAACTCGTTCAAATTAAAATAATTGAATTAAATATATTTTGATCACGTCGGAATGCGCCCGCAATTTTGGGATGAAACTAAACTTTGAAGTCGGAAGGACTTGTTTGCATAATTGGTCTGAAGTTGTACGCTTCTTGAATTCTCTGTGAAGTGAACACTGTAAATTTTATTACAAAGTTGTTCTGCCCGTGTACGGCTGTATGGCTCGCAGGCATAGAATAAGTAAAAGCAGCAGGGTGAAGTCTTGTTTTCAAACCGCGCAGCTAAGATGCGTGGTACTTTCCACCTACATGCTTATACCCAGTAAATCAATCTACACTACGCCTTAGGTACTACGCCTACGCCGCCTACGCGTAGACTTAGGCCTACGATGCTGCGTTGAAGATTTACTTTACGTTGCGGGCATAATTCATTAGACGCTTGTTCTACAAATTAGTATAATTATTTATAATTTAAGTTATTTAGTGCAAAAACTGTGCGGAAATCACGTTTTTATTGTAATAAGTGAACGACAAAAACCGTTAGTGGTAGTAGGTTCAATATTTGAATACTACGTCATAATTAAGTAATAATTAAGTAATCTTAAGTAGTTTAGCGAAAACAGAACGTATTTAACAGTTTATTTTACGTGTTTTTATCTTAGTGCAAATGTTTTAGTGTGATATTACGGTATTTACCTAACGGAACATAACCTCAATCTTGGTAACCGCTCATTTAACCTACAAGATACTTAATTTCCTATTTATTTGTTTTTAAAATGCACACTACAAGGTCCCAAACTATTCGTCAACTGGAGGACAACCTAAAATCCACTTTAATGGAATTGCAAAAGTGTAAACTCACAAATGAGCAGTTATTAAGAGAACGGGATGAAAGTGAGCATGAAATGCTAGAAATCAATAATAGGAATCAACGGTTAAAGAGTGAGATGGCAGAAATGTACCACCAGCTGGTGGACGTAACAGGTGAGAGGGACCGGCTTCAAGAATTAGTGGACAACTTTGACCGGGACGGAAATGCGTTTGAAGACACCTTGAGGCGTATTACTGTCCTGGAAGAAGAATTGCGCGATGCTCATAAGGAAATTACCTTATTCAATAAGACAATTAAAGAACTACAGTCAGCACAAAGTGCACTTACCACCCAGTCGCTGTTCGAGGAGCTGGTCACTCCTGCAGTTGCGTGTTCTAGCATCTCACTCACACAACACCAGTCGGTGGAGACTACTGAAGAACAAATAGTCGAAACTGTTGACCTCACAACGTGTGACAGTCCACTAAATAACTCACACATCACTTCGGTGTCTTTTAGTAGGAAAAAAACTAGGAAAATTGTTAAACTAAATAATTTCATAAAGAAAACGCAATCTTTAATTAGGCGTAATAATATACTTTTCTGCAATAACTCGAACTGTAATAAGGAACGTACTGAATTAATTAATGAAATAAAATCTTGTACTATCAGTTTACAACAAAATAAGGAAAACTATGAACGCGACACACTGCTCCTCCAGTCAGAAATGTCGGCATTAAAACGATCTTTAGAACACATTTCTACTAAGTATGACTCAGCGCGAAAAGAAATTAAGGAGCATGTGCTGGCTATGAACAGTTTGTTGGAGTCGTGTAAATATAATAGTAAGGTTACTCAGTCCTTGACAAACAGTCAATGCGATTGTAAAAATACTCCAACAGACCCATCCGTACCGGCCGTGTGTCCCGAGCCAACGTCACCGCGCGTTTGTACACAACTGACTGGGGCGCAGTCGGCGTCGCCGCCGCTTGCCGCCGCTTGCCGCCGCCGCCGCCGAGCCGGTGTCGCGGCCGGAGCCGGCGGCGCCGACGCGGCCCGCGCGTGCGAGTGACAACGATGCGTCTTTCTCACACACACGCGATAAAGAACAGTGTGAGATTGTTATGTTTAGTGATGAACTTGGTAAAAATATGGGTTTACAACTTGGTCAATACATGGGTCAGGCAGTAATTAATCATTGCATGCCTGGCGCCGATTATTCTAAAATTCTAAACACAGTGTTGGCATCTCAATTTAATAAAAATACTATTGTTATTATATTTAGTGGCAGAAGGGGAAACGCGACAAGAAATGACTTTGCTTCATATTCAAACAAACTGTATTCAATGACTAATGTAAAACAAGTGATTTTGTTTGCTTTTCCCTACAGCCAAAAATTTACTAACTTAGAAAATAATACTCGACATTGGTGTAATAAGTACTTACATACTTTGACATGTCGCAATCATGACAAATTTCATTTTATTGACACAAATATTTTCATTGGAAAACATTTTTATGTAACAAAAGATAGATATTATCTATCTAAAGTTTATAAACGACAGATAGCAGAGTTACTATCTTATTATTTAACAAATTCAGCCAATTTGTTGGCTAACAGGACAACTGCTTCTATTGAGCAGAATAGAAATAGAAACCTCATAACCTTGGAATTGGTTCCAAGTAATTTTAATTTTAATTTAAACTAGTACCTGAGACAAAAGAGAGTAACTCTGGCAATACGTCGATGTCTACTTCTCCCACTAACTTGAGCCTTAGTATCTTGCCAAAACTATCTTTAAAAAATAATAATAAAAATTGTTCGAATAATACTAAAAATCTAAATAGCTTTGTTTTAAGTATAGTACACCAAAATATTGAGGGCATGTTAAGCAAGGAATTAGAAATCGAACTTTTCATGAATTGTAATAATATTGATATTTTATGTATAACTGAGCATTGGTTAAGAGATTACCAGTTAATGTTCAGTTTTAATAATCACCAGGTTGCAAGTTCGTTCAACAGATCAACAGCAATACGCGGCGGCTCATTAATACTACTTAAAAATGAGTTTAAATACAAAGAACGCACTGACATCGTGAACCTGTCCGTTGAGCGAACTATTGAAATAGCCTGCGTAGAACTTGATCATCTTGTAGTAATGAGCGTATACAGCCCACCCGATGCCAAATATGATTCCTTCGAAAAAGTTATGGAGGCAGCCTTAGATAAAGCAACAAAATCTAATAAAGGAATTATTGTTTGTGGAGATTTCAATGTAAATATTCTTGAAAACTCGAGCATCAGTAAAAGATTTCAATCACTATTTTTAAGTTACAACCTCGTGAATCTTATTTCGGTGCCCACGCGAATCACGGCTACTTCAGCCAGATGCATAGATAATATTTTCACAAATATTAAACACGAAGACGCGTCTGTCATAAATAAACTAAGCTCCGACCACACTGGTCAGCTAGCTACTTTCAAAATTAACATTGAGAGGGCACTTAAACAAGATATTACGTGTGTACCGGTAAACGAAAGTAGACTAAATCGTTATAGACAAAATATCATACAAAAATTACCTGAATTGTCATATCATCAAAATCCAAATCAATTATATAACTCAGTATTTAGTCTTGCTAAAACAGAATATGACAATGTATTTAAATCTAAAAAAATTAAAGTTAGCGCTAAATTATTGTTTAGTGATTGGGCAACCGAAGGAATTCATAGGAGCAGGGAAAAATTGTACGATCTTTATGATGAAAGGTCATATAATAAATCAAAATCTTTTGCTGATTATGTTAAACGATATTCTAAAACTTTTAGACAGGTTTGTAGAGAAGCTAAATCTAACTTCATTAAAAATAATATTAAAAACAGCACCAACGTAACAAAAACTACTTGGAAATTTGTAAACAACGAAACTGGGAAATCTAAACATCGAAACGAAAATTTTAAATTAATGATAAATGATGAAATTAAAAACACAAATTTAGAAGTAGCTCAGGCTTTTGAAAACTTTTTCACTGATATTCCAGTTTCGACTACTAAATCGTTAAACTCTTGCCCTATTCTTGCTGAATCAATTCTAAGAGGAAATGTAAAACGTAGTGATAATGTTTTTAAATTTAGGCACGTTAGTGATATTGAAATCATAAAAGTATTTAAAACTTTACAATTGAAAAAGACTTCAGACATACATGGCCTCTCAGTTAAAATAATAAGTTCCATAATCGATTGTATTGTTCCATGTCTAGCATGTATTTTTAATGAATGTGTTAATCTTGGCGTGTTTCCTGACTTGATGAAGCATAGTAAAGTTATTCCGCTGTTCAAAACCGGTAATACTACTGACCCCACTAATTTTAGACCTATATCAATACTGCCCACACTTAGTAAAATCTTTGAAAAAGCTATTTTAAATCAATTGCAAGGACATTTTTATCGTAATAACTTAATGCACTCACAGCAATTTGGTTTTACAAGGGGTCGTTCTACTACTCATGCAGGCGTTGACCTAATTAATCATATTATCGATGCCTGGGAACAATCTCATGATGCAATAGGTGTATTTTGTGATTTGTCCAAAGCGTTTGATTGTGTTCATCACGAAACTCTTGTCAGGAAGCTAAGTCATTACGGCGTAAAAGACCAGGCTCTTAGCCTCTTGGAATCTTATCTGAACAACAGAATCCAAAAGGTTGATGTCAATGGTGAAAGATCATCTGGATCTAAAATAAACATGGGCGTTCCGCAGGGCTCGATTCTTGGTCCTTTCCTATTTCTTGTTTATATTAATGATTTACCATATCTTGTGAAAGGAAAACATGATATAGTTTTGTTCGCCGACGATACCTCATTACTTTTTAAAGTAAAGAGACAACAACTCGATTATGACGACGTGAACAACGCTATATCTGAAATAGTAAAATGGTTTACTGTAAACAACCTCTTATTGAATGAAAAGAAAACTAAATGTGTAAAATTTGTTTTACCAAATGTTAAACCGAGTACCACAGTTGTTAAGGTAAAGGATGAAAAGTTGAGCCTTGCTGACTCGACTACATTTTTAGGCATAACTTTGGACGCCACGCTCCAATGGGGGCCACATATTGAAAAATTGTCGAAGAGACTGAGTTCAGCAGCATACGCAGTTAAAAAGATAAGATACCTCACTGATGTGGACACTGCTAGACTAGTTTACTTTAGTTACTTTCATAGTCTAATGAGTTATGGCTTATTATTATGGGGCCATGCTGCGGATGTGAATAACATTTTTGTTTTGCAGAAACGGGCTGTTCGATCAATTTATAAATTAGGGCCAATGGTCTCCTTAAGACAAAAATTTAAAGAGATTAAAATATTAACATTTGTGTCTCAATATATATATGAAAACATTATGTACGTTAAAACAAATATAGATTCTTTTAAGAAAAATTGTGATAAACACAATTTTAACACTAGAAATAAGGATAAACTTGCTGTGCATATAAGCAGGCTTAGTAAAGTAAACAAATCTTTTAAAGGCAATTGTATACGCTTTTATAACAAGATTCCTAAAGATATCCAAGATTTACCACTAAATAAATTTAAGCGAGTGATAAAAGAAAAATTGTATAAGAAAGGCTATTATGAAATATCAGATTATATGCAAGATAAATCTCCATGGGAGTAGTTGCAAATGTACAAAGTAGACTTTATATGACGACACAGGTAGAATTATCTACTGTATATGATATATATTTTATCTTTTTAACGTAGCCGCTTTTGGCTATTAATATATTTTTGTTTCATATTTAGAAATTTAGCTAGGGTAGCCTAGGGCCTGACAAATTGTATTTTAAGAATAGGAGCACTTCTGGGCAGGTTTCTGGGTGGTTTACTGTCCAGGGGGTCCGGCTAACCATACGCATGTAACACAACATTTTCTCTTGGCATGAACTCGATGTTATTTTATTTACCACCTAACGTTACATGTTGTTTGGTTAGCTTGGCCAGGCCCGAGGCAGTGCTTTAGGGGCTAGTTTTAAGTTTTTAGTCCACCTGAGCCGCGTTTACACTAGGTTCATAAAATTGTTATTGTTAAAATTGTTAATATTTGACCATCAAAAAGCGAAATGTAAAATTTACTACTTTGAATAAATAATTTGACTTTGACTTGACTTTGACTTGACTCAATGGGTAGAGAATATCTGTCTAATACTGAGATTTGATATAGCTCTATTTTCTACTGTGTCATGATCAATTTCAGTTTGATAGCGGTACGGAAACTTGATAACCTTATTCAACTCGAACATACGGTCTTTGACTATCAATAAATGTAGTAGACAGATTTAACTTGTAAAAACTATTACTACTTATCTACGTATAATATACTACTGCAGTCACAACATTCCAGTGCCGAAATTGGGCCTAGGTCTCTCTCTTTTCGTGTGGGACACCGAGTCGTACAACGACCCTATGAACCCTAGTGTCAGAATTTTTCAACCGCCATCTACAAGTAGTAGGCTTCTGACATGGTTAAGTAACGACCGCCGTCTAAGTGATCATAGACAGCAATCGGCACCTACAGCTTAACGTGCCATCCGAAACACGGAACCATCTGTCTTGGGCCTAGGTGGGATATAGGAACAAACAAGCTTGATTTGTATGAAACACTCCAATTAGTATGAGTTTTTTGCGTGCGGTACAAAGTTAAAATTTCAGTCTTAATTAAGCTTCATTGGCACGTGAGGGTTTGTAACTTAATTTCGAGCTAAATCAAAGAAGAAAACGTAGGAGTTTTCAAATCTTAAAATGTCTTGTATTAAAAAACATACCATTTGTTCAAGTTCGCAACATACATTATAAACACACTGTGTTTGTTTAAGCAACATATGTAGCAATGTAGGTTTCTACCTACAGCTACACGCGGACTTCTCATCGAGATAACCGTTCAAGACGATAGCTTGAGAACTGCTTGAGAATCTGTATTCACCGCGGGCTTAAGGTCGTTGGTTTTGCATAAACCTAGGTACGGTACGTCACGTGGTCGGCGCCTTCGAGCCCACTATTCAAGCTCTGATTCATGGCTTGTTAAAGCTGTGCAATTCTACTATACGAGGTGTAAGAGACGGTGTACAAAAAACTTTTTAAAGTAGCATTTCTTCGCTCAGTTTAAAAATAATTGTTAAATAGCTACCATGCCAGAAATATAATAGCTACAATGCTACGGTGAAGGAAAAACATCATGACTTTTCATATTCAAATAAAAATTTTATTCAGATGATATTTGAATGTGACTTAACCTATGATTCGGGCCAAGTTAGCCTTCGGGTTGCAGAGGCCAGATAGCAATCTCTCTATGTAAAAAATTGGTTCTACGTCGAATCCCCTAGTTAAGGTAGCCGATCCTGATAAAGGACAAGATCAAGGAGAATGATGGTATTTAATAGCTACTATCGTCATCATTATCAACAACTACAATTTTCTACTGGTGGATATGAGAATATCTCGGTAAAGTTTGAAGTCTGTATTCCCAAATTCAACGCACTTTGCAGGCTGATTTACGTGCGCATTTATAAACATGGTATTCACGTCAGGAATATCGCTGTTCTTTGATAAAATTACTTGATAATCTTACACGACAGAAGAATAAAAGACTGACCTTTAAGACATCAACGGTTAAAAGTAGGGTGGGTAGAAACTCGATTATATTTTAGCCTACCACGGAAAATTACATTCCCTTCAAACTGTATTCAAAGGCCTTTCTCACTCTTAACGCACAACTCACCGATAAAATAACGCTGCGCTAATATATACGTCTGCCAGATCCATACTAGAAACGTCACTCCCATAATACACGAAGCGGCGCTAACGCAGCGCTATCGCAGCGGCGTGTGTTGGACCCGCGTCAACGTCGGTTTTGGTATGGAGAGTGACAGTGAGGCATCTAGTATAGATCTAACAGACGCATACGTTAACGCAGCGTCATTTTAGCGCTGAAGTGTAAGAGAGGTCTACAGTCGATGCGGAAAGGGATAATTCCTTCATAAATTCCTTCATTTTTGTGGACCACCGTCTCTTACACCCGTTATGTTGGTAGGTACACTTGTTTCGTGCTAATGAAAGCTACGTGATCACTTAAACAACAACCTTATTGAACGACCCATTTTCTTTCTCTAGTTACAAAGAAATAAGTAAGTACAATAAGAGTCTCGCTTATTTCCTTTGTAACTGTTATTAGCACGGAGCTTGTTTACCTTGTATAATGTTACTAAAGGTTTTTCTTTAAGTAAACAATTAGATCGGTAAATATTTATTAAAGAAGCAGACATTGTTACTTAGTAAGAGCGAGCTGTCCAGCGATTCTAGGTACTAGCTACTAATAGTTTTTTCGCGGTATCTTATCCTCTCTCGTCTTATCTATCATCTCGGCATGGACTGAACATTTATTAACCTTTCTCTTGAATCACAATATTGCATCGAAATCTGTTGAGTGGTTCGGCTTTTATGACGTCTGTGATAGACAAACAGCGAAATACGACTTAGACTACCGATATTATACTATTGATATTGATACCGACTGGGCGTGCTATATATACAGGGTGTAGTGTATGAGATGGTATAACGAAAACTTTGTAGGCGTGATCAGACCATGAAAGTGAACATCTTTTACTATAGGGTAAACATAAAAGGTTTTTTGAACTTCCACTCAAAATTCCCGATCAGCTGACAGACTTTGTATGGAAACTCGAAAAAAAAATTTCGTTTCCTATCATAGAAAAAGTTGTTAAGTTTAATGGTCTGATCACGCCTGCAAAGTTATCATTACACCGTCTCTTACAGCCTGTATAGGTGTCTAAATTTTCAATACTCTGCCAAGCTTGAATACACGATTCTATGCTATGTGAAGGATAATCGCACAATGAGCATTGAATAGCGTTTCCTGTGAGTACTTGAATACAATATCTCTTGCACTGGTTCTACTCTGAGCTCGCCAATTCAGGTTACATTGATTTGATGGTATCAGGCGCAATGGCATATACCTCTAAGGTGAAAAAATATTAGCTGCAAATAATGTAAGGGGTGAATCAGCCCATGGAACTGAACAAATTTCCCCAAGAAACATAGGTCGAAATATGAGAAAAATTTTTAACCTCCCACAGAAATTGACTTGGTCGGTCAATAACATTGTTCGGCAGGTCCATATTATTCTTTCATATTGTGACCTATGTCCCTTGGGGAAAGTTGTTCAGTTTCATGGATTGATACACCCTTTAAAATGATTGCAGCTAATATTTTTACACCCTGTATATTATTCAATATTTTACATGGAGGAGGCCGATATTCTGCCGTTAACTTCCAAGTACGTACTTCATAAAGCATAGGTAAACCCACTCGACCTCAGGTAATATCGTTAATATGTGCAAATATTTTCATCCAAACTTGCTAAGTGGTTATCGTACATCCCTACGTTGTGTTATTACTGCTATTAACGTGTTCTATTTGTCTAATACTTCATCTTGTTCCCACAAAACTACAAACAGAAACGTAGGTACCTATTTCATATGATTAGTTCTACAGCGTCTCAAATAAAGCTTTTCTGAAAAAATGTGCATTTTGAAACTGTATAAACTTGGTATAAAAATGTTTTTTTTTTCGTTAAAAGGAGTTTTTGTGTTTTTAGCTATAGGTAGGCATCTTCGCATTGGAATAGGAATTATTGTCTCAAACCGTAATATTTTGTTGAATAGTACAAAATAGTTGTTACACCAAACCACACATTTTTGCTAAGAAATCTTAGTCATGTTTTTCTTTTTACAAAAAGAAAATGTACATAGCAGAACATTTCTACTCTTTACTACTTGAGATACCGCAAAGAACTGCGTGATTCAATATAGTAATATATGTCGGTCTGTCCGCTACCACGCTACGAAATTATCTTGCCTTCCTTTCTTTGTTATGGTAGATAATAAAAATAATAGTGCTAATATGGGCTTTGATATTAATTTAGCTAAAGATGTTCCTCCATAATCTTTGTAATAGTAAAGTAGGTGTATTTACTATAGCTACTTGCTGTAAGAAATAGTCATATTGCAAATGTATTGTTCTATGTTGTTGGATCAACCATTTTACTTTTTTCAGTAAAAACGAAAAATGTTAAGTACTTATTGTAAAAAGAAACCAACCAAACATCCAAAAACAATAGTTTATTAACCATCCACGTAGCATCCCCGTCAGAAAATGAAACGACTTATCTTGCTGGAACGCGATACGTTCGAACATATTTATTACAGATCCTATATATCGTGTTAGTAAGGTTATTGTAATAGGTTAGGTACCAATTATCAATCTGATGTTCTCCTAGGAAGCACTAGTTTGACAAAAACTAATTATTTAATACAATTCTCTCATCTGTTCTATCACCCTTAGTATATGCAAAGTTGTTTTAATTCAAAAATCAGGAAAACCTGCACAATCATAATAATATTCACCGAAATCCATTAGTACGCGCCATCATACAGACTACATCGTAGCAAATGGATCGTTCGGCCGCTGAATGGGCCCCCATTGCGGTCAGAGCAATACTAACCTACACAATGCTTCGCACTATCTACCCCTATGTTGATTCCAACCCAAAGTGGCTGGGCTATCACGCCGAATAACAGAACTTCAAAATACCAGCACGTATTTCGAGGTTGCCATTGCGATGATTTTGGTGGATTTTAACCACAGCCTTAGTTGCTGCTCGCTAAAGCGAATCGTGTCTAATAATAATAACAAACTTTGAAAATATCGGCACCTATTATGGAAAATAATATGAGGTAATTTTGCAAATCTCGTGTGTTGTTGTAGGTATTTGTTTTGATTGGGTTTACTCAGTGAGGGTAATTGAAAATTACAAAATTGTTCTGAGGATCTGCCTATTCTCTCTAAGCTACAAATACCATAACGTGTGATTTTAACATAAAATTACTTGATTTATCCGCCAGGAATCATCACCTACTTACAAGATTAGATATTGATGGACTCTGACATGGTCGTCTGTACTACATAGTTCATTCGTATTGGCATGTACGTTGTCTGTTGCTTTGCTATTGATCAAACAAATCTAGACAGCTGAAAAACAGAACGCCCCAAAAACTTGCCTTCAGGCAAAGTTACCCCACACAGTTCTGATGTTGATCTAAAGTGCCTTCACTATCGCTCTATAGCAGAAGTTGAAAATTCAAATACGTAATTGGCAACTGCAACTTTGGTAAGCGGTGTGGAAACGAAATTGCCGTTTCCTGTTTTAATTCATTTATGCCAACTTTACCTTGTGCTTTTTATTTGCTTAAGAGTTGATTTTTGCTCTACCTAATTTACCGATGAAACCATTTTTTTTACAAAGAAACTAAGTTTAGACTTACCTATCATTCGATTGATTTACTTTTACAATAACTGCATTAAATTAAATGCGATAATTCAACAAATAAGCAACGGCATACCTTCGATAAATTCCATGTATGTATGTATAGAAACATGGAGTTTATACACGCATGCACAGGCCATAGGCATGCCAGCCAATTAAATAGACCAAATAATAGAATCCTAGATGCAGATTAGATAAACCCACCCGGACATACAGCAAATCAGATTATGTGCTTTAGAAGCAGAGCGCACTCGTGTGCAACAACGGATACTGTTCGTATTACGTGTACGAGTAATTCTGGGTAAGACTTACATACAATACAGAGGTAAATTATATTTGTAATACAAAGCTTAGAACAACGTGAGCACTAAAACGTAACATTCAGTCGGACTGGCCGTTTTGCCGTTTTTCTACAACTAAAATACCGACTGACCAGCAATTAGCAAACATGACATTTTGCCTGCTTGGGTGTGGCAAATTGGGTAGGTCATGGGACTCCATATTAAGTACTACATATTATTAATAAAGCAAAGTCACTTCCTGCGTCTGTCCCTATGATTGTATGTACAAATAGGTCTTATATTAAGATGCAGTTTTTTTTAATTGATAGAGTGATTTAAGAAAAAGGCTTATTATGTATAACAATCATCATCATCATCACACCAGCCTATATCTACCAATACACATCAGGCTATTGATGTTCAACAGATAGGTACTTTGATACTTTAGGTACTTATATAATAGTCTGCGAATGTTCCTAACACGTTCCATGCGCAAGAAGGTAGGCAGGTTGTTTTTTACTGAGTGGACTCAAAAATAATGCTGAATTATTTACACTTTACTTCAAAAACCACAACAACCCAATACTGGATATAGTCCTCCTTAATACTCACCACGCTTGTTAGGCGTATTGGCGAACACAAAATGTTCTGCTGCTCATTCCCTAAATATTTCTCTTACAAATCCATGAGTAGAAATGGAGTGATGCTATCATAAGCCGATCAGCACCACGGTTCAAGTTTCCAATGACTTTTCTGACTGTTCTTTTTCTTTTCTATATTCTGGAATAACAGAGATCAAGCAATGTAATTAAATCGGACGTAATCAAATTTGTATTACCTGATCTGACATTACACTACACGGTCTATTGAACGGATAAGCTAATGACTGAATGTCAGGAATACTAAGAGCCCTTTCACACGTGCGATTTCAGTCGACGATTTCTCGGTGGAGCATGATCGTGGCGAGCTCGCGGCGACTTCGTATTTAGTAATGTTAGACCCGGCCTAAAAATTGCGGCGATATCGCTGCGAGCACTCCACGAGCACGCGGCGGTATCAAGACGATAAAAATTGCGGCGATATCACCCAGTGTGTAAATGCCCGTGTGAAAGGGCTCTAACAGTATTCATTTCAACCTACTAATCTCTATCAATAGTCAATTAGTAGGAATTGTAACATCGCATTGTTACGTGTATTATGTATTGAGTTATTTGTTTATTGCATGTCCACACAAAATACTAATTAAATTTATATTTGGAATTAAACTACAATAGGCAACCTAATAATAAGGTACAGCAACATGTTTAGTTTGGCTTTCCAAAACATCATAATATTGGTTACTATGTTCTGTATTCCCATTATACATACCTGCTAGGCTTACATAAATATAGATTAATTTATTCGAAACTTTTGTTTGGAGAAGTTTTGACTGCAAGGTCATTTCTTTTCAGGAGTGATTTATTTTACGTAAACTTTGTACGTAACGTAAGTTTCTTCCGATAGGTTAAAATTTTGTATGAAATAAAAGCTTCCAGTACTTACGTTTACTTGCTTTACCTGCTTTCATATACAAGTTATGTAACATTTTTTGCTGGCATCTATCTTATTAATGTAGTCTATAGCCAAAAAAAATTTACCATGTCGTTTTTCGACTGTTTCATACCTTCGGAATAAAACTTATTTTATGATCTTCTCTTCTCTTCGTGTGAGACACCAAGTGGCCCAAGGACTCGATGAACTCTAGTGTCAAAATTTTTCAACCGCGTTCTACAAGTAGCAGGCTTCTGACATGGTTGTGTAACGAGGGCCGTCTAAGTGATCATAGACAGCAACCGAGACCTACGGCTTAACGTGCCATCCGAAACACGGAACCATCTTACTCACGGACAATCGGGTGGCTCAGCCCGCAATGTCCTAACCAGACTGGGAACAAAGTCACAAACTGATAAATATCAAATTTGTGAGTGAATCACCGAGAATCGAACCCGGAACCTTCTGCGACAAAGGCAGTCACACTACCACTGCGCCACACCGGTCGTCAAATTGTCATTTTTTATGATGACCATAACCTATATACCTGACCAGACTATATTCAATATCGTGCACTCTCTCACGCTGGACTCAACACGTCTGCCGCCCGCTTCACGCCTCGTCTTGTGATTTCCCAGGGAAACCAGCCGCGAAATTGTATGTCGGCCTCCCGTCTCCCGTCTCCCAACACCCTTCTCACGTGAGTGTCTCAATTGGCACGTCTTCGTGCAAGATATAGATGTATTCCAGCTGGATACCGAACTGATTAGGTGTAAATTACTCATTATGTGAGAGGCGTGTACAATATTATACCCTATACGCTTGAGAGAATATTCCAATTTAGCTTCTAAATCAGGTACTTTTAGAACGTTTAATACCTATTATTTAGATAGAGAATTGATAAAATTTTCCTTTCTACGGGGTGTTAGGGACAGCGTCCCGAATACTGATAGGGTGCACGCAGACCATGAAACTGGACAACTTTCCCCTGGGAACATATGTCAGGGAACGACAAAAAAAATTCGACTTCCCATACAAAATTGCGATCAGCTGACTGCATTTACTATGGGAAACCAAACATTTTTTGACGTTTCCTGACATATGTTCCTAGGGGAAAGTTGTTCAGTTTCACCGTCTGCTTTCACCCTATCAGTATTCGGGACGCTGTCCCTTACACACCCCGTATACTGACAATATGTACAAATTATACTGTTAATTTAACGAAACCGTTCTGAAACAAACTTAATAAGCTAAAATTTTTGTTTCATGTCTTATAATGTTTTTTTTTTCAACAGTTACGACACAAGAGTCCCGGGGCCGGCTGGTCACTGGGCAGAGGAAGCGTTTGGAGATCGAGCCCTTTGGAACGACTATCCCTCTCCCGGGCTGCACCTTCGCAATGTGTTGGGGCGAGATAGAGCGATATATCGGTGTCGAGTCGACTACCAATACTCGCCTACTAGGAATTTTAGAATTGCTTTAGATGTTATTGGTAAGTCCATAATATTTTTTATTTTTTTTGAGTTTTTTCCATCTGCATGTATTTTTAGAACAGGTTATCTCGTATTTAGGATCCCCTGGTGTAGGATTTTCATACAAATATATTCCCTTGCTTTCTTTACTAGTGATACCTTCTAGAGCTATAGATTTTTATTAAATGAAAGCCTTCTAACGGCATGCTTCTACTATTTTCTTGTTTTGAAAAATAAATACGAGAAAATTGGAGCAGTTTTCTTTTTGCATACAAATTATTATTTTTTTTCTTTTCAGAAAAAAAATTGGGATGACTCAATTTTTTTAAAGGTATAGGTCTTTAGTAGACCTTATTTTAATTTTAAAAATATACAAAAAATAATACCTACTACATAGTTGGTAGTTTACTTCTGTAACTAAAATTTACCAATGGCAAATTTGTCTGGATTTCCTTTGCTAGTATCCACCTAGTATCTTTAGAATTAATCAACAGCTGTTGTTTTTTCTTTTATAAACGTGCAGATAATATCTTTTTAGGATTCTGTAGCTGAAGGGTTAAACGAAATTTTATTATTGAGCACTCGTTGTGTCTATCTTCTTGTCTTCGTGATAACTAGGTATAGACTTATTTGTTCGTTTTTATCTACCTGAGTTCAGATTCTGTCTGTACGTATACCATTAACGTAAATCGTTTCGACAGTTGAACGTAGCATATTGCTATTACTAGCGGTAACAAAAAATACTGAATACAGAACAAAAGAGGCTTCCGTGCAACAAACCTGAGTTTTACAACTCTTTTATACATAATGCTACGGAACTCATCGTGAGTACGTCTTGCACTTTGCCATTTTTTAATTAAATTTTCCTCTTATAGGAAACATTGAAAGGTTTGACTGTTTAGCAAAGTTTTCAATGATCATAAAGCTGGAATATTCCGTGAAATGTATTGTAAAAGCAAAGTCCTGTTTAACCCAGAAACTCTTTACAAACAAAATTGAAACGGTATTAATTGGAATAAAGTAATTTAGTTACAACTTTTAGTTTAGAACTAATAACATAAATAATATAGTTTTGGGTTATGAAATCCGTTGTTGTTCTCAATTAATTCTGGAAAATAATTTAATTAGAGAACCATTACTGTTTCTGTTCAATATTTTCAATTTTTATATGAACTAAGAAAACTGGATTGATTTATTTTGAATAGCAATCTTTCTCTAAAGGTTAAAAATTCAAAGTATTTCTGATTGCATTGAGTCCAATAGTGAATTTTTTTCAGTGAAACTTAGATATAACTCATAACTCTTTGTCGACAATTCTGAAAAAAAACGGATATATTTTTTTATCACATCGCTCACATAAAACTGGTTTTGGATCGATGTCATTGTAGTTTTCAACAGACGCTCGAACAAAACCGAAGTAATACAAAAGAAAGTTAAATGAAACGAAAAAAGTTTTTTAGCAAACGCCAGTGTTTAATATACCAATAGTAAAATAACCTAAACATTCTAAAGGTTCCTTTCGCCGGAGATTTCCTATCATTACGGGCGATCTCAAAAAAGGGCAAAACTTTAAATTCTCACCTAATCTCAAAGCAGTATCTGCTCTCCCCTTTTGTATTATAATAAAATAACTCACCCCAAAACACTAGGGTTACGAAAAGGTAACAAAAGCTATGAAAAGTCGTCGCGTACCGTCTTGGGCAATCTCGATAAAAATACTGGCGCGATCGTAAACTTGACCCTCCCTTATCCTGCTGGAATCAACACGGAAACTTTGGGCCAAGTCCGAACAGGCCAAGGATGATTTACGTTCAGCCGCTGACAATAAAAATGTGGGTCAGTTTGGAAATTAAAACTTTATAGCGACTTGGAGGTTATCTCAAGGGTTTCGGAGAGAGGATAATGTGAAAACGGATTACTTTTAACTAATACTTCCGTATTTTAACGGTTGAGGGTCTAAGACAAGAATTTTTGAAATATAATTAATTATTTCGTTTTTTTGCGATATTAAATGGGTCAATCAACTATTTCTTGTAAAATCTGATTTCAAAAGTTAAAAAAAAATTTTTACGAATTTTTCTTACATTTATAATTAGCATAGTAGCAATTTTAATCTAGTTCACAAATACAAGCCGTGCCGCGACCAACAACGTACAAATTATGTCATTTTCATCAGAAATATCAGGTGACACTCATCTTTCGTCCCTTGAGTAACCGATGTTTAGGTGATAACTTTGTGAATGAAAATGCATGTTTTTACATTTATTTTTTAATGAAATCGAAAGAACGTAGTAGTAGAAACTAGTTACAAACGTAAATTCTGATATAACTTGGATAGTCTTTACAAAAAAAACATAAACAAGGCCTCTTGGGTAACCGATGCAAAAAAAGGAACTTTATCTTTTGAGTATTTTGTACTCAGCGGTTCTTTTATAGAATATTTTATAGTATACGTAATTTAATCAATATTGTTTAGCGAACAGTAACAAAACTATCTTATTTAGCTTACTAAAGAGGTCAAAAAATAGAAAAAACCATTCAAATAATTGGGGACACATGGTGACCCAAGAGACAAATTTGGTGACTCAAGAGACCCTATTACTATAGCCTAAGGCTCCGCAACTCCAGAAGAGGACTTTTTAACCAGACTTTTCTTTTAATACTAAAAAAATTGTACTAATTATATTTGTCTAGATCTTGTTTCAACTTCTCTTTATAAAGTTTTTGCTTTTCTGCGTTTGTAAGAGGCATTTTTTATACCTAAAACAAAATAAGCTACGTAAGCACAGCAACCCATTACAGAACGCTGCAAACACAAACACTCATTCCCCTTATTACTCCTTAGAAAAGTTGTGGATATGCAGCAAACAAAATGATAGATTTCAAACGTTAAATCTACATGCAAAACCAATATGTCTCTTGGGTAACCAAAAATGTCTCTGGAGTAACCACAAAAGTGACCCAGGGGACTGGTTATCCAGGGGACATTTTACACTTAAAACTGATTTTAAGATCAAATTAAAGGTGCAATAATAAAAATTTAGTCCCTGATGACTTATTAAACCATAATGCAATATAAATAGACAACATAATCCATAGAAAAGTAAAAACTTACGAGTTTTGGTGTGGTTTGCCAGCGGACTAACAATAAAGCCACGCATTCAGTTCGCTGGCCGCAGTCAAAATGGCCAAGCGAATCAAAATTTCCCACGACCGCAACTTTGATATTATGATTCCCAGAGTTAATTCCTAGAGTCTAACGCACTAATAGCGCTATATCGCTCGCACTCACGTTCAACAGACGCGGTTACTCAGTGGACGGAGGATGTACTTAATTAGACGGGACACATTCGCGCGCAAATTTATTTTCAAATTATGGAAAATATAACACGACAATAGCTTTGTAAATTCCTACGCCTGTGCGCATTTGTATTTAAGTTCTAAAAATATACAAAATGAAACTACTTCAGTTAGATTTTTTTAAACCGGAGCAATTTATTTCTGAAGCTAGAGGTAAGGGGACACCTATCTTTTGTATGGGAACGTGTGTTAACTTCCCCTGGGTAACCAATATTTTTTGTTTAAATTCATGAAAATTTTACTCAGGAAGTATTTAAATTTTGTGGATTCATCCTGTAATTATCAATATTAATGCAAAATTATCGTTTTTCTGTAAAGTTTTGAAATAATTATAGTAAGTTCACTTGGGACAGGTGTTGAACAAAAAAAAGTTGATTGACCCAAATATTCACGCTTTCTTTTATAAAACATTCTTATTTTGCTTATCCAACAGAACAAACCTATCACGTTATGTTCCATGAATCCGTGATATTATGGGATTACACACACTCCTACCGAATCAGGCAAAATACCACTAAATCCGACCGTGTGTTCTACGCCTATTACTTGACCTTGACCAGTCATCGTGGACGCCGGTCGTAGATGACGCCTGTCGCCTATGTCACAGCATAAGGAACGCCTACGACACAGTTAAGGAAAATTGAGTACATCGATGGGTGAAAACGAAAAGGTCGTAACCCGTAAAAAGGTCGTAACCAACTAAGGGCACGCCCCTGATCAGCTGATTTTTCTCTATCGAACGGTCCGGGTCTCGTTGCTCTACGACAACATTTTTTTTCTAATTTGGGTTGCATTATGAAAAGTTTTACAGAATTTTTTTGTCGTAAGCCGGTCAAAAACCAGTGTTTTTAAGGCTTTTTGATTTACGCCAAATCAATGTTAGGTATTACCAATCTAGGTCTAGTTACACCCTTCTGGAGGTATGAAAATTTTACCATACTTTTATTTACGCCGTTCATTGTTGTTGACAGTTGATCGCTTACCTGATACTGATGAGGAAGATTAGATAGAATAGATTTAAAATATACTGACATTTGATCTCGTTTTTAGGTAGTAGTTAGTTGAATGACTTGGCAATCGCACCGAATGTATTAATTTTAATATGTTTTACACGTTAACCTTCTGTTCTAGTGCGATGGCTAAGTCATTCAATTTATTGTAAACATTACAATACATTGAAAATATCGATATGGTCACTATAAAATAATGCTTATTAACTAATTACGTAATTAATTAAGATAGATCTCTTAAGTGGGGAATGAACAAATCGATAGCCGACTTGGTTTCAAATGGATCTCATACCTTTTTACGGTTGAACAGCTCAGTTAGTCCATTGAATAAAAAGTTCTAGAGTGCGAGAGTTAGTAACGTAAGATGTTTCTTCGGAAACATGTCAAGAGTCTCTAGGTAATAAACATACTAAAACCCCGGGACACTAGGAGAAGCCCCGAAGTGGGGGGAGGGGGGGAAAGGGTCCATTTTTTCTTTTTTCGCTTAAATCTCAAAAACGGTACATGTTAGAGAAAAACGTTCAAGAAAAAGCTGAAAGGCCATAAAATTATCTACAAGTTATACCTCAATCACTTTTTCCTATATCCTACCGTTTCTGCGTTACACGCATTAAAAAATTATTCTGGCTCAAACAATTTCCCCATACTACATACCCATGTTTATCACATCAATCGATCAAAAAATATTTCTTTCTTCCATAAAACTTAAATGTGCAACTTGTGACCGGTACTGATAGATTGCTCTTGATTAGGTCTATCATTGGTAAAATAAACACATTCCTCCATGGAAGCCTTTAGGAGGAATCGATTGTCAAAATATTATATTAGGGTAGTTTTAGTTACTGAACTTGAACTATTTATTTTTTTCTTCCAAAAAAACTCAAAAGTGCAACTTGTGACCGGTACCGATAGATTGTTCATAATTAGGTCTATCATTGATAAAAATACTAGATTCCACCATGGAGGCGTTTAGGGGAATTGAATTTTATACGGGTAGTTACGATACCTCAACATTTTATTTTTTTTCTTCCAAAAAGCTCAAAAGTGCAACTTGTGACCGGTACTGATAGATTGCTCTTGATTATGTCTATCATTGGTAAAAAAAACACATTCCTCCATGGAAGCCTTTAGGAAGAATTGATTGTCAAAATTTCAAGTTCAGTAACTCAAACTACCCTAATATAATATTTTGACAATCGATTCCTCCTAAAGGCTTCCATGGAGGAATGCGTTTTTTTTTCCCAATTATAAAACTAATTAAGAGCAATCTATCAGTACCGGTCACAAGTTGCACTTTTGAGCTTTTTGGAAGAAAATAAAATAAAATGGTTAAGTTGCGTAACTACCCTAATATAATATTTTGACAATCAATTCCTCCTAAAGGCTTCCATGGAGGAATGTGTTCATTTTACCAATGATAGACCTAATCAAGAGCAATCTATCAGTACCGGTCACAAGTTGCACTTTTGAGCTTTTTGGAAGAAAAAAAATAAAATGTTCAGGTATCGTAACTACCCTTATAAAATCCAATTTCCCTTAAACGCCTCCATGGTGGAATCTAGTATTTTTATCAATGATAGACCTAATTATGAGCAATCTATCGGTACCGGTCACAAGTTGCACTTTTGAGTTTTTTTGGAAGAAAAAAATAAATACTTTAAGTTCAGTAACTGAAACTACCCTAATATAATATTTTGACAATCGATTCCTCCTAAAGGCTTCCATAGAAGAATGTGTTTTTTTACCAATGATAGACCTAATTAAGAGCAATCTATCAGTACCGGTCACAAGTTGCCCTTTTGAGCTTTTTGGAAGAAAAAAAATAAAATGTTCAGGTATCGTAACTACCCTTATAAAATTCAATTTCCCCTAAACGCCTCCATGGTGGAATCTAGTATTTTTATCAATGATAGGCCTAATTATGAGCAATCTATCAGTACCGGTCACAAGTTGCACTTTTGAGTTTTTTTGGAAGAAAAAAATAAATAGTTCAAGTTCAGTAACTAAAACTATCCTAATATATTATTTTGACAATCGATTCCTCCTAAAGGCTTCCATGGAGAAATGAGTTTATTTTACCAATGATAGACCTAATCAAGAGCAATCTATCAGTACCGGTCACAAGTTGCACATTTGAGTTTTATGGAAGAAAGAAATATTTTTTGATCGATTGATGTGATAAACATGGGTATGTAGTATGGGGAAATTGTTTGAGCCAAAATCATTTTTTAATGCGTGTAACGCTGAAACGGTAGGATATAGGAAAAAGTGATTGAGGTAAAACTTGTAGATAATTTTATGGCCTTTCAACTTTTCCTTGAACGTTTTCTCTAACATGGACCGTTTTTGAGACTTAAGCGAAAAATGAAAAAATTGTGTCCTAGTGTCCCGGGGTTTTAGTATGTTTATTACCTAGGGACTCTTGACATGTTTCCGAAGAAACATCTTATGTTACTAACTCACGCACTCTAGACCCCCTTTGGAGGTACTCATTCAATGGACTAAGTAGACTTGGATTTTTTTTTATATATTAATGTTTTTGAGGGGATAAAAGATATTACTTTTAAATACATAAATCGTAGTTTTATTTATAATACTTAATTATGCAACCATTCCTGTGCAACTATACTTAACACTTGGACGACTTTGTCTAGGTTTCATTACTATTTAGAGATAAGCAACAATTCCATCAGAACTTATTACAGAATATTTTGGAATGGTTCTTGTTTACGACAAATGTATAGCAAAAGTAATTATCTTTCTCACACTTACGTCCTCTAAGTCATGTATGTACTTTTCAGCCATCTTAGATACATCGTATAAAAAGTCTGTAAATGGATAGCTTATTCCGACTGCATACAAATGTGCGAACCATTTACGACCTTTTGTCGGTCAGTTAATTGAAAATCTTAGGGCGTAAGTAGTACAAAAACATACTTATCGTCACTTTAGATTAAAAATTATATTTTCAAATAAAAGGTATTATTATAACAAAAACATGTTCTAAAAATCAGCTCTAAATTACGCATACTTTTTGAGTTATGAATTTTTTTGTGATTTTTTTTTCGTTTTTTGGCTCTGGTGTAAAGTTGGCTATTTTTGGTTACGACCTTTTCGTTTTCACCCATCGACATGACTGACAGGTCAAAACGAACTATTTTTAAATTGATCTCAAACGATATTTTTCATGAAAATACTTACTGCAGGACCTATGACGTCTTATTGCGCTGTTTTGGATGGCGTCAGAACTTTATATATTTAATATACAGAGTGTAAAAATATTAGCTGCAAATATTTAAAGGGGGTGACGACCGATGTGGCGCAGTGGTAGTGCGACTGCCTTTGACGCAGAAGGTTCCGGGTTCGATTCTCGGTGGGTCACTCACAAAGATGATATTTATCACTTTGTGAATTTGTTCCCAGTCTGGTTAGGACATTGCGGGCTGAACCACCCGATTGTCCGTAAGTAAGATGGTTCCGTGTTTCGGATAGCACGTTAAGCCGTAGGTCCCGGTTGCTGTCTATGATCACTTAGACGGCGGTCGTTACACAACCATGTCAGAAGCCTGCTACTTGTAGTAGGCGGTTGAACAATTCTGACACTAGGGTTCATCGGGTCGTTTGACGACTCGGTGTCCCACACGAAAAGAAAGAAGATTTAAAGGGGTGAACTAGCCCATGAAACTGAACAAATCTCCCCTAGAAACATAGGTCGAAATAAGAGAACAACTTTTGGACCTCTCATAGAAAATTACGAGCCGAGCAAGTCAATTTGCATGGGAGGTCCTAATTTTTATTATATTTCGACCTATGTTTCTTGGGGAAAGTTGTTCAATTTCATGGGCTTATTCATACTTTAAAATGTTTGCAGCTAATGTTTTTACACCTTGTATAGGTAATTAACGACCCAGTCAACAAGCAAATTTAGTGGCATCTAAGAAAAGATAGAAAATCTGCGTTGTGGTCAACTTTTTATGCAAAGTTTATTTTTTAAAACTTAACGCAGAAACGTTGCACGGCCAGTCTATTGGCAAAGTGTTGGTCACTTTTGTATCGGGAATCGTAAAGAGATAATCTAGGATATAGCAATTCTACAAAATGTAATATTGATACAAGAATGTTCAAAAGAAGACTGACGGGTGGCTATGACATTTTCTACAGGATTGGTAGCAAGGTCACTCGAGTCGTGCGGGTAATATCGCGATAAAAGAGTTGACCTCTCAGAAAACATTCGACCTCCTTATCCTAAACTAAAATCAACACGAAACAAGCGTGCCGTTTAAAGACTCAGATTGTTTTAATAGCATAATTTTGTAATTTATTTGCGCAGTAGGTATGTAATTTACAAAACAATTAGCAGTGACTAGTAGATTCGGCTTGGATCATTATTAAAATTTTCTTGGACTGGACTAATGTTATAGTGATTAAGTCGAAACTATGAAAAAATACTTACAAATATTATGAATCCCTAAAGCAACTAAAATCAATAATACATCAGTTACATTATAAATTTCCAAGTAAAATATTTTAATGAACCTGATTCTTTAGTAAATCTGAGAATTCTCCATCGTTAAAGATGGATCATTAATCCAATTAAAACTGTGATTAGAAGAAAGTTCGTTAAAATATTTCAAGACTTACCTATCTACTTTCACATAAGTACTTGAATTTAATAGACATTCTCCTGGTAGGACTTGTCAATATTGCAAGAGTTTAAAACCAGAGATAATTTAATTTCAATGTCATAATTTCGATTTATGCAGAAGACTGAACGTGAACGGATCCGGTTCGCAGATCCGGTCTCAGCAGTAAAAATATACCAACGTCGTTTTTGGCACCAGTTCCCCGTTTTCATTTTTTGGAATTCTCATTCCATCGTCCCCACTTTGCGGCAGTGCACAAAACAATGAAGGAAGGCAGATGTTCATTCCAGTAAGCGATAGAAACAGCGAGGAATGGATATGGAAGCGCGTGATTGCCACAACCTCCTCTGAATACTCATATCGCAAACCTTTGTTTCCAGTCAACGAAAACATTTTCATTTCCTTCAGCCGCATTGGAGCGGCCCGCAGTTTGTTGATCCACAATTTGGGGCCGCTATTCCGCGTTCAAAGTTATCGATTTGCCGCGTACTGATTTCATTTCGATTTCTGAATATAATTATTAGGAAACCGTAAATACTGTAATTAGACAAATATGCCAAATGGGGAACAAAAAGGGTTTGAATGCCACCACCTATTATGTTCTGCTGGTTACATAATTTATTTTTGACAAGTCTGGTTGGTTAGTTGCTTTTGGCTACGTGCCATTTTCATAGTCCAAAAGTTAATTAGTGAGTTCTGAAAAAATATGGTTACTAAAGATTCTTTATTTTTTACACAGGAAATGTACATTTTGTAAATATCATTCATTGTGTGTATTTGTTATTATTATTTGAAACGATGTAAGTTGAATAAATAAAGAAAAGATAGGTATTTGAAAATATCTTGAAGCAAATGTCTACGTGATCGAGAAACTTTCCAACACCATCGAAAAACACTCGGAAGATAGAAAAACAGAATACCTACTGTATTACCCCACTGAAAATACTTAGATAAATCATTGAGCATTCTAGGAGAACAGGGTTCTTTCCAACACCTTAATAAATCTATCTTTTCTTTCTCAGAGCTCCCGGGAAAGCCCGTGATCTTTGATGAATACGGCAAAGAAATATCCGGAATCGCGGGGCCTTACAACGAAGGGGGAGATTTCAAACTTATTTGCTCAGTCAACGGGGGTGAGTACATGTTTTTATCTATCTGTCTCAGAAGTAGGGTTGTGTTTTTCGATAGTATGTATTCATACTGTAAGAGTACATGTGTACTAGGTAGTAGTCGACCGCGGCTCCGTCCACGTGAAAGTCGGTTATAATCTCATAGCATCCCACAGGTTTTTCAGGATAACAACAGATAGTTACTATCCTATACGTAAATCCAGGTCACTCTCTGTGTCCCAAATTTCATGAATATCGGTACAGTAGTTTTTGAGTGAAGAAGTACCAAACAAACATACAAATTTTCGCATTTATAATATTAGTAGCATTGTAGACAGAAGTGCAGCCGGAACTGCTATGCGAATGTTGCAATATAAATTAACGTTAGATTCGTCTTAGCAGCGTGAATGACTCAGAATATACCTATATTAAAATTTCATAATCAAAATTGGACAAAATCCGCAAAATATAAAATTTGTAATTACCACTGTCGGATATTTGTTTTTCATGTCATGTTATGTCATGAATTTCCTGCTCTCATCGGCCACTTGTGTGAGAGAAGGATAATTTGATTAGAGTAAAAAGACTTTGTATCATGAGCTTAATCAAACTGATTTAGCTGAAAACATTTTCTCTTGTATTTTGAGTTCCTGGAAAATTCTCTTTGGTAAGAAACTTACTCACCAAGAAGCTGCTATTGTCAATAGCAATATTTGTGACGTGATTCCCAACATTTATATTAATATAAACTTTCTATGTACGTTTGTAGCAAGTAATTTGATAGTAGTCGCAAGTAACAATAAAATAATCAATATTTCTTTTTCATGTGGTTTTAAGTCTTAGCAAAATAACATTGAAGTAATTTAAACCTGTTTTATCCGCAGGAAACCCGACTCCAAGACTTCAGTGGCTTCAAGGAGACACAGTCCTAACGTCATTAGGGGCCACTGAGCTTCAGCCTTCAGGAGCTATTAGATCGTTAACTCTGTCTATCAGAAACGCTTCCAGGGTGCATCTATCCAACGTTTATACTTGCACGGCGGATAATACGGTGTTGTCGCCGCCACAACGAGCTTCTGTACGAATTGACCTTTATTGTAAGTACCACTTTGATATTCGAAAGGGTCAAAACGCGACCAATTGCCGAGACATTGCCGGCAATCTGTCCGTTTGTCTGTGACCAGGAAATTCCAATTAAACTATGATTTTAGGAGTGTGAAATTTTATCAAATTCCATGATTCTGGTACCGCTATAATAATGCCAACAAATCCAAAAAAAAAATAGAGGGCTACCCTACAACGGCTACAACAAAAATATTTGTTTTTGTCATTTTTATTTGCATATAATACGGTATTCAAACGTAAATATACTTTATTGCATATTAAACAAGAAGCCTACGGACACGAGTGGTATTTGCAGTTAACTATTTTTTTTCTTTAGAGATGTTTGTTTTTCAATGAATATTTTCTTACCTAAAACACTTAAGAGTATAGCAGGGCAAAGGCATGGATACAATATTCTTATTTTTAAGTTGAATATCAGCTATATGCGTATTGTATTTGTTGGACCTTAAAAAGCGGCGAAATCAAATTTACTGGTGATGAATGACCTAAACAAAGTAGAGACTCAACGCTCAAGACGTTTTTTTTATGAAATATTCCTCAATTTTCAACAAACAAGACAAAAATATTCTGGCTGGTTCAAAGCCTTCTTAAATCGAACGAGATCAATTCCAAATTCTTTTACTATTACTTTTCCTCGAACCTCTGGGTTGTTATCAAATCGCTTTATTCCACTTGGTTTCTCAGATGATTGTCGTGGACTCTGGCTGGTTGGATATTCGATTCCTCAAAGAATAAAACAAATTACAAAAAGTACCTGTAGATAGAAGGCCTTCTCAAATTAAATTTCTATATAAATCTTTAATTTCATAAAATTAATTATTGTAATCATATTAGTATAGATACTATTGTAAGTCAGTGATAAAAACATTACAAGGCAGGCCTAAGGTGAGAGAATAGAAACTATGTACCTTCACAGGGAGATTTTTAAGGGACCGATACCGCCAAATTCCCTAGGCTAGGTAGCCGACTATGATAGAGAATGGGGTAAGGCAAGGAGAATGATGAAACCAAAACCTCAGACCGGACTTGGTAGCCAATATTTTTTTGGATAGAAAAGAGACTGCCTTTGTATACGAGATCGAAAAATTATCTTGCTCCTCAACGTTGGTCTTATAGTAGAAATTGTTCACTACCTTGAACAACGTGTCATATGTATTTCCTCCAAAACGCAGTGTATTTTTCCGCCCCATCTATGTTTGAAGAAAAGGATATCTCGTACCAGTTGGACGATGCGTGCTGGCAAAGTAGCTCGACAGTATCACGTCAAGATTTTGTATTAAGCTTTTCAGCACAGATGGAGGCAGTACTTAGCTCCACTTAAAACTTGGCATCGAAAACTCTCTAATAAAAGTACTCCCGCAGTGTAGACGTAATATATTGCCATGCCAGTATGTGGTGAAGTTTGCGAGTGCAAAGTGAAAATCATTAGTAAAGGTTCATGACAACTTTTGTTTGGATACTCGTCCTGTTTTTCATCAGTTTTGCGTCACACTTGCAGGAATCCCATCAAAACCAAAGTTATATAATAATAGAGATTAAATATTGCTTATCATTTTAGCACTGGGAATTTTAATTCAACATACTAGTTATGGAGTTATTGAGTGTCAAAGTCGAGCATCGAAAGAGACAAAAGTGCTGATGTTTGGCGCTTTTTGGTGTATTTAGTTCTAAATACGTTATTTTCGGTAAGCAGTGTAGAAAAGGTTTACGCTTCAGTATTTTTTTTTAAATAGGCAAACGTAGATTTTGAATTTTATTTTTATTAATTTTTCGGGTTTTGTGCAACAATTAACGTTGCTATTTTTCATTGAAATTGGGGATATTATATATTGCATTCATTTGTCTTGTTACGCAAGACACATGGGTAGCCCATGTACGGGCATTCTCCTTTCTTAGTTTGCCTTCAGATTGCTATTTGAGGGTATCTTTTTATACTTGACTACAGGCTTTGATATATCAACTTAATATTGAATGTAAAGTTTTAAACAGTTTTTTTTTACTTTTGCCAATATTCAATGAGATTACTCGATACAAATCGAATCTGCTTACCTGAGTAATAAATTGAATTGAATTGAATGTTGTTTTGTACAATGCTGAGTAGATATCAGCATTACTACGTTTTTCTTAATTAATTTATATTTGAACCCGTGACCTGAACGTGATATCGGATTGACATATTCATTATCAATTATCATTATTGACATATTAATTATAAGTCTTTAGTCAGTAAATTGTTATTTTTTTAACACTGAGGCTATTTTCAGTTACTATGTCACATTGATAAGATAGGGATAAATGAAAGAAGGGGAGGGGGGCCTTTGCGCTGCTGTGCAGTGGGACACTTCAGGCTCATAATAGGATAGAATAGAATATCATACTTATTTGTTGTAGTAAATCTTTTAAATTCATGCCAAGTACATGTCATTCATGAGGGTCCTCCACGCAGCAATTTGTTTCACAAAATCCATATTTACAAAAACTATATTGTACTTCATAACCAACGGACCTAATAGAATATTCAAATGAAATCAATTAACCTTTTGGCATTTGCTAAGAACGTTCTCATAGAAACATCAGAACAATCTGTACTTGTATCTCCTAAATCCTGTTAATTTAAGCGGCTGTTAATTAGTTTCTTTTTTGTTCACAGTAAGGCCACTCTCAGTAGAAATTCTGTCAAGAGAGCAACCGCTCTCTGTAGGCAGAAAAGCGGAGTTGTGGTGCAGATCCGTAGGTGCGAGGCCCCCAGCCACCATCACCTGGTTGCTGGGGGGAAAACCCATGAAATCCAAACAACGAGTAAGTACAAAGTAAACAATAGCTCCTAGTTTTATAAACTAGTTACAAAGCTTCTCAAATAAAGATGATTAGAATCCTTTTTTTGAATGCAATGCGTTACCTATCTGCTTTGCTTGGTTTACTTTGTCCAGAATATGTAAAAATCTTTTAGATTTATTAATTAATCGACAGCACCTTAACTCATAGCTGGTTCATATTTTTTTCATATGATAATTATACCTCTTTTTATGGTAATTTAATCTATTCTAACTCAGTTAAAAAAATATTGTAGGGATACGTTTTTTAAAAAAATAGCAAATAAAATTCTGATTCTGATTCTGATTCTAAAAGCAGTTCCATAAATTATAATAACTTTTAAATCAGAACATAGCTTTAAAAAATGCATTCCTTAAATAAACTTTGACTTTTCTGCAAGCCGCAGAATAAATGGTTCAATTTTATTGGACGGCAATAGTACAATGTTTGTAAATAAAGTGGCTCTTATAATAAAGTCTCAGTGGCCCAGCTGCATCAGTGGCATAGAATTCTCGTGTACATTTCTGAATGTTACTCATATTGCAGGAAATGGAAGACGGTAACGAGACACAATCGTTGCTGCAATGGACGCCATCCAAGGAGCACAATGGACAGGTGCTCACTTGCAGGGCGGAGCATTCGAAGTTCAATAGATCCACTATTGAAAGCAGACTGCCGCTCAACGTTTACTGTGAGTACCTGTTGAAACACCTACAGTTTTGCCTTCAATATTATTTATGGGTATTGATCATACCATCTATTGACGTGGTATAATTCGTTTGTCATAGATAAGGCTAGTGATTTGTATATTTGGGCAGATATTTTAGTAAAAATAACCCCGGGGTACATCTAAATTATAATAAAAACATCTCGATAGAATATTGTTCTGCCTACGTTCAATGCAACCACAAACTATTATTTTGCTGTCATATCTGGGCATTGTTCTCAAGCAAATAACAACTGAATACAAATAGGTAATCTTTTTACATTCTTGGCAATAAAGAAAGACAAAGCTTTTTAATATAGGTAGTATTTATGTGACGCAAACTTTATTAGTTGGTAACTAATTTTAATTTATAAATCTACAAAACAATGAAATTAGGTTCTTATGTACACAAGCAATTTAATCAGAATTTTAACAAGGTAGAACAAATAGGTCAAGTCCGAAAAAAGAGCTATTTTACAATATGCAGTAGTCGCAGTCTAAAATATTTTGATCATTCATTTAATTTTTTCTTACTTTGAAGCGCTACAGGTAATAGTTTTCGACGTGTGTTCTGTATATTGTAAAGAATAAAAATTATATAAGTTCCAATTGGGAACGATAAGAGCTATGAGAAACTTTTGATTCATCAGACATGAAGGTGGGATATGAACTTTGTTCCACTTGTCTATCAAAGACTCGCAGGTTCGGACAGAACAATGCATTTTAAGTTAATACATTCATCGTAGGCGTATCTAGTAGACACAAACATAATCGTGGTGATAATCCCGTTAATACTAATAATTTAAGTGTTTTGAACAACCGCGAAAATCTCAAAACATGTGTCTAGTAGAGTTCTGACCAAAATCTGTTTTGTGAATTCGTGAGACACGTTATATTATGTATATCGCGCCTACAAGTTTCATGGGTTAGGCAGTGATTAGGTATATACTTACTGTGATTTGATTATATTACGTTGAATCCTATTTCGTTTGTTTCTTATAATTAATCTAATCAGAGTATATGTAGGTACGTCTAGAAACAACTAAATCTATGCTATATACCTATCTAGCTTTTATTTCTTTTTCAATTTTTAATTTTTTTTGTGCGTGATAGTAATTGTCACTCTACAATCTATTATTTCTACAGACGTACCGAAAGCGGTGATCAAACTTGGATCCAAGATCAACGCGAATGACATCGAAGAGGGAGATGACGTTTATTTCGAATGCGAAGTAGACGCCAATCCGCCAGCTTATAAAGTCGTCTGGGAACATAATGTGAGTATTCTCCGATTCTATTTTAAGAAAAGATACGTTTTGACACACCCGTCGGAGTGAATTGATTTTGGATTGTGGAAGAAAAGTGACAGCCAGTGCGACAGTGAAGCTCTAGTGGATATCATGTTAAAATATATTTTCATGTTATGTTAATTAACAGGCTATAGCAGCTAGGCCCATGGCCAAGACTACATAAATAGCTAGCTTCCTACTTTTGTAGATATTCCCATAACTTTAATATTCAATCAGTGTCCAAAATGTAGTAATCTTCAAATAATGGGCTACGAGACACTTTTTGTTATCTTGTTCAAACAAAACAAAATATTTCAATACGCCAATAGTACCTTTACACATTCCTAAAAAAGGCAAAAAGAATAAAGACTATTTTGATGACCTAGCATTTATCTGTAAAGACTTTGTACAATGAAATCTTATTCTGCAACATAAGCGTATCCGAATCCTTTGTAGTAAAAACACTCAATTTTCACAAAGAATTGTCACTGAAAACTGTTTTTATTTCTAAGTGTTTCTAAAGAAAGTAATGAATAAATTTTATCTCTAATTAAACCGTGTAGTTCAGCAAAAACAATATCTTAATGCAATACTAATGAGATAGATGAAGTCAAAAAGACAAAACAACGGCAAAAACACTGATAAAGATATATTTTTATCAAAGCATACGACATGCGACATGCGTTAGTAAAATAAATGGTTTTTAGCATTAATATTATTAAAAGTTGTTTCTACTTTGTTCAACTCATAAACGTATTGCATTACAGTATTATTACCTACTCATTAATAAAGTTTTATTATCACCATAATGTTTTTTTTACAATACAGCAGTCATAACAATCACGATATTTCGTTCATGTCAAAGGCCTTTAAAGCTCAAATAGACCTGCAAAACCTCTATTAATAAAGGCCATTCGAGCAGCAAACGGTCATGAAATTGCCAATAAATGGCGCGGAATTTAAAAAACGTTTGTAATAGCCCGCATGTCAATAACAACTGCGTTAGAATAAACATGGTGCTGCAAAAATGTACTTTTACACACGACCAAGTAAAAATACAAATACGTTTTAAACTAACTCGTTTTTATTCTAATAAATAAGAGTAGTTTGCATACACGTTGAATGGAATAGATTGCTTTATCTCGATTGTTTTTCTTAGTTTTTATTATATTTATTACTTGCCTTCCAGCACATGAGTGTTTATCATATTTTCATTAAGGCACATCAAAATTTAGAATCTAAAATTGCTTCATTCTTAGCTAGGAGGAAGACAAAGCATTATAAATAAAGTGTTAAAATTAACTGGTTTTTTATATGGCTCGCAAAGTAGAAAGTAAATAAAAAATAAAAATAAATAAAGCGTTTATTCAGATTAAACACACTTAAGCATTATGATTTTACTCTGCCAAACTACAGCAATAGTTTGTTGACATTTTCTTCATCTTTGTATACCTAATGTTTACGTTCTTTGTAGAGATACATTTCGAAGAAATCTGTATTACAACTATTTCTAACCTTATATTAACAACTATTTACCTACTTTAAAAAAAACCGTTCAACCTTCAATGAAATAGTCTCTGAACAAATGTCATAGTTTTTATTAGCTGAGTGTTAGTAAACCGTCAGATTTTTATAACAGCTTGTGTACTATAAAAGCACGTTTCATTTCGCCCCCGTACAAACCGAAGCTGCTTTTTGACGAGTTCAATAACTGAACTGTGAACTCGTTGCGAATTCGAATGCAAAAATGAATACGTGAGCGGCTTGCATGGCTGCAGTTCTCGACCAGTTATGAGTTTATTTAATTTTGTACCGTCGAGCACAAATTTATAATTTTTATTCTGTGGACTGTAAAAGCTGGACTGGACTATTTCGAGACAGAAGTTCTGTGGGACTGATATAAATACATAATTGCTTAGTACAAATATACTCAAGCTGTAGCAGGCAAATCTTTGGAGGGTGGCATTTTAGTCAGTTCAAATTATGTCGATAATTTACCCTGGTATGTGATAGGATGACTACTGCGTCTAAACTATGAATATGTCTCAAGAAATAGTTTCAAATTATTATCCTTTCAAACAGACTACTGGTAACTAATAGATTTACATATTTGTGTACAGTCATGATAGACATGTCGGTCATGCAAAACTCATCTAGGAAAAATAACTAAGTATTTATTAATAAACATTGCAGCAAACATAACGAGCACCTTCAAGGATAATCTAAACAGTATTTTTTATTTGACAGGATGTTCAAATCCAGCACAACAAGGCAGCTGGAGTAATCCTTGCTGGGAACACAAACCTAAATCTAAGAAACGTCTCAAGACACCAGGCTGGAAAGTACACCTGCACCGCTTCCAACGTAGAAGGAGATGGAAAATCGTTGCCACTGCATGTGCAGGTCGTTTGTAAGTATAATAATATCAGAAAACTTTATACTTGTTGTATCTGAAATCTTTTCCCGAGATACACGAGACTAAAACAGCATACTGATGCTTTCTTCAGCTACTGCTGTAACAGTAAATATATAAAACATAAAAAGTCATAAAACATAAAAAGTTTTGTTTGGGTTGGTGCAGTTAGGGCTTGGATTAAAAAGTTTTGCTCCACTTTATCATAGGGTATGCCAAATGCTCTCTTGTCTTGGCGACATTTTACATAAAAATATTTGCCCTGCAGTGGGACGACAGTGGCTAATAATAATAAATTAGTTCTATATTCAGCTAACTTAATTGCTAACAGTGACAGAGTGCGGCAATTGAAATACTCGTAGCAGCACAAAATTAGGCCTATTCCTAGCTGGGAAAACTAGCCTCGTGTATCTCGTGCATAAGTGCCTAAAAAGTTCTTAGTCAAATAATATTTTATTGCGAACCATAATGTTTAACATGCTACCCTAACTACCTTTTACTGTAAACATATCTTTATACAGATAGACTCATTGAGATGTTTATAAGATAACAAAAGTCTGACCCAAAATATACCTACCATTACAAAATTATTCCTCGTTTTTCGCTATAATGCTTTTTTCCCTTTTAAGTTTATTCTAAGGAAAAATGAAATGCCATTACTTCGTTTTATAGTAGGCAACAATAGGCTCTTTTATAACAGAATGATTAATTTCTGACTGTAACGACGTTTCTAAAGAATTACAAAACGGTCCTCTTTCTGCCAATTCTGGCAACCTAAATTCAATTTAGGAATAGCTTAGTCACTTGATTTTATGTCATTGTAATATTTATTTTTTGTCTTCTTCATTCAATTACGAAAATAGATGACATCCACGTTTTGATGAAATTTGAATTTTACAATCTTGAAGCAACATGAACGATCTTCCGTCGTTGTTCTATAAATAGTTTGTCTGTTATTATGTTTATTTTTATAATTGAAAGTAGTAGTTGGCCATTTATTATAATTTACGTCCAAATGTACACAAATTTAAATAAATACAAAAAGTAATACCATCATAAACCCCAAAATAATGTCGTTTCCTGAAACTTGTTTTTTGCTTAAATTTATTAAATTCACACCGCATTCTACATTATTATACCAACTTATAGATATAAAATGAAAGCAGGTTAACTTAATGTTGTCCGATTTAATTCACTGGCACAATTTGTATGCACAACTGGAACACACGGTCTGTTTAATTAGTAGTGATCATTTATCATTCCTTATCTAAATATTGATGTTATGGTATCACGTGAAAAGTTATATATAATACCTGCTACCGATCTTTATCAAAATAATTGTCATTTCCTATGCTTTATCAGTGTGTTTTTTATACGGTTGTTGTAAGTAATGAAATTGCTTCGTTTTTAACTGAATTAAATGAAACGTAGGTTATATCTGTCAACTTATTCATGTACGTACCTATTTGTGAACACGTAAATTCTAATCGATTGGCTCCGAGCAATGAAATTTTACGTATATTAACGTATAAGGTGTAGTTTTCTTAAATTTTAAATTACCTATCTAGCTATATCAGTTACAAGAAAGTTCCTTTACATGATTTTTACAACTATTTTGATTTAGAAATATTGATTGAAAAGCTTATAACAACACCACTTGTGTGTCTGTGTTTACCAAATTCCAGTTTTGTTTTATTTTGATTGAAGTGTTGTGCTAACGTTTCCATAGAATTAAAATAAATATGCCATGATACTGCATAAAGCTAAAATATCAGTTCAATTTTAGTCAACAAACTGCTACAGTAGCAGTACTAGCTAGTATACTCGTAGGTACCAACTTTTGAAGTTCCATATTGGTTTCAGCTTTTCATTCATTAAAGCTGGATGCTACGCCGATAGTAACAGGACAAAAGGTTTTTTTGAATAAATATAAAAGTGGCTTAATCTGAATTGTTCTGAATGTCAATACGACGAATTTATTACTTGAATGGGTTTTACACAATGTGCATTCAGTTATAACTGTTGATTTATAATATCAAAATACAGGCAAGTGCTGCCACCTACATTGTATGAGGGTACCTTAAATACCAAAATATATTAGTCTGTGTCCAACCACCTACGTGTTTCATTGAGAGGTTATGGGCTAACGTTTTTTCCAAGTAAAAATAAGCGATTTAATTCCTGTAGTGTTGTGAAAATGGCCACAAATATGTTAGTAAACGTTCCAAAGTTGCGTGGACGAGAAAATTACGACGAGTGGGCGTTCGCAGCCGAGAATTATCTTATTTTGGAAGGCGCCGAAAAGTGTATCAAGAATGAAACAACGCCGCCGACTCAACCACCGGCAGATGATGCTAAAACAAAAGCGAAGCTGATTATGACCATTGATCCATCATTGTACGTGCATATAAAAGGTGTTGCAACTACTAAGGAGCTATGGGACAAGCTAAAAACCATGTTCGACGACTCCGGGTTCACACGAAAAATAAGTTTGCTGCGTCATCTCATATCGATACGTTTGGATAATTGTGAATCTATGACATCCTACGTAACTCAAGTGATTGAAACGTCGCAGAGACTAAAAGGTACGGGATTTGAGATAAATGATCAGTGGATTGGTTCATTGCTGCTTGCCGGATTGCCAGAGAAATATTCGCCCATGCTAATGGCGATCGAACATTCGGGTATCGAAATAACGGCGGATTCCATTAAAACTAAGTTGTTAGATATGGAGTGCGGTGCAGAAAGTCAGAGCGAGACAGCACATGCATTCGCCGCGAAGAGATGGCAACTAAAACGCACTACTACGCAGAACAACTTTAGCGCGCATCGTAGCGAGAAAAACACGCCAAGTGGTTCGACAAATGTAAAAAGTTCATTACCTTCCTCGAATGTAAACAAGGTGATCAAATGTTATATTTGCAAAGAAATTGGACATTTTCGAAGTAAATGCCCACACTTTTCGCCCCCGGGATCAAAAAACAAGCATACTATTGCATTTAGTGCTGTGTTTTTGAATGGAACTTTCAAAAAAGACAGTTGGTACATCGACAGTGGCGCGAGTGATCACATGACGAATCGCGCAGATTGGATGATAAACAAATCAGAAAATCCACAGCCTAGGAACATAATAGTGGCAAACAACTATTCGATTCCTGTATTAGGACGTGGCGAAGTGCCGATTACCACGAACTGTAATGGCACTGATTGCGAAATTGTCATCAAGAATGTGCAGTGTGTTCCAGAATTAGCAACGAATCTGTTATCCGTTAGTACGCTATTTGCGAATGGAATTAGACCTGTGTTTGTTCCCAATGGATGTAACTTGTATGACAAGAGAAACCAACTGGTGGCCACAGCTTCATTGGAAGCAGGTATTTACCGACTTAACATAAGTGAGAAGTCAGGTTGTTTACTGATGGCAGGCGCCGCAGTAAGTGGCGAAACATGGCATAGAAGAATGGCACATATCAATAGTAGTGACCTACATAAAATGAAGACAGGAGCTGTCAATGGAGTTGATTTTCCAGAAAAATGTAACATCAATATGTCAAAGTGCAAGGTTTGTTGTGAAGGAAAATCTGCAAGGCTGCCATTTACCCACAAAGGTACGAGGTGCTCAGAAGTCTTAGAGGTCGTGCATGCTGATATAGCAGGACCAATGGAGGTGAATTCCATGGGTGGGTCCCGTTATTTTTTAACATTCGTAGATGACTATAGTCGAATGTTGTTTATCTATTTTTTGAAGAGCAAAGATGAAGCACTCGGTTACTTCAAGCATTTTAAAAGCATGGTGGAGAACCAGAAGAATAAAAAGGTCAAGATATTGCGGACAGATAATGGAAAAGAGTTCTGCAATAATGCATTTGATGAATATTTGGCAAATAATGGAATTGTTCACCAGAAAACTAATCCGTATACCCCTGAACAAAATGGATTATGTGAGAGACTCAATCGCACAATAGTAGAGAAAGCTAGGTGCCTACTATTCGATGCTGATCTCAGCAAGTGTTTTTGGGCTAAAGCATCACACACCGCAGTGTACTTGAGAAATCGGTCTGTTGCTACTGGTCTTGATAACAGAACTCCATATGAACTATGGACAGGTGAGAAACCAGACCTTAGCCATGTACGTATCTTTGGCAGCAAAGTCATGGTTCATGTACCCAAAGAAAAAAGACTGAAATGGGACAAAAAGGCAACAGAAAACATTCTTGTGGGATACTCTGACACAGTTAAAGGATATCGTGTGTATGATCCAGTTAAGAAGACTATTAGTACGAGCAGAAATGTTGTGGTGATGGAAAATATAGAAGAAAAAGAAAAAGTAGTACCAATGTTCATTGAAGATGAAAAAACTGAAAAGGAAGGAAATACAGTTTCAGTGGGGGACAAAAAAGAGACAGATGTGAAAGAAGAAATCAATGATGACTCAGATACAGATGACAACGGTTCTATGGAGTTTTTTGATGGTTGTGAAGACAAAGATCCTGTGCATCATGATGATAGAACTGAAGACGTTCCTGTAAATAATAAAAATGATGAAAGGGTTACAACTGAACATGAAAAAGAAAAAAGGTGTGTTCGAGAAAGACGCAAGCCTGATAGGTTTGGTTATACTAACCTGGTCGTCCCTGAGAAGAAAACAGAAGAAGATTCTTTATCATTCAAAGAAGCTATGAGTGGTCCTGACCGTAAACATTGGAAAAAAGCTATTGAAGAAGAGCTAAAATCGTTTGAGGACAATTGTGCTTGGGAGTTCGCTAAAGCTCCTGAAAGAGCTACTAAAGTGAAGTGTAAGTGGGTGTTTAAAAAAAAATATGACGCTGACAATAAAGTGATTTATAGAGCAAGACTGGTAGCAAAAGGCTATACACAAGTTCCCGGTATAGACTATGATGAGACATTTTCTCCGGTCGTCAGACACTCAACGCTAAGACTTTTGTATGCTTTGTCAGTGCAGTTAGGCTTAGATATAACTCACTTAGATGTTACCACTGCTTTCCTCAACGGAGACTTGAAAGAAAAGATTTTTATGAAAAAACCTGATGGTTTGACTGGCTCCAGTTCAGAGGGGGAAGTCCTATTATTAAAGAAAGCGATATATGGACTAAAACAGTCATCGCGGGCTTGGTATGAAAAAGTAAATTCATGTTTAATCGCTTCAGGTTTAAAACGTTCAGAACTGGAACCATGTCTGTACACAAAAATAAATAAAGATGTAAAACTAATAATTTGTTTGTATGTAGATGATTTCTTTATTTTTTCAAACAATGTGAATGAAACAAAAAACTTGAAAGAAATGTTATCAAATAACTTTAAGATTAAAGACTTAGGTGAAGTCCGGCAGTGTCTTGGGATGAGAGTTACTGTAAACAAAAAGGAAAACTATGTTAAATTAGATCAAGAACAATATATTGAAAAATTGTTGAATAAATTTAATATGTTGGATTGTAAAGAATTTGATACTCCTTTAGAGCCAAAAATGAATTTAGGTAGAGCAGATGTTTGTAATACTGACTTGCCATTCCAAAAATTAATAGGTAGTCTTATGTATTTGGCAGTACTTACAAGACCAGACATTAGCTACTCTGTAAGTTACTTGAGCCAATACAATAATTGCTATGACCAAACTCACTGGAAATATGCAAAGAGAATTTTAAAATATTTGAAGAAAACTAAACATTTTTCCATAAAATATTGTAAACATGAGGGAATAGAGCTGCAATGTTTTGTAGATGCAGATTGGGCTAGTAACTCAATAGATAGAAAATCCTTCACAGGATATTGTTTTAAGATGAGTGGTTCTGTTGTTTCATGGCAAACTAAGAAGCAGACAACGGTAGCATTGTCCAGCATGGAATCAGAGTATATGGCTATTTCAGAAGCATGTAGAGAGGCTATTTACTTAAGAAATTTGCAGTCTATTATAACTGGTAATATGTATACTCTTGAGATTTTTAATGACAGTCAAAGTGCTCAAAAGTTGTTGCATTCTCAAATGTTGCACAAGCGATCTAAACACATAGATGTTAGGCATCATTTTATAAAAGATTTGATAAATAATAATGTAGTAAAAGTCACATACTTACCCACTGAAGAAATGCCTGCTGATATATTAACAAAAAGCTTACCTGTTGTGAAACATTATCATTTAATGGATAAGTTAGGTATTTCTGTGTAAAGAAGTTTGTTATATGCATAGTGTTCATACAGTGTGTGTGTATAACTTACCTATGTTTAGGGTGTTAATTTTGTATTTCTGTGAAAAACATTATGTATGCAGTAGGTATGTTGTAATGGGTTACTTACGTATAAAATGAATATTATTTTGATATAGTGGGGGTGTTGATTTATAATATCAAAATACAGGCAAGTGCTGCCACCTACATTGTATGAGGGTACCTTAAATACCAAAATATATTAGTCTGTGTCCAACCACCTACGTGTTTCATTGAGAATAACAATAACTTGTATCTGAAAAATAATATTCAACTATTCGATGACTTTGCGATCTTTCTAAAAGCTAAGAGACAACTGTAAAATAAACCACGAACAATAAAACGTAATTTTTGTTTATGGCTTGTATGAAAAGTTAGGGCATTTCATTTACCGATGTTAAACCGTATAAACCGGTTAGTTTTTTAGATACCCCTTATTTTGACGCTTACTCTCGCAGTTTTTTTATCCGCCTTAAAATTATGCTGGTTGTGACTTCATTAATAATAATGTGTTATGCATTATTTTTTAGTTAGGTAACGAATAATCAAAATATAGATGAACCAACAAAAATATTATCAGCATCCTTCAATTCTGTAAAAACAGTGTCATAATACCTACGTAAAAAAGCAATTTGCGGTAAAGATATTCTTGTTTTAAAGAAATCACTTTGATTTTTTCCTTAGATCGGCCCATATGCCGGAAAAAAGAAATGAAACTGATCGGGGCTGCTCTTCAAGAACCATCCAGCGTGGAGTGTGAAGTGGACGCCTTTCCCCCACCAGATACCTTTGAGTGGACACTCAATAACTCCGCAGGGTCTATAAAGGTTGATCCGGTAAGTATTTTCTTCATACCGACGTCATTGAATACCTTTAAAGGAAAAAAATATTCTTGATTCTGAATAAATTAGGTCATTAGGTCAATGTAAACGTAATTAACCAGCATTCTCTTAAACATCTAAAATACTTTTGTCTCAATCTTAGGCAAATAAATTTTCCTCAGGATTCATAAATTATTCCGCAACCATCTTGAATCGTACTCAAATAAATGTATTGTTTTTGCAAAAAAACATTGTTTAATAGAATAGATATTAACTCAAACATACTTTTATTTATTCTTACAATAAATTACCTATATCGAAAATAACCAATAAAAGACTCGGTACGTGGGACGTGATTTATATAAAACATTATTCCAATCACGAATTCAATACGGAGTTTCAAGACTGAACAAATACAACCACTTTATTTGCTACTATCTTTATCTATTCCGCACGTATCTATAGACCATCGAGCCCTTTAGAACCTGCATACAAAGGCATGTTGACCCTCACGATCCCGTCCCAAAACCCATCAAGTGTTTAGCGATTGCCACCTAAAACACACCTTGTATCAGTAGGATTAAAGGCCAAAATATGTTGGCGATTAACACTGATTCAAACACAATAATGGTATGTGCCTCGTCCGTATATTATTTGCAGTGCTGTAATACAACAGACATGTTGGCAATATCTGTTTTACATATTACATTTGAAAGTCGATCTTTGGTTCCGATGGGATACACTGTAGGTATTTGTCTTACCTACAGTTCTGATATTAAATTTCTGGTCAAACTACCTTTTATGTCAAAGTTCCGTAATTTCGTAGATGGGTGCTTTTGTGAGCCATTTTATGAATAGTTCTCACGTCATCGCTAATGGTGGTTGGGTATTTTATGTCGATTTTTAACGAAAATAATTGCAAATAATTTTTGAGCATAGGATTTTTTTTATATACGTACATATACTTAGACATTTTACGTAAACGTTAGTGTAAATGTTGACTAGTAAAGCATAGTAGAACGAGTAGCCCAAAAGCTAGCTAGTATTCTTTGCTTATAGCCAATTTTAAAATTTCGATATTAACTTTTTGTGTGGTTGTTCGACGTCTCAGAACACCATTTTATTTATCATTATTGCAGCTCAATTTTTCCCATAGAATAACTATATAACATATTTTTAAAAGCAAACTTTTAGAACCAAATTTTCTTAAAATATTCATATCAGTAACTTTGTTACATCGCTGACCAATTTTTCAACATAGTAGCAGGTAGCGTCCGGACCGAGCAAAAATATGAAAATATCCCGAAGGATCGTGTCCGTTGGAATACTAAAGTTACAAATAAAACTGGAATCGACTCCAATAAACTTCATTGCAATGTATCTGCGTGCGCTTTTCTCCACTCTCAAGCTTTTCTAGAACTTTAGCAATAAATTTATGCAATATTACTAGCATATAATTTCTTTTTTTATTTTCTCAAATTAAGATAAAATTGTAAGATCAGTTTATTCGAATAAACTAAAATAAGAAGAAAATTACTTAGACAATTATGTAATTTTTACCTACTACCTACAGTACGATACAGTTCCTAAGACAGACCTACTACTAGGTAGTAGATTTTCCCTGGTTGGTAGTTTGATTTGTTAATATCCTAGGGCGGGCACCCTTCTATTTCATAAGGCCTACATACGGTAATTGTTACTAATTGTTAACAAGTACATGTCGACATCGTTGGCGGACAGCAAAATTACTGCAGTTCGTTAGAACCTCGGCCCGAGCTACTTACCGATCACTAAACATTTTACTTTCGTAGAAACCTTTGCTTCAAATTTCTCAAGAGACTGAGAGTTTCTAAGGAGTTTCTCAAGAAAGGGCAAAGGTATGCGAAATAATTCCTTTCTGAACTGAATTAATAATAAACATTTGATGGTAATTCTGAATTTTGAAAACCCAATATCTTGTTTTAAATATTATATGATAGGCATCTTCTTAAAATTTATTTTCGGCTTAGTTGTTTGACAAAGTATCCTGGATTATTACGTGGGGAATAGTCGTTTTCCCTAAGAAATATGTAACGGCAGTTCTTCACTATGTGTGATTATTCCCAGTTTGGCAGGTTCAAAGACCTATTTACTTGTAATATAGCTGCATCCATTTATGCTGGATATCATGACAAGCTATAGTCCCGGTAGGAACTGTCTATTATTATACCCTAAATGGCTGTTGTTTTACCTTTTTTTGTTTTTTTTTTTAATCTGTGATGGGCTTACTCTTGACCCCAATCTTACCCTATAGCAGAGATGGGGTCTACGGTGGAGCGAGCTTGCCCAGAAGATGCCTATTCACTCTAGAATTAAAGAGATTCAGGTTATATGCACTCGAAACTACAGACGCAGCAGGCAGGGAATTCCATTCTTTAGCCGTGCGCTTAACGAAAGGTGATTTGAAGCGCTTAGTGCGTAATGTGGGTATTTCAACTAAGAACGGATGGTAGCCGGCCGTGCGTTTGCATGTCCGATGGAAGAAAGGAGACGGTGGTATCAGCTCGCTCATGTAGCTCACGCGCACACTCTCCGAAGTACAATCTATAGAAGACCGATAGGCAAGCAACCTTACGGCGGTGAGTCAGGCTGTGAAGCTTGGTCGCCACCAGTTTTACCTACACTAAATAAGATAACTAAAAAGCCTTACCTATATAATATATCTTTCTTTGTTTGGGACACTGAGTCGTCCAACGACCCGACGCCTTACCTGGCAATACGTATTAAAAACTGATACCTATAGAATACATGAGATCGTTAGTCAACTAGCTATTCCACACGGTTATATGCAGCTATTGTTTGAAATTGTATGAAACTAAACTAATTACTTATGTTACAATTTTTACGCACAGGATCGCTTCACAGTCGAAGGCAAAGATGGCCGGTCGGTGCTTACTTACGTCCCAGTATCAGACGTGGACTATGGCATGCTTTCCTGCCGTGCAACGAACTTAGCTGGACAACAAGTGGCTCCGTGTGTCTACACCCTAATGCCAGCTACAAGACCTGACCCACCGACGAACTGTACCGTCTATAACCTGACGGATGACTCTTTGGACCTCATGTGTTTTGCCGGTAAGATACTGTTCACTGTAAGCCATTTTGGAGCTTTCTATCAACTGTAACGTTTGTTACATCTGACTGATATTGTTTTGTAAAAAAAAACTATGAAAAAATAAAGTATCTATTAAAATTTAATTAAAATTAAAATTTATTTTATTTATCTAAACATCGCAGAGCGGTACTCCACACCTATGTTTAGTTATAAGTTATTTTATAACTTCTGATAAATAAGTTTTTATTTAACTAGACAGAATTCATTTCCTTTTAAATACTTGTTTGTTTCCAAATGTAAATGTTTTCGACAGCTATTTTGTGAGATGTAACTTCATATTTTCACATCAAACAAGTTGCAGATCTCCACCAGCCCACGTATAATGAATAGTATGAATATTAAACAATATCACTTTATTCCTTTAAAATGAGATCTAATAAAAATTGAAAAAAAAAAAATCAATGAACTACAAATTAAATACTTGTATGAATAAACTATCATTTACATTTAATTCGAAACGTACACGATATGTAACCTGACCTTTACCGTATTCAGACAAACTAATAGCGCAACAATGTTCACAGAAATTAGGTTAGGATTGATTGATGAGCGATGATCGGCATAATCAAATGCAGAACGTGATTACTACCCGCATTTCACCTGATTAGGCTTAGGTGGTTCACGTACGCATCGATCAATGTTGCGATAATTTATGATGATGATGATGATAAAAGAAGATGATCTTTCCAAGAATCTTACAGACCGATTTCGGCCAAGGCAATAACTTCAACTTTTTCAGAGCGGCGTTGATGCTCTAGGAGTTTAGCTAAAGTAAAAATAAAAAAATAAAAGTAAAAATAAATTAGATCAACCTAAGCATAGACTATACGTAGCTAAAGTTAGGACTTCATTTGAAGGTTTAAGTATACGATACTATAACAAAATACCGAAAGATATATTTAGTTTGTCTGAGAGTAAATTTAAATCTATTATTAAGAAAACATTATGTTATAAAGCCTATTATAAGTTAGATGATTACGTTAATGACAAAGAGGCATGGTCCTCTGAGATTCCAGCGCAGCACAAGAAACATGCAGTCATTTTTAATACCAAATCGGGACGTGCGTGGAATTTAAAATTGACATAAATACCCGTAATAAGAAATACTTTATAAGACGAAACAGATAGAATTATCTACTGTAGTACTTTTATTTTATTTAAGCGTAGTCGTCTTTTGGGCTATTAATATATTTTAGAACTTAGCTAGGTTAGCTTAGGTCCTATGGTACAAATTGTTAATTGAGAATAGGAGCACTTTTGAGCAGGTTTTTGGGTGGTTTTCCTGTTCAGGGGGTCCGGCTGATTTACATGTCACATGTAAATATATATTTTTTAAATATTCACTTTAATTGGTTGACTTCGTACATTGCGGTGGTGGCGTAAGTTACATGCTGTGTGGTCAGCCTGGCCGGCCCCGAGGCAGTGCCTTTTTTATCCCACTCGTGCCGCGTTTCTACTAGGAACATAAAATTGTTATAAAAAAGAGAAGATTGTGTCTGACAATTTTCTCTTTTTTACAATGACTAATTTATTTTTAGTGACAGTATTGTATTGTAAATTTTTGACTTTCTGAAAGTATTCGTTGTGAATCTACTTGGAAATAAATGATTGAAATTTGAAATTAAATTTAAATTTGCTACTGCAAATTTGTATTAAATGCATACGGTAATGCTAGATTGCTCTTAGCTAAATGACAGTCGCAACATGTGGGATGGATGTCAACCCTGGTGTCAACCACGTTAGCAAAAGGAAATTTATAAATTACCTTACTTATGATATCCATGACGAAATGGAAGACTTTTTAATGATAGATACATTATTTCTACGCCAATTTAAATCAGGCTTGTTTAAATTATGTCATTAGATCCTATTACAAATTAATACATTAACAAAAATTATTTTATCTTCCTAATTTTTTTCTTCTGTCAAAATTATCTGTTCTTGGATACTAAAGATATCGCCCGAGGTTTGTGTCTAAAATAATCTTCTAAAATTTTGTTCCAGGTTACGACGGTGGTCTCCAATGCGTATACTTGGTAGAAGTCTGGGCAAATGAAGGATTGGTAGTAAACGCCAGCAACGAAGCAGCATTGTGGAACCTTAGAAGGCTTGGAGCTAAGAGGCAGTTGAAAGTTATTGTCTACGCGGCGAATGCTAGAGGAAGATCTGAACATATCACCTTTACAGTTGAGACCGCTCCACGATTGGCGCCAAGAACAGGTAAAATTTTGCAAAGCTATATTGTATTTTTCTGACTTTATATCCTCTTCCTTCTCTGTTTATATTAATTTTTCTATTGGTCTATTTTGTAGACCATAAACATTGAATTACAAAAATAATAGATTGTGATTTCCTTGTCTGCCCGTGTGATGGCGGTTTAAACAAACATGACCCCATTTCTACACGTGGGTGTCGTAAAAGGTGACTAAGGGACTAATTCAGGGAATGGGCAGCAGCGTTCCCTGTAAATATCTACAACAACTTGCACTGCGCTCGCCAATCCGCCTGACAAGCGCGGTGAGTAGGTATAGCAAGTACTCCCAATAGCCTAAAAATGCACTTACACGATACAAAATAGTCCTGAAGTAAATAGGAAAAGACAAATAACCGTATATTGTTTTAAACAAAAATTTCTTTCGCCATAACATTGTTCTATAATGTAGTCCTTGGTAGATTAGATACCTTTCCAGCCATAAGTATTTTTGAATTGTATAAAAATACGAGAAGAAGAACCCAGCGGAATATCAAATCGTCTCAATTGCTTTTATAAACTTCGACAGCAGAACGGTAACTTGCGATGCATAAAATATTGGATATTGAACTAATATTTCAACTCCGTTTTCAAACCTTGTTCAAAATTCTGCTCAACAAATGTGTGGAACTTTTTGAACTGAACATTCAAAGAACTTCTCATATGTGCCGGATTAAAAACTAATTTCGTTCCTACGTGTTTTTAGTATGTTCAGTTTCAAATGTGGAACGCCTTTTGTTCTGAGAGCGAGAATTCAAAAAATATTTCTCGTCAAATAAGTAACCAAAATAATACCACGTTTTACACAGTATTCTACTCACAATCATCTTTAACTCAATCGACTAACAATTTTCGATACATTTTCATCGAGTTATAATTTTTTTTAGTGAAAAGGGCACCCCTGGCCTAGGGAGGCCTTTCAAATGAGTAATTTTTATGCTTTTAATTTTGACATAATTTAGTTATTCTCCCAATTCAGTACAACACTTAAGACTTCATTTAAAATAAAAACCTTTTGTATTCACACTTTTTCGTAATAAGTCAAAAGATAAGCTATTGTCAAATTAAGATCAAGATTAAGAAAAACTAAAATTTCAGTGAGCCTTTTCACATTGAAGCCAACTTAAGAAAGAATTAAACTTTGTTTTTAAATGTTTTTTCTGAGTGACTGCATTAGGCGCGGATTTTATGTTCCTTGAATTTAATACAGTTTTTAACAATTTTATAATTGGTGCAGAAAATCTTTCATGTCATATCAGTTATACTCGTACCTTATCTTAGTCATTTTGTATTGTAGTACCTATCTGTCTTGTGTTATTTCAAATCTAAGTTGGAATAAGTCCATGAACTGTGCTTAAACTTTGCTCTAAGTAGGTCAGCTTGGTGCCTGAAATCAAACTAGAGGTGACGTACTAGTTGAAAGTAGACGGTGCTAGTTCAATAATGTACCTATATCACTTCAAACGTGAAATTTTAAGAACAATGTGCCAGTTTATGATACTTTCCGATGTTTGCCGATTTTGTTTTTTTTTTGACGAAAAAGTTCCACCTTTCTCTTTACAATTTGGATATCATGAAACACGTTGCCGGATTAAATTGCAGCTGGCAACTTTATAATTGGTTTTCTTTTTGTGTGAGACACTGAGTCAATGAACAAATCGACGAACCTTAGTACCATTTGTGTCGTAACTGTCACGAAACACAATATAGCCTAGTGCGTGCGTGTGCAATTCACCTATATTTTGTATAATATAGGTTCAGTAAACTCAACATTTTAGTTTGACATTAAAACATTTACCTTAGTCATAGGATTAGATTTTTAACTCAAAGTTGTTTATTCACAGAGGCGCAAGAAGCATGGGAACTGAACTGGGCCGTCGGCGGTGTGTTAGGAGCTGCACTTACAGTGGCTATTATACTGTGTCTCGCCTTCGTGACCGCAAAGCTACGGCATAGAGCGAGAGATTACGAAGGTATGCCTTAACATGGAAATATTACATTAAAATACATCAAGTACCCTATATTAAAAAAAGGATCTGTGTGTTTACCTTTTTTTGTGTAAAATAACTATTACAACTATTTCTTGTTTTATTAGACTATCCAAACTTCTCATTAGTATTGCTTCATGTATGAAAGTTTTTATGATATACCTAGTGTAAATTAGAAAATTTCCATCTCCTTGTAGCAATATGGCTACGGCGTAGCGCGTAGCATTATGTAATTAACCATTGCACACCACGTATTCACTATTATCAGAATCAAATGGATACATTTGAAATAAATTACGGATGCAAAAATTAATTTCCAAAATATTTTAACAAATGATAACCAGAGTTGATTTTGCTGCATTGAATTGGGTTTACATTGGGTTAAAAGGTTCAAGGTTGGGTTAGTTGGTTGGTGGGATTGGGTTGGGTTCAAATGTGGTTATCTACTTGTTTCACGTTCTATATTCAACAGTGTGTGTATTGGTATAGTATGCGGTATTTGAAATTACTCGAATGCTCTGAGACGTAATCAAATCTGACTCGAGAATTGAGAATTAGTCTTCTATTTGGTTCAAATTGGATGTAGCTCTGATTGTATCAAGTATTCAGATTGAATCGCCGAAACAGGATAGCAAATCTGTAGATATCATTTTGCAAACCATTTTCGATTTCATACATACAGGGTGTAAAAAAAAATTGGTACCAATATTTTAAGGGGTGAACCAGCCCATGAAACTGAACAATTTTCCACAAGAAACATAGGTCGAAATATGAGAAAATTTTTTGGACCTCACATACAAATTGACTTGGTTGACCGGTAATTTTGTATGAGAGGTCCAAATTTTTTTTTCATATTTCAAGCTATGTTCCTTGGGGAAAGTTGTTTAGTTTCCTGGGTTGGTTCATCCCTTAAAATATTTGCAGCTAATATTTTTACACCCTGTATAAAAAACCACGCTCCTTTCTTGGAGGGGTAAGTAGAGACTACCGGTTAACCCTGGGTCGCGGGATATGTCCCAATTATCAGGACATACTTTTTCAAATGTTTATACCTACTAAATGGTACTAAAATGTTGTTCACAGTGACGATACCATCCTTGAAGAAGCAAAATGCGACGATGGCTAAGAGGAATTCACCGCACGGGCCTGACGATCGAAATCCGGATCTAATACCACTTAGTAAAGGTAAAATATTTTTTGACTCGGTAGCTCTTAAATCTTCATACTGATAAAATAATGAATCCATGACAAATGTCTTCAGTCAAAACAAAGTTTATTAAAAAAACAGATATTTGCGATCTATTCAAATCACCTGTCAAACTAGTAACAAGAATCAAAAAGTGTTAATGTAGAAAATATTCTTAATCAAACATAGCTACAAGGAAAGTAGATAATCAACAAATCAGCAAAATACTTTTAGAACAAAACAACAACTCAATCTTTACTTAAAGTATATGAACAAATCACAGAAACCACACATAATTACTGTTATAAAAGTGCTTGATAGTTTCTAAGTAACTCTGCCAAACTCTACTTAAAACAAATAAAGACGTGGAAGGCTCACACGTATCCATCCCGAGGAAATGAGAATCCTACACGTAACTTAAGGCACGGACAAGACAAACACCACGTCACCGCATGCAACGAACTTTCAAACTAGCAGTTACCAGATGGTTCCGAACTCAAACTGTAGAATAATGCGAAAACTTAAAACTCACGGATTCGTTACACTACTGTTTTGTACAGCTTTATGTCTTGCTGTAATCTAGCGTGGATTTTCGCTCGTGTTAGTGTTGGATTATCAAAGTGGGTAAGATTGTCAGAGGAGCAGTCAAAGCGTAATAAAAAGTTAAAAAGCTTTTATCTGTCATACCTACCTACAGGTTAATTAAGGGTTAATGAAGATGTGATGTTTGCAAAAATAGATTAACTAGTTAGAAGCTCAAGAAACCAAATTATACCTACGAGTACTTCAAAGTTTCTTTGACCTTACATTTAACAATTGAGCATTGTCTTTGGTCCCTACTTTATTCTATTCAAATGTAAATTCTGAGAATCGAGGAGAAGTTTTCGACATCTTATTTTTGTTGTGAAGTTATCTGACTCTCGCAGAGGTATTACGCTATCCCAATTTAAAATTATTGCTGCCTTGTAGAATGAAAGCAATTTATTTAGTAAACGTATTTTAACTTTTCGTAATTTAATAACTAACTTTTGATCTACCCGCAGGTCCCAAAGATAATATTTCAAATTAAATTAATCTAGTTTAAATGATTTTTTTATGATACAGATTTTACTGAAAAAATTGTATTCAAGTCTCTATGATATTTTTAAAAGTATTGCTACAGGAATTGATAGCCCATAAATTACTAAAGATTTTCATGTTATTAATGTTTGCTAATATGCTCAATTACGCAGGTAAAGAACTTGATTACACGAGTTTTAAAGACTTAGTCAAATTTTAGTTAAAGCTGATTTTTTGCATTTATTTTATATAGGTAAGGTAATAGGTATCACACATGCTGTAGTAAAATGATTTCAATGTATTGCTCCCTCAGGAGCTAATGACGTTAATATATGTAGTATTTCTGCGGGAGAAATTGAAATTTTTATGTGAAACTTTTGTTATTCGAGATTTGTAAAGAGTTCATTTCACTTTTCATACTAAGCTAATTTAAATAGCTCGGGCCGCTTTTTGATCTATTCATTTTAGATTGTATTGAGTTGAAATTTCAGGACAGATAAAAAACACATAAATAGAAATCAGTAATTAGTTGTCAAAAAATACTCGTTGCAACAATTTGCAAAGAAGCAAACATGCTTATCAGGTGACTAGTCAAACCTTTCTTTTGCGCATGTTTATTTACGTATTAAAATGTATTAACTACCACCACAAAATTCACATCAAAGGCTTTCAACCACTAATACCTTCGCTTTTTCCATCCAGGAGTGTCAGACTGCCCGCCCGATCCGCCTTTATATTCGGCGGTGGTCACCACTCCTGAACCAAAGAACTCAACGAGCGCAAACAGTTTGGCCCGCACGCAATCGCCAAGCACGCCGCTCACGCCGCACGCTCAATACACAGATTCACAGGTAGGAGAACAGTAAATATTGGAAAACATCAAAGAACATTTTCTGCGCACAAAATTGCTTATATCGCTCCCGTACGAAGCTACGCTCGCTCACACCAATTTCCAAGTCGCCTCCTTTGGTACACGGTGAATACAACGATTTGCAAGAAGCAGACTGATAAAATATTATGTTCAGGTTGTTCGGCATTTTTAGCGCTATATTAGTTTACTTATGATGCCGCTTTTCACCAAGCACTCTGTGTTTGCACAATATACACACAGATGCACATTTGGGAGGAAAATAAAACTACATTTACTAGTTAAACTAAACAGCTTTCTTACTCAGCCTGAACACAAACTTTGGGCCACAAGCACTTGCGTTCTTCAAGAACTCCCCATACACATGTTAGTTTTTGAGTATGTAAGAGCATGGTTATTTAGCATGGTTAATTCAAAACTTCTTTGCTTCGCCGAATGCATTATACAGATTCAGGGTTAAAAAGCTACATCAAACGAATATTGCGTCATTTGAAAGAATTAAAATTCCTAAAACTACATCGCTTGCGTTTTGAGCTTAACGATTAAACTCGAAACTAAAACTTCAGCAACCATTGCCACGTGTGGCGCTTTTGCAAAACTCATTTACAAATAAAGCTTTGACACATTTTAACGGGCTTTTTACTCACAATCACTAGACTACGTTTACAAATATATACTAGATAAAGCAGGTAGATATCTACAAGGTAGGACAAAGGCAATAATTGAAATTGTTTTGTAAAACAGAACTAATTTTATCATGAATATAAAAAATGAAGCTTAATAACATAGGATGATTACTGTTGTCCTACCTATTATTGCAGTAATAATAACCATTGATGTGTTATTAATAATACTCCACGAATTTTTTCCTTGTGACTGCAGAACTTGGAGTTGCTTCATACATAGGTTTTATGACGAAAATAATAATCTGATTTTGAAACTTTTCTTAAATATTCAATGACAATACTTACGGATTCCATTTACGTACCTTCAAGTTATCACACGGTAAAAGACGAAACTTTAGAAGGTTTAACTGTACCTACTGTCTACTATTCGTAAAAGTTACACGTATTATCCTGGCATACTAAAACCAAAATTGCAGCGTTCACTATTCTATTCTCAATTGCATCGCTATAACACAGTTTTCAACATGTATAGAGTCGTAGAGAATTCAGGCAGTGCTACCAACTTGGCTCACATGAATTGAATATGCTAGCCATGCTGTTCGATGTACACGTTATTTAGATTGTCTTGCTCACCTAGCTCGCTACGCGAAATGAAGCCGGAACTTAGCTCAGAATTTAAACACGCTTAATCAAGCTAGTCTGCGACTTGGCCTTTGCCGCTGAACGCTTTACAGCATAGCTAAACAAAACTGGGAGACAGAAAATGGAGTGTAGTAAAAATATTTATTTTATTGGGGTGATAGAAAAATTTTAAAAAACTTTTTTTAATAAATAACATAAATAAGTTAATAGTTAATAGGGTGGCATATTAAAACATAACCCATAGGCCGTAAGGGTGTCGAATATTGAAACTCGAATCGTCAAACTAAAAAGTAGACACTTCAAAATGATACCTGTAGCAATCTCTTTTAGAATATAGAATTTTGCATTGCAAACTTCAATGCTTTTCTCACACTTAACGCACATTGCAGCGCTAAAATAACGTTGCGTAACGCATGAATCTTCCAGATGCTAGACACGTCATTTTTCATACTAAAAACAGCTGTTGACGCAGGTTCAACGCACATCGATGTGCTAGCGTGCGCTGGACCTGCATCAATAATGGTTTTACTGGTTGGTATTTCCTACACTTCTAAAACGATAAAGAAAATAACTTTAAAAAATCTCTAAAACCCAACACCTTCTCGTAAGGGGATTAAACAAATTAAAATTTGCCCTACAAGGCTCTTAAACTAAAATTTGCGCTGCAAAACTAAAACGAAATGTCATGTTTCTAAATAAATACCTACCTAAAGAATAAGCTTGGTCCTTTTAACATCTATTGGTTTAATTCGGAAAACTTACAATTATCTTAGAAGAGCTTTTACTTAATTATAAAATTTAAGCTTCTTATTTTATTAATGTAGTTAATTTTCTTCGTCACTTTTTGTAATCATGGGTATCTAATTATAATTTTATAAGGTTTTTGTTCGAATATGATGACTTTAAATACCTATCTAGATGAAAAGTTATATTTTTTTACTTTCAAGATATTTCTGTTTCAATGTAGCAAAAGAACCTGCAGGTGTTTTTATTATACAGGCCGATAGACTTTAATAATTCCCAAATATCAAGACATATAAAGTACCTCCCATAGAAAGTTGCTTAGTCAATTCCATTTTTGTATCGGATATTCTTTTTTTATCATAGTTTGATCTTTTGACCTTAAAATTTTTGGAAAAGCTCGTCGTTCGGTGCCACCGCAAAAGTAAAGCAAGATTTAAAGAATCAAGTATGAATTTCTTGTACATAGCGTTTTAAAAAGGCGCCTAGTTTTTAATGAAGTTAACGTTTTCATGTAAGATTAGGCTTGACGTTTGGGGTCAACGCTCGCAACCAGTCGCGCGCAAACGACGTCAAGTTAGTATTATGAAAGTGAGAGACGCGTGTCACGCGCAAAAGGACACGCCGTCATCGTCGCGATTGGCGAGAAACACACTTGACGCACGACGGAGCGCAAAAATATCGCAGCAGTCTGTCAGATCCATACTAGAAACGTCACTCCCCATACTAAAACCGCACTCGACGAATGACACTGCGATAGCGCCGCGTCAACAGCGGCTGAGCGGTTTTAGTATGGGGACATTTCTAGTATGGATCTGACGGACCGCTGCGATATTTTTGCGCTCCGTTGTGCGTCAAGTGTGTTCACCACCATTATTGAACTTTAGTCTTATTAGGTACCTATGTAATCAATGCACATGGGTTAAAAGATGTGATTTTTTCAGAGTGAATCCGGTCGCAGCGGTATTAACGGCACGCTCAAAGCTCACCGCGAAGTGGTCACAACGAGAACGCCTCTACTAGCAGCGCATCAGGAGAGCTGCGTGTAAATACATACATACACATATCACGCCTTTATCCCTTGCGGGGTAGACAGAGCGTTAACGGCCGTAAGAGTACGGTCGCTATCGCCACGTCTGACATTTTTAAGGATTGTTTTCCGAGGTTGTTTCAGAAAACATGTGGATCACTATAGTGACAGGTTGTCAGCCTGTCGCCTAAAAATTGTAACACACCAATACCCTCGAGTCCCTTAGTCGCCTCTTACGACACCCGCGGGAAGGATGTGGGGTGATGCTATTCTAAGCCGGCATCACACGGCTGCGTGTAAATAAATTTTATTATTCGTAGCTAAGTTCAAACGTGGCATATCACGTCGCATTTCAACGATTTGTATAAAAATATTTGCCCCCTCTTTTAGTAAAATAATTTCTCACAACTAGAAAATGTTGCCACGTAGTCCGATGACTGCAATACTAATACTTACTTTACTAATTCCTCGGCTGTTAATTTCCTTGCTTCGTAATTTTGAAATGTATACTTAGTCGTAAAACGTATAGTGATTGTTTTACATACCATTTTATGTGATGCAAGAGATAGCTAACAAACTTCTTTTTCACTTCAAATACAATTTTTTTAGAGTTCCGTACGTAAAAGGTTTATTAAAAAAAAACACAAATTTCTACTTTTTATAAACTCCAGAATTTTTGTTGATAAATTGTCGGCGATTACATAAAGTCAGTTGACCTCACGGAGGGGGCAAACTAGATTAATAAAGCTTCGAGACAATGACTGATAATGATCATAATGTAAATAAAAACTGTTAGAAAATACAAAAAGTACATCTCGTTGTAAACATTTCGTTAAACTCTGTAAGAGATTATCAAAAGGAGGGAAGCTGTGACTTGTATTTATGGGCCGCATTCTAGCACTGCTATTACACTTCCAAACAATCTCGGAATAATTTTCAGAAAGTGTTGGCTGATTTATATCACGCTGACTATTCGGCAGCATAGTATAAATCAGCTTCTCTGATGTTTATCTTCTCTTCTTGTTTTCTTCGGAGTGGCATATTAAAAGAAAAAAAAGTTAGTAACTAAAATCAATAAGCCCTTATTGATTTCGCGCTCAACCATAACGAGGAAATTATAAGATTTAATAGCTTGAACACATTTTATCTACACTTGTTACTTGCTGTTTGTATTACAGATTCCATCCCAGTTGTTGATACAAAGCTGTACCTACTTTAAAAACATACAGCCTATAAAATGTACTTTTGAACCTACTGAAAACCAGTAACCTAAGAACTTTCGAGTAAATTTAAGGATTAAAATGTATTGATGAAGCGACTTGTCGCGTAATAGTATAAGCCGTGCCAAACAAAACTCTAGTATACCGTCATTTTTCACTGCAGTTGTCATCAAATTAACGTTTGTTTTTGTTGTTTTATTTAAGTTAGATTTTTCCTAAATCTTGCGATAGAATATCGAGAAAGTGGCAGCGATGAAGACATTTTCACGCCACACCTGATATATGAGACGCGACATTGGACATGACTCGTGAGTTTACTTCCGTAAAATCAAGATAACAATATGAGACAAGTGTAGATAAAATTGTGTATGCAACTGCATATAATTAGGTATTAGAAAGCTCGTGTCCAACGATTATCACACCTTAATGCCCCCTTCTAAATGACAGTTGCACAAACTAATACTTTCTCTGATAGGTATGTACACAAAAGAGGATTTTTTTTGCTGTTTTTGTGTGTTTTCTATTCAGGCATTTCAGGCCCATCTCTCTTCTCGTGTGAGACACCGAGTCGTTCAACGACCCGATGAATCTTGGTGTAGGCCCATGTGCATACTCTACATGTAGCAATAAGTCGTGTAAAATATAATAAGTATTTATTATTTAACTGTTCATCTATAAGAGTATTTAAAAAATAAATATTTATATTTTTTTGAAATCACAGCACCTTCATAGATTCTAATTCAACTGTACAGAGGCTAGTTCAAATGTAAATGTAGTTAAAGTAAATTTACGGTCATAGAGAATGTTACTTTTAATTTATTCATAGAAAAATATTGAAGCCAGAATCTTGTTAATTACTTAATTTAAGCTAATAAATATGAAAAGTTAAAGAATATTTTGTTTGGACTAAAAATGTTTATTAACAGTATTTCATGTTTCATAAAAATATTAATTATAATCGTAACAAGTCCACTAAATGAAGCATGTTTCAAAGAAAAGAATACTCAATTATTGTGGTCGTTACTGGCAGTTATACAGAAACTATTTCTTTGAATAGTCTTTTTTAATAATCCTATGAAAGAAGAACAATTTAACGCAATGTCAATAGTTACTTATAAGGTAGGATATTGTACTATTTGTGAAAAAAATAAAACAAAGATGCCAGTAACAACGATAGCGTATATTTTTGTTTTAAAGGTTTTATCTATAATATTAAGTTTTAATAACAATACCGCACAGACTGGTTGTAAAAAAAGGAATTAAATTGCTCATAGAAATAAAACGCGAGTTTTACCTTTACGCACGAAATAAAATATTAAATTGTGAGTAACGTTTGAAAGAGGCGATGAGCATTTTTTATTACATGTGATTCAATAAAATATGAAAACTATTATCTGGGGTATTATTTGTAGTTCTCGTCGTACACTTGAATAAAATCAATCACAATGAAAAATACTTGGCGGCGCAAACACAATGGAATTCTTTGGAATAGATATGAATTTACAATGGAATATGTCGGACTGCGGTTATAATAAAGGACTTTGAGGAAGTAAAGACTGTTTTTCCACAAGTGTTCCTCGAATCCTATGAACAGAGAAGTGACTCCATTTGGAATATCGTAGAAAGAACTTTTGTAGCGCTTTTTAAAAAGTAAGAATGTAATCAATATCCACCATCGGCGCAAAAAGAACATGAAGATAAGTGCCCACCCACTGCAGGCTTGAATACGTTTACATGCGGAAAAAGGTGTCCGTATTTTCCCCGAAATTGTACCTCAATGGCATGGTAGATTTATGTTTGGAACGCAGCGAGAGAACGGCTTGCGCGAGAAAAATGAGTTTTTGCTGGTTTGTATATTGTGTAAATATTTTAACGTTATCAATTTAAAGGGTTATTCGATGTGCACACTGTCCCCTTTCTGCCGATTGTAAGTTTCACGTAAAAAACATACCGAATGATTAATTTAAAAGTGATTTCATGTTTTGGAAACTGTTAATTAAAATTTATTGTCGTTTTTTATTATTTGTTGTTGTTTTACCTGAATAAGTCATCATAAAAGGAACGTGTACCAACTGCTTACCAAGCAAAATGCAAACCATGCTCAAAGTAACTTCCGCGTTCACTCGTTATTCTTAATACACTTGTTTCGAAAATCGGTAAGTCGACATGATCCTGATGCCCAACTCTGAAATGAAACACTTACACCATAAAATTCCAGAACTCAATATTTCCGATTCCCGAAAACAGGAACTACGGGCCGTAGTAATAACACCTCGGCGCCATAAATCATAGGCATTAAGTTTTAATCAAAGGGGATCAAAGAAAAATTCGTGCCATAAATAACGGAACAAGAAGGTTCGATATCTAAGGCATTGTGTAGATGATGCAGGTTGGACGTACAAAGCGTTTGTCCCGTGTCACAGGCGACGGCGTTGAGATCATTTGTTACTTATTCAATGCTCACCCTGGCCGCCCATTTATATTCGTTATGGTGTGGTGGCTGGTTCACTCACGGAGTTGAGTCATGTTACTTGATGGTGGATAAAAATATTTTGAGTAGAGATAGTAAAAGCATATCAGTAGTATAAAAAGTGCTTCTTCTTTTTATGTGGGCTAGTGAGACGAATCACGAAAGTACGACACGCCGTTCGACACAAACCCTTTCACACGAAATGTTTCTTGGTAGTTTTCTTGACACATTTAATGATACATGCACATCAGTAGCATGTGAATCTGTCCTTTTAAACAAAAGGATGTAATGTCAGATGTTTTGAATCTCTAATTTTGTGAAAGTAAAACGTTAGGTCTGCCAGTAAAGATATTTTTTCAACGTATTTTGTCACGATGAAAAAAAAAGTGTTTTGGAATCGTATTGAAATCTTTTAGCTTTTAGTTCTGGTGTACCTAATATTTACTTGTGTTGGTATATAAAACATTCGAAATGATTGTTTGATTTATAGATTTTCATATCAAATGTTTCATTTGCGTTCTTTACCTCACATCCCTAGCGACCTATTTGACTGAGCTATTCATTGCTGTTGCTGTCGATCCATCACCAGGTTATTCGCTGTTTAATCGGCCTGTCATTTCTTACGTGATGTGGGTATATGAATTGTATGAGGATATGACAATTTTTTGATCTGCTTTATTATGAGATGTTTCAGTACGAGATACGGAGAAAGAATTATATTCTATGCTCTAAAGACTGCCATAGTTCAGTCAGTTGCCTTGTGATTGATTATTGATGGAAATTGTATTATATAGCGAATTATACAAAAAAACGCATAAACGCGGAAACATACTCGTGGTAAAATAGGTTTTCTAAATTTAATAAATGTTTAACATTTTTTTTATATACGTAATTATAATAGGATTACAGCTTAAAAAACAACTTAAATAAGTAAATAGATTTTTTATTGAAACGTAAAAAATACATACAGGATACTAAACACACCGATTATTGAATTCAGAAAAACCAGTCCCACCTTTTACCCACTAGAGAGCGCACGTTTACGCACAGATTAAAGTAATAACAGAAGAAACTGGCCCATTCAGGAAAATTAGGGTCCGTAGTCTCTTTCCTAATTTTGTTGTGTTATTGCCATGTGTGGTTCACCCTTAGATTCCGATTCTACCATGTGTTCTCATTCTTTTATCGTATGTAGGGTTTCAAAACGGAAGTAGATTATCAATATCACGTTCACGTATCACGTAAATTTACCATTTTGTTAGGACCAGTCACTCAATCAAATAGATCTAACTTCTCTACTTTGATTAAAAAAGATAGGTACATTACCTCTCATTACGTTAAGGGGTGTAAGATAATGCCTCATACAGAAAATAACTTGATTTAATACCTGCTGAAATGGCAAAAAACTGTAATACATAGTAATTATTAACAGTGGTAGTGAACACAACAGGGTGTCGTAATAGTACGGCGGGCAATAAACGACTATGACAAACTTTGTCACGATATTACCGAGGACACTTGCCGCCATATTGCGATTGTTCAACAACTGTTGTCGTTTGTTTTGTCACAGAGTGCTCTTATCGTGACATCCGGAAAAAGTTAAAAAAATATTAAATTTTGTGCCAGGCTACTGGAAGTTCAATAGGGTTACATTTTATTAAGTACAAAATATTTTAAGGGTGTGTTCTAGTAATGAAACTGAACAAATTTTGTCTGCAACATTTTTTAGAAATATGTTAAATCGGCTCTCTCGTATCAACTCTGGTCGGCTGGCACATTTTGTATGCATAAAAATGTATAAGTGTATTTTTATTTTCATAGTATGAAAAATAATGGTTTTACTGAATTTTCATAATAACAATAGTTTACATAAGATAACAAGATAGTTATGATAAGGTTTAACATTTTTTGATGGTCTAGGATAGTTTTTTAAATTTATGTTTTTAATATCAGACTGAGTGCACTAACTGTGTACAATATTGTACGAGCACTAACTTTTCATAGGTTCTAAACTTGGACGTAAAGTTTACTATAAAATAAAGCATAATGTTAGTTACTTTAACAAACGACGACGTTAAAAAAAAAATACATGAGTAAGGAGGGTATGTTAAAAATGTCTACCCATCTAAATATACCTTGTTACTTATTTAATTCGTTTTATTTTTCTGAGATAGGTGTAGGTAGAGTCTTGTAATGTCACATTCCTCCCATTAGTTCCTAGATAAGTAATTTGGTACTGTAGGTACAATCTGTGTACACTTTTCTTAGCATTCGTTTCTTATTTTTTTGACTATTTTCATACCCTGTGCAAGCTTAGTACATTTGAAGTTAATAATGTTTTCAAGAGTCCAATTAAGCTCTCTTACATTCTGCATTTCATGAAATTGTTTAGCATTTTCAGCTCTAGCTTTGCTTAATAACGTTCCTTGTTCCCTACTTAGATCTGCGTGCCCCAGAGATTTTGGCTTTGTTTCCACTCCAAATACAGGTAACTTCACTTACTTAGAGCTCTACCTCCCAGTACCCGAGTTTTATTAAAGACATTATTGCATCCTGGGATAACACGGTACTCTTGGGAAACGGTGCAGGATTTTCCAGTTGCAACGTAAGGTGCTTTGCGAGAGTTTCACGTATTTGAACGGAAATTAAATACTTGGTGGTTGGAAAGTAAGTACACATTTGTAAATAATGAGACGTTTATTTGCTGTTACTTGGTATACTCTATTTGCCGAATAAAGATTTATACGATAGTCGTCATTCATTCTTGCCACAGACGGAGCGGATAAAGAGTAATATCAATAGAGAGCAGTAGCAATAACCTCGATTTTTTAAATAACAATCACATTTAATAACGCTAATTCCTATCGACACGATAAAAAATCATTTGAAGAATGCCTTGTTCGCGTACTCCGATTTGAATTCCATATCCAAAAACGTGCTCCACTTTTAAAATATATCCGTTCGTTCATTGCAAATAAGCGACGTGACAAATGAGGGATTCAAACAATCATAGCAGATGTCCCCATTCCGCTCGCACCAATAAACTTTTTATCCCAGTGTGACATCGATTGATGTGGGCCCGACCGATTTCCGAATGGTGATGGTTAAAAGAATCATTTAAAATAATGATAATGGGTACTTTATATTGCTTTTAAGCTTCTCTGTTTAAAAATGAAGTGTTTTCATACAGTAGTACTTGTGACTTTCGATTCGATGTCTAGCAAACATGACACCTTTTTAATATAAGGTGTAAAAAATTTTTTTGCAAATATTTGAGAGGGTGTATCAGCCCTTTGAAACTGAACAACTTTTACCAAGAAACATAGGTCCAAATATGAAAAAAAATTTTTGGACCTCCCATACAAATTGACTTTGTCGGTTCGTAATTTTGTATGGGAGAACCAAATTTTTATTCACATTTCGACATTTATATTTCCTGAGGAAAGTTGGTTAGTTTCATGGGCTGGTTCACCGCTTAAAATATTTGCAGCAAATTTTTTTGCACCCTGTATAGCAAACCCGGAAATTCTCAATGCAAACTTACTTGACGAGACAAGCATTAAACTAAACCTAGCTAAGCCAAGTTAAGCCAGACAACTCCACACATTTGCGACTAGTGTGACGCGTCGCAAATGACATCGCTATTTGTTCCATTCTATAATAATATGACATGCATTTTAGCCAACCTGTTGGATATAATCATGAGTCACGAATTAACATACATATACGTCATATCACGCCTGTGTTGTCCTATTTACGTAAAGCACTTACCTAATAATAGGCCGTTCTCACACTTACGCACAAAGAAGCGCTAAAATAAAATAACGCTGCGTGCATGCATTCGTCTGTCAGATCCATACAAGAAACATCATTCCACATACTAAAACAGCAATTACTCGTAATTCAGTGAAACAATTTGTTTGTTTTCGCAAGTATTTCGACCGAACCCTTTACAATCCGAAATATTTTAACCCGTTAAATGCTCAACCCAAGATCGCCCGATAAGTCCTATTCACGGAGCATGTGAGGAATAAATACATCAAGTGCAACCATTACTTCGGTCGTTCGCTATCAGCGTGGCCCGAAGATGGATGGCACGACGGTAGGCTATTTCATTTAGTCCGGGTTACAAATGGGTTACGTGTACAGCAAATCGGATCGGCTCCAAAGTAGAGGTTGGGAGACAGCAGCGGGCTATTTAGCCTATCAGTTACGGGATGAAAGCTCGCACAGTTGCGCTTTTCGTGGTACGGAAATAGTAAGCTCTCTGGTCTTTGTATGAGCCATTTCATACAAGTATGGCTGCATTGCGATGACACAGAATCAAAAGGCGACACACAAGGTAAGGATACTATGATATTGAAATCCTACGATAAAATATCGTTCGCTATGCAATTTGTATGGACCATTCCTGACGGGTTTATATTTCCATTTCACAGTGTCGAGCGATATAGGATTTATTTGAAAATGAACAACAATCTTAATATAAAAACATTATAATACCGTAGCACAGTTAAAAGCAGTCCTTAGAGAACAACTATTTAAAACATTATTATCGTGTTTTTGCCGTTGGTGATAACTTGAGATACTAAAATATTTTAATATCCAGGCATTTAATATAATATATATAGTATCTTCACTGTGTGAGATTTCGTTTGACGAATTGCGCTACCGGATGCAGTTTTCTTCTTTTTACCCCACAACGCGAAGCATATTTTGACGGCGCGGCAAAGCGACTTTATTTTTCTGTTTCTATTTTGTCGTTGACACTTTTTGATAAGAGAAAACTTTGTCAGGAAGCCTATAAGTAATTGAAAATAGTAATTACTTTACATACCTTGAATGGAGCTTACCTTAGTGTTAAATACATTAAATACTTCCTGGATAATGGACAGCGTACTGAATATAGTTTGTAACATGCCGACCTAGATTTTATCCTTTTAGTGCACATAATAGTCCTCTATTCGCTAGCTAAAACGGTGTTTTGATGTATTATATGTAGAACTATGGACAGTTCTACGAAGCCTTGTATGTAGAGGTACACTTGCACTAACCCTTCATAGTCCGGGCGACCGCTGGTATGATCACCATCTAGAAATGCAATGATATGATAACAGACAGTCGGGACTAATTGTACCTGTACAATGATATGATATGATATGATATGACGAACAAGATTTACCTAGCGTAGGTAACGAATACCCTGAGAACACTTTAATTCGTTTACTTTTATGCCCTATAATATCCTAATTCTACTAATATTATAAATGCGAAAGTTTGTACGTTAAAATTAAAAATCGATTTTCCTGAAATTTGGCACATAGATAGAGAGTAACTTGTATTTAACACATAGGACAGTTGCTATCCCGAAAATATGTTCCTGTATGATGCTACGGGATTAAAACCGTCTTCCACGCGGGCGGAACCGCGGGCGCCCGGTAGTATAATAATTTTAAATTGACATTCAATAGGCAGTTTGGCGCAGGAAAGTGAGTACTTATAGCTCTGAAGTTTCCATTATCGTAGTATATCACTGCTTGTCTCTATTACTCGTGAATTATACAACATGCGCCATGTTCCGTTTCTATACGGTATCTAATAAATAATTTTGTCGCTCGGGTGTTTTGTCCTGAACTCGATGTACTGACATTTCCGGTAGTGAGTAATGCAAGATTAATTTGTGCCTTGATTGTTACTGAAACAAGGGTCGAAACTAACCTGTGTACAGCGAAGTCGCATAATTTGAATTGATCTTATACTGGAGGGAATTACGGAATTAACTTTTTTTTTTGTGGAGCAATGAGCTTAATCTTATATGTTCCTTGAGTAATTCTAAGCATTTTCTTGTCCGGGAGACTTTTAAAGAGTTTAGTCTGGTCGGGGAGGGGGTGCAAAGATGGCCGCTACCCGTCATCTTAAAAAAAATCTTATTTCGTTTTATTTGTAATATTACTATGGAATTTTAAAAACCTTACATCAGAAATGAATTCTACGTCTTTGGTTTATACGAAAATGATACCAATCTTGCCATAGTAGCCACCGGAACGAAAAAAGTTTTTTTTTTAAAGATGACGGGTGGCGGCAATCTTTGTACCCCCCCTCCCCGACCAGACTAAACTTTTTAAAAGTCTCCCGGAACAGAAATGCTTAGAATTACTCAAGGAACATATAAAATGAAGCTCATTGCTATACAAAAAAAATGGGTTTAGTATGGGAGCGATCCATAATTCCTTCCAGTATTATCAACATTTAAGGGAAAAACTGTCCAAATCCTATAGAGCAGTCTAAATGTTGAAAAAATATTTATACTCTAGCTAAGGTATGACAAAGCCGGACGCCATAAATACTGTTATACTGGCGTCAGCAGTGCTAGGGCTGCCACGATCAATATCGTATGCGATAACGAGAGTTGGCAATAAGTCGCTCACCACATGGCGGCCACACCGCACGTCCCCGCAACTTATCCAATATGCAATCGCTTTAGTACTGTTAGGAGACAGGGGCTGGATTTTACTTGAGCTCCAGGAATTTTTATTCTATTTAATTTATTTTATTTTACTCTACCATGTTATTGTAAGATGGTAAAATCATAACGGTTTTTCTTTTTTTTCTTTTTTCGTATGGGACACCGAGTCATCCAACGAACCCAGGTGTCAAAATTTTTCAACCGCCTTCTATGTACAATATCAGGATTCTGCCATGGTTGTGTAACGACCGTCGTCTTAATAATCGTAGACAGCAACCGAGACCTACGGCTTAGCGTGCCATCCGAAACACGCAATCATCTATCCGAATAATCGGGTGGTCTAGCCTACAATGTCCTAACCAAACTTGCAACAATTTCACAAAGTGATAAATATCAACATTGTAAGTGACCCACCGAGAATCGAACCCTGAACCTTCTGCGTCAACGGCAGTTGCACTACTATTGTGCCACATCGGTCATCATATCGCTACACCGATGCGCCACATTAATACGGTAAGGAGAATAGACAATAAGCGTTCACTACATAGCCAACCGTGATAACTCGTGGTCTTATTTAACTTCAAATGGAATAAACTACCTATTACATTCAAACTAAATATAATTGACTTAATTTAAATGTAGAGGTTAAGTAACAAGAAGCATAGATCTGTGTATTTGGTTTAAGCAATTAATTTACACACGCTAACACACACACACTGACACACTTTTCTTTCGTAAAATCTTAGGTCTAATCCAGTCTAGATAGATGTTATGCTTACTTGTTTGGGCAAATACTTACTAAATACTATTACATTTACTTAAAGTTCGCAGCAAGAGACAACTAATCCTAGATTAATACAAGTTGGCTTCGTGCTTAAACTAGTCAGCGATATCGGAAATCTACTGCGCCATCTTTTAAGTAGGTTAAAAAAAAAACTAAAACATGTCCTAAAAATTCTGCATTTTTCAAATTCATACTGAAAAGGAATCAGATTTGTAGGTAATTAGGTAGGTAAGTAATTATGCAAGCAGATAGGCACTTGTATTAATATGATGTAGGGATTAATATACACTATAACATGATTGACATAGAATATTTTATTTTTAGTTATTGATTTTGTGGACAACGCACAATATTTTGTATTGAGTATTACAGAGAAAACATTTTACCGAGTATGAGTTCATGAATTATGCATGTAATTAATTAAAACCAGTCGTATTTTGTTACAAAACCACAGAGGTTGAACGAACAAAAAGTTTTTGGTATGTACAATTTAACAAAAAAAAGCACGGGCGATGATGTTACACAAAAGTTCATAATTATTTTGGTAAAAAGGCACGCGAAATCTTGTAGTCTTTACTTTCTTCTAAGTAGTTTTATATAGGGTTACATTTGACTAAGTACAAATATTTTAAGGGCGTGTCCTGGGCATTACATATGTCCTACAAATTAACCACTTTTGTCTGAAACTGTTTTCTTAATATGAAAAAATGTCCACCCGACCGAGTAACTTAGTATAGGAAGCACTTTTTCTATTTTCGACAAAAAAAATTAAGGCAAACGTTCTTCAGTTTTTGTCAAGAACACACCATTAATATATTTGTATTAAATTAAATTTAAGCTTATATACTTAAAGTTATCACACTATATTTTGAAAGCAAAGAACCCAAAATATGCCAAGCACCCGAATGTCCACGACTCTGTTGAATAATTTAGCCTAGATCAGTATAGACTCGTAGCATCTTAAACAAGCCGTCTCAGAAGAGCTGACACGACACTTTAGCAGAGTAACAAGTTTAACTGGAACTCTGACAACGATTCCAGTTCCCATCTTGTTCACTTCTAGTACTAGATAAGTAACTGGGCGAGCGGTGGCACATTTACTTTTGTGAAGTATAAGAACGATAACTTGAACGAATTTATTTAATAATAAAGTATGAAATACTACTAATAATGCGGCAGATTTAAGTGACTCAGGGATCATAGATTGTTAGATCAAAGTGACTTATAGATTATTATTTATTGTCAAAGAGTTATGACACGTAATAAGAATTACTTATACCTACTTACCAAAAGTTATTTATCATCAACCGGCGTACATAGAATCTCTCATTTTAGTCAGGACGCTACTTTAAAATATTACACTAGACTCTGAGAAAATCTTTCGCTTTTGTTTCAAAATAGCATCCTCAAAAACCTCGATTTTAATTGGATTTTTTACGCCCCGCTTGAAAATGGCTTAATTTTTTTTTATACCTATAGCAACATTTTAAAAATACCTACTCACTTTCCCTTTATCCGTGTGAGATATCGACTGGTCCAATGACGCAATGAATATCTACTTCTATTCGGTTATCCCTTATAAACATGAATATCTTGGAAGCAATACTACAAAACCTAAAATACTTTTCATAAAATGTTACATTTCCACCGTACCTACTCATTTTGTCATAAATGTAAAACAAGACAGGTCTACTGCAAATTGCTGCGTAGATACCAACGCTGGTACCGACGATTCAGTAGCGCTTGTTCGCAACCGTAGTATATTTACTTTATAAACTATAAAGGATGCAGTAAACAGCGTTGTATGTTACAACTTAGGAAAATGGTGCGCACAGGACAAGAATGATAGTGAAAGGAAAGTATAAAAAAATTAACTCGAAAGAAGAGAATAAGATGGATTGATAATTTTGGCGCAACGCACACTTAACGCATGACGGAGCGCTAAACAACCGTTGTCGACGCAGCGCTATCACAGCGTCGTCCGCCAAGTGCGGTTTTAGTATGGAGAGTGACGTTTCTAGTATGGATCTGACAGACCACTTTGATATTTTAGCGCTCCGTCGTGCGTTAAGTGTGCGATCCGCCTAACGACATGATTTTATAAGCACGTTAAACCTGCTGCTAAAACTTACGTTTCCTTTCACCAGTTTTACTTTGGTCACAGCAGCTTGCAGTCAAACTGAACTCCGGGTATACATTCAAATTGCTAGATTGAAAATTGAATCTCTTATTTCGTGCGTCACAAAAAATACATAAAATCTGTATGCATTATGAAGTGCTATTTATTATTCTCAAGAGAAGGTAAAATTGGCAAAGGTTCGTCAAAGCATATATACATACATACATAAATCACGCCTTTATCCCTTGTAGGGTAGGCAGAGCGCTAACGATCGCAAACTTACGGCCGTTATCGCCACCTCTGACAAGTATTGAGAGCCCTTTCAGATAATTCGTGTATCACTTTAGTTAAAGGTTGCCAGCCCGTCGCCTAAAATTGAAATACTCATAAACCCTCGAGTGCCTTAGTTGCCTTTTACAACACCCGCGAGAAGAAATGGGGTGATGCTATTCTAAGCCGGCATCACACGGCAATTTATTATTTTCATTTATACCTTACCCTACCCATGCCGAGCTCGACTGTACAGCCCTACGTAATTTGATTGAATTAACAAACCATGCGGTAGTGGAATGATTAATTTATCATCATAACTGGCCGAGCCTTATCCTGTTTTAGTGTGGAGGTCAGCTAACTTAATCAAGGGGAGGGATTACAAAGGATATTAAATGTGAAAGTTTGTGATTACTGAACTTTCATTTAAGAAGTTAGCTACTACGGCCTTAATCTAGATTTCAGACAAGAGTTCGTGATGAATGTACCTATTAGACTTTAGTCTATACAATATAATGAATAATATAACAAATTAGGTTTAATTTGAAGATGCTGACTGTTTTATTCTACTAAAGTATATGGTAGGAAAACTTCAAAGCCTGATTAATAGTGAAAACTAATAGAATAGTCAGCCCATCAATATGAACTGACCCGAATTTATTTAAAGTTAGCTAAGTAGCTCATTTTTAACTACTTTTATAAGCCACGAGTAAAATTTTCGCATAAAACTGCTTCAGATTGTTTTATAATGAGCGGTTATGTCAGAAAATTGTAGCCCGCAATGGAGAATGTCCAAACATGGGCTAACCATGTGTCTTGCGTAACAAAACAAAGGAATGCAATATATAATATCGCCAATTTCAATGACAAAAAGCAATATTAATTGTTGCTTAAAACCTGGAAAATTAATAAAAATAAAATTGAAAATCTACGTTTACCTATTTTAACAAAAAAAAAATACTGAGGCGTAAACCTTTTCTACATTTCTTACCGAAAATAACGTAGTTAGTACTAAATACACTAAAGAGTGCCAAATATCAGCACTTTTGCCTCTTTCGATGCCCGACTTTGGCACTCAATAACTCCAGAACTATGTTTCATAAAAATTCCCTATACTAAAATGATATTTAAGCTCTATTTAACTAACTTTGGCTTTGATGCGATTCCTGCAAGTGTAACGCAAGACTGATGAAAAACAAGACGAGCATCCAAACAAAAGTTATCATGATCCTTTAGACATTTTACTGGGTACTACGTATATTTATTATTCCCACGTAAAGAAGCAAAAGAAACGCGGAGAGAAGCTTTACTTATAGCAGAAGCACTTGGAAAACACTTTAATGGTCTCAAATCAATTTATTCCTGGAAACCATGATAAAAATTAGTTCCTGGAAAGAGTTACTTTAAGTGCTGCTGTAATTACTCAGATGAAACCTTGTACCAATCAATTAAGTTATTTGAAAAAGTTTTAATTATGTGGAAGTAATCAACATTTTCAATTTATCATATTCGTCAAAGCTTCAAGGCCTAAAGCGTAAATATATCATGTCATTAATATATAATATATACATATATATCCATCGCTAATAAACTAGGCAACATAAAGAAAGGTACATATTATGCTGTCGTCTTAGGTATCAGGCGGTCTTGCATACGGCTTACCGTATCGTCGGATTAGCTGAGCAGGAATGCCGCCTGGCTGTACCACCGCCGTGCTGTCGACGGCTTTTTAAACTTAGTTCAACGATATACTGTTATGGAGCCGCCACTGGAAGCCACTGCACATCATCAGTCATCATGACATGTGAGGTGACAGTATGAAGGCGGATCAAGCCGGCGCGGCGACTTAGAAGTACCTACTAGCGCAGAGCGACAAGACAAAATTTCCATTTGTATGAATACGACATCAAATATTTTCATCTTAGCTGTCATCAGCAGGTATATAGGTACAATTATTTCTTCAGCGTAGTTTTTACATATACTTAAAGAATTAATTGGTTGACAAAGTAATAACAAGATTTATTTGAACTGCTAAAAACAACTTACCTATGAAAAAACTTAGAGGAGATTTAGAAACATTACCTATCAAAATAAGATGATTTTGTTGTCAGGGTAGCTTATTGATAATTTTAGACTACATTTTTTTTACACCTATATAATTTCATTCCTCAGCAGCACCATATATTTACGTAATTTTTATTTTTGTTGCTTTACTAATTAAAAAACTAATCTATCTAACAGAAACAAATAAGTAAATAAGTGTAGGAAGGTACACTTGGTTAGAAAAACTAATTTTCGTAATCAAACTATCAAGACCGAAATAAAATGGTAGCTTTTGCTCGCAGGTTTAATAAAAGTTGGTACCGAAGAAGAAGTTACTTAAAACTTTATATAGGCTGGGTCGTTGCACCGACCGACCGAGCTCATGACTAGAAAAAATAAAATAAAGATGCGCGACTAGGGCACATTTTATTTGCCTATTATTACACGGTTTGTGTTTGATAATCATCTTTTGCTTGGTCATCTTGGTAAGTACTTCAATTCAATTCAATTAGCCTTTATTTCGAACAAAATAGTATTTCTAGTTATAAAATTTGATTCATTTAGACATTTCATTTTAACATGCATTCATAAAATTCATTATTCAAATTAACAATAAATAATAATAAATAAATTCAACATGCAATTAATTTCATTATAAATTTCCTAATTTAATCAGTCTCTTTTCCTTTGTTCGCTTGTCTCATGACAAAGGCCTCCTCCATTTCTTTCCATAAATTTCTGTCCTTTGCTTTCCTTCTCCAAAGGTTTCCAGCTGTCTCTTTAAGTTCATCTTCCCATCTTTTTATTGGTCTTCCTCTCTTTCTCGCTCCATTTCGCGGGTACCACTCTGTCACGTCTTTGGTCCATTTTTCTATTTTCTCCCTCATCATGTGCCCTGTCCATCGCCACTTCATTGTTCTGATGTGTTTTGACACGTCTTTGACCTTGGTTCTTTTCCTGATGGTAGTTAATCTTACTTTATCTTTCAGTTTTATATTCAGGATGCTCCTTTCCATACTATTTTGGCAGACTCTAATTTTTTCTATGTTGTTTTTTGTTAGTGACCATGTCTGGCAGCCATATGTTAGACACGGCAGAATGCATGAATTAAACAACTTACATTTGGCTGAGACAGGAAAGCATTTGTCTTTCATAACTTCCCTAAGCGACCAGTACCTTCTCCAGCCGGATGATATTCTCTGCTGTACCTCTTTATTCATTTGGTCTTTAGGGGAGATTGTTTGTCCCAGGTAGGTATACTCATCAACATAGTCGATTTTGCTGTTATCCACCAAGATTGGTATTTTGTTTCTGTTTGTCATTATTTTTGTTTTGCTCGTATTCATGGTTAGGCCTGTAATTCTGCTCTGTGTAGCTAGTTGCTGCAGCATTTCTTGTAAGTTTTCGGGAGTCTCAGATATTAATATTAGATCGTCTGCAAATCTTAGGTGATTGATTTTCTGACCATTTATGTTTATTCCGTACTCATCCCAATTAAGTTTTCTAAAGATATTTTCCAAGAGGGCTGAAAACAGTTTTGGAGAGAGGGGATCACCTTGGCGTACCCCTTTCTTTATGCGAAATGTTTCACCATCCCTTTCTAACCTTATTTTTGCGGTGCTATTTTCATAGATCTCCTTTATTATTCTTATGTATTTGTTACTTATGCCTTGCTTTTGGAGTGCTTCCCATAAACAAGCATGTTTGATTGAATCAAAAGCTTTGTTGTAGTCGACAAATCCAATGTAATAGTTCTTGTTATATTCGTTGCATTTTTCTAAAAGTTGTTTGATTACATGGATGTGATCTATGGTAGAGAAATGTCTTCTAAAACCTGCCTGTTCTATTGGCTGATTTTGGTCGAGTTGCTGTGTTATTCTGTTGAGAATGACTTTAGAGAACACCTTATAGAGATTAGACATAAGGCTGATTGGGCGGTAATTTCCTATTTGGTTCTTATCTCCTTTCTTATGTAACAGTATAATTGTTGACTGTGTCCACTGCTTAGGAATTTCTTCTTTTGTTAGGATTTCTTCGTACATAGTGGTAAGAGTTGGTACAATAACGTCCACTGCTTCTTTTAGGAGTTCATTGGAGATATTGTCCTCGCCTGGTGACTTGTCATTTTTTTGTGTCATTATAGCTCTTCGCACCTCACTAGATATGATTGGTGGAATTTCTTCATTTTCTGGTTCTATCAGGTAGGTTGAGCATGTCGTAGTATCCTTCTCATTGTATAGGTCTCTATAGTAGTCTGTAGCTGTATTCAGGATTGTTGTTCTGTTTGTGCTCGGCTTTCCTGTTTTGTCGACAATGTTTGGGATCCAATTTTTATCCTGTCTGAGTTCCTTTTGTGCTTTTTTAATTCCTCCAGTTCTTTCTATGTGTTTCGAGATAGTCTTTGTTCTTGCCTGTTTTCTGTGTTTTCTGATACTTTCGTTTATTGATTTGCTGATGTTTGCTATTTCTTTCTTATTCTTGGACCTGTTTGTCATCAGCTGTCTTCTTAATTCCAGTAATTTACGAGCTTCTTCACCTATGTTATCTTTTCTTGATTGTGTTGGTTTTATTTTTTTTGCAAAGTTCTTAAGTTCTTTTTCGATTTGGTTGTATTTATTCTGCAGGTTTGTTGTTTTATTCAGTTGTGTTTGGAGTAATGTTGACTTTAGTTCATTGATCATGGTTTCAGGGATTGGCGATGGTACATTGTTAGCTTTTTTTGTTGAGGCGAATTTCCTACTCTTTTTTGGTTCTGTGCACTTCAAAGCACGTAAGTGTAAGTACTTACCTACTGTTAATTAAATACGCCCAATCTTTACGGTTATGTCAAATTTAGGAACACACGCGTATAATAATGGTAAAAGACTGGGGGAATATTAAACTAAGAGCATTTACGTTTTATTGTAAATACATTTTCTTATCTATAATTTCTTTTCATTCTTGATGGCAAACTAGCAAGTTCTCGGTAGGAGCTGGGACAGGGTAGTGTTTGTGAAGATAATTATGGGCTGGCAAGCTATCGGCCGAACTTGCTGTGAAATTGGTCGACATTACTTGGAAAATAACCAAATTAATTGTTATTGATTAGAACTCTTTGCTCTTTTACATTAATTTGGCGAATGAAAGTTATCGATTTGGGGAGTTATATGAACGTCTGATATATTTTATGTTTCCTAGAGTTATATATATTTTTCATTCTGATAGGACAATACATCCTTTTCATAGAAATAATACAAATAGATATACAACACATACAAGTAACGCTTATTTGGCGTATATACTTACAACATTTTTAATAATTATTAAATAAATTATATTATTCAATTAATATATTCATTTAATTTATTCTAATCAATGTTGCCAAGCCAACCGAGAACCCTTGCTTTCGATTTGCAAACTGTATATTTTCCAAGACGGCTAGAGTAGATAGATTTAAAGAGTCATTTTACGCCTGGTGGCTGACGACCGTGTGTCCGACGCATCGAAGCGAGCGACCTGAAACGATGCAAGTTGTCGAGGTCAAGATAAAAAGTTTCAAGAAAATGTAGGTACATAAGTATTTATATTATATAATACCCATTTATATAACACCTCTCATCGAAAACTCATGAAAATATCATCATGTCTTTAAGCGAGCAATACTTTTATACTCGGAAACTTTGATATTGCTTCAAATGCTTTTGGGAATAAGAACTTTTTTAAAATTAATCCCTAGTTATATTTTGAAAACCTACGGAATTTTCCACCGCAGGCTGGATTTGAGCCAGCGACTTTACCATTTTGTACTGGCGACGCTTCTAATAACGCGGTAGCTCAGACGGAAGGGGCGCTGCCAGTTCAACTGGCATAAGTCGCTGGTTCAAATCCAGCTTGCGGCACAAAGTTTTTCAAGTTTAAAAAAAATAAACACGCAATGGGTTTTGGGTGCAATAACTCGATTAAGCCAGGTGCCATATACTAAAAGCATTTGACAGATCTAAAAAGTCACGTAAGGCGAGAAACACACCTGGCGCACGACGGAGCGCAAAAATATCGCAGCGGTCTGTCAGATCCATACTAGAAATGTCAATCCACATACTTAACCGCTCAACCGCTGTTGACGCAGCACTATGGCAGTGTCATCCGTCGAGTGCGGTTTTAGTATGGGAGTGACGTTTCTAGTATGGATCTGACAGACAGCTGCGATATTTTTGCGCTCCGTCGTGCGTCAAGTGTGTTCCTCGCCTAACACTCTGTCAACCAGGGACTTTATTTATAACCAGGATATCGCAAATAATAACGACATGTAGAAAATATTTTTATCGCCTGTAATATTGAAATAATTTGTAGCAACACGCGATACCCCTGTGTATAAGGCCTACAAATTTCAAGTCACAACTTCCCCTTTTCGATCTGATGACTGATTCTGGATAAATTTGACACGCTGATCACGAATATGTAATTAGTTTTTCGCCATCACGTCCAGATTTTTCATAATCGACAAAGAAAGAAAATTACAAAAAAAATACCCTTATTTACAAAAAAAAATATTTATTTGAAAGTACTTAGTAAAAATAAAAATAAATATCAAAATACGTTTTATAAATTAGTGCTTATTTCGAAGACATGTTATTTAGCTTTATGAAATCTTGTCCTTTTTTCTGCGAAGCTTCTATTTTGCGATTTTCTCTTAAATTTTCGGTTTGGCTCATCTCGCTTGAGGAGCCAACAGTAGTCCGCCGACATGCTAGTATTCCATCTTCCTTAATACCTCTTTTCTATGTCCTTCGAGTCCTGATGAAATCTTTTACCATGTTCTTCGCGAACGGCTTCTAAATTTTCTGGAAAGTAGTCAATGTGCGAATTCAGAAAATGAAGTTTAATGCTCATAGAACAGCCCATCAATCTGAAATTTGTAATAATTTTGGCCACTATGTCTTTATAGTCAGGCCTTTTTCTATTTCCATAGAAATTTTTCACAACCTCCTTAAAAGATTTCCATCCTGCAAGCTCAATGTGTGAAAGTTTTTCATCGAATTTTTCATCCTTCATAATTTTTCTTATATCAGGGCCAACAAGAAATCCTTCTTTCAGTTTAGCATCTGACAATGAAGGAAAATTTGTACGCAGATATTTAGAACCTTCTCCTTCTTTATTTAAAGCTTTCACAAACTGTTTTATCATATCCAGCTTAATTTGTAAAGGAACTGTAATGCGTCTAACTGTAATTTGTCTAGTGCGTAAAGCAACTGTAATATATTTAAAATGTTGTGGGTATTTATACTAAAAATCATTATAATCACCTTCATTTACCCCCTTCTAATGACTGATACAAAAAGTGTACTTGACAATGTATTTATCTCTTAATAAAAGGACCATTAGTAAACGAGCCTAAAATTACCCATTTTTAGCGTAACAAAGACATATTTCTCATACTAATTATGTAGTGATTAACCCATTATGAATTGGAATTATATTATTTATACTTATAGATTCAATAAATGTAGTAACATTTAGATTTAACTCGTTTATTTTTTATCATTTATTTTTTTACTGAACTCTCCGGGCGATTTTAAGCAAAATCTAAGTCTTGAAATTTAAAAAAAAACTGACGTGATGGATTTTTTTTACTATTTTTCCCATAATCAGTGTATCATAATCTATTGGAAACGGTATTTAGATATTAAAAGGGAAAACCATTGTAGGCCTGTGTTATCGAACCTGGCAAAATTTTGACCTGATTAAAAAAAATATTTTTAGCCACCTGTCCCGAGCTTCGTCCAGGGTACAATATTATTTTTTCATTTTTAATAGACGGTGAATTTAGACTTAATTAGAAGGTATTTTAAAGCGACTGAATTTCAAGCTGTGTAAAGTCCCATTTCCAATCTCTTTTCGTGTGGGACACCGAGCCGTCCAACGACCCGATGAACCCTAGTGTCAGAATTTTTCAACCGCCTTCTACAAGTAGCAGGCTTCTGACATGGTTGTGTAACGACCGCCGTCTAAGTGATCATAGACAGCAACCGGGACCTACGGCTTAACGTGTCATCCGAAACACGGAACCATCTTACTTACGGACAATCGGGTGGTTCAGCCCGCAATGTCCTAACCAGACTGGGAACATTCACAAAGTGATAAATATAAACTTTGTGAGTAAACCACCGAGAATCGAACCCGGAACCTTCTGCGTCTAAGGCAGTCGCACTACCACTGCGCCACATCGGTCGCCATTTCCAATAAATAATAAGTATTTTGTATGTTTTCGTAAACTTTGCGTCAGACTTGTATATAATTTACTGTCTTAGGTAATTTGATAAGTACAGTGGTAGGTTAGGTTAAGTTGATTTCATTGAAATAATGTTTTTTTTTTTACTTGAAGCAAATCAAATGCCATATAATAAACAACCAGCATAATAATATGTGATAAGTAGTAGAGTTAATGTTGCGGTTTCTTCTACAGACTCATTGGTGTAAGCAATATATGTGTAAAAATATTAGCTGCAAATATTTTAAGGGGTGAATCAGCCCCTGAAACTGAACAACCCCAAGAAACGTAGGTCGAAATATGAAAAAAAAATTATGGATCTCCCATACAGTTGACTCGCTCGGCTGCTACATTTTGTATGGGAGGTCCAAAAATTTTTTTCATATTTCGACATATGTTCCTTGGGAAAACTTGTTGAGTTTCATGGGCTGATTCACCCTCTAAATATTTGCAGCTTATACTTTAACACCTTATACACAAAGTCTGGATTCATCTCACATCATCACATCAGCCTATGATAGTGTAATGCTGTAAGAGAACGCCAAAAGGCACGATCTTATATTTTCGCATTCCAGTCTTTGCCAGGCGCCCTATTTAATCCCAGCTTAATATCAATAAACAAATGAAAAGCTAATCCCAAAGCTTATGTCACGTTATAATAAACTGTCACTTTGGCTAATAATTTTAATACTCGCGTTAATTATTCAAAATTTAATTAAAACTGGAATCAACACAAAGGTACGCTCGTTTTGCAAATTCAATTTAAAGAGGAATGGAAGGAATATTTAGTACCTATCCAATAAACGACAAACGATTTTCTTATAGGTTACTTTTGGTAAATAATGTAATTTTACCGTCAATGCCGTATGATGCCGGCTTAGAATAGCATCACCCCATTTCGTACCCGTGGGTGTCGTAGGAAGCGACTGAGGGACTTGAGGGTTTCAGGTATATTACAACTTTTAGGCTTTAGGCTGACAACCTGTCACTATAGTGATACACGAATTAACTCAAACGGCCCTCAAGATTTGTAGGACGTGGCGGTAGCGACCGTATTTTTGCGTTCTGTTCTGTCCACCCCGCAAGGAATAGAGGCGTGATATGTGTATGTATTTATTATGTGGTTTAGTTGACTAACTGAGAAAAAATCAAAGACCGAGCATATACTATAAATATGGCGTTATAATATTTTTTATTTTATAGAATTTTACGAACAAAGTAACCTTCCAAGCAAATTGCTTCCGTGAATTTTTAATTTTTGTACAGTTGGTCAAGGGAAATTCAAATAGGTACTTAGCATTATTATTAGCGACTGCCTCAAAAAATAAACCTGGTTTACGCTTCAGTGAACTGAATTTTCATCTCAACTCATTTTCTGCACTAATAACCGTGCAATTATCAAAGAAAAACCAACCCTATCCTAAAAAAACACGAATTATTTTACGTCGGTCGTAATAACTTCAGATGGATTTCGGATTTCCGAGCTCGCTCGAACGTGGATAATAATTACATCAGTCGCACACAACACAGTGAGAAATCTGGAGTGAAATACCTGGTCTGTAATTTAGGCGATTCTCACTTTTGACGTGCATTGCTGCGAATTTATAGCGCATCCGTAACAAATGCGTCTGAATAAGTCTTTGAATTCCCCATAATAAAAACAGAATTTAACACAGAAGAAATGCGAGAACTAGATTGGTATCTATCTCTGTTTCACGTGTTATGGTAGATGCAATATATACCTATCTCTTTTGCACCAACGGACGCCAAGTGTGATAAGGGGCCCCTGGATACGTTCGAGGAATACGTGGGATGAGCACAGTATGCGAAGTGCGGAGTTGTGAAATCAATCCTAACTAGCGCCATCTAGCCATTGCCGTTGAGCATGTTTGGAGTATCGAAATGGTGCAGAGATATTTACCATTAATAGTTTTACGAACCTAGCATACCTATTAGTAGAAACTATAAGTCCATAGATTTTACATTCACGGACGATCTTGCATTTGAGTTCACACCTAGAAAGAAAGAGAAAGAGATGACGAAAAATGTTGAAAGGATACCTAATGTACCTACATATCAAGACTTAGATAAAATGTACAAACTTGCAACCCACATAACAGTGCATTATTGTAGAAAGTCAACCCACAATCAACCTCATGCTCATGTCCAGTTAGACATTTGAATGGCCGATTTTATTTGCGAAATCGAAATTGTCTAACCCTGACTGCGCTTGACTGTACCCACTCGTAGTAGCTCTCACATAAATACACACATTACGCCTTTACCTCTTGTAAGGTAGGCAGCGCGTTAACGGTTGTTATCGCTATGTCTGACACACATAAGTAGCCCTCATTTTATACAAAGTAGAATTCAAATACAACATAGAATTCAATAATACCATGTAACAACCACGAGTATTAACATTCCCTCTTCGCGACCAGGATAAAAATATTTTTTTGAATTTTAAGGATGCTAAGACAGGGAAACCCAATGCTTTTGAAACATTATATTCCTGACTTATTTTTATCGCCATCAAGATCAAGTAACTGTTCTATTTTTACATAAAAATTGACAATATAAAAAACTAGAAAAGAAAAAAATATGGAATCAAAAATCACGGTATCAAAATATACCTACTAAAAATAACAGTCTGTGTTCAGTAAAGTTTATGATCTCAAATGGATACTGTGCTTTTATTTGATTTTGAAATCCGATATAAAGATATTTATTTGCTAGAATACAGTTATTGGGATCTTATAGAATATAATTACAATGGTAGTTCAGTGTATTCAGCCTGCAAGTAGTCATGCAAATTTGACTCATGTAAGTATGTACAATAATTCAATTCAAGCCGAAACATCGTTTGGAGACTAATCTGAAATCCTCTCTCAGTAGTTACGCGGTCCGAAGCTCGGCGTGCTTTTCAGGTGACGAGGTGGTCAGTGTATCACACGAACGGAATCTTCACAGAACTTCACAAAATCCGTATAGCACTGCTTATTTTCCAATCCAGTTTAGGATTGTAAATTGTATAAATCAGCAAAAGAAATAGTTAAAGATTTTAGTAAAAAAAAAAAATAACAATTTTATTGGGGACGAAACGCGCGCACTGATTTTGGTTGCTCGACCACTTTTTCCTTCTGCCACGCGTTTTAGCCATTGCATGAATGAAGAATAGAATCCTCCATAATTATATCTTTAAGGTTTTTGTTGCAAAGGAATTTGTTAACATTTAGCCTGGATTCCCACTGATATTGTATTTATTTAATGCCTATAGAATCCACCTTCCTACTTACAGTCTGTCGTTTGATGGTCAGAATGTAAATAATTTTACGTGTGTAACTACGATCTGTCTTTATTAAAATAGTAATTTTGCAGATGTGTCATTTTTTTACGGAAGATTGGAACATTATAATGATATTACGAGTAGGTGCCCGTGTAGAAGTCGGTTTTGATCCCGTAGCATCCTACAGGATATTTTTTTCAGGATAACAACTATCCTATGAGTTAATCCAAGTTACCCTTTAAACGTTTGTCAAATTTCATGAAAATCGCTTCAGTAAATTTAGCGTGAAGCAGTAACAAACATACATACAAACTTTCGCATTTATAATTATTAGTAGGATTTAAAATTACGCGCAGATTAGGCAAAGGACCTTTTACCTTACCTACCTTTTGTTTTCATACAAAAGATGGGTGTTACCAAAAATCAGGGAAGCTTAATTTCCCTCTGTTTTATTCGTATATTGTAATGATAATTGCTTTGTTTTCACCTTATTGCGTGAAAACAATCAAATAAAACTTATCTAGGAATACTTAAAAGAAATACTTAATTTCATGACCCCAAATGGATAGTGTTCTTTTATTAGATTTTGAAATCCGATAGTTATTTATTCAACACCTGCGTACTTTTACACCTACACGAACAGATAATACCTTTGTCCTCAACCACACTCGATAATCTGTCGTCAGCTTTGACTTATATAATACTCAAGCGAATCGAACGCAGAGAACCTCATGCTATTCCCGAATTAATTCCAGCTCGTTCGAGAGCTCTTCACACGAGGGCGCCCCTTGATCCGCTCCTTGAAGAGCAGGGCTGCTTAGCAAAATACTCCTTGTCGTTATGTTTGTCGGTTATGATAAAACACACATCTTTAATTCACACTTTGCTTAGGAATTCCATGTGAAGCCTTCTGCGTATATTCTCACGAATATTAAATGTAAACGTTACAGATGAAAATTGTTTTTAATTAAATAAAGACGTACGTAGGTTATTTCAGTTGAACAACGTCGTCTGTAAATAGTTTTATTCCGGAATACATTAAAACAAAAAGTAGCGGTATTATTTATATCTGACTTTGAAGTAACAATTGAAAAACATTTTTAATTATTCATGGAAAATACAAAGTAAGAAAAGATCTTCCCTTCTTCATCTTCCATTTTTGTTGATTTACTATGAAATTATAATCGCGTTGAATTGAAAAAATTTCAACTTTGTCTAAATAGACATAGTTTGTATATCTATGTCAATATGTTGGTAGGAAGTAAGTTAATTCTATTTTGAGCTTTCTATTGTACTTATAAACATAGCACATACCTTAGAACGAGATACAGTTATCAATTAAAGCACTGTACTCCACAATTGCTGTTTTTTGCCATTTCTGCAACAACATGGCGAGATCACTTAGGCTGAAATTCTTTATCACACTTAGTAAGTGTAGTGAACTTTGAGAGTAAAAGTTAAAGAGTTAAACGATTTATTGAAACCCCATGTTTATTTATTAGGTACGTTTGTTTAAGTATTACGTATAGTGAGCATGCTACAAATCTCACAAAGCTTACCGCCCACAACACTCGTTATCTACTCCTGTAAATGGCTTCTAAGAGCCTTGTGGGAGTAACAAAAACTAGAGGATACTGGTGATAAATCTACTCAGGTGGACAAGAAACGCAATTACAAGGCTCCAATGGCTCCAACGGTCACAGGGCCGACACCTCTATCTCTACAAGCGTTCTACATAACGCTATTGAGGTTGTGCAAACAACCTCCTTTGTGAGCGGTGCGTGTGCGGAAGAAGTTCGACGGCTGGGGTATAGATGGCGCTGTTTGAAATATCAGCAATGTTGAGATTTTTCATGGACTTTTCGTACAGCTATGAAATAATGGGTAGTCTTTTATAAATGGCCGTTCTTTGGAGAAACTAATCCACAAGATGGCGTTGTAGCTACCAAGTACTCTAGTCGAATAGCAGTTTTGAACAGTTATTCTTAGTCTTCGGCAACCTACAACGCCATCTAGCGGTTTATTTTTCCAAAAAAAACGTTGAAGTTATAAAAATGTGCCAAAATCAAATGCTGCTTAGACTAGAAGAAACACGAGGCTACGTATGTACTGCTACGAAACTCGTAGTAATTTCGTAGCACATCCGTTCAGCTCGCTAACCGGTAGGGATATTGCTTGATCTCATTACTATTTATATAGTAAGATAAATTTAATATCTTGAAATGGGCAGTTTTTGTATATAATTAACTAGTTGTTGCCTGCGACTTAGGGTGTAGTCACTTTTGTGTAAGTATGTAAGCATGAGTTATGATTTGTATTTCGCATAATTCTTTTGACTCCACCTCTACTTTATTTCAGAAAAAGTTCAAAAATGTCATTAGTTTATTGCGTTAATTTAAAATTCTAAATGTATCCAGCCAGGCACTTTACCTGAATTATTAATTATTCAGGAATTGTGTTGTTTATAAATCATTCTAAACTGCTCTACAGTTTGTTTCAGAGATTACTCGTGTTCCCGCAAATTTAGTTTGTTGTTGTGATTTAGTTCACCAACTTTTTGCTAATATTATGAGAACACCAGGAATAATAATAAAAAAACTAATTTTGGGATGATTGCACTAGAGTATAATTTGAACAGCATAGGTTATTTTAGTTAAGTTTGGTTAGGTTCTAAAGTTATGTTGGTTGTGTAATGGCCTGTAAAATGTTGTCCGATAAATTATGAGACGGTATTAGATCTATTACCTGTTTTTTACTAGTTATTGGTCTTAAAAGGTAATATAATATTGCATTTTAATAATTGTTTACTTATAATCATATATCGATTCAGTTTTTTAAGAAACTTTACTTAATTGGTTGGATAAAAAATTCGCGATTTATAAAAATCAGGTTTTATCGAGATAACCGTGTATTTCTCGACTTTCAATTTTATTAAAATTTTGTGCTCCATGCTACGTGCCACATGCTAATAGCTCCATAATAACATAAGCTGGTGGAGCTGCGTGGAGGATGCGTGTTTTTTTTGTTTGAAAATAGAATAGTTAACAATTTCTTTGATAAACAACTTAGACATAATACTCTTAACACCTAAATTCAGAGTGCGCATTCAGTACAGCAAACCATTATTATGAACTATCTCGTAAAGCCAGTAAGTCAACCGAAGCACTTGAAATTGATACAACCTCGAGTCTGCGGAATGTTTGACGAAACTTTAGGAAACCGAACTATTCTCTCTGTTAATTTGACTTCATAAGGATTTGCTAGTGTAGGGTTCTAAGATGTTCGTGTTTGTGCTACCGACCTACTTATGTTTCAATGGAATAATTTATAGTGGTACATTATAATTATCGATGTAGCTAATATTATTGTTTTAGTCAAGTACGACCTAACTAAACAGTTTATAGGGTGGAGTTTTGACAAGATAGGAAATGATTTTTTTAAAGGCCAGGCATCGTTATATTTTTTGCTTCGCTGCGACTTATCATAAAACTTTGGTTCATCAAAATATATTGGTTTTATTACTGTAACACTTTAGACAAAATCCTCAAAAAAGGGTTTTTTTTAAAGTAAGCAGTAAAAAAGTAGAAAAAAAATATAATTTTTAAATCTAATGTAAGTCGTAACAAAGTTGAATTCCTGTTCCGTAGTGTCATGGTTTGTAGAAAACAGGAAGTCATGTTGTTGCCTCTTCACTTCATCCGGCGACACTTCAGTATCCGGGGATCCGGTCGGACTACCCACTTTTTCTCAGATCCCCACTTTGGCATTTGTTTTTCGTCTTCATTAATTTATGGTAAAACATGGCTGCTTTGCCACATCATGCCGGCTTAGAATAGCATCACCACACATCCTTAACGTGTGTGTCGAAAGAGGCGACTAAGGGACTCGAGAGTATTGGTGTATTACAATTTTAAAGCGACAGGCTGACAACATGTCACATGTTTTCTGAAATAACCTTGGAAAACAATACTCAAAAATGTCAGACGTGGCGATAGCGACCGTATTCTTGCGGCTGTCAACGCTCTGCCTACCCCGCAAGGGATAAAGGCGTGATATATGTATGTTTGTATGGCTTCTTTGTTGTTAATCTTTTTTAACTTAGTTTTGTCACGGTTATACTAATGAAAAATAGATTTATTCCATCGGAATTGCTCAGTTGGTAGCAGTTGTGCGCAGAGCAAAGGTTTGGTAATGAAACAGGAAGTGCTGTTTGTCGCCGCCCCGCTTCTTCCGGCGACACTTCCCTTTCCGGTTGGAACGCCCACTCTTCTCACTGGAACTTTAAGCACGTGCACTTAACTTTGCGATTCAATAGCTGGAACTTAGTGAAAAGGGGTGAAAATAAGTGTTAGTTGAAACTATTTTAAATGTTCTTGCAAATAACATAAGGGAACACAAAATAGTTATAATCCAACGTCATTATTTTTTAAATTATACAGGCTGTTTTGGAGCCTTTGATGTGTCCGTGTCTTTAGAAACTTGCGTAATATTTTGACAAATCGAAATACTTTGACTCAACCTGTATCTTAAAAATTGCTTTTTAGCTTTAATAAAGCAAACCTTGCGATAATTGGGTATAGTTTTTACAATTCTGTATAATTTATCACGCACCAACTTGGCTAGCTGCTCTTTCGGTTACCTACTGAAAGCCTCGAAAGCTAAACCCTAGCGCCCGTAAACCAAAACATTATACAGCGGTAAACATCCCCAAAGTTTCCAAACTAGCAATAACATCGTTTAAAGGGGAATCGTGATTTATTTGAGGTGTCCACGATTAGCATCTGAGAGGCCCGCTTCGTCCGGCGCATTTCAATTACTACGCATCCTTGTAGGGTTTCCACTGAGGTTTAGTACGAAATTGAACTAAAAAGCATGATATTATGTTTTTTGAAATTAGTTTCATTCTAAACTGATGGAAACTATGCCAAAAAGAAAAAAAAAACCTGTGTGGTAAAAACAAAGGAAATATTTGTATGGACACGTCAGAAATATAAACGCCGGGCAAACACGCAATTTCACGCAAATTCTTATTCTTATTCTTTATAGAATCGATAGTAACAGTTACAACCTCGCAGACCAATATTTGGCAACTGAATTGCCCATAGGGCTTGTCTTTCTTTGTAGGTACTGTAGGTTTGGGCAGTTGGGACAGACCAAGAGGTAGTCCATTGATTGAATGGCTCCGCAGTTGCATTTGCACCCCACTTTTTCATGTTTTCGCGACATCTCCCAACACCAGCCCGGAGTCGGTTCAGTGACTTCCAAGCTGCCCAGGGGAAGTTACCACCAAGTGGTAGCTTTTCGGCTGGAAGCACATGAGACGCGTCGGGGGGAAACAGTTTTCTCCATAGCTTTAGCCTTAGCTTTTCTCATCCAAGATTATGAGATTTCGTACTCTACGACAAATTAAGCTATGCTTACTCTAATAAACTCAGCTAAACAGCAAAGTTTGAATATTTTTTTCCAACTAGCATTTAATTAGGAAATGTGGTAACCCTACTGTCACTAGAGGATGGTAGTAACGGCACTACATGGGGCCTTTGAATAATGCAAACAGTCCCTGATTGAAACCTCCTCTAGCAGCGCTTAATTTTTGAATTTACACTAATTTCACTACGAGTACGCTAAAATTTTGTTAGTGCGTTGGAAATATAGCTGTATCTATTATTATATTTTACCTGCACCGTAGAAAATCCAGTATTTTTGCCTTTTGAAACCAAAACAAAACTTTTCAGCTAGGCATTTTTAAGTCTACCTATTTGTGGAGTGAGGATTAGCGAAATAAAAAAAGGGATAATGAGTATAATATGACCAAATGACTAATTACTACTGTTTTTATGATTTTTATATTCTCTTACAAGGAAACATGACAAAGTTGAACCTAATTACTGTTTCACTTTCACAAATTCTTTATTATTCATGCAGGTATTCAAATCAGTAGTAGAGGTATTAGTAGAAGTTTAATAAAGGTGTCATTCCAAAATAAGAAATATGTTTAAAATCGGTAAATATGCAGAAGACTTGGAAAGGATATCTGTTAAATAATTCTAACTAGTTTGGATTCGGCTCATACTTGAAATGACAGAACAATACAGGAATTGCGTTGGAGCTTAACCGCACACTAATTCATGCGGTTTCGTTTGTCGTATAAAAATCACATTATTATAACAAATAACTACGTGATTCCGTAACTTCTCATAGGCAGTAGGTGTGTTAAAAAATCCCTATTACACCTGTACAAATATAATGCATAGAAAACTGCTTATTTGGTCTCAGGCAGTATGCTGTAGTGAAAAACATTTCGAACGAGATTTGTATCTTTTGTCATAGGTTTGTCATGTATGTAGGTAGGTTTTTAATACGAAAACATTTCCGCATCAATAACAAAATCGTATGTTTTTGAAAAAAACAGCGCTGGCGGGGTTTTCACGTCCAGCGAAGCGCTTGGTAAATATTTGAGCGATCCTCGTTTTACAATTTACGCCGACTGGTACGCCACCTAACGTTTGACGCGCCATCAAACACGAAAAGATTTTCAATTAAACGTTTTTTTTGCTGAGAAGATAATAAAATTTGTTATTCTTCTGAAATTAATGTGAATCTAAAATACAATACAATCATTTATTGATAACAAAGAAGTTACAGGTCGTTATTTCATACATTATTATTAAATTAATATACAAAAATTATTCAATATTAACTGTAAATTATCAATTATAAAAGATTCCCTTTAGTAACAATACATTTATAAATTATACAATTATTAACAACTATTGAACAGGCAAAGCCATAAAATCGCTCATTTTGTAGAAGAGCTGCTCGAGCAGCCAAGTTTTAAGTTTCCTTTTAAAAACCGCGGTGGAAGCTGCATTTTTTATAGTGGTCGGGATACGGTTGTACACAACTGGTCCAACCACATACACCGACTGGTATGATTTAGTAAGTCCGTGAGTTACTGCCTTCAGTCTGTCTTTGTATCTCAGGTTGTGGCTGTGCCCTACACCTCTTTTTGTGTACAGGTTTGGGTTGTCAAACACAAATACACTCACCTTATATATGTATAAGCAGGGTATGGGCAGTATACCATACTTTCTAAAGTAGTCGACAGCTGATTCGTCATCGGCAACACCGCCCATCGCCCGTACCGCCCGTCTTTGCATAACACAAACTCTTTCGATATCAGCCGCCAAGCCCCAGAGCTCGAGCCCATACGTAACCAGAGAGTGCACTGTGGCGTAGTAGCACGCTTTAAGCGCTTCCTCACCAGCAGTCGCGGCCAGGCGGCGCAGCGCAAAACAAGCTTGACCAATCCGACCACACAATCTATCAATATGGATGTCCCACTTAAGCGCGCTATCCAAGTCAAAGCCCAGTAGCCGCGTGTTAGTTACTTGTTGTAACTCTATGTCTCCCGCCCTTACTATTAGCCGAATGAATGCCACCTAAGGATGTTTCCAAAGTTAACTATACAACATAAAAATAATTATGATAATTATACTATTCGAGCTATTACGACTCATCTGTTTATGGACAGTATTTTATTCATACTGTAGACACTGTAGACAGTACCTACGTCAGACTATATAGTAGTACCAATAAGTTGCAGTTATAACTATTCTGTTTGTTTTTTATATTGCAAAAACTTCACTACACTAAAGTAGAGCCGGGAAAAATTATGGCTATAAAATAGGTACATCGCGACAGGTGAGACATTAGGTCTAAGGTCGGTTTCATCGTGCCAGGACAAGAGAAGTTTCTGTTTTTACGCAGAAAACCCCTTTGTCTTGCAATGGGGCACAAAAACGGCTACATCAATTTAATTTTCAAAAAAACTAAGTAAATAGTTTTGTCTCTTTTTAGTTGTATTGCCTGACATAATAACTACCATAACACATAACAATTTTTATCCATAACAGATGATTATAAGTGGATATTAATTTGGCTCATCTGCTTATAATCATTATTATTACCTAGGTGCATACATCTGTCGATGATTCATTGGCATCTCTAGCACATAATCAATCACATACGTAAGATAAGCCTGGTAATCAGATCAAAAGCTCTGATAAGATGCTTCATATTAATGTGTTCTTGACCGTCTCGATATCCCACAGGTAACCTTTTAACCTTTCTTCTAAATGATAGTTTCATTTAGATGTAACAAAACCACACGCGATAAAGAATTGACTGATCCGATGGCGTAGCGGATAGTACCCCTGCCTTCTACCACACTTCTACGCCTAGGGTTGTGGGTTCAATCCCTACCGGAGACAAATGTTGGTTTTCAAATATCAATCAATTTTCAAATATTTGTTACTATTCTGGATGTTATCTTGGTATAATATGTATTCATTTACAAAAAAAGAATATAAGTATTACTATCAGCTACACAGTTCCCTTAGTACAAGCGTTTCTTAGTTTGGAGCTAGATGACGCTGTGTGAATTGTCCAGGACATTTATTTATATATTCTTCTTAGCGTGTCGATGGCAGACACTACACCGTCGTAGCCCAGAACTTTATATATTATTTATTATAGACCTTTGCCCAGCAGTGGGACTGTATAAGGTAAATTAATAATAATCATTTATTTAATTGTATACCTAGTAACGCAAAAATGTTCTCATCAAAACATGTTCATCGGTTATTTACCTATCGAAATAAAGTCTTTAGTACTCGTATCGCAACGCCTTGCTACCTGATCCCTTCATTTTGTTATTAAACCCTCCCTGGCGGCGCCCTGACACGAAACAATAACCTGCAAACAAAATTATGATGCTCACGAACACACCTACTGTATTTCACACTCCTTACAGAATATTAGAACACAGATCCGTATTCAAAAGAACGTGTGGTCATCTTCATTTATGAACAGTGTATTTTTTTTATTTTTTCGACAGTTTTTAACGGCTCTACGAAAAGCCAACACGCATTTTTAATATTACGGGCACAATATCGATATTCTGGCTAATTTTATTTATTTGTTAAAATAAAGTTGTTATTAAAATCTGCAAAGTATCCTCCTATTCCGCCTATAGCCCTAAATAGTCTAGCAGTTTCAGTGTCCAGAAGAATAGGATCCAGAAGGTTTTGGTTTATTTTTCATATAGGGGCCAAAAATGCAAATGATGGACAACTAATCACTCTGTAAGATCGTTCTAAGTTTGTTAATATATTGCAGACTCCTAAAAATGGGCTTTGTGTCACATTTCTGTTTTATGGTTGTATGGCAGCTTATTATAATTCGGTCAAAGTTTTATTTCTTAGCAGATTATTTTGCTGACGCTAGACTTCATCGAGTCGTGCGTTGACTCAATATACAACATAATTATGAATAATTAGTGGGTGACCGCGGCTTCGTCCGTGTTAGATCGGTTTTCGACGCATGGTAGCCCACAGGAACATTTTCTATCTTCTATATGTGAGCCAAATTTCATGAAAATCGGTTCAGCAGTTGGCATTTATAATATTAGTAAGATAGTCATATCTTTCTACCTACATCCCTGGCGCGTATATCCCTGACTCAGCGGGCCAAGCAATACGCCCCTTCTACACATAAAATGTGCGAATTGAACGTTCATTTTCGCGTGCACTGCTCTCGAGCTGCCTCGACATACGTTCTCGCCATATTTTTAGTATTCCGTATCTAAATGTGATATCTATATGTGTAGTGTGAATGTCTGTCACTATAGTGATACACGAATTATCTAAAACGTTCCTCAACATTTGTCAGACGTGGCGGAAGCAACCGTATTATAACGGCCGTTAACGCTCTGCCTACCCCGCAAGGGATAAAGGCGTGATATGTGTGTGTGTGCGTATCTAAATGATCAAAACGAGACGTTACGACTGAGACTCTGCTGTCTGTTTGTCCGTCTGTCAACAAGATTTGTATCATATTACGGAGTTGCAATTTTCACAAATTCCGTATTTTTGTATCCGCTATGAAGAAAATAATTAAAATAATTTAAAAAATATTTAAATTAATTAAATAAAAATCATTATAAAATAAATGTATTGCTTTATTGCTTGTAAGTAATTGTGCAAAATCTGTAACCCATGAATGTACTAGTTAGACTACAAGTATTACCTACTGTTAAGTGACAAACAAATTTGCACACAACAAACACGATTTTTACCAATTTTACACATAATGGTACGGAACCCAACGTGCGCGAGCCCGACTTGGCCGATTTTTCTTACAATATCGATACATATTTTTATGAGGGATCAGCTATGTCATGATACAGGCAATAAAGTTGCCTCTCCAATAAGTTTTCACCGTACGATTTTACGACGTGTGTCCGGCCGAACGTATTTCCTTCAGGGTAGTTTGTGATGGTGTTTACGAAATATCAATAATGTTGTTTGTTATGTCTGGGTTCTTATCTAAACTTTTCGAAAAAAATACGATATTGCCACGACAACTCATGCGTTGCTTGTAAGGTAGGTTAAACAAAGTTCTGCCGGTACGTTACTTTCACAGACACTAAAGGTTAATTCCCACCACAACGACGTGATGTCGTGAGACGTGATGCCACACTAAAATGTCAATTGTGGCGAATCGCGTCTCGTATGGTTTCGTTGAGGTAAGTAAAAAACCAACCCACCCATAAAAATGATTTTGGTTAGAGAATAAAATTGCAATTTTTCATAATTTTGCAGATTTTTTTAATTATTTGATATTTCTACTGAAAACAACTACATACCATTTTCATCATTGCATTATCCTTTTACTTTCATTTCAGTTTATAGTGTATTAAAAGGGTCATTGTCGTAAACTATTGTTTAAACTCAACGACTCCTTCAATGTTGCTAAAGGGGTTTCTGGTGTCGGATAAAGTTACAGCTTCGTTTACTTTAGCAAACTAGTGCGAAAGACAGTATTAGTATCAGTGCCTTCCGAAGTTTCAAAATCGTGTCACGTTGTTAAAAGATTATTTTAATTATTTTACTTAGTATCGGAAATAATCTAGTAATTTGCGTTCGTACCTTACATGATGACAAATAGATACTTTTATTATTGATCTATGTATAAGTAGTAACTTGCATATTGACCTTTCAAGTAGTGGCATAAAATTAATTATTCTTAGTTTATGCATACAGGTTGTATGGAATGCTAGTAGAATGCATTTTATGAACAATTAAATTGTACCCATAAAATTGCCGAAATTAAAATAATTAAATGACAAAATTAGTAAAATAAAGGACAAAATGTGAGTCGCCCTGTATTGAAAATTTCCTATCAGGTTCATGCTAATAAAAATTAATAAAGTGCGATCATAACCTGTCGCAAGGGAAAGGGAAGTAAATTTATATTTTAATTTATGCGTAATAATATACCGCTTCTTTCGGAGTGCCCGCTAAGCTTGAAATTTATGGAAAATTATACATGCTTCATTGCTTTAATAACTCATTAATGAATACAGCAACGGGGTGTACGTGAAATAAGGCTCGTATGGTTGCAATAACTAGGTATTTTTACCCCCGCATATGGTGTTGCTGCCACTATAATATTTCGGATAGAACTAAAAATATGATGTAAAAGTTATAAACTTAATAAACTAGATAAACTTCCAAGAAACTGCTTGTTGTTTTCTCGAATATTTATCAAAACGTACACTGCTTCCTGCAATAATTTATAAAATTCCGATGATGGCTCATAATAATATTTGTGTTTTGGTAATAGTTAAAAACTTCAATAATTTTAATTTCCCTATGGATCATCTAACAAATGTATTGATTTTCTGGTCGTATCAACGTTGCTTATACTTATTTCTAATGTACCTACATAGCCTCTTAATTTTCTTGGAATCGCGGATAGAGAGCGATTCTTAGTATTGAATGCAGAGGATAAATACTCAAACATTTCCAAGAACTTAGTGAAAGACGAATTATAACCGCCTGATTATTGTATTCGAAGAAAAAGTCTTAAAGTCATCTTCAATATTTCGTTCGAGACTATGGGTGTATTGTAATATAAGACCAATAATTACACAATGGACCCTCTATTCTTCCCTTCTCGATGCCATATTTCGAGAGGCTTTCAGCTATGGAGACTCGAGAGCCTCTTGCTTCAAAAGCTCTTTATGGAGGCTACATACTTACTGAATGATTATCAGTTTTATTATTCTTTAAATGAAAAATATTACATTGTTTATAATAGATATCTATATAATAGATAAAGTCCGGAATGAGGCCATCCGAAAAAAGACCAAAGTGACGGACATAGTCTGGAAGTGTAACAAGCTGAAGTGGCAGTGGGCTGGCCACATTTGTCGTAGAACCGACGGACGGTGGAGTAAGCGGGTTCTCGAGTGGAGACCACGACTCGGCAAGCGTAGCGTTGGACGCCCTCCGGCCAGATGGACCGATGACTTGAAAAAGGCGGCTGGTAGCGACTGGCTGGCAAAAACGGGAGATCGTGCCTTATGGCGTTCCCTGGGGGAGGCCTACGTCCAGCAGTGGACTGCAATAGGCTGAAATAGAAAATAGAATTATAATAGATAATCTCATAATCTTTGCTTACATCCTATGTTACTTAATCAAATGAATACTAGATTTCTAAAGTAAAGTAAAGACGGTGCATGTAATGTATTCTGAGAAATATGTTTTTGTGGCTAAAGTTTTACGTTCTTATTTTCCCAACAAACAGGTTTCGGTAACAAAAATCAAAGTTCTAAAAGTAATTATAATAATTATTAGTATTTTTCCCAATTTGGTGTAATCTCCGTTTTGTGTTGGACGTAAAGTTGGCAAAAGAAGTGATGAGTATTGCTGAGAGTTTTTAAATAGATTTGAGGGGGACTGAATTTTTCAAACAGGTTGCTGTTTTAAAAAAAAAACTATTAACATAAATACTGATGACTCTAAAAAGAAGGCTTGTGAGGATTGGATGGCAAAATGAGAGATTCCTTATCGCATTTTCTACATCCAGTTGCAATAAAGTGACTTGATGAAGGATCTTTAAACAAATATAAAAACTTATACAAAGTTGCTAAAGGTGTCTATTCCGTGTGATTCCGGCTTAGAATAGCATCACCCCACATCCTTCCCGCGGGGTTCGTAATAGGCGACTAAGGGACTCAAGAGTATTGGTGTATTACATTTTTAGGCGACAGGCTGACAACCTTTTACTATAGTGTTACACATGTTTTCTGAAACAATCTAGGAAAACAATCCTCAAAAATGACAGACGTGGCGATAGTGTCCGTATTCTTACGGCCGTTAACGCTCTGCCTACCCCACAAGGGATAAAGGCGTGATATATGCATGTATGTATGTTTCTAAAGGTGCGATAACTAAACAATATGCTCAGCCATTTCTGGAAAACTTAGCTAGGTATACTCCGGCATGCTCTGAGCAATGTTTGCCGAGCGACCTCTGCTACAAGTTGTGCGAAGTCTCAGATTGTGGTTCAAGATCAAAATATGATGATTTCTCTGTAACTGTAAGTAGTGTGAACTAGACGTGTTTTTATGCAGATTATACATAGGTATACAAAGGTAGCTCTTTTTTCTTTTTTTATCAGTGTTAACTTGCAAAATACAATGTGTTCGTTAAAGCGAATAATTCAATTTTATTAATTCTGATCCTGAAGCCTAGTAATTAGAACAGTAAAAAAAGTAGTATACTTCTACTTTAAATAAGTAAGATAAACCACATACGGATCGGACTATGATGCGGTTTAGAGACACCATACAAATGTCAATCTTGGGATAGCTGCAATTTGATGCAGTGACGTGCACCGCGATAATAATTTATACGTTTTTTTTATGGATTTCTTAAACTCCTCTCAAAATTCCGGAAAATCATACGATCCTTTGATATCCGCCTTACTTTTCTCAATTTGCCTGGAACTTATACCATTCACCGTCCGTGTGGAGTCTTGTATTGGGTCTATTTGCTAAAAGCCACGATATCTTCATTCTGTATAAACTTAGTCGTGTTTGGCATTACTTGGTATACGACTTTAGCTTGCTCCGTATTTATGGCGTAGGTTGCTATGTATAGTATGAAAGACGTTATGAAATTTAACTGCATCTGGGATAGTTAGTAATTGATCGAATTTGGTTTCGTTTGAATTAAAACTTATTTGATTTTTTATACGTTTTATTAAAACTTAATATAGAAACATGATTCTTTTATATGATGTAAGTAAAATTTCGACACATTTACAACGAATTGTAGTTTGCTTTTCTCAAAAGAAAACTTATAAAATTGAGTCAAAACAAGCAAAAAAAATAATATACCTAAAAAGGAACCAAAGAAAAGTTGCCCACTTTTGTATGTTTCCTTTTTTTTTCTATTTATTAGTTGTGTAGGTAGACAATTAAAGAATGCTTTATATCCAAACAGTGGCTTAATATAATGGAATAGCGCAACCCAATACCTTTCTTGATTTGAATAGAATAGTACAAATTGCTATGAGGCTAATATATCCAACTGTAATTTTGTCTTTCACTATCATACGTTTTAATGCAGAAGAAGCATATCTACACATGTATGGACTTTCCCAAACGTTTTACGACCTAAATATGTGAAGCTAACTTGAAATTTTAATATGTACCTCGTCAAAGGTGTCTAATTTCAAAATTAAGCGCTTATGTAAATCCAGAAAAACATTTTTATTAACATTATTTGTAATTTGTTACAAACAATGGCCAAAAATCCGAATAGGTATCATGTTCTGGCGACTCAGTCGGCCATCCAGATAAAATGGAGGATTAGGTTCCAACACCAGAAAACTTAGTGCAGATTATATCTTGCGCCGTACCTAACTCAGACAGACACGGAACTTAATTTCTGCGGATTAGCACAGCGACTGGCTCGAGAGTAATGTATGATGAAGCTGTACTCCGATAACTCGAAAGAAACTTATCATTTTATAATGTAATTTGAATTTATCATCGTAGAAATGCCTTTTTTACGTCAGGAACATGCCGTGCGAAGTGACTGTTATAAACTAGTTGTTCATTTCTTCCAAATTATAACACGGTCTAATATTAGCTCACAATGTCTGGCACAGTTTTAGCGCCTTATTAAAACCTGGAATCACACTCATGCATGTGTACGTAGGTACTAAAAACCTACGTAGGCGTATGACACATGAACTTGCGTTGCATGACAGGCTCATTGAACAATGCGTTGCTCTTGCTTCAACGTCCATTTTGGAATATAACTTGCATCTGACAGACGCATTCGTAAAGGATGCGCTAATGATGCTTTGTAGGTAAGTATCGAAAGTCAAATGTGCGAACCGCCCTAATTCAGTAAATGTGACATGAAAAATTAATCCTGAGTCAACTGTGGTCAAATCAAAATCGTGGTGGTGATTTAAATCGAATTGTTTTCAAGGAACCTAGTTAATATACAGGATGACCGGTAAATTGATGCATTCCTTTCAAGGGATGAACCAGCTCATGAAACTGAACAACTTTCCCCATGGAACATAGGTCAAAAAATTAAAAAAAAAAATTGCCCACCCATACAAAATTACCGACCGACTAAGACAATTTGTACGGGAGGGCCAAAATTTTTTTTCATATTTCGACCTATGTTCCATGGGGAAAGTTGATCAGTTTCATGAGCTGCTTCATCCCTTGAAAGAAATGCATCAATTTACCGGTCACCCTATATTTTGCCCTTTAAAATTAAGTATAAGTCGGCTAAAATATGTGTGACAGAAATAAATTTATGATCAAATTGAGCTGTAGTATTAATTACTTAGTTTTAGTAGTGTCCATACTTTTCTATCTTCATCAACTTGAAGACTCGACATTCTGCAGTAGATACTGCCAAAATCCTTTGTTCCGTTGTAACAAACGATGTAAAGCTGGGCTCCGAAGTACAGCGGAGCGGTAGCGGTGTGATGGTGACGCGGCGCTCTATGACTACCTAAAGAAAGAAATGGCGCGTCGGCGCATTCTATGCCGACGCGCGGACGCATTTTGAATAGAGATATTGCTTGTTGCCCACCATCGCCGCGCACAACGTAGCGCTTAAATAACGCTGCATAACGCATGCGTCTGTCAGATCCATACTAGAAACGCTAGCGCTGCGTTAACATTGGTTGTGCGTTGGACCTGCGTCAACAGTGTTTTTAGTATGGATCTGATAGACGCAAGGGTTGCGCAGCGTTATTTTAGCCCTGCGTTGTTCGATTAGTGTGGATACTGCGCTCGATTTGGGTTTCTGTCATTACAATACTCCTTAAGGTACCCCCGCTGTGACACCGCCGCCGCCCTACTGTACTTTGGAGACCCGGCCTTAGAGATCCACAGTGAGAATATTTGTGCCGCTGCGCTCGGGATATGTGAGAAATTTTGAGCTTCTCTTGTGTAAGCAACCTATTCAGTGCAATATTGTTTATTCCGCTGTAAATGTGGCAAATGTATTGACTATATTTTATCTGTCCAAGTATGTTTTTAAGTTTGGAAACGTCTGGCTGGTATTAAGGTATGTTTTTTTTAGTTTAGTTGAAAAAAATACTAGTTATAGATTTTTCCTTACAAACTAACATAGTTGTAAAGACCATGTTTTGACAAATCAGTTAAATATGTTTTTCATATGGCAAATTAATTATCCCCAAATTTATTTTTAGATTCTCTTTTTCATTTTTGCATTATCAAAGTTAAAATTTTAACGAAGTAGAATACTCGTACTCCGTCACGACAGCGGTTGAGTGGTTTTAGTATAGGAATTGACATTTCTAGTATGGATCTGCGTCGTGCGTCAAGTGCGCGATCCGCCTAAGATTCAATTTCTATGAAAAAAATGTTTTTTTCTCAAAGTGACACTGTAAATTACGTTACACTCAACTTTCAAAGATATAAGTAATCAATAAAAGTAAAAAATTAAGTAAGTGACAGAAACAGACCAAGTGAATTTTAGGAAAGGGGACTCTCCGCACCAAAAGTTTTATTGTAGTTTACATCAGAGCTTACTAAAGCCAGTATAATATTCTGTTCAACTGAATAGCACGGGCATCTATTGAGCAATTCTGATTGACTGGACGTCAAAGCGATCGTGCCATAGTTGTGGTACTTCTGAGGTTAAGGAACGTAATATAAAGGCAAATACCAAATAACTCAGCCAAAAGCCTATGTGCATAGTTGTTTTGGCTATCATCTTAGTAAAAGGAAATGTAACATTTTATAACTTATTAATTAATTAGGGACTCGAGGGTTTGATATGTATTACAAATCTAGGCGACCGGTCACTATAGTGATACACGACTTAACTGAAAAGAACCTCAAAAATTTGTCAGACGCGGCGATAATGACCGTGACTTTACGGTTTTTGACGCTCTGCTCGCTAGGAATACCGACGTGATTTGTGTATGTATGTTTGTGTGTAGACAATTAGTGAAAGTTTGAATGAACACTTGTCTTGCAACATTGTACGTATAGAAAAGTTTCACAGCAAATGTCCGGCATGAAATGTCTCATTGAAACATGTTCAAATCATACCCATGTGTCTCAATGTTGCCGAGAAAAGAAATCGCTTCCCGCACCACACGTGAAGTTGCCGCGAGACACACGTGAATACATACACACACACACACACATATATACATATCACACATGAATCTGTTGTTAATACAATACAATACAATGTTGCTAGAATGTCTCTAAGTGAAACGCTCGTATTAACGAGTAATTAAATAAACGCACTTATTTAAATGCATCTTAACATGCAACAAATAAAGTTGTGGTTAAATTACCCGAATGGAAAGAATTGCATGAAACCGTTTGTAGAAGCTCAATATTTTTAACTAGCGACCCTGCCTCCGCTGTAACACTTTTTCCCGTGATGATGATGCGACGAAATTAGATGGTTTCTCGGCAAGTATTATGCATAAAAACCTTCCTCTTGAATTATACTATCTTTTATAAAAAAATGCATCATAATCTATTGTGTAGTTTTACAGATTGAAGCAAACATACATACAGACGCGAAAAATGACTTTGCTTTATACTATGTAGTGATGTGATACCGCGGCACTACAGTATAGCTGGCATTCGCTCCTGTGTGCACGGTCAATCAATACCGCAACATCGTAGAATTGGATTTTCACGGTTTTTGAACAATACTTAATGTATTTCCTAGACTTATTTTAGGAACAATTAGAACAAGAAGCGCTAAAATCAAGCTTTTGTAGTCCTACTTACTTGATTTATTTGTTCTTGAGTTTTTATAACTCTCAAACAAATTGTGCTTGCCTTTGAACCTTGCCCCTCGTCCGTAAATCTTTTGATTACAAAGACATCTCATTTTAATGACAGAAAAGAATCCGAATTATTCTTTATAAACAAACAGAAGTGAATGCGATATTCTTTTGAACTAAATTAAATTGGATCAAGCAGATAATTTGCCGTTTCTCAAAAAGAAAACTTGAGTATTATTTCACGTTCATTTGTAATATGAGTAAATTATCAAATGTTTCTTTAATATACGCTTCCTCTATTATAATACCAGATAACGTTTTAGTAAAAAATATGAAAAATAAAAATAAATTTACAAATAGGAAACACCTTACACATCATGACCGCATGTCAAATTACAGTCTTATATCTCACGAGCGCGGGTTAGCCATACTTGTGAATGAGTGTTATTGCACATACACATTTTCTTTGTTTGCGTAAGCGCGGAAGTGGTCAATCGCGGGCGTCACGGCCGATACACCGGCTAGGTCTACTGACGTGCACTTCTTTGGCAATTGGTTCGCTCTACAATCATTCTAAAACTACCGTCATCGAATACCAATAAAACATTTCTATGACATGTAGTTATTTTCTGAAAAAAGTTAGATAACTGATACTAATACTTATATACTATTTTTTTGTAAAATACATATTATACATGGAAAACACCCAGACTCAAAACAAATTTGAAAATTGACTTAACAAATATTTGTGCCTGGTGGGGATCGAACCCACGACCCTCGTTGTAGAAGGCAAGCAATCCGCTATGCCATCGGGACTGTCACAAAAAGAAAGTGACTTTCTGAAAAAATTCTACTTAGAGACTTATATGTAATCATTTAATGAATCGGTTTAGTTCAATGATAAAAACAAGATGGTACTACTTACGTCCCACAATGGAAAATATTCAATGAGAACAGCTGACAACCCTTGCAACATTAAACACAAAAATTATGACGTAGGTAATATGATAATAGACCCTCTTGGGCGAGTGTTCCCGGCAGATACAGCCGTAATGGTCGTGCTGCGGCAAAAACAGGCGGCCAGTGCAGGCCAGATTATAATATTGGAGTTTCAATTGCACAAGTTTGGTACAATTTGCTACCTCGCACTATCGCTTGGCGGCAGTTAGTTGGATTCGAGGTAATTTGCTTGTTTTCAACCGAATAAAATTGAATATTTTATGGCGTGCTTCAGGTTTTCAAGTAATTATTACTTCATTAATGTTAACAATAGAATCTCATTTGCAGATTTAAGTATTGCATTTGTCGCGTCTTTTTAAGGAGGTCATAAATAGGTTTGACGTAGATTAGGTATGTTACGCTTATAGCAGTTGGAAATGATGCGTTCACAAGTTTCCTTTCTGCTCTCTCTCTTTTCATGTGGGACATCGAGTCGTCCAACGAAATGTTTTAAAAGGAAATGAATTTAATATATCTACAACGAAATATAATTATATTCCTAGTTCAAAAAATAACTCATCAGAATGTTCGACGTGGGTTTAACCAACACAAGTATCATGAGTGGGAAAAAAAGGAAAGAATAACGAAAAAATCACCTAATATTGCGGTTCGGCACAATCGCGAAGCGACACACATGACGATCGTAAAAAATGTGAATGGCATATTGAAATATTTCGCGCGACCCTTTTCCCCAATTTTCTTAGCTCGGTGTGCCACTAGCATAAATCCGGCTGCCACCTTGTAACAGCTTTGATTTGTGTGTTTATGGTTTCTGAGAGAACATTTTCAGAAAAAATGGGTAAATGGTGAAAGTAGCTGTTATGGTTAAGAACCGTTAAAAATATTTAAATTTTCTGTCCAAAATATGTATATGAAATCAGGATGATAAATTGCAATACTAGTTATCAAGAATAATTAATGTTTCAAATCATCAATTCGTAATAAAGATACCTAAATGAAAACAAGTTGGAAAGTATGGACGATAACGAGTTGCCTCGTTAAAATTATAACCTGCACAGAGGAAAATTTTTATTTGCGTCGCTCGCTACTAGAGCCTTTTCGATTACTTATATTGCATTTTAAATCAGTATTGGAAATTATACATAACATCAATGTTGCTACTAGCTAACATTTTCATTTTGAGACGTCGGTTCTGGGCGACATGTTTTGGTTTTTAAAGGTGAACACCCATATTGCCGAACCGTATGTGCTACATAAAATTCATATAAATAATTCAAAAAGCGGTGCATACGGCACTTACGGCTCTATGGCCGATCACATTTGCTTCCTTTCAAAATCTCTGAAAATGACACGCTTGTTTTGTTTGAAATTTTGAAAATCAGCATGTCTAAGGCGCTGTGCGCGCATGACTGGCATCTCTGGTCTGTGCCTACTTGTTTATCTACCTCGAATTTGGAATTAATCTGGATAGATTTTAATAGGCACTTTATAAAAAAAAGATGTGTTATTACTTTTTATAAAAAATATTCGCTGTGATGATAAAGTGATTTGTTTTTATTTGTATAATATTGGACATTAAGATTGATCAACTTATTACAGAAAAATTGTGAGCTGTGTTTAGACGCCAAATATAATGCTTTATTATAAAACCATGGCAGTTCAATCATTTTACTGACATAAAAAGCAATATATCTACCTACAGGAAGTTTTGGTATGACAGAAACTGTATACAATGTATACAACATTTTGTATGGATGGTATAACTTAAATCAAAATTGAAATTGTTCGGGCAACTTTGCAAACAGACGTATTAAGTATACCTATTTACTGAGTAGAACTATTTGCCATAATGCAGCAACTCCGCTTAGGGTACTCGCTTGGCATTCAGACTACTAACTGTGCTAAATGGATCGTAAAATTCAGATGCTTTCAATCTATAAACCATTTCCAATGTTATTGGGATTTAACTGTAGAAAATCGGAACTTATTCATCTCGGAACCTTGTCTGAAGGTTTTTATTATGATAAAGAAGCAATTTGTTTTCGTCGGCTTAATAAAACCATATTCGTGTCAAAATATCACAAAAAAATATGTAACTATGGTAGGTTGGTAACGAATAATATTTAAAGCCCGTCGAATTCAATATTACAGTCAGAGATTTTTTCTTCGGTAGTCTGAAATAGAAGACGATACATACATACATACATATATCACGTCTTTATCCCTTGCGGGGTAGGCAGAGCGGTAACGGCCGTAAGAATACGGTCGCTATCGCCACGTCTGACATTTGTGAGGATTGTTTTTCAAGGTTGTTTCAGAAAACATGTGTATCACTATAGTGACAGGTTGTCAGCCTGTTGCCTAGAAATTGTAACACACTAATACCCTCGAGTCCCTTAGTCGCCTCTTACGACACCCGCAGGTTCTAAGCCGGCATCACACGGCAAAAAAAAACGAAGACGATACACATATAAAAAAGGATAGAAAGATACGTATTTGTTACATTGTATTTTCTATGTGATCTATCTAGATGTGCATTTTGTTATGTGAAAGCAAAATCTAGAGCGAATGTCGAACACAATCTTAAGCAGAGAGGACTATGCAGTATGAGGTAATTTATTATGATTAGGATTCAAAATTGCGAACTGTTAAAACCTACTACTCTACAGGTTGTTTTTAACTACATTATGCCAATTTTTAAAGTCAGAAATGTCATTGTTGTTCAGTGATGTACTTAACACTAAAAATGAGATAAAGATACATAATAATAAATTGACACAAACATGTATCCAAAATTGCATAATAGCTGACATACCCACGTTATCAAATTACAAAAAATCATATTAATATTATACTGTGCCAAAAGCTACTACTTGTGACCAGGGAGCTTGTAACCGCTTCGAAATATCGAGGTAAAAACAAACATAATGGTGGTGATAATCCTGTTAAAACTAATAATTTAAATGATGTGCCAAAAAACTTAGATGGTTCTTTCAGCATAACATTGTCCAATAGATCACAAGATTTGGTTCTAAAATCGTATCAGACTGCAGAAACTAGTGATGCAACGAATACGAATACGAATATTCGTATTCGGCGAATAACAGCTAATCACCGAATATTCGTATTCGCCGAATATGGTTACGATATTCGTACAAATTATTTATGCTAAACGGAACGCAACTTGTATTCAGACATCATGTATCAAAACACGTTTAGCAGAGATTGGTGTGTATCCGAACTTTGTTTAGCTGTCATTTTGTTTTTTTCGGAAGTTACCCGCAAGATCTGTAATATTTTCTTACATTTGACAAGAAGTTGCCTTGTTAACTGCCTTCATAATATTTCTTTTAGCAAAAGTGTGAGTTGTTATTCTTTTGCTAAAATAAAGTGTTTATGTTAATAATGTCTTCGCGAAAGCATGATAAAAGTGAAATATGGAAACATTTTGATAAGAAACCAGGTAAACTTATTTCATTTATAATTCATAGTAAATTGACAAGGTAGTGTGTATTGGTATTTAACCTATAATAAAGCAAAAGAGTAAATATTTTTGTGTCATATTTTATTTTATTACGTTTATTTTTTAGGTGATGAAAGTAAGGCCAAATGCAAATATTGCGCTAGTGAATTGTCCAGAGGAGGAAAAAATGCTTCAGTTAAGGGATACACCACGACTGCTTTATGGACTCATGTTAAAAGATTTCACGAGAAAGAACTCACTTCTGACAGTTCGGTTCATGCGGTGGATTCTGAAATATTATCGCCTCCTGCGAAAAGGCAATTTACTATTGAAGAAGTGATAGAAAAAAAAGCTTGCTTTGAAACAAATGATCCAAGGGCTGTTAAAATTACATACCTTATCGCAGAACAAATCTGTGTCGACATGGAACCACTTGACTTAGTAAATAAAGTGGGGTTTAAGCGCACAATAAACGCACTTGCTCCAAGGTAGGTACTTTTATTTTTTAATTCTTAGTCCTTATAAATAAAAAAATTAGAGCCCATGCATGCACTCTTTTCTATATATACACTATTTCTATATATGCACATAAGTATTTATTCTATTTTGTTTTTCTTTTAGATACAACATGGTGTCTCGCACTCATCTTACTGAAAAAATTATACCTGACATTTACGAACGAGTAAAACAAAAACTTCAACAACAGATAGAAAATATTCCCTATCTATCAGTTACTACAGATATGTGGAGTAGTGACTGTTCGTCACATGTCGATGACTTTATAAGCCTAACGGCCCATGGCGTCGACAGTAACTTTGAACTGAAATCTTTTTGTTTAGAGGTATCTCCATTTGAAGGAGACAATCATACTGGTGAAAACATCTCTCTAAACTTAAAAAATATTTTTATGAAATGGAACATTACAGAAAAAGTAGCAGCCATAGTGACTGACAATGCCGCGAATATGCTGAGGTCAATTCGTGAAATCGATCTTCAAACCGAACATGTAGCTTGTGTGATACACAGCTTACAATTAACATTGAAGAAATGTATATTCTCTCAAGACGAGATAAAAGAACTACTGATCACTTGTCGAGGTGTTGTTACACACTTTAACCATTCTAACTCTGCTTTAAAACAATTTAAAATGTCTCAGAAGACATATAATTTACCAGAACATGTTTTAATTCAAGATGTTGAAACAAGATGGGACTCTACACATCAAATGCTGAAAAGATTGTATGACCAACGATTAGCTATACAAGATGTTTTGCCATCTTTGACAAATTGTCGCCATGATATCACTGCCCGACAGTGGGGTCTTATATGCCAGATTATTGATGTATTGGGTAACTTTGAAGATGCCACAAAAGAACTCAGCAAGGATTCCACTACATTATCGCAAGCGATTCCAATAATTCGCAGTATAGGCACATGTCTCCAAAAAATAAAAGATGGTTCATCAATTCAACCTGGTGTGAAAAAGCTCGCGGATGATCTTCTTAATGATCTGAAAACCAGGTTTCAGTTTATGGAAGTAGAAAAAATTTTTTTACTTGCCACAGTACTGGACCCAAGATTTAAAACGAGAATCTTTAGTACATCTGCAGTGTCAGAGACAGCTCGGTCACTATTGTATGCTGCTGTTAATGAAAGACCTACAACTAGGCAAATGAATTTATCATTAAGAGAACCTCGACCTTCCACAAGTAAAGGAATTTGGCAGGTATGCCAAGAAATTATTGAAGAAGCGGAAATGGACGAACCAATTTCTATATATTCAGGTAACTTGCAGTATATTAAATTTCAAGCTTAATAAAATAGTTTAATCTCATGTTAAAAAACTAACTTTGACTTTTAATTTCTTACAGATAACTCAAGCACTAAGAATGAAGTTGATGCTTATCTTAAACTACCAAATTTGTTACCGTCCGAAGATCCACTAAATTTTTGGCGACAAGATATCCATTTTCCGACATTGAAAAAATTGGCACAAAAATATTTTTCATTGAAACCGACTACTGTATCGTCTGAAAGACTTTTTTCAACTGCAGGAAATATACAGACAGAAAAAAGAAATCGTCTTGCGCCTAAAAATTTATGCATATTGTGTTTTTTAAATAAAAATTTGTCTGTAGTGGATTTTGATTACTAAATAAATGAATCAAAGTAACTTTTATTTGCTGTTTTACTCTATTTTATAAATATTCGTATTCGTATTCGTATTCGCAGAATAGTAAAAATGCTATTCGTATTCGTATTCGTAAAAGTGGTATTCGTTGCATCACTAGCAGAAACCCACCTACTTAGAAAACATTGCACAGCAACCTTCTCCCCGGACCTTTGGCAGTTCGACAAAATCTCACCCGGGAGTAAAATGCAAAGTGAGGGTTGTTTAAAAAAGAAATGGGGCAATTTCAGGAACGCAATCTCATAAAATTATTTAAACGTTCTGTAATAAAAACGGCCATACGACGGCTATAAAGGGCTTTTAATTGCGTGTGGCAATGTGAACTTCAGATTTCTTCGGCATCAAAACAATGACGGGACCTTTTAAAATTATAAGGGTCCATCCGACCCGTGACCCTAGTATCTTTAATGATTCGTCACTCTCTTACTTTTGAGTCATCAAGTTTTTAAGAAATTTTTTGTTTAAAAAAGTTCTGGAAGTTTCTGTATAATTGCTTGTTAAGAGGATTGTGCAGCTGGAAATTTTCATACAAAAAGCGGTAACGTTTTTATCATACTTACTGGTAACCAATTGTTTTGATTTTTAGGTATTTTATTTAAATTCACCAAATTATACGTTTTTTTTTTTTGATATATATTATAGTTTCAGAAATAATGAGGCACAAAAGAAATTTTTTGTGATACTGAAAAATCTTCATGTTTGAGTGAGGTTACTTACAAAACTGTACAAAATTTGGTCATAAACGAAATGTATAAATCTAGTTTAGTTTATACCTAAGCGATCAAGACCAAAATTATAGAATTTGGTTAAAATTTAGAGGTAGGGAAACGTTAACGCCCGCACCCCGATTTTACTCTGTTTTCGAGGCGATTTCTCGGGAAGCCTGCTACCTGTCCCTATCGCACATTAAGGTGCTTGCCGCGCGGGCATCGAGACAGCACATAAAATTTGAAAAACGCATTTCGCGCGCGCCATATCTGTGAATGATACTCTTAACTGCAAGATATATAAATAATAATCTATTTTTCTATCAATTATGCTCAAAACACAAAAAACATTAAAACGCGTTGCTTTAGTTCATGTGTATGTTGCATCGTCATGTATGATTCCATTTCAATTTATTTCAAGTTTCGGAGACATTAAATTATCATTTTTTTCGAGAATAATACCTCAAAACCTTTTTTATCCTGTTTGTCCACTTCTCAAGTCCACATGGGTGGACAGTGGAAAGTTTTTATTTACAACCATATGCAAACGGGTCCAGACCCCGTAGACTCCGAAAATGTTGGCGTGATGATCTTAACGCATACCAGCAGTGGAACCAAGTGGAACAATAATTATAATATGGGTAGGATTTTTATAAAATTGTATTATAACACTATAGACGTAGTCGTAATCCCTACTATTCAGCAAACCGTTCAGCAAATACTGTTCAAACTGGTTGTGAGAGAGCAACCGTCCAATAGACAAAATATTCTTGGATGTTATATTTTGAGCTTTCTTGTATTATCGGTGCAAGATTGGGGTAAAAAATTCTGAATCTTTTGCTAATTAAAAATATCCCAACCTTATATACATTTCAATTTCGATCACGCATCGTGGTACAGGGTATTAGATATACGTTTAAATTCTAAAATGCAATTTGTAGCCACGAGAGAGCAGGGCTGGGCGTACTCCATTAGAATTTATGACACATGGAGGAGCAGAGTAATTAAAAGAGCCCACAGAGGGATATAATACACCGAAATGTTGTGAACTCCTGTATTAACCCCGCTGCATATAGTTGGGTTACTTTCAAAAGTCGCTAATATAATTATGTTCAGAGAGCTAGTACGTTCCGTAGTGCTTCTTTACTGGACAACATACATGTTGTTGATAAATTACAATTGTAACAAATTTTATTTATAATCAAGTGTACTCTGTAAAATATATCGAACACACACACATATATCACGCCTTTATCCCTTTCTGGATAGGCAGAGCAATAACAGCCGCCAAAATACGGTCGCTATCGCCACGTTTGACAAAATATTGTGTGCACTTCAGCCGATTCATGTATCACTGTAGTGACATGTTTTCAGTCTGTCGCCTAAAGTTGTAATACACATGAAACCCTCGAGTCCCTTAGTCGCCTCTTACGACACCCGCGAGAAGAAATGGATGGGATGGTGCTATTCTAAGCCGGCAACGCACGGCATAAATATATATAAAACTTTGATAGTTTATTTTACACTCGCAAAAGTCGCTTATAAACGCGCATTGACGTACCTATAGATTGTGAATTATAATGAATATGACAAATAAATGATGCATTTTTATTTTTTTGACCAAGTTGTGCAACGTATTTTATCAGCGATAATATGTAATGTATTTATTTACAAAAAAAAAAGTATACAAGTAATAGTATCAGCTATCTAGTTCCCATAGTACAAGCTTTGCTTAGTTTGGGGCTAGATGGCGCTGTGTGAGTTGTCCAGGATATTTATTTATTTATTTATTTATTTATAGTATGCTTACCACATCTACAAAAAGTCTTATTTAGTTACGCAAGTTTTAACTTTTTTACCGGACAATGCATTGGATTACAAAATCTCTCATCGTAACTCCATAAGCTCATAGATTTACTATTCTACTCTCGGTAGGTTATATTCAATTCATTGCATAACAATACTGCATTTCCCACCTCTTGGTATAAATAAAGTTCAACTAGCGGTAGTTATTTTTGGGTCAACGCCCGACAAGTTAATGCTTTTAGTGACACAAGCGTGTTTAATAATGATAACAGGGTGGCATGGCCGTATTGGTCACTTTTCTCTCGGGAATTCTGTGCGGTAATGCATTTGCCATGTAATTTTGCTTCCATAGGCATATAAATGTTAAACGTCTGTTTCTAGGAATAATTCAATTTTACATTTAATGTTTTTCACAAAAGTAAATGCAAAAAATACAACATATGTATTGTATTGTATTGTATTGTATTGTATTGTATTGTAAATGCATTTTTTTTCCGGTTCAGAGTCCTTAATAAAGAGATATCTACACAGTTTTTTAAATTTCATAACCTTCTTATATTTTTCAGATGTGGTAGGTAATAAAATTTCTCTAACCTACAAGGGATTAAGCGTCATAGTTTTAATAGAATGTGTTATTATTACCACCCGTAGTTATAATATGATATTAATACACTCCATTCTATATCTACAGTTATTTGAATTATTGCCTTTCGAACATCAACCATTATGTGCTCAAATAGTCTATAGGTATTAAATTTTAATAAAGCAACGTATAATATTGAAGATGAAATTTTAAACGCTCTGATAAATTACCAGGAAATGGTGTGACAATATGTCATTGTCAGCCATTTCATTAATTGGATCGAAATCGATATCTTAGGGTAGATGCTGCCCCTATAACTTCAAAATTCATAATTTATCGAGAGCTTAAGAACAGATACTGGAACTTATTACAGCTTAGATTGATAGGTTTCACAGAGTTTTACAGATTGTTGTTGACGACCGATACGATGTGACGCAATGGTAATGTGACTGTCTATGACGCAAAAGGTTCCGGGTTCGATTCTCGGTGGGTCACTCACAAAGTTGATATATTACTCTGCGATTTTTTCCCAGTCTCAACACTATGATCCATTGAGTCGAAAAAGAGAGATAGGTTATTGAATTTATTTATAAAATAGCCTACTGTAGTTACAGATATTAAAGAGAGTTCCATAAATAAGCTATACGTATATGTAGGTAGATAATGGATAGGTACTTTTGTATCAAACAGTTTGATAATTTAGGTGTCTACATTTTTATCGAGCTGAATAATTATCTAAGTGACTACAGCAGCACCTAGCTTAGGTAAGCCTCTAAAATGTTGTATTTCTTTCGTATCTATTTTATTATTATATTACTAAATTTTCGCCCAAGACATGCAAAAAAATATCTAATTTTTATAGAATCTGACATTGACTTACAGCCCCACGCAAAAAAAGGTATTTTTTTGCGTGGGGCTGTAAGTGAACGTTACATTCTATAAACCGTTTAAAGTCTTCATCTCACCTTTAAGCATTACCTATGTAATTAGTAGACAGTAAAAACATGTTAAAATTATTCCGTAAAGATTATAAAATTGTTTACCTCGGCTAGCGAAGCGTTTATGCCTCATGCCAGCTGGTAATGGCTGGATAGTGAAGAAGGAAAATCGTGCCCTGTGCTGTATCTTGGGGGAGGCCTACGTCCAGCAGTTGACTGCATTACACTTTATATAATGTGAGATGTGAAGATTGGATGAACAAGTACCGCTATAAGGCGCATCGCACACTTAATGCACGACGGACCGCTAAAATATCGCAGCTACTATATCGCATACTAAAACCGTACTCGACGGATGATGCTGCGATGGCGCTACGTCAACAGCGGTTGAGCGGTTTTAGTATGGGTATTGACATTTCTAGTATGGATCTGACAGAACGCTGCGATGTTTTAGGGGTCCATCGCGCGTTAAGTGTGTGATACACCTAATAAATAAATAACACCATATTAGGTCGCATTACATGCCCAATCAAGTGGAAGTGTTTAATTTTAAACAAATAAACAGACGTGCACTGCCAACCCCTCGTAATGGCGGCAACACATGGGGTCACAGTTTCATCGGAAACAGTCGAATTACATGCTATCGTCATGGGAATCGACGCGTGGACCGCTATAAATATTGCTTTAATTCAGCTAAGCTGGACCGAGGTTTAGGGCTGTATGAATAACGCTGCTGACTGACTTCAAAAAGGAGGTTATATACCCGATTCTGAGATGCTTTGATATGTTGAAAGAAATTGTGTTAGTCACAGTTTTCAAAACATGGAAAACATGTTTTTTTCCACATTTTTTAATTAAAATAGAAACTAATCTTTGTTATGTAATTTCTTAGGGTAAAGGATACGGAAAAGGATGGTACAAGTAGTAATATTGGAAAAGAGTTTATTCCTTTTTTATGACATCGACAAATAAAAAACGAATATTTCTTCTAAGAAATGCACGTTTACAAAGGTAAAATAAACAAAATAGCAAACTCAAAGCAAAGTGCAAAGAATAGAACGACCTATTTGCACCGGGCCAATAATATCTCCTAGCAGCAAGCAACATTCATTGCCTATTTCCCTTTTAGAGGAAGCCCGTGCATTTTTCATAGAAAAGTAGGTTATACGCCGCACGTTCAGCCTCATTGATTATTTTCTAAACGAGCTTTTCTTTATGCATTTGTTTCGAGTGAAACTACTGAATATATGGTAATATTTTTACCTATTTAAGGCCTTAACTGGTAATAGCGTTGTGAATCTCTTTTTTTTAAAGTTTCGGCAACAATAGTAGATTACGTACTGAGGTATGTAAGCTATCAATAACAACCGAGGTTTTTTAACGCCCGAGCGGAGCGAGGGCGGTACCTTTCCGAGGTTGTTATTGATGTTACATCCGTGGTACGTATACTGCTTTACATATCGAATGAAAAAAGAGTAAAATAAAGCGATAAATACAAGAAAACGATCCATAAATGACGATTGTATCGTCTGCTATTCAAATTGCACCACTAAACTTTTTTTTCTATGATTGAAAAATATTGAATTAATATGAAAGAAAAATATCTTAACATAAAGTAGAAATTTTTCTGATCGTAGGGATATTAGTAATTTTTACTTTTGTCATTGTAATATTGAGTAATAATTCGACAAACTCATTTATTGAGGTTATAAAAATACAGATTAAAAATATAATTCCTGCGTTCAAGCAGCACAATTCGTAGCGGCCAGTTCGAAATTTAAAATCGTATACAACCAATTGGATGCAACTCCTATTAAAAAGAAGAAGAAATTGATTTTAACTTTTTAATTGCCGCGATTCTATTGGTTCTTTTTCTTGTTCCATATTTAAAATTACTTACAGGCTTAGTTTTAAAACCTCGCCTGTAAGTTGAACTTACAGGTCGTGTTTTTTGTCAGTAATGACCTACTTTCAGAGCATGAGATATGTAAAAGTATTTTTACGATAGGTAGATACTAATACCAAAATAAATGCAATAACGGCAAAACTCATAAGCCATAAACAAATTACCACCCATGCCAAAAAGGTAGCACCTATCTATACTCCTATTTTCAGATTGGCAACCCTGTTTGTTGGCGTTCTATAATGGAGGCGGCTTTTATTACGAGCGGGGGACTAATAAACTGGAGCCCGTTTCATTCCCTGCTAAAGTTGCATAGAAATAATTCAATGGATTTGATAAAGTCGTAAAACAACGGTTTACAAAATTCTGGTTTGCCATTGACCCGAAAAAGTTTTTTTTTTCCTATTTCCTTAACCAACAATGAAGATCTCGTCGAATCACTCCTGATCTGTTTTACCTGTCAGTTACGTTTCTCAAGCAATGAACCAGTACATGTAAATGAAAATGAAAAGCAACCAAGTAAGCTTGTCCTAACCCAACATTCTTTACAAAACTATACGTAGGTATACCTATCATTATTCTGAATAGGTATCAACAATATTATTGTTATCAATTATTATCAGTTTATAACATCTATACCGTTTTAGCCTGTTGAGTGTATTTTCGTTATTGTATGCTGATCAAGTTGTACTTGTTCAAAAACAACTTCCCTTCGTAGTACCTAAAAAACTTATTGTACTAAAAAGCTCGTGACTCTCACGCTGTCTACAACAATACACCGAACATATTCGATAAAGCAATTTATTTCAAGGATCAAGACACGTTGTTTATTTCACATTGGCGGAGCTTTAAGCCGCTTGGGAAACATAAGGATACATCAGATTTATATGGTGGCCGTATTTTTTTACCACAATGTATTGGCAAGGCAGCTCAAGTGGAAATTAAGGGTCAATAAATACGACACGTGTGGGACGCTGAAACATGGGATACTTTTTAAACAATCTTTAGGTGTACTGAAACTGAAATAGTTTCTTTTCTAAATGAATTTTATCTAGTTTAGTTTCATTATAAATGTTAACATTTCATAAACTATGACAACGGAAAAAAGAATTAAAGTTTATGTTAACCACGCAATTGCAGCCGTGAACCTTATACGCTTTTTTTATGCCATAAGGTAGAAGGAATAATCATTATTAGCTGATTAAAACCAAAACGTTTGAAAAAATAATAGTTTCACAATCATTTAACTGCCTATTGATTTGGGAGACAAATAAACTGAAATCTCACTATTTTTGCACCCAATTAAAGTAACAACGATCCAATTAATTAAAACCAATGCGTGTGAAAACATGCTCGAAACCGCAGCGATTCAGGAGTGTAAAGCAAAAATCGTGTTTCACTTTTTGCGAAATGTAACCACTATAAATTAAAATGTATTATAATTCGGTACTTTCTGAATTTTATCATCATATTACCTTTGGATGATTTTCTTAACTAGGTAGCTTACCCAACAACGAAAATATATGAACTTAAGTATCTACTAAATATTGTTCAAATAAAATCGTCGAAATATAAATAACTGAGTGCCTGCCTGGTATATCGGTATTATTTGATGTCATTCCCTTTTCTCTCCCTCTGTATTCTACGAAACAAATCTTTTCATGACCATAGAAGTAGAAGTACTTTGAAGAGCGACATCAAAATGTCGCTGGCAGTTTTGGTCAATGGTTTGAATTTCCAATCGGGCAAAGTCGCAAACGCCTGAAGGGTCCTGAGGGAACAGCGTCGCTTCTCCCGCCACAGTACAAATTCAATTTCGTTCGTTGTCGCATTTGCCCACTCCATTTTGGTATTGCCAGATAGTCGAAGATACTCAGTGAATTTACTCTCCAACACCACGAAGAGCGTACATATTTACCAGTTGGTATGCCAACATATCTTATAAATAGGAACAAAGCCAGTTGAATTGATTTTCAAAACTCATTTCAACCCTAGTAGGTACTATTTTGATTATAAATAATATAGCAGGTATGCAAAATTATCCACTGGTCATTGTTTTATTTTCTGTATAAAATTTGTTGGCTACATTAATAATTAGTTTTTTACCACCGGAATTTATTCGAATACATTTCACAAATAGTTATAGGAATGCATTATATGAATTAAGATACTTAACTACTAATTTATTATTATCAGTAATTTTTGCGTCTACTAGTTAGTATACCTAATTGTTTATCGAGATGGTAGAACTTACTATCTTATTTTTCACCTTACGTTAAATCTGATTTCAGTACACATTAATTTCTATGTTAATACTGCTAACATCTCTAGGACCTTGGAGAGAAAACCAAAAATGTTGTCAAAGTTTGACAGCCTCCTCTCTGCCAAATATTAAATATCAAAATCCAATGAAACCTTTGTAAGACTAAATAAAAAACTGTTCTATTTTGATGCAAATAACATTGGACATTATTCTTGGTGCCAGCCTATTGAAAAAAGTACAAAAAATCTGTCGACATCTGCAAATAAGGAAACCGCTGCAAAAAGCTGGACTAAAGCCTTTGTCTCCGGCACCTTTTGTTTTTAACCTGCGAGATTTTAATTGAAAAATGAAATGGGCGCGGCTTGTGTCCGTTTATTTCTTAAACAGGTGATGATAGATAACTGTAGGTAATAGAAAAATGTATTGCACACAACAACAACAGCGACAACGTACTTGTGTTTGGTTGTTATTGTGACTTTTTACTCATAGATCGATTTATTTAGGTAGAGTCTTATATTTGGTAAATATTTGCGTGAAGACACCCTTTTCATTTTCTGTTCGTGCCGCGACAAACAATTTTCGTTTAGTGGAATTAGTGTACATAAAAATGTATTCTTTTGTTAGTTATAAATAAAGTACGAAGGTACGAAATTTATCATAATATGTCAAACCATGTTTGGTAAATGAACCACGCAAATGAAAAAAAAATCCAATACCAATAATTTCTTTGTTTCAAATCACCCTATACGTTATAATGTGATAGATACTAGTAATAGATATTAGAATCGATTTAGGCAAACAGATTATCAATAGTCTAAAATAGCTACGGCAACTCTAATGGAAACGCGCAAACAGGACTCCATTGTTTTAATTCTAAATAGAGCACATGAATTAACTCTATGATTTAGTATGGTCATCCAAACTCACATTCGCTAATGCGTTGTTTGCTATTATTGAGTAGATTTGAATCAAATATTTAGTGCATGCGATTATCACAAGCACCACATTTTCCGGTGTTTTGACCAGATCCAGTAGATTGAATTCTTAAAAACTCGTAAGTAAGCACATATAGCCGCCCACAGACCATGCGCGAGTTGAGGATGCTGCCTCTGCGTCTATCTCAAACGACGTTATTTTTAGTTGTTCTACTTAAGACGTGCAATACAGCTTTTCTAAAAAAAATCAAGAACAAAGTCCATCTTAGTCAAATGAAATTCAGCTAGTACCTAATGACGTACATAGATTATAGTATATAAGATCACTGTTTGTCTATGTAGGTTTCTTCAATCTCCAGACTTTGAATTCTCGTTAAGACCGCTGCCTTTTATTTCTACTCTGGCGCAGGAGGATGAACCGTCTCAGTATAGGACCTGTCAAGGTTGTTCTTGGACCTCGACCCTTGCCGACTGGAGAGAAGACTGTTGACCCAAGGTGACGGTACTTTGCAACGACAGCGACAGCTCTACGCTACGTGTATTTCGGCGCTTTGGAGACGGTCAACGATTCTACAAATTCGTGAAGAAGGCAAAGACTACGCATTATCCAAGAGGGCCTGAAGAACCCGGATCGGAATGGACATCAACACAAGTATGTACGGTTGTTATGTGACAGTATCTGTCATTAAATACTCGTTACTCTTCCTTTCTAATTAGTTATTTATGATTCTTTATTATTTTGATGCTAGAATATAACTAAAACAGAGTAACAACACCGATAAACTACATCGCATGAGTTAGATGCTGAGGAAGCAGCCTAAACTCGCCCACCGCTGCACTAGCGACACAAATGTAATCTTTTTTCTGTGTATTTTCTTCAAATTGCAGCTTACCCAAGTATTGTTTCATGAAAATATGAACCAGAATTCTCTTGTGAATGTACAATTTACCATTTTTAGCCAGTAATTTTCTCTTCATTATCATCAGTATGCCAATGAGTGAAGAATGGGTAAAATTTAAAGAGTCCGAGTTATTTCTATGAAACTATGTATGTTTTAAAAAATTACTATTGAAAATAATATATCTACGGCATTTTACCAATCTAGCAAATTGGAAATCAAAATTGTGAGTGTTCAAAAATACGACCAAACACTTTGAGAAATACTAAGTGCCCTTGCGCTTCCCTGACTCGTCTTGGCAGAGTGTCAATTTTCCCCTGAAGCATTTCAATATTCTTAGTTTTGAATTTGTTTACTTTCTTTCATTATGTGGCTATACATTTGTTGATTTTCTTTTTTCAAAATGAGAATTCGTATAGATTTCGTTATCCAAAATTCTTAGGGCAAATTATGACTAACGGTCTCAGTTTAATAACCCTCAGAATATTACTCAGCAATAATACAATAATGTAATTAGGACGCAGTTAGCTGCCCCAAATTGGACATACCGAGAGTGGACACCTGACGAGTTAATCTCATTGCTGTGATTGCTCTGACATTGATGAGTTGGTCCATATTGAGTAGCTCTGGATCTGTTTAGTAGATTACACGTAGGTACTAGCATATCAACCTATCCATTTAAGGGAACAATTTATACTTGTTTTTATAGTTACACTAAGAAGAACCGTTGATCATTAAATAAGGTTGATATGCTGGCGATAATACGTTTCTATCGTTTCACTGATTTGACTATTTTTATTTATATGGTAATAGGTTTGACAAGTGTTTTTCCTTCCAACTTGAAATGTGAATTGTCCTTTTGGATTTCCAAAATTAGTTGAATCAATAGAACAAACAAAATGTACACAGCACTTATAAACGGTTTCAATATGAACACCTGATTTTTTTGTGCAAATATTTGTATCTCTAACATTCTGGATTGCTAGATGCCTACTAGATTTTCAGACTTTAACATACATTAAAAAGCAGCAGCAAAAGTCGATGAAGAGATGATTAAGTACAGGGAATGGGCAGCAGCGTTCCCTGTAAATACTTACAATACTGCCCCGATGGCGTAGCGGATAGTATGCCTGCCTTCTACGCCGAGGGTCGTGGGTTCAATCCCCACCGGACACAAATATTTGTTAAGTCAATTTTTAAATATTTGTGTTGAGTCTGGGTGTTTTCTATGTTATTATACATATTTATTTATTTACAAAAATCAGCTATCTAGTTCCCATAGTACAAGCTTTGCTTAGTTTGGGGCTAGATGGCGCTGTGTGAATAGTCCAGGATATTTATTTATTTATTTAATATCTTGCGCTGCACTCGCCAATCCGCCTGTCAAACGTGGTGAGTATAACAAATATAAGCATCCCCAGGGAAGGCACATGGCCAGCAGTGGAGTGTTGTGGCTGGTTTAGTAGTTCTAGTAAACCTCTAACGTAATTTTGAATATGGAAACAACGACAAAATTTGTTGTAATCACAGAACCATATTAGTGTTTGAACAAAACGACATGTCTTCTGCATAGCGCCTTCTGAAACTCTAGATTTCCGGACCTCAAACATGAAAATCTCTGCGAATAGAGGCGAATAGGGGCTGAGATTGAAACTCATTCTCCCTTTGGGCTAAGCTTTACCCGTCTAAAAGGTTAGGCATAGTTATAGCTACTGTACTTTATTACGTGTTCGCTTTTTTTGAACTTTTAGATCTTTGTGAATAATAAGTAAGTTTTGTTTATCGTGTGTAGCCACGTAAATCATTACAATTATTTTTGTGAAAAAATTCACACTGTTAAATATAATTTGAACCAAAAAAATATATTACATTAATGTATAATATTGGTTGAATGATATGGAAAGTATATACTGTAATTGATTGTTTACAAAATCATTCTTATTCTAGGGGCTCCCTTCAATCATTCACTTCATGAAAGTGAAAAAATATTAAAAACTTATTTGAATTTTCCGCGCAGTATCACTATGACTATTTATGTACCAAGAAGGGACCAAATATGCAAGGAAACATCATAAATCCGCATTTTTAACGTGATAGATTTTGCAATACGTAAGCCCCATGCGTTGGATTTGCTTTCGTTACATTATATAAAAAAAATCATGTGCAGTAAAATCACATCCAGACTTAAAACTTCAAACTTAAACAAGGACTTAAGTGTTTTATGGAATTGAATGATTGTGGTGTCGCAAATAAACACACGTTTTACAAAACTGACGACTTGAATGAGTAATTGCGCCCATATTTTTTTCTGAAATAATGACGCCATTTCTTCTGCTTTGCTTGTAGCAAATAGAAGGAAACGATCTTTGATCATAAAACGAATTTTGTTAGATAACTTTACAAAATATGTGTGCAATCAATGAAGTGAAAACATTTCATCAGTATCGTTCCGTGAATCGACCCAATTCCCAGAATTTTACAGATGTCATTGGTTACTCCGCACTAGGGATGTGAAAAAACAATTGAATATAAAGTTAGAAACGTTCGAAAGTTGATATTTCAAAGCCAAAACAAAATCAAAACACAGAACACGTTATTTTTGGTCGTGACGCCTTTTTACCTGTAAGTTATCTTAAGGTTATAAATAATTGGTAAGATATCAAGAGAAACATCTGTCTGTCCCGATAGAGTAGTGAATTTCTAGTAAGTTGCTAGTTAATTTTCAACTTTTTATGTGCGTTTAGGCTGGGTGTTTTCTTTTAATATGTATTTATTCCCAAAAAGTAATATAATTATTCATGTCATTTATCTAGTTCCCATAGCAATAGTTTTGCTTAGTTTAGGGTTATAACTGTGTGATTTTTTTAGGACATTTATTCATATGGTATATGAATAATACATAATTATTTTATAACATTGTGTTAAGGATAAATCAATTTATTTTGAATTGCTTTTATCCTGACAAGAAATTATCGATTATTAAAAAAAACTGTTTTTTTTTTACTTAAGTCACATCCCTACTTCACACGTACGTGCAGTGCTATAACCATCACCAAATTGAATTTCCCATACTCTCAGTTCAGTCATGTTAATATTTTCTCGTTACTCTGAATACTCGAAGGGGTTGTGCCGTGATTTTAAATGTAGTTTTGTTCAAAATATTGCTTGGTGAAGGTAAATCTGCAGTTATAACAAAAGGTAGAAATGATATCTAGGCCAACGGTAAGCAATGTAGCTGATTTTGTATTTTAAAGCAATGATTCAGTATGATTTTGTCTTCCGTGAATAATTTTTCTAGAAAATAAATCTCGTAGAGACAGGACGGGTTAGCGTCAAACAGGTACATTTTCAAATTCAATATAGTTAATTAGACTATCGTGAAAAATCTTTCAAAATTAAAATTATACAATTAAATTACATTTCGTTTCATTGCCCCGATGCAGTGCGCTCGAAGATTTTTTTACCTTTAATAATTATTTTTGTTTAGTTTTCTTTGAAACAAATAAAATTAATTTTACGTATCGAAAGTACTTTGCGAGATCAATGAAATGCAAAAGGGAAAATTCCACAAAAAGCACACCTCACGAAACAAACATGATAGGGGCAGGGATGTAAATGTCAGAACACACCAAACTCAGGCGGTCGAGCCTCATTATAATTACAAATGAACAGCCTTGCAAAACTGAATCTCTAACTGTAACGTGATTTAAATAACCATGTTGAAGTATGTCGTTATATTGGAATATATCGCCAAATTTGGGGGGTTTGTATGAAACTTTCATATTTTTTACGCCAGTGACCGGACTTTTGGGGTACGGCCATTAATATGGAAAATAAATAATACGTGTATCAAGATCTGTACAAAATCAAACTCTGTTTCCTAGAAAAGAAAGTAGAAGTGTATACTATAAGAGAATCTCCTTTCCTTACAAAAGTAAATGAAATTTAACCAAACACATTTTTATGTCTGAATATTGCCAACACGAGAGAAAGAGACATCAGATCTCAAATAGAGCCAGCTTTTTAAATAACACGCCCTAAGTCCACCAACTCGAATTTCACAAACTCATCACAAGCGTTTTTCCGTAGCAGATATTTTATGTAAGTTACTTACGAAATTGTACTTGTTTCTACTAAATTATTAGAAAAACAACCATTTTACTATTGTCGTTATGCTGTAAAAGTGCTATCATGTGGATATTACTGGCCAACTGTAGGTGATTTGAAAACTTTAACTTGAATGTCCATAACTCTCTGCCTACCCCGGAAGGGATAAATGGGTGATTTGTGTGTGTGTGTGTGTGTATGTATGAATGTCCATAAAAGTAATATCTTTATGTCACACTATTGCATCATTTTTTTTTAAACATTCGGTAGTACTTACCAGTTGAACGGATGTAAAATCATGGTTCTAAATTAAAGCCAGAGGAAATGGAGGCGAAACAATTCCAATTTGTCACAGGTCGATAGTGAGTCAGCGATGCGACGGCGTATTCCCATTGCTACTCCGGTTTGATAAATTATTCCATATTGTCAAGTTTAAAGTGTCGTTAAAAACTGTTAGCCATAATTATACAGTCAGACGTAGCTTAATTGGTAGGTAATGGAAATAAATGGCAAAACCATTCACACTATGAGTACTGTAATTTATCAAATCAAAGTATACTTTATTGTACATCAAAAAAAAAAGAAGCAAAAACACACACAAACAAAAACAAAAGTAAAAAATATTACAATTGGTGGTTTTATTGCTACGTATACAATAGCTGGGTAGATCTTTCAGGCAACTAGTCAGTAAGGATATTCATAGAAATCAATGCGGGATAGTGCAAACAAAAAAATACAATGCTATTGAGTCTAAATTCTTACACATTCTATACTATAAAAGTACATAAATATAAAATTGCAAGTACTAAAGTTAAAAATGTCAACTTAATATTACGAATTGCAGTAAAAAAAATACATTACTATCCTATCGTTTTACGCGAAATGCTTGAATGGGAAGTAATTGATATAGGTCTGTACTGTAACTGTACGGGACGGACGAAACAGGAACATTCCTATGAACGCTTCCACGCTTCGAACACTAAGTTTTGCAATTAAAATTAATCACTGAAACAGTCTGTTGTCCGTTTTTGCCACACACCCCGTACTAATACGGAGCAAGTTGTGTACCTATCGGCGCTATCGGTAAGTACAGTCGAGACCACTCGTGAATCGAGATTCCATCCATATTGCTCGGGATCGATCGGCATCCAATGCTAAAACATACATATCACGCCCTTATCCCTTGAGGGGTAGGTAAAGCGTTAACGACCCCAAAAATACGGTCGCTATCGCCACCTCTGACAAATATTGAGGGCTGGTTAAGATAATTTGTGTGTCACTATTGGTGACAGGTTGTCAGCCTGTCGCCTAAAAGTTTTAATATACGTGAAACCCTCGAGTCCCTAAGTCGCCTCTTACGACACCCTCGGGGAAGAAATAGGGTGATGCTATTCGTAGCCGGCATCACACGGCATTCGGCATCACACTTAAAAAGTTGCTTTTATTTAGTGGAAATTTAAAATAAAAGCTTATCAATTCTATTTGAGCTGGTGCACTAATCGAATTAATGGATAAAACTAGTTCTGGAGGTCCAATTTTTCTTTAAACTTCGTAAGGCTATTTTTTTTAACTTTAAGAAATATTGTGACCTCTATTACCTACTTACTTGTTTTTTTTGTTAAACCTACGTCACGTAATGATTTTGCGGTAAAATACTTACTAATTACAGGATACTGCGCTTTGCTCTGATTACTGTAATCAATTACGTCACGTTTAATTATTTACTTTTGCAATTGATTGTACGCGGCAGTGCAGTATAATTTGCGGTAGCTCCAGCAAACTTTGCTGATTACTATCAGAGTACCTAGTGATGCTCTGAGTACAGGAATCCGTATAGCATAGAATTCAAACTTGATTAAATCTATCATTCAACCGTGTGATGTCGCTACCTATTCTATAGCACCACCCCAATCTACCCGTGGGTGTCGTAAAATTCGACTAACGGATAATTACCGGGAAATGGCCAGCAGCGTTCCCTGTGTATTAAACACCTTGAATTGCGCTCGTTAATCATCGCGTGGTGAGTATGGAAATACCCCCCGATATGATGTGCCTGGTAAGGTCAAGGTAAATATTATAACTAAATTTTTTCTTGTGATACATGGGAATCAAATTTTAAAGGGGCTGAGTAGAGCTAAAAACCGGTCCCTTTCTGACAAAAGTCAAACTGCGCGCGTGCGAACGGGACGGAATCTTGCCGATTTAATGATATTTTCGTATTTTCGATGATAACTCGGTCAAAAATAAGTTATTTGAAAATCAAAAACAATATGTCGATAGAGTATTGTAAGGCGCTCATTCTGATAATAAACACTTAATTATTGCGTGAGTTTTGTTCATACAGTTTGCGATATAATAGATTTTTAGAGGTAACTTTACGATGTTTTTCTATCAAGCTAAATTACTAATATCATGTTTTGGAAACAATAACACTACAGCAAATATCCTGAAGATTATTACCTTTTTTTTGTCAGTTTTTCTGCATTTTATCTAGGGTAGAAATCACTTATAAAAGTAGCTTTTAGCTCTACTCAGCCACAGCTCCTGCTGGCGAACATAAATGAAGATCAAACTGTGTACTTATTCCAGATTTAGTGGTCTTTGGCATACCAAATGCTTTAAAAAAAAATCCCAGACCCACTCCTGAGGGCCTAAAAGGCTTAGGAGGCATGTCGCCCGCAAAATATCTGGGCCGTGGGCGAGTTGACCTTTCTTGAAAAATTTGTGGTTATTTGGACCGAATGCTTTTTTAATATTGGGCCAGATAACTACAAATAAAACTTATGCGGTCAGCGGTTTCAAGTTACCTTCAACAAGTCATCCTCTTGGCCAGTCATTCGGGTCGTTGGACGACTCGGTGTCCCACACGAAAAAGAAAGAGTTATCCTCTTTCTGTCTATTTTAGTCATTCCATCCTACCTCAGTTTACAGCTCTGAGTCATTATACTACACAAAAAAACCAATTCATTTCTTTCTTTTCACCCAAAGAATTCGGCTATCAGTGAAAAGCTATCTGGGCCTGGACCCACGGAATCCCTCGGTTTAACCCGTTTATTAGCCAATAAGTTACTTGGCCGGGACCCTTGCATTAGGAGCCAATACTTATCTTTTTTCTGGTAGGCAGTGACGTGTATGTAATCGAAATGGTACGTACGGCAGCGAACGGCTGTCCAGGGACCTTTTGTGGGGTTAAAGTATATGGAGGTACTTACACTTGCCTTTTGTTCAAATGGAAGATTCCTCTTGAAAAAAACATAACAATGTTATTTATAGGTATGAAGAGAAACACTATCTCATTTTATGTCACTTTAGTTTATCTATGTTTTTATTTCAGTTTTACAGTTATTTGTTACTTAATTTGTAACGTGAAGTTAGAGTTTCCATGACATGTGTTACTTTTAGTGCTAACTTATTTTTCCTTTACCCACGTGTAGGACGCTAAATATTGTCCAAGGGTTGTAATAATATCTAAGCAAGTGTAATTTACAAAATAAAAGTTCATAAGTAGTACTTATTTCAAATTATTTAGATAGTCACCAAACTTAACTATAAAAAGACACAATAACGTTCTACAGGGTTATTTTTCAGTCAGTACACACACATACATATATCACGCCTTTATCCCTTGCGGGGTAGGCAGAGCGTTAACAACCGCACAAATACGGTCGCTATCGCCACGTCTGACAAATATTGAGGGCCGGTTAAGATAATTTGTGTAAGTACACACACTTTGTAGTGTATTTCTACTCATGGCTCTGAACAAGTTTTATTATGGGGCCATGTGCGAAATTAAAAAAAAAATTGGTGTCTCATTAAAAATTTATACCTACTCGACGAAAATGGATATATGTATCACCCCATTCTTTGTTTGCAATTTCGCAGGTGGCCTTATAGTGAAAGTTGTTCAGAATCATAAGTGGAAACACCCTACAAAGTGTGTGTACTGACAAAAAAAATAACCAGTATATTAAAAAATATAAACCAAAAAGCTGTTCTACACACTCTCCATTCACAACAATATCCCCTGAACAGGGATGCATTTGGGCACTGCGAATAAATTCCCCAAATCCTGAGTCCGGCCACCGCTGATCTACATTCAGCTGTAATGCACCAATATGTCGCGGGGCTTAGCCGATGTAACGCGGCTGTCGCGATTAACCTGCGGATTGCGGTTGCTGAATAAGTACTTACCATGATTATTGTAACTGTTGCTCAGTGTGGAATTTTATTTCAGGTATTTTTAGTGCGTTTAGATAAAGTTCTTTTAAAGTTAGTGTTGCTACTGTCACGTGCTTGAAGCACTATTTGTATGAGACATATCTGGGTCTAGTTGAGTGAACTTTGGGTCGAATAGAAAACGTTCGGTAGACTTTTTCAAATCAATTTGAAAATACAAATTATTATTTATTATTTTTTCTATGCTATACCTACAAGAGAATACAAATTAATTTATATTCTATGCAATACCTTCTACAAACTTAGTAGCTAGTTCTTTTGTTCATATCCAATATCATTCAAATGTCAAAATTTGGGTGTCTTTATAACAACCAACTAATGTATTTCTGCCACTACTATTAATATCAATAGCCCAGATCTCCACGAGTAACAAACTTCAACATACGCTACGCATCGTAATCATTACGCATTATAATAATTTAGAGTTGGCTGGCTCCAAGTTGGCAACATTGGATGTTTAGCAAATTTGGCATAAACACGACACCACGTAAACGCAGATTTGGGTCTTAAATTAGCATAAGAGCCGCGTTTAGTTAAGAGGGTTGCACATCGAATGTTGTGATTTTCAACGTTTTTACATTGGTAGATAGTCAAAATAGCATTGTAGTACTAAAAGGCAGCGAAATATATTTAAAAATAATAATAATATAGTGACCACAATCCTTATCCATCCTCACAAATTGTAAAAAAAAAACAGCAAAACGGTATTAGATTTACTCTACAAAAATATAAGCTTATTTTCTCAAGATATAAGAAGACTCGTTATTTTTTGATGATGATCTTTAAGCATCTTAGGATTAAGTTGTTTCACAACACAACAATAAATAAATTCAGCTGCTGGTTGTATAATGTTTACGTATTTAACCTAATTGGTAATGTTTTGGTTTAGATAAATTAATATCTAAATAATTTTACAGTCATAGAATTACTTCACTATGCGAAATTCTTACGTACCTAGTTTCGACTACATTCTGTAAGTATTTAGTCAATCAATTCCGCGTTTACAAAATATCAAAAATTTATGTTTCCGTTCAGTAACATTTTAATGTTTACAATAAATTGAATGACTTAGCCATCGCACTAGAACAGAAGGTTAACGTGTAATACATATTAAAATTAATACATTCAGTGCGATTGCCAAGTCAGTCAATTTATTGTAAACATTAAAATATATTGAAAATATTGATATGGTCACTATAAATAATGCTTATTAACTAATTACGTAATCAAATTAAGATAGATCTCTTAAGTGGGGAATGAACAAATCGATAGCCGACTTGGTTTCTAATGGATCTCATACCTTTTTACGGTTGAACAGCTCAGTAGCGAGACTTGGTTTTTTTTTATATATTAATGTTTTTGAGGGGATCTCATTTCTTTTTGTAGGTAGTCTTCCTTTTTTTCTTTTGCGGCTCTATTTCTTGAGCCTCAGCCACGGTTTTTCTCATAGCCCAGCACCTCCCCGCCGCTCGCTGCACCAACGTGACGTTGGTGAGGCGAGCGAGGGGGGTGGTCAGGGGCGCGGGGGGAAGGTTGACGACGGTGCGGGGGGAGGTTTGATGAGTCACCCCCCGTCGCTCACTGCACCAACGTGACGTTGGTGAGGCGTGCGAGGGGGGTGCACAGGGGCGCGGGGAGAAGGTTTGATGAATCACCCCCCCCCCCGGGGCGGGGGGTGATTCATATCATATATCATATCCCATCTTTGCACCATTAAGCCCCATATATTTTCTATAGGGTTTAAGTCTGGGGATTTAGCTGGCCAGTTTATAACATTTATTCGAGCAACGACACTACCCTCTTCTTCAAAACGAGTTACCCAACAGTTCGCTGTTCTCCACTAAAACAAAACAAACAAGCATAATTGGTAAAATTAATACTTTAATAAACTATGCAACTAAAGCTATGTATAAAACTATGTATAATAAGAAAATGTAAATAATAAATACTAAGTATAGTAGTAATTTGAAATATTATATATACTTACGGCATAGCCGGTCTCAGCAACAATTTCCGATAATTTATATCCAACGTTATGCAACGCAACAATACGATGCTTATCCTCATTACTTAAATTATTACTCATTTTGAAAAATGTAATGAAAGTAAATGAAGCGAAGAAAGAATGTAACAAAACACACGGGCACCCACGATAGCGAGCTAACACCGACAAAATACGAAATCCTTCCGAATGCAATCCAATAGTTAAACTTACTCGTTTAAAGGTATTAGATATAAAAAAAGTATAATTAAAGGTAAAACACGATCGAGATTCGAACCACTGCTTTGACGAAGTGCCTGTTATCTACCTTTACTTGCTACCCACTAGACCAACTGCGCCTCTAATCAAATCAGTGAAATTATGGATGTTACTCGGTTTGCATATTGGTCAGTTAGCTACGTAATATTTTGTTAATGTGTGAGTGTCAATACACTCATTGTATATTGTCGCTTGGGATGCGCAAGCAACTTGTTTTCTGAGAACTGACTCCACTTCTGTCCCTGACCGTACATACAAAGGGTGGGGAGGGGGAAAAGCTATAAGGCAAGCGGAGGGAGCGGGGGGCTTGCTGAATGAAGGCAAGTCCTAAGATTTGCCTTCATCCAGTTTCCCTTTCCCACCGCGCTGGCGGCGCTGATCGTTCAATTTGTTGACCTCTCCTCCTACGAGGAGGTGCCAACCGAGTAACGGTTGAGAATATTCGCTTTCACCTTATTTACCAATTTTAGCGTTGCCGCTCGATTGTGGACTATCGATAGACAATCGATAGTCTATCGATAGTTTTTTGATAGTAAGAACTATCGATTTTTAATCGATAGTATCGATACTATCGATACTATCGATACTATCGATTGTTCAGAATGAGGCATACTATCGGTCAGCTTCGATAGTATCGATACTATCGATAGTATCGAAGCTGACAATCGAAAAAACAATCGATAGTATCGATAGTATCGATAGTTTTGGTCTATCGATAGTCGGCCGATGAGCGATAGTATCGTTCAGTCAGGTATGGATTATTTTACATACATATAATTATCATGACTTTATCTCTTGTGGGGTAGACAAAGCGTTCACGGTCGTAAAATTACTCAGTAAAGCGACAGTAATCATTACTGTCGCTTGCTATCGCCACGTCTGAGGGCCGTTTCAGTATATATTATAAATATTCTAAATATATATTCTAAATACAATTGCTCATGCCCTAAGCTACCCTAGCTAAGTTAAAAAAATAATAATAAAAAATTAATAGCCGAAAATGGCTATGCTGAAATAAACATAAAATACAATATAATATACATACAGTAGATAATTCTACCTGTTTCGTAATTTAAAGTCAACTTTATACATTTAAAACTACTCCCATGGAGATTATTTTATCCTGCATATAATCAGATATTTCATAATAGTCTTTCTTGTACAGTTTTTGTTTTATTACTTTATGGCGGGTGACAGGATGAATCCAGGTGGTGTCGGGAAAAGGGTAGCCTGGCCGGGTGTTGTGGCCAGAGGACCGACGGGTCCACCTGGATTGGATTGGAAGTTGTATATATGCGTTGCGCGGTGAACACTTCGATATCGCGTTTCAGGCCCATTGTTCTGTCACGTGGCGCCATCTCTCCGATATGTTGAGAACTCCTGTTGCGTCTTGTATGCATGTGAACCACTTGAGTGAGCTTCATGTTGTAGCCACCAGAGGTCGCTACAACTTGACATGACAGGTGATGCGTAGGTATCTATTGTGATACATCACGTGATGCGTCGATTTCATTCTCCTGTCAAATCCATACTATTTTTTCCCGCACGCACGCAGACGCAGGCGCACGCATCTAGTGTGCAAATGCCTTTAAAACTATAGGTGTATTTTTATGTATCTAATTGTATAACTAATTCATTCATTGCTAAATACTATGGCTAAATGAATTTACTTTAATTATTAAAATTTAAAAAATCTTTTAAAATAATCCATATACAATAATTAACCCATTAGCCGTGAGATGCCGGCTAAGAATAGCATCATCCTATTTCTTTCCCATGGGTTTCATGTGTATTGCAATTTTAGGCGACAGGCTGACAACCTGTCACTTTAGTGATACGCGAATTACTGAAACGGCCCTCAGACGCGGCGATAGCAAGCGACAGCAATGATTACAGTCGCTTTACTGAGTAATTTTACGACCGTGAACGCTTTGTCTACCCCACAAGAGATAAAGTCATGATAATTATATGTATGTAAAATAATCCATACCTGACTGAACGATACTATCGCTCATCGGCCGACTATCGATAGACCAAAACTATCGATACTATCGATACTATCGATTGTTTTTTCGATTGTCAGCTTCGATACTATCGATACTATCGATACTATCGATTGTTTTTTCGATTGTCAGCTTCGATACTATCGATAGTATCGATACTATCGAAGCTGACCGATAGTATTGCCTCATTCTGAACAATCGATAGTATCGATAGTATCGATACTAATGATTGGCCTATCGATTGTATAGGGGTTTCGATAGGAAAACTATCGATAGTTTTACTATCGATAGTTCGGCAACGCTAACCAATTTATTCAATTTATTTATTTATTCAATTTACCACTACTATTTCTACAACTCTGGTGAACTATAGTCTAATCTAACAGGTTAGACGATTTTTCACTGAGTTCCTTACCAGTGAGAGGCGGCGAAAGGTACCGTGACATTAATTTCGGTCGACACCTTATATTTTTCCCGAAATCAAAACGATAGCGTGTTTTGGAAACTAACAGCGACATCTGTGATTATTTTGCTGGACCAAAACAAAGTATTTTAGGAGCGACAGCAAAATATAACTTGGTAAACAGTACATTTCTATAGAATTACAAAGTTATTTATGCTATCGGTTTATCTAGAAAACTGCATTGAAATTGCTAGATTTTTAAGTTTTTCCTTGATTTATACACTAAACCCAAATCTATACATATAATAAAACAGTAACTGAACCAATTCTGTACATTGAATAGTTTAAAAAAAGGTTTTTTGTTTCTAATTCAGTTTAAGTTATAGATCTCAAAACGATGATTAAAAAATTTTTTGTCTGTTTGTCTGTTTGTATGTATGTTTGTTAGCGTTTCACGTAAAAACCACTGGACAGATTTCTACCAAATTTTGTACAATGGTAGCTTATTACTCGGGTCAACATTTAGGATACTTTTTACTTCGGGAAAATATCTCATTCCCACAGGAAAACACCATTACTGGTTCGGCGAAGCGAGATACAAATTTGTTCCGAAATAATTTTATAGATGCCGCGTACGAAGTGTATACTATAATAATAAAATAACAGTAAATAAACCAATTAATTATAGTCTAGCAAAAAGTTGCGAGTTGAACCCAAGTCCCACCCAAGCGTCGAAATGGCTTCGCACCTAACAAATGAATGATTTACAAATCGGTGGCAGTCCGGAGTTGCTACAGGTTGTTTTCCATTTACACAGGCAACTATCTCACTTGGTTCATAATAATCATACATAAAAGACCACCAATCATAAATAATGCCATTCATTGACAAAAATAGTAGAACCAGACTGTTAACAAAAAAAAATCATAGATGTCGCTGTTAGTTTTGTAAAACGCGCTAACGGAATGTTTCCTGCACAACTATATAAAGAGCCACTGGCAGGCGGCGTTAACCTTAAAGAAATATTTTTTTTGAATTGAGATAATATTGAATTTGTTGAATTATTATAACAAACATCTGCTATTCTTTACGGACTTCGATTTTGCTTACTGATTGGTTTTGAATTTAGATTTGGAATTAGTAGACGATGGCCAGATAAGACTTTCTGAGTTACTGGGTACAGTTGTAGCCTCAGAAGAGGAACTAATACAGTCTGTATTTGGCCAACTTCAAACCATATTAGACCATGAAAATTCTTGGTTATGTGAACGCGCCATACTGACCCCAAAGAATGAGCAAGTGGCTGCCATTAATGACAAAATCTTAGCGCAAATTATTGGAGATGAAGTGGTATACACATCTTTTAACAATGTTGTTGACCAGGACGACGCGACAAATTACCCAATCGAATTTCTAAATTCACTTTCGGCAAGTGGTCTACCAGCTCACGAGATCAAGCTTAAAGTCGGTGTTCCAATAATGCTTCTTCGGAATCTCACCCCACCGAAATTATGCAACGGAATCGGACTAAAAGTGCGTGCTTTACAGAGGAATTTAATCGAAGCAGAGATTTTGACTGGCTGTGGCGCCGGTGAATCTGTATTTATACCGCGTATACCACGCATCCCCAATAATTTCCCATTTCAGTTCAAGCGCACACAATTCCCTGTGGCTACTTGCTTTGCTATGACGATAAATAAGTCACAGGGACAAACGCTGAAAGCTGCTGGAGTGGACCTGAGAACAAGTTGTTTTTCCCACGGCCAGCTGTACGTGGCTTTTTCGCGGGTTACAATTTCTTTTTTTTTTTTGTGATGGACTTTACGTTTTCGGCCCCGGGGCCATCAAAACTACGCCTGTCGGCTTGGTGGGGAGCACGTGCTCACCCGGAAATATTTTGATTGGTTGTTCAAACAACCAGCCCAATCACGCCCTTGGGGCGAGACTGGGCTAAGGAGTTGTTCTGGGAAGAACTGATCGGACTGAGCGGGTTACTAGCGCTGCAGGCCTATTTATATTAACCGCTGAGAGAAAAACAGCGAATGTAGTGTACAAAGAAATATTGTAAACTTAATAAATATTGTACATAAATAAACTGTAGATACATTTGAACTTTGTACATAAAATGTAAAATAATAAAATGTATAATAAATAATATTATTTGTAGAAATAGCTGTAACATGCCTGTAAAGTAAAGTGTAAATAAAATGTGTTAGGTAGGTATATTTCATTTTGTAAACTCTTGCCTCTAATTTTGCTTTAAACAAAATGAATTCAGACCTAAGGTCTGTCTAAAGTAGGTACATAGACATAGACACCTACCAACATAAAAATAATAAGTTAGCGAAACGAAGTTCGCGGGCACCAGCTAGTTATATTCTAAATAAGAAGTCTCTATGTCTGCTAGAAGTGCCTTAGAATTTTGATGATCGGTCAGTGAGTGAGTGAGTGAGTCAGTCAGTCAGTCAGTGACAAAATTAAGAACTTTGACTAGCTATAATTCCTAAACCACTGGTTCAAAGTGAACGAAATTTGAAATATACCGTATCTACAGGGCTTTTGATTGATTCCTGAAGTTTCAAGTCTTTTGTTTTATCCACAAGAAAGTTATAAGGTGTTGAAAATGGCCTGAACCGCTTCGAGAAAAGGATGGTACGGCTGTGCCGCTTTCTAGCTCGACTTGGCGGGGCCACTGCCGTGCCCCCAGATATATATAAAACACACACTGACACACTGATTATGGCTTCAGATCAGAAATAGATATGTTATAAACAACCTAAAAATATAATTTTATTCTAACCTGTCTAAAAACACATGTAGCAGCTCCAAGCCGCGGTTGTGCCCATTACTGACCAAAATACATTTTTAATCACGTTTACCCCAAATCGCCTTGCTTTAAATCTGAATTGCCGTTTTTATTTTTACATTAAGGGTTGTATTTAGTTGATTTATGATGTTATTAATCAAGCTGGAATATCAGACGGGACCAATTATCTCTACAATTTTCCCGCTTTATTGTACCTCGTGTTATTTTCGTGTGAACAAAATTATAATAAAATTACAGATAGGTCCTTTAGACAAATTTTAATGGGTATCGTTTTTTTTTGTATAATAAAGGATGCTATAATAATTATATTTTTTTATTGCTTTCTTTCTTATAAGGCCTTAATATAACATATTTTTTTAACTAACGAATAGGTATAATGTTTTTCTTGGCATTTCTTAAATTCGACACCGATTTTTTGTACTAAATTATGCTATCAAACGACGACAAAAGTTAAAAGCTTAATACGTTAGATACCTTTGAATTTAGATAAGTAGGAATTGATACCGGGTATTGACCACAAAATGACTTACATTATGTACAGTCAGCATTAGTAACTAAAAAAATTGTTCTACCTACAAATTGCGAATGTGCATCGCTTTGTTTGAATTTGTCAAATATTATGTCAAATGTGCAATTATGTAATTGAAGAAATCTGACACCAAAATTCGTCGAAACGTTGAACGACTCAGTGTACCACAAATAAAAGAAACGTTTTAATGTAGGTGTGTTGCGCCTATTAGCTTGCAAGCGCGCTGTGTGGACGGGGTTTTGTTATTAAGATGGCTTATTTAAGTGTGATGATAGTAAAATACTAATTCAGACCCTGGGAGGGCATGACATATATTAATAGGAATCTTCCCACATTTATAAAATTTATTAGATTAATCATTAATTTAAAACAAAGATTATTTGGTTATTAATTTGCTGTCTCTACATCCCTAGTTCAGTTTACGTTTTACGTAAAGTAATTAACGTTTAACGAATGTTTAACAGAGTATCAAATGAGATCCAGCAAGCCGTGTAATTTGTGAGACAAAGTGAGAATATAATCAAAAGTAGTTTTCAGACCAAAAAAAGCTATTACACAATTTCTAGAATATCTTTAACTTAACAGACCGCAAAATAGCGTTCAAGCTATTTAGTATATAAACAACCTTAGTTCATAGTGTGCAGTTTTATATAAATAGTCGGTGTCAGTCCGCAGTCCAAGTTAAAATAGTAATTTATAAGAGGTTTTGTGTAAGTATATTAGTTGAGTAGCTTCTCGTGTAAATTTTATTTCAAGATGCCAATCGTGCTTTGGTCACAAGTAGGAAGTGAATTCCTTCGTATTTATCTGCGCAAGGTAGTTATTACTTGCAATTAAAAAGTTCTACAGGTGTCTTAAACTATTTTTGTATTGAAAAAAAAAAACAAAGTAGAAATTCAGTTGATCGTAGGTTGAGCGGCAAGCTAACCGTGAAAACGACGACAAAGCGTGAAAGCGTGTTATTCTACTCCGCACTGGAATCATAAATTGAGTGCAACAGGGTATAAAATAAACCTGCTAGCTAGTGAACATGATGGACTGAGGGGCATGACGTTGCACGCATTGCGGTTGACGCGGGCATTTGTTCAGAGGCCATTTTGTTTTACTACAGAATGTTTTCTTTTCAGACTTTGACATGTTTTTGAACCCAAGAAAGCATCGGAGTAAACAGCTGTTTGTCTTCTTGCAATCTTACAAAACTATTTTTAGACCTAATGTCGAATGACAAACAAATTTAATTTTGCTTTTTGAAGTAGCTTATTTTTCTAAGACGCGTGATACAGCAGATGTTGGTACATACTTCTGATATAACAAGGCTGCTTTAGTAGATTTACTTGGAAATTGAATCTTAGATTGTTCAAATAAGGCGCACAGTAGAATGTACACAGGTAGCTTACATAAGGCCCCGACTTTTCAGTCGAGAATCACAATTTTTTCTCGTTTGCTGCAAAGGTAAAGTTCTCGTTGGTAATCTAACTGGGATTTCCCTTGATAGTTACAGATCATTCTACGATGCCAGGTTTAATATAAAATAATACTCCCTATGACGATTTAATATTTCTTCTTGTTAAACCTGCTTGTTCCCTTGGAGATTAGAACAAACATTGCTAATATTTTTGCATCTATTCATTGCATGCCTACCTTGCCAAAAAGTTCATAGCTCTAAACATACTTTTTTTTTAAAGGTATAACTAGGTACACTTATTCTAAAACTCCTAGCACTTTGGAATACTTTATATCGATGGTAAACTATGCATCTGCGTTTTTATTTACTGCGTCTGCTTCATACGTCTTTTAGTAACTTTAAACTAGGTATACCTTAAACCAGGCATAGCTACTATGACTACCTAGATAGGTAATTTATCTTTTCATTCTTGTAAGTTTGATTGCTCAGTAACTTTTGTTCTAAATTCCCAAAATTAGGTAATCAAAAATAACCCAAAAGTGACTTGTTTGGGAACAGTGTTTGTTCCCCAATTGTCCTTGACTAATATTAATATTCTCAAGTTTGTCTCGCTACCGTCAATTAAGTCTGTAACTTAGTTTGTCGTTTGGGTGCTTAACTTCTCTCTAGAGCTGTTATCTTAGTTCTTCAGCTGGTGACAGCTTATTTATTTAACACAGTAACTTTGAGTGGATTCAGATGTTATATTAATTGTTGAACCGAGCTTGTTTTGCAAGTTTGAATATTTGGGAATACGGAAAGTCTCATTCGTAATTATTATCTGTTGCAGCATCACTCCTTTTTTGCACAGTTTGAGCTGACTTAGAATAGCATCACCCTAATTACATCCTTAGGTTTTGTAAAAGCCGTTTAAAGAAACCAACGGACAGTGGAGTTCCTTGTGAATCATACAACACGTACTCTGCTGCACTCAGAAATCCAATCATAACTATACTTCTCAGAAGGAGGCCTATATTCAGCAGTAAACTGCTGAATCTATTGATGTTTGACGTCTCTTACTTTATGTTTTTGGTCTCGTAACATTCTCTTAGTAGTCTATACAATATGTCACAAAAAGTTTTAGGACAGTGACGTTGCTAGATAGATAGGTTTCCTTCACAAGCACTCAATCATCTTCTTTATCAAGTTAAACAGTTAAGTGATTGATCCTCTATTGGAGTGCACTAAGAAATATTTTTTTGCGAAGTACAAAGGGGTAAAACAGAAGATGAAAATTTATATATAATCTGATATTTTTTATTTCAATACTACTATTATTTTCAAATTTTGCAATACGTAAGCTTGCAGCAGTATAGAAATGCTAATGACAGAGAGGAGAAAGGCGAGGAAACAATCAAAATTTTGTAAATATTAATCTACAAGGGATTGATGTTCCATATTAAAGCTACAAGTAGGTACAATAGCAATTTTACAAAGTTTTATTAACTTCTCAATCGTTTGCAGCTAAGTATTTCTTTAAAAATCTCTTAAGATTTGTGCAAAAGTCTGTAAACTAAGATGCTAGGAATGTGTTATTTACAATCCGACAAGGCTCTGCGCTTGAGCTAAAATTATAAAGGTCCATTAAAATAGCTTTCCAGCTCAACTGCGAGTTATTAGACAGCACTAAAGATGTTTCTAAGATTTAAGTAGGAATCCAGCTTAGCGAATGAAAATAAAACTGACTATGTACTTATATGCTAGTGTTCGTTCACATTCATTCATGTGCGACTTATTCGCATTGAACCATGTAGAGGCGTTGATAATTATTTAGTTTTTTTAAGCCTTAATCGTGAATAAATGCTTAGTATTTTTCGTGGTTTATCACAATTTGTATTACCAATTTGCCGTGTGTTGACGGCTTAGAACAGCATTACCCAATTTCTTTCCCGTGGGTGTCCTAAAAGTGGAAGAGTCGACTCAGAGATTCGAGGGTTTCATATTTTATTATTCTTGACTTTTTGATACAAGATGAGTTATCCTTGTCCCTTTAATCATCAATCAGAAGTTAAATCGTATGAAGGGGAAGCAAATGCTCAGGGTAGGGATCCAGCACAATGGTCGGACAGTATGAAGAACGTGGCAGGAGGTAGCATGCATCCAGCTGCCCATATTATCTACAGCCGCTCGGAATGGAAACATGATTCAAGAGCTCGTGATCCTCAGAATAGAGCGAAGAATGAAGAAGAAGTATAATTATTATAAATACCTAGGTACATGGGTTAATCAGCTCCATCGTCAAAAGTACGTCCACGCAATCACTGCATAACAAATTATTTCTTAGTTCATTGCACGATTTAGACACCGAATGTTGTAATACTGATACAAACTGCACGCTACATCCCAGAATTGCATAGAAATAGGTTGTTTCTTCGCTGCGATCACGAAACTCTGCTTAAGGTGGCTCGCAGACGCACCGCACAAATTTGCGTACAATGGATATAAATGTAAAAGGTCGCGTTTGTTGCAGCGACGTGTGCTATATCATTCAATTTTGTATGATTCTATTAACTCCTATCATATAAAATCCGTTTCCGGAAAAACACCGCAAAATCATGCAATGCGACTGAGAAACACCCAACACAGCTCCTTGAATATTCACATCGCAATTACATTAATGGGGCTAAACCACGTGCATATTCTCGTGCAGAAAACCCTTAGACAAGGATTAGTTCGTTTAGATCTTTGGGATTAGGTTTATGTTCGGAATCTTCCTTAGACGTTTAAAAAACCAATCACTGAAAAACAGTGAAAAAACCAGATTGGCTTTCATTTTGTTGAATATTGGCCTATTTCTATTATCATCATCAGTCAATCTAGTTAATGTACGCCCTATTATTCCACTTTTACTTTAGTGGCTTTGCAGGTGGATTGGAAGTAAATACTTTATAAGATAGGAATGATGATATTAAAGCTCATTCCCAGGTCTCGTATTTTTTAGATATTAAACACGATAACCTGTATGGAAACGCTATTCCAACCAAACGCAATACAGAGGCAGAGTTCTACATGTTGTCAAATTAATCCTTTTTTCCGTGGCCACGGACGCGCGTTTAATAGGGTCGTTGCACGACTTGATATCCTACACAAAAAGAAGAACAAGTTACTTTGCAAAAAGTTTATACAAAAAACAAGCATAATTTGAAAGCTTAAATGGATAATTTTATATGCTGGTAGTACTACGCTTAGTAGACTACCTGCAATATCTCTGTTTTCTCTATTAGGAGGGGAATTATTATAATAACGCCTAAATTAGGTATTGCTAACTGTTCCAGTTATTTATTAGTGCAAGCTGTTTACTCAAATTAGTGTATGAAACCAAATATGATGCCATTGAAGGTATAATATCTATGTAAATGTAGGTCAGAAGATTCTACATTAGCCTAAATTATGCTGGTGCATGAAAACTTCGCTCTGTTCTCGCCTGACCAGCGTAGACTTTTTTCTATTATGTACACGTTTACGTGACACAGAAAAATATCTGCAGCCTGCAAAAGTTTTGCTGCACAAATCCTGCTTCCTTGGAAACAAGGAAGTGGTAAGAATATCACCACAAAGGACTAAACTAGTAGTCTCAAAAAAGGATGTTTGTTTATTTAGGGAACGAAAAACACAAAATAAGAAATACTTTCTTGAGAATAAATTATGTTTTGAATTTTTATACTATTTCGCGTGATAATAGTAATAGACAAGTACTAGTAACACTTGGTAGCGTCGTTTGTACTTAAATGGTACTAGCGACATAAATCTGTGTCATTAGTACCATTAATGGTACTAATCGATGGTACTACTGACACGAAGGGCTTTTTTTCGGATTACCCCAAATCGGTATCCACGTTTGTATGGGTTTTTGTCGATACTGCAATACACTTTCTAACAAACTTTACCAACGTAAGTCGTATTGTAATGAGCTCGTGAGGCATCCACAGTTTTCTTCACCGGCATCTCTCCAGCTAAATGAATGTTGACTGACGGTATCCAGCTGCAAATGCAACTGTGTAATGTGTGCATAATTAATACGATTCCGGGATATTTGCAGACTCTACAGAATTGATGTGGTGCGCTGTTCTTGTATAAACACTCGTACTGCGAGCGTGCAACCGTTCAGCGTTCCATTGTTTGCTAGAAGGATGGAAATGACAATTACGAATTTTATTTGTAGAAATAAGTATTTATTTTTATGACAATACTTAATAACCACAACCATAAAGTATTATCAACAGCCACTCTAGTGCATAGCATAACCTAGAGCTGCAAAACTTAAATTGTGACATAATATGATGTGCCGTGTGATGCCGGCTTAGAATAGCATCACCCCACATACTTCCCGCGGGTGTCGTAAGAGGCGATTGAGGGACTCTAGGGTGTTGGTATATTATAATTTTTAGGCGACAGGCTGACAACCTGTCACTATAGTGATACCCATGTTTTCTGAAACAGCCTTAGAAAACAATCCTCAAAAATGTCAGACGTGGCGACAGCGACCGTATCCTTACGGCCGTTAACGTCCTGTTTACCCCGCAAGGGATAAAGGCGTGATATATATATGTGGCATAATATAATAAGACTTGATGAAGTGTAAAACACGTTGAAATAAATCTTACTTCTGGTACTGACATAAATCAAATAGGTTACCTGTTTCAGTGATCCGTCCGCAGTAGGAAGTTTGAGGCTTATAAGGCCATCTATCTCGGCAGACTTAACATTTTCCTTTAGTCATCAATCTTCAGTGCAGCCGCAAGCCTAAAAGCAGAACTGCAGATATTACTTACGTTTAATATTAAATTTCTTCGAAATTTTTGTTTGGATAATCGTTGCACGCACTGCAGAAAAAGTACATATTCAACGTGTAAATGTCTTCTTCAGATACCTAGAAACGTCACTCCCCTTACTAAAACCGCACTCGGCAGACGACACTGCGATAGCGCTGCGTCAACAGCGGTAGAGCGGTTTTAGTATGGGGATTGACATTTCTAGTATGGATCTGACAGACGGCTGCAATATTTTTGCGCTTCGTGGTGCGTCAAATGCGCGATCCGCCTTAGATAAGCCATTCAACCATTGAAATAAGCAAGGCGTGATGTGGAAAGAAAGGAAACGAAATTAAAATATGGATGAAGGCTGGAATGAGTATTAATGAGGGATACGGTGGTAAGGAGGCGGTGTCATTTTAGGTGTTATGCTACAGTGTTGCTGGCATGTTACTGCCAGTGCGTCTTTCAGAACAACTTACTTGCCAACTTTTTAAAAAACCCACATCTAGCATTTTGAAGATCTAAACCCCTGCAGTCTGCCAGTGATTGGACGCAATCGGACGCAGCGATAGTCCCACTGGGCGAATGAACTTTTATTTGGACTCCCGTCGCTTTCCATTCACATGTCTCTATCAACATTGTCAGGGCCCCGAAAATAGAATGAGCTTCCCCAAAATGGTTTGACGTTCAAACGATAGATCAGTAGGTTTTTACTTTTGTTTATTTTAGATCAAAAGTAAGAATTAAACTGGAATGTTTAAATTATTGCAGTTTAGTTATATACTTTACGGCCACATCACGAAATACTTTCACAAATCAATTACAAATAAAAATGCATTTTTTTCCTTACACGTGGGATACTGTATAAGAATGACTTCACTGTTTTTAATTCGATGCTTTATACGTAAATGCTTGCAAAATAAAATAAATAAAACTGCCAAGCGGACGTCTGGTTTTGAAACTTTATGTGTAAAAATAGCATAAAAATAATGTTTGTTGTATGTATATTAGCAGCAGTACCTGAGGGTAGCTTTTGTATTTATTGTAATAGCGATATGTTGTCCAAAAATCTATCAGTCTCTTTGTTTCTGTGATACAGCCACCGAACTTTATCAGATAAAATAGAGCAATTCAGATAATGCTTTTTATGATAGTTACCTATAGTCAAATTTTAACCAGATACAGACTTGTGGCAGACAGACAAACTGGTGGACATATAGCGGAGTCATAGTTAGGATCTTGTTTGGACCCTTTATGTACGGAACCCTGCAAAGAACCAAAACCAGAAGAATATTTTTGAAACACTACTGGTCATTTACTAGTAGCCCGTGTCAGCAACATTGTCGATAAGACATCACAATGGCGGACACAAACAAAAGCGCGGACAGTAGGCCTATTGTTTCTCCTGCACAATGAGAAAAAAGATTGAATGACAACTCCGAAGATTCGCTTTTAAATGAGAAAGTTTGTGCCTTGCTGGTGGTTTTTCATGTTTGTGTACTTTTTCTTAGTATCATGAGCATTTCAAGGAAGTTTAAGAGAACTGAGAAGATTAAAAAACGGACGTCAAAATTAAAGTAATAAACAAAAATGTGAATGCGTTTAGAGTTAATGACATGATAAAGCTTTTAGTAGACTATCAAACTCTAAAAATGGCTCATTCTAGTGGTGAATTTGTGGATGTTGTGTCTAGCAACTTACTTGCTCATTTAAAGCACGTAGACCACCTATGCTTGAGGTAGGTAGCTAGTTACGTGTTGGACTTACATAAGTCTACCCACATGGCTATGTTGGATATGGCTATTAAGGATAGGTTGCTACAGTTTTAACTTTAACTAACACAATCACTCCTGTACCATTATAAAGATATTTGATTAAGTAAATTTGAGTTGGCACTTAGAAAGCAGCACTCCTATAATGGTATGAACCAACGTTTAGTCAAAAACATAAAAAATCATAAAAAAACAGTTCGTTATAATAGAGTGAAGCTGATACCCAAGTTTTATCATATAATTCGGTGTTATTTCATAAACAAAAGAGATCTTTACTAACAATATTTGATATTTCATTGGTTCAGTATTCATTTTTCATTATCCACAAAAAAGCTACATACATACATACATATATCACGCCTCTATCCCCTGCGGGGTAGGCAGAGCGTTAACGACCGGAAAAATACGGTCCCTATCGCCACGTCTGACAAATATTGAGGGTCGGTTGAGATATGTATCACTAAAGTGAAAGGTTGTCAGCCTGTCGCCTAAAACTTGTAATACACATGAAACCCTCGAGTCCCTTAGTCGCCTTTTACGACACCCACGGGGAAGAAATGGGGTGATGCTATTCGAAACCGGCATCACACGGCTAAAAAAAGCTACAGAGGAACTTTTCAGCTACATTTCCTAACAAACTTACTTATTATTTCACGTATGTTTGCTCAACTTAAGTGGATAATGGTTTACCCACCCAACTGTGTTCCAATTTTCTTTTCATAGCAACTACGAAGCAAACGCTCACGTCGAACCATCAAAGCGAAGGGGCGTACGTATCAATTACCTAAATGGATCTCACGGGCCAAGCTATCGGTCAGCCAATCGGAATGCGAGTCTAGAAATGCGGTTAGCACAGCACCAAAGAATACTTGACTTCAGAGTTTGGTAGAAGAGGAAGGTACACATGTTTTCCGAAACAACCTTGGAAAACAATCCTCAAAAATGTCAGACGTGGCGATAGCGACCGTATTCTTGCGGCCGTTGGCACTCTGCCTACCCCGCAAGGGATAAAGGCGTGATATATGTATATGTATGTATGTAAGAAGGTAACACTACTTCCCCTGAAATTTTTCGGCCACCTATCAAATTTTACGATTGAATTAAAATAATGATACTGTTGTATTGTGAGCAAACGGGAAACATATCGCAGAGCAGCCTAGTTGAATTTAATCTACGAAATGTACTAGATTCATACGGAATATGAAATATGATTTACAAGAGAATAACCGACATTTGAAGGGAAGCTTGGTTTACCATATTTATAAACTGGCCTGATTCAATAAACGACGTGTAAAACGACGTTTTTTTAAAGTTCTGTTTCTCATCTAAATGACGCAATAGACATCTATTTCGGAATAAAGGCAGTCAGAGTCAAATTTTATAGGCACACCCAGTATGCTTGATGCCCAACAGCACAACCCGCATAAAAGTCCACTGATGGAAATGAGAACTGATATCATAGCTAACCCATTAAAGGACATCTTATATTTCATTTCCTTCTCAAAATTTTTTATAAGTGAATCTTTCCTTCAGCTAGGACCAAAACCAGATATTCCGGCAAAAAATAGCAAAACCAGTTCTTACTGTAGTATATCTCGCTCGATACAGTTTTGCTCGAATCAGCCATCACGCGCGTGGTGTGCGGATGGGTTGCGTGTTTCTAAGGCCGTGTGCATACGTAATTCATGTGCCCTTCCCTTCAATTTAACACCGCATGGAACATATTTTAGTTCACTGCGTGTTTTTAATCGTTCAATGAAAATATAAAAAGTGTGCATTATTCTTTACAAAATTTTATATGACTCACGGAAATGTCATTTTAATTCACATACAAAAGAAACTGCTTTTGTCACATGCTTTATTATCTTTTGTATAGGTTATTTATTATGACTGTTCTTTGTAGCATAAACAAATACTGAAAGCTAGGGGTTTGTTAAAAGCTTAGCAAGGGCAACAATGGACATCCCTTTTCACTAACCGTGATTATAATAGTCTGGTTAGTGGCCCTGATGCGAACAACCCTTTTTTGTTTCAGATTTCAGGAAGTAAACTACTTGAAGCTTTAGTCTTTTTGCATTGATTGATCGATTTGATTTTTAGAATTTATGACAATTATTTTATTATATTTCTTATTGCCCAACACCACGTCCCGAAGGTAAATCGCATACTTAACACACGATGGACCGCTAAAATATCGCAGTGTTCTGTCACATCCATAGTAGAAATGTCAATCCCCGTACTAAAAGCGCTCAACCGGTGTCGACGCAGCGCTATCGCATGTCGTCCGTAAAGTGCGGTTTTAGTATGGGGAGTGACGTTTCTAGTATGGACCTGACAGACCACTGCGATATTTTAGCGGTCCCTCGCGCGTCAAGTGTGCAATGCGCCTAATAGTAATGGATCAAACATATTTCTTGTATTCAGAAAAAGTCATGGTTTGTCACTTTGCTAATAAGCAAATTTATTCATTCAAGTAAATTTACACATATCCACTTAACATTTACGATATGTCAAGAAGTCTTCAAAAGTCACATAAAACCTGTAAAATAAATTAACCTTGTCAATATTGTATTTACATTTTTAAGATGATGCCACAGAATAATAAACGCTACTAAAATAATAAAAATAGAAAAAACTGTGCTCAATGTTTACATTCATCAAAAGAATATTGATTTATCTACATTAAACTTAATTTTATTACATCCTTTTATATAGGTAATATTATTTACATAAATGCATTCTTAAAAATGTTCTATAGTGTCCATTATCTTATAAATAGTAGATTTAACTAGAGTTATTTACAATATTATGATAAATATACCAGTTAAAGATTAACAGTACGATGTAATAAAATTTAAAGGATCACAGTGATTTTTAAAATTTTAAGTTAAATATTTACGTAACATATTTAAATATTAATGTTGAACACAAGAAGAAAATACATAATTGTATTTTATTACTTACTCGTCTACACAAAAAATATTTTATCGTGTTTTTAATGTTGTGTCTATTTCGTTTGTTTCAACTATCGTGTTTATTATTAAAGAATTTTACTACTTGTGTATTTAATTTAATAATTTAACTATTTAATAAATTTATTGTCTACGCTTCATTTGAAACGTTAATTGCCAGAAATTATACACACCTTTGCAGTAATAAATTTGCATATTTTTTAAATAACAAACAAAAACAGCATATGATTTTGGAAAGATAATTAGATCTCAGGACTTTTGCTTGTAAAGTAAATCAAGCACAAATTTTAGAAAATAAGCAAAACTTTAAATAAAAACATCCTAAACTTAGATTATATTCTATGCAAAGTAGCTTAATTGAGCTTGAGTATTTCAAGATTGTTCTTAATTTATTTACAGTTCTGAATTTAATATAAAGGTATCGATTAAGGTAAAAAATATGACAAGAAAAAACATGAAGGACACTTGGCTTGAAAAGTACAGGCTAAATGAAACATCTATAATCTTTTAAAATAAAGATTACAGAAAAGTACAACTAATGGAAATAAAAAAGTCTTTATCAGATATAATATCAATTTCATCAACGTGATCTAGCTAATAATATTATTTAGATACTTCGTATCTATAGTTATTTTTATTTCCATTCATAATTTTGTTATATTTAGTTAAAAAATATACCTATTTTACCAAATCATGGATGGAAACACAAACCATGAATTAAAAGGGAAAAGGTTTTTTTCACTTGTAAATTTGTCAAAGATTGTTTAGGGAAAAAAGGAAAGTCAGTTGCAATGTAAACGGCTAGTGTTTCCTCCCACAATTCTTTGTCATAGACTAAACGTTGCGCAGATTAGACACAACTTTCCCGAGCGTTCGCGAGTAGAGGTGTCCTTGTGGTGACGACTTCTCTCCGCCGTGACAAAGTTCCACTTGTCACACTGCGCCTGTCCTCTGCTAGCGTACCAATGCTCTGTGCATAAAAAAACAATTTCATTATCATTTCTGAAAAAAAAAAAACACCTTCATTTCATATTTTTGAAGTACCTACTAGACATTTGAAATCACACAATAGTTTTATAATTGACTAGTCTTTGTACATTATCATGTATGAATGGTTAGACTTTGAGTGATGTAATAAATGTTATGTTAAATTGACTTATACACATAAGTTCAGCATCGAAGGCGATTATTTTATTTTGTAGGATTTTTAGATCAATAATCCAAAATTTTATAGTTACGGAGAAATACTTAATTTTATAGTTATAGTTAAGGTGAGTGAGACACCCTAAATAATGCTAAAACGTGATATAATATGATGAACATTGAGCTTGTGCCAAATTAAAATATGACGTCTAGATGTGGACACCGTTGTTTAATTTCATGGTCTTATAATGCCTGCAAACTTTTCGGTTCACCGTACTTTACACCTGCAGTTCCTTATCCGGACCCTTTTTTATAGTGCGGTCCGATAATTATGACAGAACTTACATGGGAGTCAGACGCTGGCGTGTTTGGAGTGTGTGGCGTAGCTGAACGAGCCTCGTTCTGGTGTATACTATGGGCGCTCTTGGAGCCGCTTACTTGGGGTGACACCACCATGCCGTAGGGTGGCGGCTCTGGCGGCCGTTCCGCGTCTCGAGTGCAGTTGAAATCTGAGGGTAGATATAAGTTCAGTAAGTGAAAAACGTAGTACGCATTTCTATTATTTTGTTCAAAGAGATTCAACGAGATTTTCATATAACAATTTTTTTCGACTTTACTAAGGTGTTCAACGGACTGAACAACTGTAGCCAACAATCATTTATTTTGTCCCATTAGAATGATTGAAGAACGCTTACATAATAGGTTATTAGGAGATAGTCTACATTCATGTAAATATGTGGTATAGTAAAGAATTTTCCTCGTATTACATTACGCGAAGGGGATCTAGCGAGCTACTACCCAGCCTTTATTGATCTGAGGTTTCCATCAATAGACCTATGAGAGGTATGGAATATTTTATTACTTACCTTTTCCCAATGGTACAACGTCGGGATTTTTGTCGTCTGGCTGGATTGGTGAATGATTTGTGCTGTGCATCGAGTTCTTGTACGTCTTCACTGTCTGTATTGGAGCTAGAAATACAATTTTCAGTCAGCAGTTTCAGTTTTAAAAACATTTTATATACATTTAATTCAGTATGTCTTCGTATTTTTGCAAAAATTTATGTCTTATTATTTTTTTCAAATGTTAAAAACGAATATATAATTTAAGCAAATATGAATGGCAACTAACTTTGCCAGTAATGATCGGTGTTAATATTTGGACAGCCCACTGCTGGACATGGGCCTTTTCCTATCGGGGGGTATTGCAATACTCACCAAGTTTGACACATGAATTAGAGAGCGTTCAAAAGTACAAAGGTAAAGTATCTTTAAAATAATCTGTGTCCATTACCACAAAAGATTCTTCATTTATACAAAAAAAAGAGTTGATTTCAGTCCCTTTCTCGCATCAGTTGACCAGACAGGTAGCCTACCCTTTTCCAGCACGTGTTCCCTCTTTACGTTGCTTAAACTTTCCCTTTTCTAAACTTTACCATACCCCAAACTATTATATAGATTTCTATAATTAACTTATAGCTTATCGACTTAAATCAAATTTTGTAGAATTTTGTATTGATTATGAAAATTTGAACTATAGCTTTAAGTATATAAGAGTTGTTTGAAAAAATTAAGACATTATTATATCTTGACTTTGATTTTCACAATAACATTTAGACTTATTTATGGGAGATTAATAGAAAATATAAGAATTTAAAAGTTATTTTCAGTGTGTTCTTCATAGTGCAAATGATAAATCCCGAATGCACTTAAGCATATACGGGGTGTAAGAAACGGTGTAACAAAAACTTTGCAGGCGTGCTCAGACCATGACTACAAAGTCAGTCAGCTTATCGGGAATTTTGTATGGAAGCACGAAAAAATTTTTCGTTTCCCAGCATAGTCCCCATACAAAAAGTTGTTCAGTTTCATGGGCTGAGCCCGCCTGCAAAAGTTTTCGTTAAACCGTCCCTTACACCCTGTATATATATATATATATATATATGTGTATATATATACCTACTTTTTATAGAAATCGAACATACTTTTAGACAGAAAGATATAGACGTTAACAATAACCATACTAATTTTATTCCCTAAATAATCCCATGATTTCAAACCACTGGCACTGTAAATTACAACTGACTTATTCTATGTAAAATATGAGGTTAAAAACCTCCCTTAAAAGCAAAAGCTAAAAACTCGATAAACATGTCGTGAAGGGTGACTGAACATCTGCAATATCAGTGCGACTGCTGCAGAATGGCATAAATCACGTACTGAAATTCAGCAGAAGTGGAATTTCTAAAGGTTCGTATATTTGTGTATTCTAAAATGCCCGATAGATTTTGTCTGCTATTTGCAACAGTAAAACAATACTGATAGTCATATTGTAAGTCATCGAAAGAATGCTGGATTTAAATAACAATAATCCTATAATTATTTGCCCGTGACTGTCATTACAGGCAGATATTGAGAGCGTGTTTCCCAAATAATTTGCTAGATTTAAACCATACATTACTGCTTATAAATTAATACCCTCGAGTCCCTTAGTCGCCTCTTACGACACCCGCGGGAAGGATGTGGGGTGATGCTATTCTAAGCCGGCATCACACGGCACAACGACATCGAGGGTATTGGCGTATTACAATTTTTTAGGCGACAGACTGACAACCTGTCACTATAGTAATACACATGTTTTCAGGAACAACCTTGGAAAACAAACCTCAAAAATGATAGATGTGGCAATGGCGACCGTATTCTTACGGCCGTTAACGCTCTGCCTACCCCGCAAGGGATAAAGGCGTGATATATGTATGTATTTATAAATTAATGTGTCACTAGATTTTGATATTACTATTGTTATGACTTATGAGATACAATGAATGCATTTATTTATATCCTGAAACTTAAGCGAGAATTCAACAAAACAGCTCTTTAATGAATTCTATTGTCTATCATTTTGTAACTAAAGCTTGTGTCAGAATCGCAGTAAAACTGAAACTTTCGCCATCACGTTTCAGCTATAATGTCCTTCAGTCTGTATGGCAGTAAAACACGCTATCTAGGGACCGATTTCACTAATGTTTACGGTAAAAGAATATTATGTTATTTAGAAATTATTTTACTATGCCAACTTGTTAATCTTGATACTTTTTCTTATGTTACATGATTGACATATTTAACACCAAAGATCGTTAATATAATTAAGGTATATCAATACTTTAAATACCGTCTACTATCGCTTTTTATTTTTCTTTGCGTTTTGCGGAAAATTACATTTTGTCGCACCAATACTCTCGTATGAAAATTGAGGCCACAATTGTAGTTTTGACTAACTGTGTTTTACGTATATATTTTTTTCTGGATCGTACTGTATATACCAAGATAATATTAAATTTCTGGACAAAACGTTTGAATCAATATTACTTTTTATTTTAGTATGACTATTCATATGTAGAATACAACTCTGACTTATACCTGTGTAGCAAAATCGTGAAGTCTCACTTTAAGGAATTACACCTCGAAATGGGTTTTCTAACTTTTTATCCGATACGTAGTAAGATAGACACAATATATTACCCTGCTTTTTCGATTCTAAGGTAGTATTAATGTCTTATTTCCATTGAGTTTACTGAAAAATATTTACAATACAGAAGAAATTAAGCTCATAGCTATTATATCTGTGATAATTCAGATTTTTTAAAGTTGCCTTTATTAAAAAGAATAATCTAAAGAACACAATGTTATTTGACCTTTGTAGGTGAAACATTATTAGTTTGACTATATGACTAACATTTTTAAAATCAATAATGTCTGCTTAGTAACACTACATAGTCATAAAAAATATAAATTTTAATCGTCTGTCACAGATGTATGAAAGCAATGTTGATGAAGTATTTCTTTAAAAATTGGAATAACGTTACTGAAAATTATTTCATAACAGAAAACTAAGCTCTGAATAACTGCCCGTAAACTTTTAATTTCGAAAACTTTTATTTAAAAAACATTTTGCATTTTATGTTTCAAAGCTTTTGACGAGCATAATATATTTTTATTTTAAACTCATTTCATTTCTGTTTTGTCCGTTCTAGAGTTTAGAGGTTTATTTCTTTTTAAATTTCATTAACTGCGATAAAAGCTTGAAAGATTTGATCCAGTAAGTAGTCTATACACTTAATATGTACAAATTTTGTTTACCTTCATACTGCAAAGGTCTGTGATGCCTCCTCCTTGCCAGAATTGCAATGATGACCACAACCACTAGAGTCCCGATCGCACCTGCGATGATGCCAAGGGCCCAACTAGTGTCCATTTTTACTATGCTCGTCGCTTTGGCTTCTGTTTTTGAAAAAAGAAAGTGGAAAATGAATTGATATTCGCAAGAGGTTTTACCAATGGTACAAAAATATGTTGACGTAAACATTCTCGACATATTACATAGCAGCATCTAGCCCCAAACTAAGCAAATATAATGGAATCTCGATATCTAATAATAATTCTTACAAACTTTCGCCTATGTAGATAAATACATACAATATATAGAAATCACCCATATTCAGCAAAAATATTTGAAAATTATCTAGCAATTGTTGTGTGGGTGGGGTATCAAACTCTCGGCGTAGTTGGGAGGGGTACTATCCGCTATGGATCAGACCATCAAATTCATCAATATCTCACCTGTATGCAGAGCCAGCCTGGACAAGGTGTGAACTCTAAGCGTTGTTGTTTCAGATCTTCCTCTAGCGTTGTGAGCGTAGAATGACAACTGTAGTGCTTTCCCGGATCCCAGTCCTCGTAGTTTCCAAACAGGTAATGCAGTGGACACGTTTGCCAACAGGGCTTTGGATTCGGGGTCCCAGACTTCGACGAAATAAGTTGTGTGAAGACCTCCGTCGTATCCTATCGAGATGAAAAAAACAAATTATTTATATTTAACATTTCAAAGCTTCTGATTGTGCATCAACTTTTAGAATAAGTCCAGAAACGGATACAGTTTTGAACCCGATAATATAGTAAATCTGCTTTTCTTCAACTTTATTTACGAACGCTTAATCATATCACTTATATTTATATACTTACGAAAAACAAAACAAAAAGTTATTTTATACACACATTTTTATGACGAAACAAAATTATATTCATAATAGAAATGTAAATAAAAGCAGCTTTTAATAGCTTTAATTATACTCCATACCCTTTATTCATACTTCAGTCCGAAATGAAAAATAACAGCATTTAATATAATGAACAATGGTAATTATGACCCTAGCAAATATTTTTAGATGGCTTTAACCAACAATTTCTGAATTTAGGACAGTCATTAACTTTATACATACAATCAGATAAATACACGGTGTGTAATAACATTAATAACTTTGACGTTAGTGACGCAAGTTCTTTGTAAAAAAAAACGCACAATATGAGATTCGTAAAAAATTTGACAACTACATTTTTTAAAAACATCTTTGATATTCTAATCATGAACATAGTCAAAAATTCTGCGATTTAACCATCTGTTGGTGAATTTACCTCATAAATTGGTGATGTGAGTGAAATTAGTAGAAAAGGAAAGTTTTGTATCGGATACTATTACTGAAGTAGATTGGAGTGGATTATAAATTAGGTAACTATGTCCAAATAATTAAGTCAACATTGAAAGATCGAGTCTTCATAATAGTAACAACAAACTAAAAATATGTGTAAACTTACATTCTTTCTCAAATAACACATAATTTTAGCGGTTAAAAGATGTAAGTAAAAAAAAAATCCATTTTCAGAAATAAATTTTGGTCTGTTTTATGGTAATTCCTACTAACACAGTAATTATACTTTAATAAGAACAATTAAATAAAATGGCTTTCGATTGTGTATCACAAAATAAGTACCCACCAACGATTCTAAATATTTTTTACCACAGTGCAGGAATTGAAGCAGAATTTATTGTGAAATACAATTTTTAATTTAATATTCTGCCAATTTTGAATTTAGTGAGATTGCATCCAAAACCTTATTTTAAGCACGTAAACCGAAAAGAACTTACCAGCAACACACCTCAACTCAGCCGAGTCTTCCGTGAGGTTCATGGTTGAGCAGTTGTAAGGCGGGTCTGGTCGCACCGCAGGTAGCAAGGTGAATCTGCAAGGCTCGATCTGTTGTCCAGCTAGATTGGTAGCTCGGCAGGCGAGAGAGCCATAGTCAGTTTCGGTGATAGGCGTGTAGGTTAGAATCGATCGTCCCGTAGAATCTACTGTGAACTTTCCCTGTAAAATAGAACGTATTAACTACGTTTAATGCTATATATATTTAGTGGCCTACGCACACAGTAGGTTTTAATACATCTGAAAAAAAAATATTTTGTCCTCTTTCATTAAATATTTCACATACAGGCACGTCTAAATAACAACGTCCTGCAAGCTTGAAATTGAAAACGAAGTAAAAACTTCAGAATTTAGTGGGCTTCGGTCTATAAACTCTATTTTCATTCAATGACAAATACCTACCTTTTATATTCTGTGACAATTTGAAATAATAATGATAAAAAATATAAAATTCATATTTAGAGAGCTATGAATACAGGCGCCTACAATAAAGTTTCAATTTGTGATATTCAAAAAACCGTCTGACTTTCAGTAAACTTCAAAGTTCGAAGGTACGTACCAAAAATAAATGTCACCGAAATATTTTTTTTTACAAAATTGATCATCATCTCAATTATGTAGCTGCGTAAATATTTTTTAGATATTAATTTTTTCAACAATATTCCATTAAGGAGCAATTTACACGGGATATTTTTAGGTACTGTTTTATTATATAAATATTAATTAACATTTCGACTGCTTTTATAGGTAAGAAGTATAATTCGACCCTTGTCGATAACACAGTTTTGATCTAAATACAAATACCACAATACTGATCAAAGCTCGACAGTAAAATGATTGGATGAGGCCTCATTAGCCCACTGAAATCAAATGAAAGTTCGTTGTATGTAGTTTACCTTTGCTGCCCTCCGGCAAAGGATAATACATACAGGCACTACCATTGGTCAAACAGTTTGATGGAATGGTACATACAGTATATTAACCTCTTGTTTGAAGAGACTAACCTTTATTGGTTCTTCAGTTCTTCTAAAAATCTGTACATCTTTTAAAAAACATAACAGTACTAATTAAGTTTTTCACAAAAAGTCAAAACAATTCTTGAATATATTTTTTCCTCCTCGCCTCTTCCCGTTCTCTGTCGGGGTCGGCTACCGAACCTAGGGGATATGACGTGTACCCAAATTGCGACTGTCATCTGACCTCTCCGACCCGATTCTTGAATATCTTCCCCAAAATAAACCATTTTTTCGAGTTACAAAAACTTTGTTGACGTGAACGCACTAGAAAAATTCATCACCATGATATCTATAGATAGGATTGAGGAGATATCTTAAAGTAATATCTCTGATGAAGTAACATTTAATTAGTGACATTCGTTTCATTAAAACAAGATCAAAGTTCGTGTGTGAACTGCCTCTGGTCAAATATAGTTTGAGGCAGGATTTCCTGTTTGCTCTCGTTAATGCATGTTTGAATTCGTACCGGCTCTATTTTCTGATAAAATATAATTTGAGATATGTGTTGCAAAAAAATATATACGAAGAGGTAGACAACAGCAATTATTGGATGATTTGGACCAATGTCTGACCAGCAGTAGCTTTGTGTTCTTTTCCTGTTTGTACTTGTCCTGTATCTGTTATTTATTGGAAATTTTTAAATTTATTTATTAAAGTTAAAATAATATGTTTGTTTAAAATAACAGAAAGAAAACTACTTACCGGTTCCAATTCCAGGGTCCCCATTGAGTTATTCAGGGTCCAATGGAAATTCTTGGGGGGTGGGAACGCGTCGACCTCACATGTCACCTTCGCCGCTTCGTTGAGGGCCGCTCCCACTATGGCCGTCAGAGTATTCGTGCATATCGGCTTGTCTGCAACAGAAATACCCTTGGGAGATGTTCGCTACGAATGTAGAGGTGCTACGCCGTAGCTTGAATTGTCTACGAATTTCGTAGTAAGTATTGTATGACATTTTTATGTGGCTATTTTGCGAACGAAAAATTGAAAATGACGTATTCACAATAGAACTTCTTTTGTCGAATGGAAGGCCAAATGGACAAATGACCGGACAAAGCCTAATGTCAGAGTTTGGAATCATACATACATATATCCATTGCAGGGTAGGCAGAGCGTTAACGGCCGTGAGAATACGGTCGCTATCGCCACGTCTGACCTTTTTGAGGATTGTTTTCCAAGGTTGTTTCAGAAAACATGTGTATCACTATAGTGACAGGTTGTCAGCCTGTCGTCTAAAAATTGTAACACACCAATACCCTCGAGTCCCTTAGTCGCCTCTTACAACATCCGCGGGAAAGAACGAGGGTGATGCTAATCTAAGCCGGCATCACACGGCATTTAAAGAAATCGCCTTCCACAAAAACAGTTATCGCAGTGAATTACCTATCTATTCTTGGAACGATAGTACTCATTATTTAGACACTGATCGACGTATCGTTGTTTGTATGCTTAGTGCTGGCCACAGTGCATGCAACGTGTCACTCACGATCATGAAACATGCACAATGCACACAAAGTCATTGTTAGCACCTGATTGAAACCTCTATTATATCCGCCACTAGAATATCAAAATCATGTAGCTTAGAACTGAGATAACTGTCATGACTATAAATAGGGTTAATGAATTATTATATGACTTCTGTCGAGAAAATCGTTACCATTTCTATTTTACCAGTGTAAATATAGTTCCTCATACTGATTTTGCCTGAAACAGTCAAAAACAGCCCATTCTTGTGTCCAGAAATCATCGACCAGCGCTCGCACTTGTTTTTGACATTAATTCGTTTTGTATGGGTACTAAGATTTATAATAAATTGCCTAATCGTTTGAAAGAAAGTTCATTGTTCTACTTGCCTTATCCCATTTCTCTTGGGGTCGGCTACCTTAGCTAGAGGATTTGACGTGAAACCAAGTTATGACACAGAGCAACTGCCATCTGATCTCCAGGTTACGAATACTAGGTTAAGTCACATTCAAATATCATCTTAATTCAAATATTTATTTAAATGTGGGTTTCCTCACTGTTTCCTTCACCGTAAGAGCTGTTGGTAAATGGACGTGAGTACACACACATTGGTACATGGTAGGAATAGAACTTGGGTCCCATGAATGTAAGACTGGCGTCCTAACCACTTCGCCACAGACGCTCACCAACGTTTGACAGAATGTGCGACTGAAAAAATATTCATAATCTCAGTACGAAATGAATAATTCATAAAATAGTTTATTTTGCTAAGGAGTATTTGACTCATACAAATTAAACGCCATTGACATGTTAAATTTTATTTCTTGCTTTAAAACTTTCAACTTTAACCTTCTTTTAATTAATTTAATAATTTTAAAATAATATTTTTTATGCCATGTGATGCCGGCTTAGAATAGCTTCACCCCACATCCTTCCCGCGGGTGTCGTAAGAGGCGACTAAGGGACTCGAGGGTATTGGTGTATTACAATTTTTAGGCGATAGGCTGACAACCTGTCACTATAGTGATACACATGTCTTCAGGAACAACCTTGGAAAACAATCCTCAAAAATGACAGACGTGGCGATAGCGACCGTATTCTTACGTCTGTTAACGCTCTGGCTACCCCGCATGGGATAAAGGCGTGATATATGTGTATGTATGCATTGCACTATAAAAAACTGAATGTAAAACATCACCATACCAGCCCTAATACTCGGTGTCACGAATATCATTTCATAGATTCTGTGACACCCCGACACCCGGCGTACACACCATCGGTATCGCAAATTGAATGCACGTCTCGCGTGTGACGCATTGCATGCATTGCAAGTCAGCGCATGCAACACGCTAGATTGATCTGATTCTCAATACTATGGATAGCATGTCATGAATACAAGAGTCGGCGCCCTTGTTGCAATGTTCTTTCTGGTCGATAGTTTGGAGGTGGAAGGTATATCGAAAAGTTCAGATGACTATACTGGGAGTTTGTTAGCAAAATACTATGAGTTCTTATGATAATATGATAATTGTTTTACTTACTTCTGTGACAAAAGTAAATATTCGGTATTGCCCAACAGTTCTTTGTTACAACAACTTTGTTCTTGTTACTTACTTCTTCATTTAAAGTGAATTCAAATTTAACAAAATCATAAGTGAGTAGTTTTACTCAATTTCACAGTTTTCTAGTCAATAAAACTTAATGGTCATATAAGTCAATGGCTTTATATGAAATATTTACTTTAAAGTGAAGTCCCGTCATTATAAACTCGGTGCTGCGTATAATACTTATAAACTAAGGTTTCGTATACAATATATTATGCAAGCAGAGCTCTTAAAAAATGAAAATATTCCAATTTTGTCTTGAATTATTTTAATCTTTTTTCCCAACGGTGCAACAAATTTGCAATATGATCTTTGTACGCTACTTGTGGATTTCAATCGAGTGCTAAAAATGACTTCGTGTGCATTGTGTATGTCATTGTTTCATAATCCTAAGTGGCATGTTGCATGCAATGCGGGCAATACTAAACATAAAAGCAATGACAAATAAATCGGTAATGTCTAAATAAGTAAATAACAAACTATATCCTTCTAGGCAATTCGAAGTCATTTATTGTGTTTGACTTTGTGGAAAATGAAACGTTTTGAGAAAAGTTTTCATTTTAAACATGTAACTATCCCTTGGCTCGATTACATTGAAATCGAGAGACGAGCAACAGTACGTATATATACAGCACGGGTGACCTCGACATTACGTGTCCTTTATTGGGTAGGTCTGTACACAACACATAGAGCCAATGTCAAAGACAAACATGATTTTATACGTGGATAAAGTGTGAATTCGTTCCTCTAAATAATTTTCCGGAAAAAAGCAATAATAAAATGTTGACGCTAAACACACTGCCTTTCGTCCGTTGATTTAATTTAAAACCAGGAAACATTTTTTAGGAACCTAATTATTAGTTAAAAAGCAAGTTTAATATTTTACGAGTCATTTTGTTTAATTTTCTTATACCAAAATCCAACGAGGCGTATTTTCATTACACGCTTTCAAAGATTAATAAACGTATCTACCCAATTTATTAAAAAGCTGCACAGTAAAACGAACGCCAAACACGGTATAAAATCATCGCTTTATCACGTCAAGCGTGTTTCATTCTTCCGTGTAAATGGGATGTTTTGTATAATTGTATTTCGACATACAATACTGGACAATGAAAGTGACTAGACTCCCCATGCCCTACAACAAAACTTCCGAAAAATCATGTCCCGCGCTTCTATTCTACCTTAAAAATTGATCAAGTAAGTAATGTACAAATAAAATGAATACTTATTTATATTTTTCATATAAAACCAAAAAGAGCGATCGCTTTGTCAATATTATTATGTAATCTATCATCTAATTGTGTTCAATCAAAGTCATTTACAATTTGAATTTATTACTGTTTTATTCAAAAAAGGTTACTGTCTACAAAGCAGTTTTTTTTTCGGAAGATTTGCACCCGTATTGATTGACATTCAGGTTGATTTTATGGTGTACCTATACCTACCTACTTAGGTTTTACCTATTATTGGCTCAGAACTGAAAATTCTATTAGTTGTCTTTGCCTCAGAAATTGCAATGAATGGTGAAATACACCTTCGCCGATACAGAGCGCGGGGTGTCAGACTCAACTGTATCGGAAACACAAATGGAAGGGTTCATCCTGTGATGAATTGCTTTAACAAACCTAATGGATACTGATATTTACGTGCTTTTGTTCAGCGAATAATTAAAACAATCTATTTGCTGCGTAGCAATCGAAATCTTTCAATCAATTTTCCATTGTGCCTAAAGATAAATTGAATTCGTTTCATACTTCGATTCAATAGATAATAGTTAAAGACAATAGCGATCGCCGAAGTATAATGAAAACCGTGAGCATTAATATTTTTATTTTTTTTAATAACATAGGCCTCCTTCTAATAAGGACTGTTTGCCATGCTCACCACGCTTGGCGGGCACATTAGTGTGTTATAGTCATTAGGTCGTTGGACGACTCAGTGTCCCACACGAAGAGAGAGAGAGAGAGTCACAGGGAAGGATTCCCTGGACTCATCCTTTGATCACCTTTTATGAAACCCACCATGAGTAGTAATAAGGATATTTGTAGGTGATACTGCCTGAAGCCGTTTAGTGCCGAATAAGAATTAATGATTTAAAAGTTTATAAAGATTTTAAAAATGTAACCAATATTATTTCAGACTTTGAACACGAATATTTCTGTACACGGAGTCTATGTTACGACCTAAATATTACATAGAAAAATATTTATCATGATTGAACAAGATTCGCTGAACTGTTCATAACACAAAGGATCGGAGGTAATATTAAACAGATTCTTCAATAACGTATACTATTATTTGCATGCTTCAAAGGAAGAAGAAAATACAGGCAAGTCAATATCTTTATAAGCGCACCGCGTTGTAAATACCTTCAGTGTTATTTTTGTTTTAAAAACATTTATATTTGAATATTACCAATACCCCTCTTTATATTATGGTTTGAGTAACACATTGATACCATTAATATTGCTGCCCCGGCAATCAAGAATATAAAATATTCCGATGACATAAAAATCAAGCTATTCTCACCGCGCTTCCCAGGCAGATTAGCGAGCGCAGTGCAAGGCGTTGTAGATATTCACAAAGAACACTGCCGATCATTTCCTGAATTCATCCCTTAGTCGTTTTCACAACACCCACGGGTACAAATGATTTTGGGCTATTCAGTATTTTTAATTAAATTGTAATATTCTAAAAAGTTATTTCCTTTCTACTGCGGATGAGATGACCTGCGTAAGATTGTACCTATACATAGTGTTACGATACTATGTATACTATCGCACGTAGGTCGGCTACCGCCTTCACTGCAGATTGCATATCTGTTTACAGGTTATAAGAGGTAACGCGTACCTATGTAGGTATATTCCTGTGGAAGATCTTAACTAATGTATCTTACTTATTCTCAATGCATTAATTTTACTGAGATTTCTTCATAATTATTCGAATTTTGTACATACACACATATAATCAAATCACGCTTTTATCCCTTGCGGGGTAGGCAGAGCGTTAACGATCGTAAAATTACGGTCGTTATCGCCACGTCTGACAAGTATTGAGGGCCCCTTCAGATGATTCGTGTATCATTGTAGTGACAGGTTGTCAGCCTAAAGTTGTAATACTCATGAAACCCTCGAGTACCTTAGTTGCCACTTACTACACCGGCGGGAAGAATTGGGGTGACGCTATTCTATGCCGGCATCACAGGGTATGGTATGTAATACTCACAAACGATTTGCAGATTAATAGGGTTGGAGCGACCGTCGCCTTCCACGTTGGACGCCGTGCAGACATACTTGCCGGCCTGCTCTCTCGACACGCCCTGTAGAGCCAGATGCGCTGACCCTGCTATAACTCCCGCTCTTTGGTTATGCGTCATTATTTGACCCTAGAAAAAAAACTTCTTTAAGACACTTTCTTCAATCGGAAATCTTTGGAAATTAGATTATTGGAAAATCTAAGTTTCTATATAACTTTTTATAACATAATAATAATTATATTATAAAAAGTTATTAAACTAATTTTGATGAAACTATCTATGTAATTCAAGTTGGTATGTATAATATGTCAAGTTTGACTTGGACTTATTTGGCAGGGTTTGGGGAATGTTAAATGAAAATACTATAGTCTGTAAGTTTAGGTACTTATCTTTTTGTAAACAAACTTTGTACGAAAGTGACACTTCTGAACTGTCAGTTTCATACAAAGTATATTTACAAAAAGATAAGTACCTAAACTTACAGACTATAATGAATTCACTTACATTGAGTAATGATTGCAACACGATTTGTACAAAACATGAACAAGCCATGTTTACGTAAAGTAAGGGTATTTTTTTTATTACCAGTCTAGTAATAACTCATGATTTTGCTCTCTGGCAGCTTTAAAAAAACACAAAATAAATACTCGCGTTCTCGTAATTTCAAGGGGAAATTTCATTTTGCCTCGAACGTTAGTATTTACCTATACAATTTGCTCGATTTATTTCACGAGCACAAAATTGGAAATACCTACCTTAAATAGGTATTTGATCGGAAAGTAAAATTGTTGTATGAGAAATGCAAAATTTATTTCCTTAGTCAGGACCTGGATTAATAAAGGTATTTGAACATACATTTTTAATTATAGATTTTATAAACTTTTTGATGTAAATCCAAGTTTTGCTAATAAAATAATGTGTCTTTTGGCAAAATTAAAATAAAATCCATGATAATTTGGTTGGTTACTTCCTCATTAGAAAAACTTAAGTTTTAATCTTTTTTAGTAAAAAGCCTTATTAATAGCCTGTCTTTTGTATGGCTATCGCTATTGTTATCATTTTATTCCTTCTACTGTAAGAATAAGACATTTTGTTACTATACATCAATTTATTATCCAAAAACACACAAATAAATATTATGTCTGCTGCCGGTAAGCAACAATAACTAGATTACAGTATCTTATTTTTAGCATTGTTATTTTTACCCCGTCTGACCCTAATTTGGTGTTTCTTTTCTTTTACTTACGTTGTGTTCCCAAACAACTTTATAAGCCGGTGGGTTGGCTTTTACGACACAGTCAAAGTACACGTCATCTCCTTCCTCTATGTCGTTGGGATTCAATGTGGACCCCAACTGTAGTTCCACTATTGGCACATCTGCAAAATATAATCAGCTGTTAGACAAGCTGTATTAAATTCAAAGGTGTGAATTGTAAGAAACCAATTAGCTCTCGAACGTAGCCAAAATACCAATGAACGTGTTAAACAAAAACTAGATCTGAAAACTGACACTTTTAATGTGATACTAGGATGTAAGAAAGTAAATTTGTATTTTAGGATGCAAAAAGTGACTTTTTCTATATCTTCAAGCTAACCTTCCTACACACAAGATTTGTGATTCACTAATCAGACACAAACGATTTTTCTATCAACCCGATCTGGAGGCCGCAATTTCCCCGAATCGAAGGCAGTATTTCCCATGCCCGGTAATATTTTTTCTGGTTTTTATTGCCGCTACTAGACAGTATTAGATTTATTTCCCACGAGAGATGCTCAGCCTTTCGGAGGCGATAGTCCGCCGACGGAAGTTAGCCGGGATGCGTTAGTACAAACCGGACTACAGCACAGACAGGGGACTGTCTGTGCTGTAGTCGGGTTGGAACATTAAATTATGCTACAAAGGCGACTACAACACAGACATCATCGATAAATGATCAATGCCGAGTTAACGATTGTGATTGTTATTATTTTAGCGATTACCTAATGATGTTTTAATGATAAATTGTAGCTTAATGATATTTTAAATGATGAATAACCAATCATAATGAATAATTACTGAAACGATTAATGATAATTTTAATGATTAATCATACGTAAATGCTTAACGAAATTTTAATGAATAATGGCATTTTAATGATTAATGGCTTTGTAATGATTAATGATATTTTAATGATTAATGATATTTTAATGATTAATGATATTTTAATGTATAATGATATTTTAATGATTAATGATATTTTAATGATTAATGATAATTTTAATGATTAATCATACGTAAATGCTTAACGAAATTTTAATGAATAATGGCATTTTAATGATTAATGACATTTTAATGATTAATGGCTTTGTAATGATTAATGATATTTTAATGATTAATGATATTTTAATGGTTAATGATATTTCAATGATTAAGGATATTTTAATGATTAATGATATTTTAATGATTACTGATATTTTAATGATTAATGATATTTTAATGATAAATACAAAAGCAACTCAAGCTCAAACATAGGTTTGTTAGACACAACCTATCCTAACCTGGCATCAACGCCAGGTTAGGTTAGGTTAGGTTAGAACTGCGTCCACAACGCACGAGCCGAGCGAGCGGAGCGAGCGTGCCCCGGCAGGGGCCGGCGATGTGCCAGAACCGACACAGGGCATTTCAAAACTAATGTAATTGCGAAGAGGCTGGTATGAGTGCTCTGTGTTGTAGTCGGGTTTGTACGTCCGAACTCTGTACCAACCAGACTACAACACAGAGTATGGATGTCTGTGTTGTAGTCGGGTTTGTATTTACGCAGCCGGGATGAGGTCACACTCTACATCAGCTGGTTTTAGACGCAAAAGAGTATTGATTTTTACGCTAGGGTAAAATAGAAATAGGAAATTCAAGAATTTATGTAAAATATTAGAATACTGGTATAATATTTTTGGGTAATATTAGAATACTGGTATAATATTTTTGGGTAAAAGATCTATAAAGTAATATGGTTCGTACAGATACGTCACGAGACTTGCGGATGTGACTAATACGTCAAATATTCTTATGATGTATTTCGCTATACCTTGTACTATGTATTTCACCGCAACGCTTTTTGCAAAACTTGATGTATTTACGTGTCACAAAAATTAAAAAAAAAACAGTCGCGTTCGCTGAATCGTTGGCTATTGAAGCGGAATCTCAAAAACCAGACTCGCAGTGAAGCGTATTTTTATACACGTTTGTGATGCTTATAGTAAGTGGCCGTGTTTCGGATGGCACGTTAAGCCTTAGGTCCCGGTTGCTGTCTATGATAACTTAAACGGCAGTCGTTACACAACCATGTCAGAAGCCTGCTACTTGTAGAAGGCGGTTGAAATATTCTGACACTAGGGCTCATTGGGTTGTTAGACGACTTGGTGTCCCACACGAAAAAAGAGAGATGGTAAATGGGTGGTTTAATGAAACTTGCTCAATCTATTACTTACAGTGCAAATTGAGCGTCAAAGAAGTCTCAAGTAACGAGTTGTCGAGTTTGATGTGTTTCGCTCTACACGTTAATATCCGCCCATCATGCTCCATACGAGGAGTCCAGCGGAGATACGATATCGTTTCGTTGTGATCTTGTGAGTTCTGGAACAAATTCAAATACGGTACAGTTAGTGTAAATATAGAATAGAAACTCGCCTGCGTACAATTCCCACGCGGTATTTTGACTTGTTAGCTTTCCGTGTGTGCCAAACCTACGCAGGTGATTGAATACCGACTTTCGGCTATAAACAGCTACATTTATTTAAATACCTAATTAATTTTCTTATTCCCACTTTAACTCATCAAATACATACACACTCATTATTGGACGGTTTTGGCGCATAAGTCGCGTCAAAAAGAATTGTCGTGAAATATGAAAAAGCTCCTATTTCATGATAGGAAAGTTTTGTTTCATAAGACCTTATTTCCCTTATTATCTTGTTAGTGAACACTTCAAAAACGTAATCAAAAATGGATTACAAGTAATACAAGGCTTTTGAATAAAACATGTCAACAAATAAGAAAATTATTGGATCATTTTCTGACTCCTTATAAGAGCTAGAGCCCAATTAAGTACTGATTAAGCGAGTTCTTTGTATGTGTCAGTATTATCGTTTGTCACATCGTAATACATAATGTAATAGTACTTGAGGTAGAATAAAGTAATGTTGATAGCAATTAGGGATTTTTTAGGGCCACAGATCACTTATACATTTGTTCTGAAGAATACGTCAAGTGTCACGATATTTTAAGAAGATATAGATGGCGCGCAACGGGTTACTGGGTATTACTATGATGATATCTCTTTGATCGGAGCGTCAGTATGAACAAAAACGTTCATACCTAGCTCCTAATCTGCGTCATCTATATTCACTTTTATACTACTCCTACATAGAAAGTGCTATATTAAGGTGGGTACCGCAAAATATATTACCCGTCTATGACAAACTTAACCTGTTAATGATAATCATACTTAGTTATTCACTGTCTGTTTTGGTAATGACTTCAAAAGAAAACTTAAAAGCTACCTAATACTAAAAACTAAAATAAAAGATAGCAGTTACAATCAAGTTCATGTCCGATTAGGTATTTGAACCCCCAATGTAAGTCTGTAAGCGGCATAATGAAGGAACCAAGTATAAACTACTTATCAAACCCAGACTGAGCTTGACTGCATCTCTTTTATGTAGTCAGATCATAAAATTACCTTTTGTTCACCAACGCCCTGTAGTTGCCTGTCCCCTTTAGCAGAAGACAGCCACCAAGTGATCATGGCTGGTGGTCTAGAACCAACAGCTCTGCATGCCAACTCTGCCTCCTGTCCTACTGACAAAGGCTGCTCCCTAGCTAAGATTTCCACTAGTAGCGGTCGCACTGTCAACAAAAAAAAAATATGCTGGAAAGGTAATATACAAAGTTTTTCCCTGTATGTCAGTAATTTATTATGAAAGAGGAAAGCAACTTAGTAAAATATACTAACAAAAGAACACAAATTTAATATGTGCAACTATTATTAGGATCAATTTATTAATGTCACACAAGAACAGGAATATTTTAATCGGTAACCAGAAAAAACTAAAATATTGTTCGTTCACGCTAAAGCCGCTAATGCTTTTCCATTAGGGGCATTAATAGTTCATAAAAGTAATGATAGATGTACATCGAACCTTAAAAGCTCGAAATAACTGAGTGAGTAATGGATTTTGATTGACGGAAACCTGAGTTTCATGCACGCGTTTCAGTTTCTGTGATTTCAACGTTTCATTTTATTTATTAGGAAACATAGTATAGTACACTAAGTTTGATTGATTCCTATGTTTTATTTGTTTCAGTCAATGTTTGAGAAGTAATGTTTCTTCAGAGTTTAAAAACATTTGGGCTTGATCTTACTCACAAAAGAAAACATTTTTATTCGCCCTAATCTTATTTTACTTCCTTTACAAATGCTATTTTACTCACGCAGCGGTGTAAGAAAACGAAGAATAATTTGGCACAGGGAGGCGAAACAGGACAATGGGACACAAATAAAAACTAATGGCGGTCTATGGTGTGAGTTGACACAAAAGAATGCGGCTCCATAAGCTGTCATATTCGAGATAAACCGCCGCAGACAAGCTCGGCTTGGCATGATCTAGGTTAACCGCACGGATTTACGTGGATTTAGTTTTGCAATAACCGCGAAAGAACGTTTTGTCGCCACCGTTATGCGGCAGTTATGAAAGTTTTGCTGTTTCGTGCTGAATTTCCAATTTTCAAGTAAATTGCAATCTTAAAATTACAGACAAAATCTGGAACTCGAATTTATTATAACAATTCTTGCTCCTTTAATAAGAGTGGCAAACATGAATGTCGTTGTTTACAAAAATTACGACATAAAGTCAATCTTTATATTGTGTGACATCACAATATTCTCCACCATTATTTACCTCGGCAAATACGGTCCAGAGCGCCAAAAGAATGGCATTCCGCAATCCAAGGTACTCATACCTCATAACAGGCACGTACAAGATGACGTAGTGCGCTGTCACCGTTCATAATGTCCTGACACGGTTAGTTAGACAAATACCCCTGTATTAGAGGCAACACACAGCTGTGCCCAACCGCAAACGCGTGAGAGAAGAATTGACGAGTTGTATTTTTCCGAGAAAAGCTGACGTTGAACGAGGTGAATAGATGGTACATTGCTCTTACCGACTTTTAAGAAAGGGGTCACTTATTCAACTCGTACGTATGTTACATTCTTAGTTATAACCTTAAATTCCAGTCGCCGCGAGTGTGAAAAACTGTGTTAAACTGAAACGCATAGTCCACTATATTAAGTTGGTGTCAAGAGTAGGTTAAAGTGCTAGATATAGTATAATGGATGTGTTCAAAGGAGAAATTGCAAAAGATAGACTTGGTTTGTCGGATTTGTATAACAGTATTTTTCTATTGCTTTAGAAATTGTCGTAGGAGTTACGAAAAACTTACTTTAGCTATGTTTAAGATTAAAGTTTCAAAGTATTTAGTAGTATTTGTTATGAGTCGCTTTACTTTTTTAAAAGTAATTGATTACCAAGTGTTTACAATTTACCAAATACTTTAATATACATAATCCTTACTCTCCACATATCCCGCAGGTATCGCTCAATATTAGGTACATGATCTCGAGTAAGGAACACTCTGAGGCTATTAATATAATATCATGACCAAGCGACCTCAGCCTAGCATTACATGACTTCTATTGTTATGGACGTTTCACCTTTCCCCTTAATATATGTAAGGAGTTAACCAACCAGTGAGTTATTGTTCAATGAATTAGTATGAGAAGCAGTCAGTGTTTGGCGTTCGGGGAAATTCGCAAGTTTGAACTTTAGCATGTTTACCATGTTTAGATAATACGTGTTGTTGTTACTCGACTGCCTCAAAAAGACGGTTATAGATTTTAAAAATTTCACAAATATTTTTTTCAATATTTCCCCCCTGACGTTGAAAATATTTTCGTTTTTCGACCTCCTGTCTCTACTAAATGTATCTTAGACATAGTGTTCTGAAAAATAAATCTCAAGAAATATTTCTTGAGGACGGTCGTTAGTTTTTTTTTCTAAGTCAATTTACCACATTATAATTTTATTTACTAGGTTCCTGCTAACTAAAAAAATATAGGAATATCAGGTGATAAGTTTAAAGGTCCAAGTCTTCGTATTTTCAGCTAATTAAATATTTTTGATGTGTGATATTCGAAAGTGTTTCATTATAAAGCAAACTTATTTATCTGCGAATATTCGCAAACTCCCTAAAACTAGCTTTTGGTTTGGGCCCTTGTCAGTTCGCATAATGTAAAATCTTATGTTTTCCTTATGGGAATAGGATATTTTTCCGCACGAAAAGACTTATACGCTTGTTGAATACAAATAACCTGCTTCTATATCAAACATAAGTATATGACGTATCATAATAATAACGGATGATGCTGTGCAAGTGCAAATGTAGAGAAACAAAATCAGAGTTGAGTTTGTTTAGTTATCCTAAACATCAGATTTAGTATTTGTAGTATGCACAGAGTGTGTAGTATATCTATATGTACTAATAAATCTTTTATATCTTTCAATGATATTCAGGTTATGTTCAGAGACTGCGGTGTGTTTGTCTATTTGAATTGTAATTTAGTCCTATTTTTTCGTTGATGAGTTACAATAAATTATCATCGTAGACAATTTATTTAGCGTATCGTAACATTTATTTTTTCTTCTTAACTTTTATATATTTCTTTTGTTAAAAAAACAGGGTCTATCTTACTATTTCTGTAATGACATGGTTTTTCTACAGTAATTAAAAAAACGAATACTTACGATACAACTGGATCTGCACGTTAACTTTTAAAGGCGGAACGAGCAGAGTATTATCGGCTGTACAAGTGTAGACTGCTTCTAAATACTCTCTTGTCAGCTTTGATATTCTTAACTCTAAGAAACTCATTTGAGTATCGTCATCTAATGGTGACAACTGAGCGATGACCTTGTCATCCCGCCACCATCGCAGTCGAGGCATCGGTTTGCCTGAAAAGGAGAAACATAATTTAAACCCGATTAAAAATATTAGCTGCAAATATTTTGAGGGGTGAACCAGCCCATTAAACTGAGCAACTTTCCCCAAGGAACATAGGTCGATAGTTAAAAAAATTTTTGGACGTCCCGTACAAATTGACTTAGTCGGTCGGTAATTTTGTATGGTAGGTCCAATTTTTTTTTCAGGTTTCGACCTACGTTCCTTGGGTAAAGTTGTTCAGTTTCATGGACTGATGCATACCTGAAAATATTTGCAGCTATTTTTTTTACACCCTGTATTATTTCAATTCTATGGACAGCTTCTCATGTGAACTATTCTATTATGTTCTATTTAAAACGTATTTGACAGAGACTTTTGACCACAAGAAAAATAAGACGATTCAATAAGTCTGATGCCAGGGAACATCGGGTCGTGTGTCGACTTAGTATCCCAGAGAAGAACAAAATCGATCAAAGCCAAAGACAAAAACAACAAATTAAGCTACAATCCGAAACGAGATTTCCAATGTATTTGTTGCTTTGTTGTTTGTTTTCCTGCAATTAATAGTTTCTAGGCACTCAATTGGAGTTCAAATGAGTTCCTTTGAGAAAATATTTTAAAAGATTCATTGTGAAATGAAATTTTTCTATTAATGACTTGAAATAACAGCTGTAGATTTTGATTTAGCAATTATGCAGAGTGTAAAAAAAACTGCTGCAAATATTTTAAGGAGTGAATCAGCTCATGAAACTGAACAACTTTCCCCAAGGAACATAGGTCGAAATATGAAAATAATTTTTGGACTTCCCATATAGTTGACTCGTTCGGCTGCTACATTTTGTATGGGAGGTCAAAAATTTCTTTTATATTTTGACCTATGTTTCTTGGGGAAAAATGTTCAGACTCATGGTCTGGTTCACGCCTTAAAATATTTGCAGCTAATACTTTTACACCTTATATTAACGTCTAATGGTGTGCATATATTACAGCCTTAAGTAGTTTTAAATGTCAAAACGTATTTATTTTGTGAAATCTCATTTATTGTCTTAACTTTCTACGGGCGTTTAGATGACGAAATTACCTCCTTTTACTATGCAGGTGAGTTTGAGGCTGGTGTCTTCTATGTAAGGGCCAGCCACGCCTATGATTTCCCGATCCGCTTCATCAACGATCTTTGGCTTCTCTGGAAGTTCTGGGAAACAAAATAATTTCAATATGAATCAAAGCAATCAATTTTCCAATCTTTAACGCTCTGCCCATCCCGCAAGGGATAAAGGCGTGATTTGTGTGTGTGTGTGTGTGTGTGTGCGTGTGTGTGTGTGTGTGTGTGTGAATCAGTGCCGATATAGCGTTATAGGTAATGATAGTATCTCTTAGATTAAAATAATGTACGTAGATCTACAAAATATCACCTACGGTTCAATATTATTTTGTTACGTACTAGTAAAAGTGGGTAAAAGGCAAGAGCGGGTTCAAAAAAACTCGAGCTCTCAGCTTTGTTGACTAAAATGCTCATTGATATTTCGCTACTAATATTTATCTATGTAGGAAGTAGGTACAAACAAGATTTTTTCTTATAATTTTTGACAAAATAATTGTTGTTTTTTTTCAAAATAAGTGTTGTAGATATTTATCAAACTCAGGTAATTTTGGTATATGCCTCACTCTATATTCATGCTGTAAGCCCAGTGTTAGTATAAACCGCGATAAATTAGGGTCACGTTCTCCTCGCCATAACTGTGTTACCGTACATTAAACTTTTTTCCCTGACCGCAATAGTATACAGGGTATTAAAAAACATTTAAAAGTTTTTATATGAATGCATTTACATTTTTACTTATTGATTTTTACTTAATCTCCAACGTAGTGACTAAGAATAGTGTCGCCGCCGCTTGTATACTTAGATCGTTAGACGGTGTTTTTGCCCTTGGCTCAATTACTTCCAACCATAACAGTGAACAGGTCATCACTACTATCATTCTCAAACAAGGGTGGCGTAAGGCATGCGGTTGGTTGAACAACGAAATAGTATAACTAAGTAGATATAAAACATTTTGCAACGGCCTCAAAACTAATGGGGTAACGTATAAGGAAGATTACGATGATCTTAACTTAGGAACAAGGAACAAGTTTCCATCTTGTTCACGTACAACGTGTCTATATTAGGTAAATTGCTTTGCGCCACCCTGTATTATTAAAATAAAGGCCTCGAGATATCCGGACACAAATTACTACGGACCCAAAGCAATCTTATCATAGGTAATTGAGTTTTTTTAGATGGAGTTTTTTTTACATCTGGGATCTGTTTAAGACGTGAGAGATAAGAATAAGTTATATATTAAGGTGTTTCATCAAATAGTCACTATTTTATTGTTAAAATCAAATGTTGAATACGACCCAAAAAAATTCAAACTTAAAACTGCTCTACTGTCTAGTTACTTTGATTTTATTTGATGTTGTATCTGTCGTATTATTGAAGTTTATTACTTTTACCACAAATGCACATAGTCGGTCGAATTACGCCCGGCGGCGGCGGCTTCAGCATTTTTTGTTTTCTAATGTGCCTAGTGTATGCTGCAGCCATACCACCTCTCTACGCGCCGTATCTAGGGTAAATGGATACCAAACCAAGAGCAAAACACGGAAAGCTGATGATTTACAGCCACTTTATTATCGCTCCGAGGTGATATTTTAAAATCACTCGTTTTTAATGCGACAGGTTAAACCTGTTTGTTTTACAGCGGGACATTAAACTGAAAGAATTATTATGCCAATAAAGTTTGCACTGGCTCAGGGCCAAAACGCAATATGTGGGCAGTCGGGTGAACAAACTAGCTTTATGGAGGCAACCGGTCCGTTATGGCTGGCAACTTTACTGTCCCGCCGCTATGCAAGTTGGATGACGAAAAACTCGTCAAAGCTAGATAATAAACTAAACGAGATAAGTTCTATACAACCATTCTGAAAAATGCAAATTGGAATGTAAATTTTTAAACAATATTTTAGTGCTCAAATAAAAGAATAGAAAAGTTTTGCTTTTACAAACACAGAATATTTATTTTAGCCGGCTGGATCGTGAATGTAAATTTTTGTCGGAGTAAATTAAACTTTTCTGAATAATGCTTACCTAAATAATAAAAATATTCAAAAACATTACAAATGTTTGAAATTGAAATCACATTGTAATACAAATACATGTACGAGAGTTTCTATAACTACTTTTACTTACGATATTGCTTACGATTGATTTTATTTCTGTCATATTTATATCCCATCTCGTGACAATCAAATCTTCCTTTTCCACTTAGACACGTGATATCAATTTCGTCACATAAGGCCCTCGCCCGCCTCCCGGACCACTGATGTGTGTTAGTAAAGCCGATGAGTTTGCAGGAAAACTATTTTCTTTTGGATTCTTCCAGCTTTACCGAGTAATGACTTTTCGAGGGTGAGTAATAAAAACAACCTTGTCAAAATTCTATAAAAAGAACACTTTGATTTGCGGTTTTTCTTTTATGTTATTTATCTTATGTAGGCGAGGTGAAAGTTGTGTCATAGAAATTTAAAAAGAGTACCTAACTACATACCAAACGTTTAAAAAATCCGTAGGAAGATTAAAATGCGATGTCTTTCGTTCGCATTATGTTTACGCATAACATTCTATGTCTTTGTCATAAATATTTTTTCGCATAATATTTATCTTGGCATAACACTGTCTTAGACTATATTTTTTATGTCTAAGAATTTTATTTCATAACGGTTTTTGCCATATTGTTTTATGGACCAATATTTTTTTCTAATAATACATAATTTAAAGGAAAAAACTGCGTAAGAACATCTGATTTTCCAAGTGTTGCTTTTTAAACAAAATAGTAATTAAACTTCTTTAAATATCATACGTTTGCTGAGTATCGTTAGTGGTGTTATTCTTTAAATTGAATCAAAGTTTTCTGTATAGTTTGTACCCAAAAATTATTTCATCAAAACCTGGTTCTGGCAAGATGTCAATAAAGTGCCACTATTTGGCTCGCTCGCCCCGCCAACATAAATTCTGAAATGGACATCGAGGGCAGGTGACTAGCTTCTATGAAATATTGATGCTAGTTGCTTGCAACAGTTCGTGAATTAAACATAGTTTCTTTCACAGCAGATTCTGACGAGCAAACTTATATAAACAGTAAGGTATCACTTGAAAATTAAATATTGCTTAAAATAAGACACAAATGCTGACGTCTTCTGGGTATGCAACACAAAACAACCACTAACCTTATAATATTATGATGGACCTGTAGATTTTAGCTTCAAAAACGAGAATTCATATGTATGTTTACATCCAAAAATAAATTTGAATATCAGGTAGGTACTTGTGGAAAATTTTGTATCGATGGTGCGTAATGCGTAGGTATCTGTTCAAGCACATTAAGAAATTGTTGGAGGAGGCCTACACTCATCATTGGATCGGTATGAGTCGAAGAAGAAGAAGATGAAAATAAGAAAATAAGAAAAAGAATCCGTTCAAGTCTAACGGCAATAAATTGAGACTGCGGGGTAACACAAAACTACGAACTTCAAATTAATTATGAATACCTAATAAGACGTCCAATTGATATGACAACATGATAAGACTTCAAAAAGTCTCAGTTTAAGCCACACGATTTATTAGTCACACTTTAATTATGTCAATTAAAATTCTGATTTTATGGTTGGTTGTATACTGCTGATTTTTTAATTAAAAACGTAGTTTCATAATATGAGCGGTATAATATGAATTGGATTCACGCAAAACCCTTGCAATTTAATCTGTACCTACAGCTCTTTTCTTTTTTGTGTGGGTCACCATGTCATCCAACGACCCAATATACCTACATCTGTGTCTATAGCTAAACAACTTTCTAATAAAAAAAGCTGAAATAAAATGGCTTGCGTCATTCATAAGCAACGTTATTTATAAACCCGTAATATTATTAATATGTTACCTGCGGCATATTCTAAACAAAACAAACACGTTCCCCCTTCCTTTCCGACTACGATTGCAGACGGTCGTGTTTATTGTTTTCAATAATTAATTTCTAATATTTATGTAATCTGGGTCAAGATAATAGTAGTCAGCGTTTCTCTGCTATGCGGGCGACGACCTAGTAAATGTGCTGATTCAGTGATTAATTTCTGTGAAACGGAGTGAATGTTATGTAAGTGATAGAATAAAATATAAAACCAAAATGGACAGTCCCTTCAGTGCCAAGAGTAATCTCACGGCACGCAGTCCGCCCCCGATAAGACCTGCGGGTCAGGAGGAGGAGGTATCCACGCCCTCGCCATCTCCGCAAGCCCCACCTAGGCAAACAACTGTTCCAGAAGTCCCAAAAGTTGTTTCGACAGCTGAACTCAGTGGCTGGATCGCGAATATAGAACATTACCTGAATGATATATGTGCTGTATCAAATGAGGGCAAGCTTAATACCGATCAAAAACTGAGAATAAATACATATTGCCGAAACGTAATGGCTAATGTGTCCCAGTTGGCCATTTATTATCAGTCGGCCAAGCAAAAAACACTTTTGGCTCATACTCACATACAGAATTTGACCAAAGAACAAGATCTGAGTGACCAACTTAAAGACCTCAAGCACACTGTGAAGTCCTCAGCTTCTCAACAATTAGCCCCAACCACTTCTTTTGCTGACGTTGTAAAAACCAGCCAAAACTCATTTGTTCGCCCGACTAACACCTCAAGTATTGCAATTTTCCCAGCTAATAAAGCCCTGCCCAGTGAAGCGACGAAAAAATTAGTTCGAGATATCATCAAGCCCGATAAATTAAAATTGCACATCCGTGGGGTCTGGAACACCAAAAATGGCGGTGTTATTGTTAGCTCCGAGAGACGAAGTGACCTGCAGATTCTGAAGGAATCTACGGAACTGAAAACATCTGGCCTAACGGTAGAAGAAAGGACGAAAAGAAGGCCGAGAATAGTTTTGCTGGGTGTCCCATCTGACCTCCCCGTTGATGACGTCATCGAATGCATTTATGCACAAAATATCATTGACAAGGACGCGACTTTCAAACGGGAAACTTTTATGAGCTCTATAAAGCTAAGCCATAAGTCAGGTAGAAGAGACGGCTCACACTGCAATTTTGTGTTTGAAGTGTCTGCTGAATTAAGGAAACTGATCATTCCACAAAGCCGGGTCTATATTAACTGGACCTCCTGTCCGGTTAAAGATTTTACTTTAGTGACGCGGTGTTTTAAATGCCAACAATATGGGCACTCTGCTAAGTTTTGTAGGGAATCTGAAAACACGTGCGGTCATTGCGGTGCTTCAGGTCACTCGATCAAGGAATGCACAGTGCTCGCCCAATCACCGAAGTGCGCCTCTTGTTTGCGCTTTAAAAAGCCAAGCGACCACAAAACTGGGGACCTACAATGTCCGGCTCGTAAAAGTGCAGAGGGCCGATTTCTTCAATCAATTGACTATGAAGGCGCCTAGAGCGCCACCTTTAAGTGTTTTTGTGTACTGTAATAATGGATAACTTTAATATTGTACGTGAGGAGCTTGAACAGCTGGGTGAATCTGATTCGTATCTGTGTGCTCCTAGTGAATGTTACAGTCTCACCGAAAAGCAAAACGGCCAAATCAATATATTCCATATGAACATTCGTAGTATAAATTGTAATTTTAATGAACTCTTAGTTTTACTAGCAGAGATAAGAAGTACTGTTGATATTATAATACTATCTGAGTGTTGGTTGAGTAAAGTCACCAACTTGCCGACGTTATTAGGATATACGTCATTTTCAACTACGTTGCATAAAAATCAAAGTGATGGTGTAGTTATTTACGTAAGAGCTGCTTTAGAATGTAGTGTTGAATACCCAGACTTTAAAGATGGTTCACTTTTAGTGTGTAAGTTTAAAAAAGATCTCGCTATTGTTGGTATTTATCGTTCCCCATCCTACGCCAATACTGAGGATTTCATCAATAGCTTGAATACAGTTATTAGTAACCTTTCTGAATATAAATCTGTTGCCATTCTTGGCGACATTAATATTGATATTATACCGACCAACAAATCTGGAGTTGCGGATGACTACCTGGATATGTTGGCATGCCAGGGGTACCTTTCTACACACTTTATTCCAACTCATGGCAAAACTTGCTACGATCACGTCATTTTAAAATCACAGTGTTGTTCAAAAACTGTGGAGCTTAGTTCCACCATTACGGACCACTTTGCTACCATTCTATGTTTGAAACAATCGCTACAAAGGCATACGTCAGCAACTAATGCAAAGCGAATAGATTTTGAATCAGCATTGACTGCTCTTCGGGAAGCAGAATTGGGCGAGTTTTACGAAATATCGGACCCCAATGTATTTGCGGATCTTCTTATTTCAAAGTTAATGAAAATAGTTGACGAAAATTCTATAACACGTAAAATCCCCCGAAGGAAAAGATCGATCAAACCCTGGATCACGCCAGGTCTTTTAAAATGTATGCGAAATCGCGATAATTTTCATCTAAAACTCAAAAAAGACCCGACTGATGAGGTATTAAAAATAACTTACACGCGGTATCGAAACTTTTGCCGAAAGTTATTACATAAGCTTAAACGTGAGTATGAACGTGATCGGTTTTCTAAGGCAAAAAACAGCCCTTACGCCACTTGGAATGTAGTAAAAAATGTTACACACTTATCGAAAAGGTCTGTTTCGTCAGTTGAGCTCCTGAGAATTGCCAATAATCCCATGGATTCCGTGAACTTAGTTAATAGCTATTTTGCAAATGTAGGACAGTTATTGGCCAATAATATTTCAGATAAAAATATACACGACTACCCAACAATGCAAGCTTTTCCTAAATCGTCTATTTCAAATTCACTTGTTTTACTTGAGGCAGACTGCATTGAAATTGATAGTATAATAAGGAATCTTAAAAACGACTGCGCTGCAGGGTGGGATGGAATTCCTGTTCTTTTGATAAAAAATTCAAGAGATAATTTGGTTCCTCTCATTACCCGATTGTGTAACTTATGCATAGTAAATGGCATATTTCCAAGAGCTTTTAAAAAAGCACTTGTCCATCCCATTTACAAGTCCGGTGAAAAATCTGAAATTGGTAATTATCGTCCAATATCGGTTCTTAACATTCTGTCCAAGATCATGGAAAAAGTTTTAAACAAGAGGTTATTAGGTTTCCTTGAACACGAAAATATTATTTCCACAAATCAGTATGGTTTTAGGAAAGGTGTCTCTACTGAGGATGCTGTATTAGCTATGACTGAAGCAGTTTCCAGGATATTAGACAAAAAGCATAAGTGTTTGGGAATTTTCCTTGACCTCAAAAAAGCATTTGATACTGTTTCGGTACCAACTTTACTAAACAAATTGCGGGATGTAGGTATCAGAGGTGTTGCACTTGATATTTTCACAGACTATCTAACTGACAGGACTCAATGTGTTAAAATAAACGATGTTGTTAGTCGTCCGTCTTCTTTGTCTTTCGGTGTCCCTCAAGGAAGCGTTCTTGGTCCAACATTTTTTCTGATATATATAAATCAGTTATGTCAATTTTGCTATCCGGGTTGCTCGGTGTTTGCCTATGCCGATGATACTGCGTTACTCGTGGAAGGGATTGATTGGCCGGACGTTCAACAGAAGACGGAGGAGATCCTTCGACTTGTTACAAGTTGGCTCGATCACAACCTTCTCACCTTGAACGTCCTTAAAACAACTTACGTTGCCTTCTCTATTACTTGTGCCACTCAGCCGCCGCCCTCTTTCTCCATCAGGGTGCATGGTTGTGCGAGAGATACCGAACTGTGCATCTGTCCTCTACTTACGCGTTCAGCATATGTCAAATATTTGGGAGTCTTAGTAGATGAAAATCTTCCATGGCAGCACCAAGTAGAATCTGTCAAGACCCGTACTCGTAAATTAATGTACATTTTCAAATTGCTTCGCAGCTCGGCCGATGCTTCCATTATAAAAATGGTCTATTTTGCTCTCGTGCAGTCATTACTCGCATATTGCACTTCCGCGTGGGGAGGGGCGCCCAAAACAACTTTACTTCCACTTGAGAGAGCTCAAAGAGCAGTAATTAAAGTGATCAATAAACGGAATTTCTTTTACCCAACACACCGGCTCTATGCTGAGTACCGTGTCCTTACAGTCCGGCAGCTGTTCGTGTTTCATGCTATCCTTCGTTGCCATAAAAATCTGGAATACCTCTCAAGCCATGTTACTACATCCCGCAGGACAGACCTCGTATGCGGTAGGGTACGTCATAGAACAACCTTTGCATCCCGTCAGTGTTGGGTACTGGGTCCTAGACTGTACAATCGGGCGAGTGGTTACATTGAGCTGTACCCACTCGTTCTGTTTGAATGCAAGAAAAAATTGACGTCTTGGCTCTTGCAGCTCAATTATGATGAGACAGAAGAGTTGTTACAAATAACTGTCTAACAAGTATGTTTTAGCTACTCAAACTGCACAATAACTTCAGTACTTCTTGTCAATTCCTAATTACTATAATAGTCTAGTTCTAAGATTAACCATTTATTTTTTATAATAATAATAAGTTGTTCTTATTTTTAAATGCAGCATACATTTCACATAGAAATAGTCTAACTGTGTTAGAATGGGGGCCTGGTGACCTATGATACAGGTTTCATACCGAAACCTAGTTTAGGCGCCAGTCTCACAAGTTGGCTCAAACTGTATTAATAAGTTTTTCATTTTAGTGTATTTTGTTCTTTTATGTGTTCTCATGTACCTAATTCTAATTTGTGAGAAAATAAATGATTTTATTATTATTATTTTATTATTACGTTGACAATATGAACAACCGAAGTGACAACTACACAAATAGTTAGATTGTTGTTTGTTTGCCGTAATCATTAAAGGTAAACACTACAAACAGAGCGGGTATTAATTAAACCAAAGCTTGCATGTTCAATAATAATCACGCAACAGCCTACTCCTGAATACACCAGCACAGACCTCGATTTCCAAGTACGCCATATACAGGGTGTAAAAATATTAGCTGCAAATATTTTAGGGGGGAACCTGTCCATGAACAACTTTCCTTAAGGAACAACTTTTTTGAGACAACTTTTATGAGAAATTTTCCGACCAAGTCTCTTTGTATAGTACGGTCGCCAATACTGGCAATCAAAAATATGAGCCATTGACACGACGAAGAAGGTGGAAGGTCCAAAAAAATTTGTTATAATTCGACTTATGTTTCTTGGGGAAAGTTGTTCGGTTTCATGGGCTAATTCACCCCTTCAAATATATGCAGCTAATATTTTTACACCTTATATACCTGTCAAGCAATTTGAATAAAAATTTCAAATGAATCCTTCAACTACCATTCAGTTACCCGCTAAAATAACTCTTGGTTTCAATGTTATCGCTATGTAGAAGACCAATCAGTTTAGCATAACTGAGAAAATTAATAGAGATACCTACTTAATAAATACTGAGTAAATAAGGTATAAAAGGTCCTGCTGTATTCAATATAATATCTAAGCGTATTGTACGTAGATACCGGCTTTTTTAAATTTATCTAAGGTAATTAGTGGATATGGAAGCAAATGGAAGCCAAGAACCGACAGACGTCGTCGCGGGCGGCCCAGACGCAGATGGCGAGACGAACTGGACGGGTTTTCTAAAAATTGGCATGAAGAGGCACAGGATCGAGATCAGTGGAAAAAAGGGAGGGAGGCCTTTGCCCAGCAGTGGGATCCCGATGGCTAGATAAGACAAGATAATTAGTGGATATGCGTTCCTAAGAAAATTGTTCTTTTTCAGAATAGAAGCCAAAGTATACCTTACTTAAGCTGCTATCAAGACTAGGTTTGTACCCTATTACTCGTAAAGGATAACTATCTAATCTATAAACTTACTATTAACTAATAAATACCTACGTAGTTACAGCCAAGACCTTTAGACTAAACTTCATACCACTGTCGTCGTCACCATTTTTCGCAATGTTTTACATGAAATAACGTATTTATTCTATAGTGTTTTACTTCAGGAAAAGCTCAATTTCTGACACCTATCAGGTAACTAACATAACATCCTTCTATAAATGAACTACCTACAGTAACTGCTTACTGTTCTGATTTTTCTTCTTAAAAATCGCTTAAAAATAGGCACTTAAATTAACACATTATACAGAACTACTAAGAAAATTCCTTCTCATTACGAAAACCATCAACAACTTGATGTCTTGGAGAAGCGCTCGCGTCTAGAATCAGCCACTAATTTATATTTTCCAAAGCGTTATTCTCTAGTACCTTAAATTGCTTGCACAAATTGCCAACTGCATATTTAAGGCGGGTGTTCAGACCAGCAATAGTAGAAGTTTGCATTCAGATGCGAATTCGAAATGGTTGGCTATAAATTTTAAATGAAACGATCCTTAGCAAGAGTTGGGATAAACTGTTAGTAAACTGACTCACTCATTCTGAGTGGAGTCAACTCAAATTTAGGAATCGAAGGCTAGTTTTCACCAGGCAGGTTAACACATTTTTTTTTCTTTAGTTTATGACCAGTCTCTTTCCAAATAATAATCAAAAAAAGTAGTATCTATGTTTTGATTTTCGCAAAATACTGATTATTAAAAAAAAATGATAATCGAACCCCAAAATTTTCGAGTTAACCAACCAGTTATCTATACAATTATTTTTACTTGGTGGTTTATGATGTTCTTTCTGATTTTCTTTCATTCTCAGACTAAAATCTGTTCAGTACTAGAAACTGTATTCGTTGAGTTATAACTAACTTCACAGCGCATCACTTCGCATCTCTATTACTCGACGGTGCATCGCTCTGACAGCATAACTGCCAAGACAGATACCGTGTTCTGTATTTCTAGAACATCCTCTTTACTATGAAATTTACGATATCATAAAATAAATGAAAGAACTATCACATTCTGAAACAAGCATGATCATAGATAAGTAGATTTAAGGTGCAGTGCACCCGTGTCAATGACATCTCTATGAATATTTGTCATAGATTATTCAAATGCAAATACAGTAAAGAGAGTGCGGTGGGCATGTTTAAAGAAGAATATTGTAGTAATCATGAGCTTGATTTAGAAATGGCTCTTATTTTAGGGCAAGAGTCTGACTCAATCACCATAGCGTCAGTGTAAATAAATTACATACATAGAATAAAATTTCATACAAGACATACCTACTATTGAAAATAAACCTTATATAGATTTCTGATATAGATTTATAGATTGAACAGCCAATCTAATAAATGCAAGGCAGGTAAATATCGTCATCATTGGCCTCGTATGTCTGTGACAGACGATTTAGTCAGTGCCTGAGGCAAGACTTTTCATAGCTATATAAGCCGATGCGGGAGCGGCATCACTTTTTATAACATGGTACAAAAAGGGGACGAATTAAATGATGTCTTACAAATTAATTTAAAGTTACTACCATTTCATAACTTATCCAGAGTTACTTTAGTAAAGTTTAGAAAGTTTTCAAAGAGACACTCCTGTTACATTCACTAGAATTATGTCAAAGAACTTGTTTTAACTAATATTGACAGGGGACTGTCTTTCACACAACAACGAAACCTCAGCAAGGAAAGTTTATTAACGTAAGGTACTTATAAGAAAGTCAATCTAAGTTACTTACTTTCTTAAAATAATACGTAAAGAGCCAAATACTACTACAACATCAATTTATTTCATAATTTCGTATATTTAATTAATAATATTTTATTTGGAATCGAAGCAGTTTATTTTGTGATGGGCTCTATGTTTACGGCCCCGGGGCCATCAAAATTACGCCTGTCGGCTTGGTGGGGAGCTCAGGCTCACCTGGAAATAATTGATTGGTTGTTCAAACAACCAGCTCAATCACGCCCTTGGGGCGAGACTGGGCTTAGGAATTGTTCTGGGAAGAACGGATCGGACTGAATCTACCCGGTATGTGCCGGTAATTGCCTAAATGTGGCGCAAATGACCAAGGGACCTTGATCAAAGCAGAGAAACATGAGTGTCAAAATAAAATACACGCGGTCTAGGGATTTCAGATACTATTAGGATATTTATGACAACCTATGCGAAAGATTTTTTAATGACAATTCTAACAACCCGAAATCATGTCAAAGTAAAATTTCAATATCGAAACTATCGACTCACCTATAACATCCAATACTATTTTATGATTTTTCGTTGGCGATATCTTGAAGTCGACCCGACAGCGGTACAATGCGCGGTCGGTGGGGATGACGTCTCGTATCCGCAGTGCTGATGGAGTAGTGGAGTGCCACCGCGCCCGCCCCGCTAGCGAGTCGTCCGCCCAGTGCGCTGATGAAGCCGCCTTGGCTCTACCGTCGTAGCTGTTGACAAAAATGTAAGGAATGGTGTTTTAAAAACTTTACAGGAATAATCAGACCATGGAAGTAAAAACTTCTAAGAAAGAACCTCAGTTGGAATAAAAAATCGGGAAGAAGGATTTCTCTTAACCGTACGTATTGTTATTTTATGCAGATTTTTATTTTACAAACTGAGATATCGAACTGCCTGTCCTGCTGTGTTTCAGTTTAGACTCTCTATCACTATCTTTTAAATCAAGAACAAGTGCATTTTAAGTCTGCATCACAGATTTTTCTAGTCCATGTCAAGTAAAGTATAATTAAAATGTTTGGAAAATAATGACAGTGAACCCTGGTCCAATATCAGAAGAAACTCATGCTCACAAAATCTCGCAAGAATTGCATTACTTACTACGTCAATGATGTTCACAGATACTAATGTAATTTTTCTAAGTTCATGTAGAATATTACTGACTTCAGTTAATAGACGTTAGACCCTTGCTAGTAAACACAACGACAATCTGTTCCCAAAGCAAACATTTCATTATTTTATCCGATCAACCACTCAACTTCGAGATTCGCAGAACACGGATTTGATTTCGAATTTGGAATCAATCGTAATCCCTCGTCAGGACCGGAAATGGACCGGGCCCCGGTTTCCGCACAGGTACTGTACAACACACTCGAACCGTAATGTGGCTTATCCGATCCCGATAAGCCACACTGCTCAACCCCACTTCAATAAAGAAATGGCTTTTTTGTCGAAGGTCTTGGCATAAAACTGTTATGATGTGAATGATGTATGGTTTTCTTTTCGTTTTTTCTTAAATCGAGTTTCGAGACGCATTACGTAAGCCGAAGGTTTTTATATTCCATTGATTTTCTTACCTACACTGTAAGTACGTTTCAATTTTGGGTGCAATATTTTTTCAACTGTTCGGACAATTGTAGAAACCTATATGATTTAGAATTCATGTCATATTACGACAAATTGTAATCGATTATAGAGATTTTACTTTAAAGGGGAACTTTCAAGGCAATCTGTATGTATACATACATTTAATACGGTGCTATGCTAAACTGAAAAAACATATATATATATTTTTATCGTTATGTAAAGAAATATAAGTAAAATGTCAAAATTGCGAAAAGATTTCCTTTTGCTGTCAAGAAAATAACAAAATTAAAAAAAGATAATTATGACTTTTATAATTATATCAAGTTAATCTTAGGAATTACCTACTTATAAATTTAGATAATTTACTCATCGCCATCAAGCCCCAAACAATTTGTGCCCCAATCTAAGCAAATCACAGACCAGAGATGTCATGCGGCGCAGTCCTAGCGACAAAAATGTCATTTTTGCTTTGTGGAGCAAAGCTTGTACTAAGGGAACTTGAGCGCTGACATTGATACTTACCTGCGCAGTTTTTTTGTAAATAGATACTTACATAATATGATTATACATAGGAAACAACCAGACTGGTCACGAAAATTTGGAAATTGACTTAATAAAATTTTGTGTCCTGTGGGGATCGAAGCCATCCACTACGCCATTAAGACAGTCATACAAAATGTGTAAATTGAGGTCAGCAGTATGTACATATTACTTGTTCTGCAACTGACGTTTATTATTTTTACTAACAAAGATTTTTCGCATTTTTTGTGTACTTGCTATTTTATAAATTCAAGTAATGTTAAGAATTATTTAGCATGCAACATTTGCATGAAAAATTACGGTAGGACGGCTTGTTTGTGTAATTTTACTTATAGTTACTTTCACGTTTTACATCTCTATATTACTAAACTAACTTGAAGGCTTACCTTACTTACTTACTTACCTTACCTTACTTACTTATAAAATATTGTGCAAAATTTCGTATAGCGTATCTCGTATGAACATTATTGTAGGATCCAATGTAGGTCAAGCAACAGCATAAATACACATAGGTACCTATTGTAAAAGCCAATTTAATTCATTAATGGCTTTTTATTTTTTCCCAAATAGCTATCATCTTTCCCCTTGCTTAGCACTTATATAACAAGTTAATAAATAGGCTACAAATAAAAACATTAATACTTAATTTTAAGAATTTTTTGTAATAATGGGTTAAGTAAAAATTTCTACCAAATTCATAGGAATTCTGGCGCCAAATAAGCATTACCAGGGTCGTTGGATAACTCGGTGTCTCACACAAAAATAAAGAAGTATTACAAAACTTCAAACTAGAGTTATTTCACATAAATTCTAACAAAGTAAAGCCTTTCGATATCCCCAAGTGTGTACCTAATGTACCGGGCGGGTAGGTACTCACATTTCAGCCTTGACAAATAAAATCGATCGCTAATGGTAGACCATAATTTGAGTGTTTAAATTTTTCTGTCTTCAAAACTGACAAAGAAGAAGTCTACCTTGCCTCCTGATAAACTATAACGACTCATAAATATTTTATAACGGACCCTGCTTAGTCAGTGTAAAAGGAAAGCAAGGGATCAATTTAAGTGCCTTGAAAATACGCGTCAAACCTTTGAACGAAAACTCTTTGCGGGTGTCTTTATAAAACAGGTACGACTTCACGTTGATACGTAAATTCTGTCCAAGCTGAGTGGGTCGTTTTTGTTTGAGTAAAATTGTTAGGTACCAAATCTGTACCTTAACTTACCAAAAAAAGAAAATTCATTTTAAATTTGTATAGATACTGCGATATGAATATAGTAATAAAAAAGATAGGCTTTGTAGTAATAGTAAATTAGTACCTACCTATTGCTAATAAGAACCTAGTTTTAGTAGCTACACCGATAAAATTAACGAATAATATTTGCTATAAAGTACCTACATCAAACACATTTTCAGAAATAAAATTACAAAAAGAAAACTCAGACAACCCTAATAAATATTTTTAATCAGCGACTCGTGAAAAATTTAATAGGTTCCATTCGTTTCATTTGTGTCTATAAAATGTGTACTTTTTGTCAATGATTATTTTAACGACAGATAGTACTATTGTTACTTTCTTGAAGAGGATGGAATTAATTTTGAGATATATTATAAAAAAATATTACCTACTAGTAAGGACAATTTATTTTACCCAAAACAGTTCATTTCAGTCAGTAACAATTTCGACTTGTATGAGATTTGTCCTGATAAGCATGATTATTTTTTACTAGTTACTAGTTTTCAATCGGACAATGTCTATTTGCAAAAGTTAATTTTGCAAAATTATGATTATATTTTATTAGTACTTCAATCATCCACTTAATTCAGGATTTATCACATAAGTAACGATTACGATCAACAGCAATATCATCAACAAAAGAAAAATAACCTTTTTCTAGAGACATTTTTGGTGAATGAGGCTCGTGCGAACCTTCTGCGAACCTCTTGTTTTGTGTACCTAATCTACCTCCACGCGTCAGAACGTTAGAGCCAACCCCTAATTTAGTACTCTGGCAACCCGTCATGCATAACAGATTGAGCGCTTGAACGATTTATAAAATATGCACACATTGTCAGCTTGCAATTCCGCTATGATTCTTTCTCGACGCGGATTGGGTAGATCGCCAACCCAAGTTGTAAAAAAACTGCTAGTCGTTCTTCGGATATGGTACTTGATTAAGGTATAACTTCAATTTGAATTATAATATTATTGTACTTTGTAAAGAAAATGTCCGGTCAAATTCAAGTTTCACCGGACATTTTTGTTTCACCGGACATTTTTATTTACCCTCTATTTACAATTTTAAAGTAAATCGTATCATAAATAACATATTTACCAATATCAACTTAGGTATACTACCCTTTTTTGAAATAGGTTGCAAAGAATACCCACGTACGAACGTTCCCATAGGAGGGGCAATCTTTGCGGGTTTGTGCTCTACACGCGACCAAGCCGTATTACGGAAAAAAGGAGAAAAACAAAATATGAAACCGTAGTAAGTACGTGCTGGAATACAGAAGGCAATTTATATTTTTCAGCGGAACTTGAAACACACGCCTAGGGGTGAGCATTTTATATGACGGGATACCTTGTTAGTATTATTGTTCAACAGTTTGTATTTCTAGCCGTAGGTACCCAACTTTAGCAAGAGAGGAAAGGATGTTTTGATTGTAATTGATTTTGATGTACCTTAGGGGCTTTGAGATAGAGTTAATCATACAATAAAACACTGCGTAGGTCGGCCTTCTTCTAGGTAGGTACACTAGGATATTGTAGTAGTTGCCAACAGTGGACATCTCACGATATTTGAATATGGATGATAATTGTAAGCGCTGTTCCTTATATGATGCATGTTTTTTACGCAATTCATAACAGTTTTAGCTACACTTACCTGTATATAGGAATATCGTCCTTATACCACACTACTAAGAGCAGTATGTCGGGCGGCTGGGCTCGGGTGTCGCAAGGCAGTGTCGCGTCCCCGCCCGCTACTGCCGGCACCTTTATCGCGTCAAGGGACTCCGCCCTCACGCTTAGCGGGGGCCTGAAACCTGTTGGCAATGATAAACAAATAATTAGAAATGATATTCAGTCATTATTTACGATTAAATAAGCTAATACGAAAGAACTAGTTATATCCTGTGGCTATGGCATTCTGTCTAGCTGATAGATACCCGCCGCAGTCCCGTTCGTATGATCGAGTGAGAAAATCAAATCAGATAGTAGAAGAGAAATAGTCCTGAAATAATTGAGGTTAAAAACTATAGACGCATATATTTTTGCATTTGAATGTAGATGAATCAAATTGTTACATATGTACACTAGCAAAAGTTTAGTCGTAACCTACTCATTTCCCAGTACTTACCAGTAATGTAATAATCATGTAACAAGATAAAAATACAGGAAGTACCTGATATAACAATATTATTATTATGTGGGGTAGCTAAGATAGGTAAGTAAGTATAAAGCCTTATGAGAGAAGAGAACAAGGATATTGTAAGAGAAATCTGAAACTATAATGAAGGTTACGTGTGCCTAGAACACTTAGTTACAACTACGTGTCATTGTGTTTCGCAACACAATAAAAGTGTATTAATTATAATAAGTGTATGTAGGTATTGTAATGGTTGAGTTATTGTTTTGTTTTATCTTTGGCGTTGCCTAAAAAACCGCCTTCAACAAAATAATCATGCAGATAATATCTAATATATAAAAAATATTATCTCTTCTTCCCACAGGGCATATTTGGAGTATATTAACAACCTGATAAATCCTGGTGTCATGGTTTTAAAATGTCATAATCATGATATAACAAGCTTGTTATTTCAATACGTAGGCTTCTGCTCAAAAAGGGGTTAAGTAGTGGGGTACCTACAGATATAAGACGAGTTTCTAGATTTTAAATAATCCCTCCATCATTGCTGATTAGAAAAAACAGCATATATCTTTATATCCTTGACAGACTTCCAGATGTCGGAAGCGAAATGCCAATGTATCATCATAACTTTAAATCTAAGCCCTCAAAATTAATGTAGCTCACATAAACTATGGATTGAAGGAACATGTTTTTACCTTAAAAGAATTCAGCACACCCTGCCTTGACATGAACGGTCGTGAACGATCGATCGGGGTTACCTTGAAATTGAACCTCTGAACTGTAATTATTTGCCAGAATCATATTTTCTTTACGATAAGTAGTTACTATTTGATCGACAAATCTGAAGTTGAAGGTTAAATATTGTTTCTAGAATCAAATGGTTGATTTTACATTTTGTTTTGTGCCTTCCCCTTTTCAAAAAGCAAAAAAAAATATATAATCTAATTTTACAAGACACGTTCGTAACGTCACTCGTACATTTGCGAAAAAACGATTTGCAGTGTGTAAGTAGCCGCAACTTTTTTCTTTTAGATTGAAGGAGCCAGCTTCTTTTTTTTTATTTAAAATTACTTTTAACCGCCCTGTTAGACAAGCCTGATAAAGCCGTAACTAAGTTCAAAAATCAAAAATAATATTCATTCTAATTTCATGAGACACGTTTATGACGTCACGCGTAAATCTGTTAAGTAATGAGGTACAAAGAGTAAGGAGCCGCAAGTTACTTGTGGCTCAAATAGGCGGGATCAAATTCCTACAATATGTTTTTTTAACAGAAAAGAAACAAAACAGTTACCAATGTAATTTCACTAGACACGTTCGTAACGTCACTCGCAAATCTGCAAAGTAATGAGCTGCAGTGAGTAAGGAGCCGCGATTTCCTCTCGGATCGGAGTCGCGGGATCCGGTTCGTTCGCGGCGAATAGCGAGCAAGATCGTGACAAATGGTCCGATTAACAACCCTGGCGCGACGGCGGAGATGGTTCGACTAACGAGCCAATATATCAAAAGGATTTTTCCTATCACTGACAGCTTCACACTTTCCAGTTATGAGGTGATAAGGAAACTTGAAGGAATCTGCCCTTGATAATTATTAGCTGTTACGATGATAGGTTTTTTGCAACTTCGTTTCATAACAAACACTTTTCGTCCATTGAAGTCTTTTCATATAAGTACCTACTTTTTAGCTAAGTACACTAAATTCATAAATAAGTTTGACATCTGAAGCAGAACTTTGAAAACCAGCTTAAGCTTACTTGACTTGTATCTATGTTTAAAATCAGATTAAAAGTCTCAAAGCGCCCGAAACTTTTAAAAACTTTCAAAGATTAATACTTTGTACGTCTCAATTACTTGTTAACACGTTTATGAGTCTAAAAGTTAAAGATAACTCTAGTATAGCACCAAGCTTATCAGCTTTTAATTTATTAAAACTTACGATAAGGTTCTTAAAACATACTCTTTCTGTCCGTCTTTTAGATCTTGCCCAGTGTTTATTTGTATTAACGTTGTAGCAAATAAAAGGAATATGGCGTCAAGACAAACCCAATAAAGTGTTAGGGTTTTATGATTCCATTTTATGTACCCATTTCTGTTTTTTCTGTTTTTTTTCTGTTATTTTGCCGTGTGATGCCGGCTTAGAATAGCATCAACCCATTTCTTCCCGTGGGTGTTGTAAGAGGCAACTAAGGGACTCGGGGGTCTCATATGTATTACAGCTTTAGGCGACAGGCTGACAACCTTTCACTACAGTGATACACGAATCATCTGAAAGGGCCCTCAATACTTGTCAAACGTGGCGGCAACAACCGTAATTTTACGATCGTTAACGCTCTGCCTACTCCGCGAGGGATAAAGGCGTGATTTGTGTTGTTCTGTTTTTTTAGGTGTTTAAATAAATAAATAAAAAAAAAATTACTGCAGGACGCCATAATAGGAATCTGAAATGGCTTGAAAAGAACAAAATAATACTGTAATCACCTAACAGCTGTCAAAAATCAATTAAACGCTAAGAAGCACTATAATGTTCGAACCCGATACTATTGTCTACCAATTTTCTTTTGTAACGCTCTCAACTCAATCTTACCCCCTATTTTAACATTTCGTGACTTCTTTTGCTATTTGTACAAAATCTTTATATGAATGCGATCTTGTATGTAATCTTGACTTTAAATTAAAAATATAATGAATGAGGTAGGTAGGTATTTTTGTACTGTAACCTACGTTTTTGAGCTTGAAGAAGAATGTAAGGACTATTTTAGGGCCGATTTCAAATTTCAGGTCCCAGTTAAAAGTGTAATTAGATAAATAGATAGACAAAGTTAAACAGTTTATGTAAATTCCAAAGTCACAGACACATTAATAACGCTTGTTTCAAGAATATAATAACAATAATACACTATTAACATAATATATAATTATTACAACAGCCTGTCACATACAATGGTATTAAAGAATCAGCGCATATAATTTGTGCCATCCACAGCTATGCCAAAGAGCATAGCATACAATATGAAGCAAATAAGTCAATACAAAAACATAGATTTGAAATAAAAAAGGTATAAGAAATATTTCTTCAAATAGTGCGTAACTATTTCCTTTTTCTAAATAATTTATTCGCCGTCCATTTAAAAGGCCCCAACGTGTGGAGCTGTGGATGCTAATCACGCCATTTGTCTCGTTTGCAATTGGATTGTTTCGTGGAAAGAGATCGCGTTCACATTTCCAGGAGTAGGGTGACCAGACATTGAAAAAAAAAGATATTGTCAGACTTATTATATATGACTATATTAATCGAGACACTCTCATTTATTTACTTCATAATTTATTGTGCAAAAATGGTTAAATATGACAGGCATGAAACACTGTTATAACAGTCACAGCTTATTATAAGAGATTTTCTTTCCAAAATACCTAAGAAAATTAGATTTCATGGAGGGTATACAAATAAACGTGCGCAATAATACATAAAAAACATACAATTTACATGTGTGAGGCCAAAGGCAACAGCATAGAAGTCTTTTTCAACCGTGTATTTTTATTTTTATTGTAGTTATTACTACAACTAGATGTTGCTTTACGTTTTTTCAGAAGAACAACATGAGTTTGATAATTTCTACAATGGACCGTGTCCGTGTTCCAGCATTTGTTAAAGCGCCCTGTTTTGTCCGAATGTTTGGCGCCCCTAACTGGAGGACTTTTAAATTGTTTGGAAACAATGTTTACGAATGTTACCGCCATCGTAATTTGCGATAATGTTGTTTACTTTTTAAAAAGGTTACCAAGAGGCCTCGTTGTAAGATCACAATCGTAAGCGTACTAGCAATTTAGATGTAATTACTGTTTTACGCTGAACCAGCAAAATAAAAAAATGCCTCTTGCTGTGCCTTTCCCTATATAATCCCTGAAACATAAGTGGTTTTGTTTGATTATTATAACTAGAACAATCAGATATAAAATACGTCAATTCTATGTAGACTAACTTATTTTTTTTAATGGAGGGTAATTCTAAATATTTCTTCTTTTAAATGAAATCAAAGGTAGGTGTAACTATATTGGAGACCTACATTAAATTCGCATTAAAATCTCCCAGTCGTGAAAGCTTTTCTCTAGAGCTTTTGAGAAAACAAATTTTAAACAGCCTATAAAAGAGTAGTTTATCAGCCGTAAAATAATTCCTTTGAGAAAGGAAAGTAAAATTCGGTACGTACAAGTTTTACGAGCTAACATTGGAAACAACTGTTCCCTGCGGACGTGATGCAAGCAATGTATAGACAGACACTTGTTTCCACTTATTCCTGCTCTGTGATACTTTGAAACTCTAGTAATTGGTACGTGGAATAGAACTGAAGCATCCTCTTGACTCTATGAATGGGTAAGGTAGATAATACCTACTTCAGATATCAGAAAATCATTCGTTTTTATTTTCAGAACTGTCTAGACGTATTTCTAAGTATTGCAAAAGACTTGCTTTGAAAAATTTACAAGTTATGAAAAAAGTATTATTATGGCTGCAGTAGTACTTACTTAGCTGGCACCAGATAGACATATTCCTTATAAAACATGCATCGACATTTGGAGTTAAATTGACTGCAATCAATACGTTTTATAAGCGCTAGTAAAAGTTTTTAGTAGCTCTGCAGAAAAAAATAAGACTATCAGAAATAATAATATGTGCAGGCTAACTTACAAAGTGTATGGCATGAGATCGCGTGTCGACGAGGCCTTTTCTTAACTCGATACGTGACGCCAGAGAACTGCTGAACTTAGTCGTTTGAAGAAACTGGAGACTTTTGAAGTATGTTTATTAATTGATAAACTGAACTGATACCAAAAAAAAAGTGCTTATATTTTAGACATGATGACGATAATAGTGTTTTTAAATATTATAATAATTTCGAGTGAGCATGGGATTTACATTCCATAGCTTTATTCTTCGATCATATGGACACCAAGTCGATAATCAACTTATGCGCCCAGTATTGCAGACATTACCTATTATGCGCCTGACTTTATACAAAAATTTACTTGACAAAATTCTTAAAAAACACATTAAGTTAAAGGCTTTTGGTAACGTATCTTCAAATAATATTAATTCTATCTAAGGTAAAGTGAATGTATAAATACAGTGAAAAAAATTGAAGGAGCACGTTACGTGCGAATTGCGACTCCGTGCGTTGTGATAATAAGAGCGGGAACGTGAATATGTTTCTTATACCTACGACATAACTTGCGTATCGATATTATTTTCTGTCTTATCATATTTTCCGAACACTTCGAAAAGTCAATTTAGTAGATCTGACATGGGTAAAAAAGCAGTCTGTTAAGAATGGAACATTTGCAACAAGAAAAATAAATACCTAGTTAACATGAAATAAGTTACTACAGTGCAATGATACGTAAGTATTTAGCGCGTGGTGTTTATACATGGTGCAAAAAGATTTCATCGCTCACCATACAAATTATGTCGTTCGCCAACTTTTTTACTATTTTATACAAAATCTTTTCAGCATTTTCAATGTGATGCACTCGGCCTTCAGCATTCACTAATTTTGTATGAAAAACCAAGTTTTACCTTGAAAGTTTTTCTCCTTTTATCCTTTATTATTATCTAAGATTCGCTTTATCGTGAATATTCTCAAAAAGCTACAAGCACGTCTAAAGAATCTGGTGCCATAAGAAAATATCCTGACGTGGCACCTTCCCAGTTTACGTCTCCCTGGCGTGCGATTGCTCCTTTCTTCTCAAGCTCCTTGTGTAGCTGCCCTTTGTCCTTTGCAGTTATTTTTAATGAAATAATCTTCCTTTTGTCATGGGATGCTAAAAACTTTGCAGTAAAGAACTGTTTTTTTTTTTCCATGTCGCTATTTTGATGCTTGGGATTGTTTAAATTTGTATAAGTAGTTAAATACAGGGTGTAACGGAGATATATACTGTGCATGCAGACCAATAATGGCGGGAAAAGAAAAATAAAATTCAACTTTCCATACAAAGTCACGACTTCTAGATTAGATGGTTGTACCGTACACCTTTATCATTTGTTCAGGGGATAAATTGCAAATTTCATTTTAAGAAACAAATATCTTAGGATTATAAGTTGATTAAAGATTCCATCAATTCCACTACAAGATACTAATTCTACTAAAAGATGCTATTGTATTTCAATAGAACCAAAATAACCCAATCCCAATCTAAAATGAAAATGAGAGAACGCTTGATAAAGAGCGCTAACCCAAAAAACAGGGTCGATTAGGTTTCTTTGCCGTCCTTATTCTTCTGTAGATAAGGTTTGCGAACCATAAGCAGCTTAGGGTTGTCGCGTTGTTCCAAAACGAGACAACCGCGTTTGAATGCCTCAAATTGCTGTAAGCCTTTCAAAGGCTTAAAATAACTGTCGTGAATGACTTTGGCTATTGTATTTTTAATATTGAGACAACACAAACTGACTCCATAAAGAGCTGTATTCTGACAAGGCATACCGGAACACCGGACAGGTCATTCGCGAATTTAACACCGTGTGACCTAACTAAACCCGCACTCGACGCAGCGCTATCGCAGCGTCGTCCGTCGAGTGCGGTTTTAGTATGGGGATTGATATTTCTAGTATGGATCTGACAGACCGCTGCGATATTTTAGCGGTCCATCGTGATTTAGTATAGTTTCGTTTGTATCAGCTTTATAACAAAAATTTAATATCAATATCTAGTATTTGATTAAAACACCAAGTATTCGAAATTACTATCTTGTGGCCATTGTTACAAAATAGTAGACATTCTTAACGTTATTGGTTCGCCAACACAACGTTGCTACATGAATATTGCTGATACATAAAGACTATTCTGAACTAGAGTTCCACCACCAGTCTAAAATAAGAATTTTAAACTGGTTTCTGCTTAGACTGCATTTGCGATCGGTACATTCACAGATGAGCGCATCGTTTGAATTGATATGTGAAGTGTTTGAATTACTTTACTTTGATACCTAACAGCAGTAAACAAGCCACTTGATGCACTTCTAATACAAGCGTATAGTCGAAAATGTTTGTTTTTTTCAGTAAGCATGATAAGCTGTCTTATAATCAAGATGAATATTGATTTGTCTACAACACAAAACCGTGATATATACATACATATATCACGCCTTTATCCCTTACAGGGTAGGCAGAGCGTTAATGACCGTAATAATACGGTCGCTGTCGCCACGTCTGACAAATATAGAGGGCCGTTTGAGACCTACAAATAGCCGTGATGTATCTACAAATTTTAGTAGATTTAGAGCTCTGACTACCTTTACCAATACGATTAGGCACTCTGACTCGCTCACTGTACCAGAAGCCGACATCCAGCCGAAATCCGAGCACGAATGTCACTTTTTATCTTGGGAACGGCGCAATCACCCGGTCCAGTGAACGAGTTAATTACAGAAATCTATTAACCTCCCCTTTGAGAGATCCAGTTTTTGTTAACTCATCTATCTGGGGATTGCCGCCGATTGTATCGCCTGGTTTACATTGTATATCAATTTGAGAAAGACCGGAGTGCCAAGTTTCGAACGTTAGGAAAATGAGGTACTTACCTATATTTTTGGTTTAGAAATATTTTATTGTGACAATACCTTTGATGTTTTAAATCGAATATGTTTTTTTTTAAATTGAAGATTTGCAAGTTTGTTAATTCGAAAATCGATAGTTCAGCAAAGGATTATAGCAGTTTTCCAAGTTACCAAGTTCAACCTTAAACGGGTACATATGATTTTATATAAGCTAATTTGATTAAAATCTAGTACATAGTTGTGTCTTTAATTAGTTATCTTGATGTAGATGTATTGCTGGTACTTTGGTTCCCTATAATTAGTTAATAAAACAATCTTCAATCTTATCTCAACCATAACAGTTACCCGTCTAATCTTTTCAAAGTAAAATGCAACAATAATACAATATAATTAAAAATAACAGCACAGTGGGGAGCACGTAGATTGTCGCCGTACACTGATGTGACTCTACGATATAAATATTCATGTGCGAGAAGAGAATACGCGTTACGACGGCATGTTAATGCCATGGCTTAAATGTTTAAGATATGGTGCCAGGTAAGAGCTCAAAGCGGAATGAATACGCAGCAATATGGGTTTAAAATCATCGGATCGGCCTCATACAACATGCATGAATGCGGATATCAAGAGTTCAATTGCGGGGACCATAATGGATTGTAAATGGTAAAATGAGATTTGACAACTAGCGCAGAATACTAAGGCAGATCGCACACTTAACGCCACATTGAGCGCTAAAATATCGCAGCAGCGGTCTGGATCTGAGTTTCTAGTATTGATCTGAGATCCATAGTAGAAACTCCACTCCCCGCACTCGACGGACGACACTGCGATAGCGCTGCGTGGACAGCGTGATTTTAGTATGGGGATTGATAAACCTAGTATGGATCTGACAGACCGCTGCGATGTTTTAGCGGTCCGTCGTGCGTCAAGTTTGTGAAGTTAACATACATAAAGGACGCTCTCAAGTTATCATATAATGATCCTTTAGAGTAGAAATTAAATTATGTAAATTGTAAAAAACAGTGCTAAAACAGTACAAACAGTTACAGTTACAGTTTACAGTTTAAACCATTACATTATCAGGGGCGGGAAAATAGGTGTACTCAAGTCGACTACCGGCTGATTTAAAGATACAAGATATACTTTGCAACTGTCTACACTGTCTAAACTAACTGTAGTATAGTCTTGCGATCATCATGGATAAGTAGGTGTACAATAGTGTCGATTTAAAGTAACTAAAAGCAATTTTTATTTAGTCGATAATATATTTGAATCGACAACGATATATTTTATACGAGTATCATACGCATAAACGCTTTTGAAAGAAACTGTGCACATTGTATTAAGCACTTGCACACCATATTAAGATTACGAGCCTGATCCTAGTAAATCTGGAGATAAATAAGGATGACTTACTAATATTCCATTCTACTGTGACAATAGTTGGTAGCTAGCAAGAACACACGAACATCTTGCGTTTGAACTACCGCTTAAACTGGTGGAATCTTCTGTGAAAGTAGAAATGGTTTATCAGCACTTTAAGAAACTTTAGGAGTTCTGCTTTGAGTTTAGAAATATATTTAAGCCTTATAGTTCGGTTTGTACTTATGCTGAGTATGTTCTAGAGGTCTTGTTCAATTCAGCAGTTTTATTTGAAGTTATTATTAGATTACAATTGCTATCAATCAGATACGTATTTGAAAGGGTTATAAATGTAGTACTTTGTTATTCAATAAATTCTGCAGAAGAAATAAATTATCATGATGTTTAACACAATGACAAAGCTTGTTTTTGGCGATTTTGGCCATTTTGCATAGCATTCAAATTGGTAATCTCAGTTTTTTAGAGGTCGACTTCCGATGGTTCCGTGTTTCGGATGGCACGTTAAGCCGTAGGTCCCGGTTGCTGTCTATGATCACTTAGACGGCGGTCGTTACACAACCATGTCAGAAGCCTACTATTTGTAGAAGGCGGTCGAAAAATTCTGACACTAGGGTTCATCGGGTCGTTGGACGACTTGGTGTCCCACACGAAAAGAAAGAGAGAGGTCGACTTAGTCAAAAGCACAGCATTTGTGAGAATGCCACAACAAAGATGAGAAACATTTAAAAATGTACTGGATAATTCGAGTGATACCGGTTTAAACTGACATCCTACAATCCTCTACCTGTACATGAATCTGTGAATTAAGTGATGACTGAGTCAACATAACTTCTATTTTAGGTAACGGACAGACAACTGTCATTACTGTGATACAAAATATTTCAAAGATTTTGAAATTTTTGACATTAGCAGCAACAACAACCCCCTTACTTCTATTTTGCGATGGTCTTGCGTACCTATTGCAATACATAAGAGAATGATTTTTGCATAGTTTTCGTTATTATGTATTTGAAATGGGTATGTGGACAAGCAAATTCTCTTTCACGGCCTACATCTCAAATGGCTAAACGAATACAGCATACATACTGATTGCTGACATATTATCAGTGTGTTTTTTTTTAACATTTGTCACAGCAGCACGAATTACACTTGACTGCTTCAACGTAAAATAACTTTTAAATTAACACAGGCGGGGTTTTTTTTTTCTAATAATTTATGCTTGATGTACCTGCATCTTTAGAATTGTACTACTGCGTAAGCAAATACCTACTTTGTTTGATTGATTGATGTTTTGTGTTAGTGTTCATTCGAGTTTAATTCAAAGTTATGAAGAGATGCTTATGTCGAGTAATAAATTAGTCTGCATTTTCAAGTCTTTTATCATGCTTTGGTTATATACTTTATTAAGTTTTAATGCTCTCAGACTTATGTATATCTAATTTATTAGATCAAATAGTAGATGTTTGCATTTTATAGAAATGTTATCAATTTGGGTAACAAATTAAGTACCTATCTACCTTTCAGTTTCAGTAGTAATTAATACGTATCTATTACCGATTTTAGATCATGAAATACAAGATTACGATATTAAAATAAAAGGTTTGTTGATTGGATTTCAGTCATCATAAGTAAAATTATAATATTATGATTGCTAATCAAAAGTTATTGATTCCTGACAGCAGTTGTCGCAATAAAAAAAATATTTTTTTATTGGGAACAAAAACTTAGCTACCAAATGGACCAAACAAAAATGAACCAAATAAAATTATTTGGTTCATTTTTGTTCTAAGGCTGATTCATTGTACGAATTCAGTGAATAGCCCGTTTGCGTTCTTTTATTTCATACCCATTGTAAATGTGAGTTAAAATATAGGGTATTTTTAAGCAAACGTTTTTTGCTTTCGAAATTTCGTTTGGGTTGAAGCGACTGGCACGTCGGAACGAAAAATATCAAACATTTTGTGTGCATAGGTACGTTACGCTCCAATGCATACAATGTGAATAAATCCAGTGTAGTCAGAACCGACATTTTATCGAATAAAAACATTTAGCCCGTATTTTGTTTAGTTAGGTAATGTTATTGTTATTTACAGAAGAAAAATATCCTTTTATGTCCATACCTACTCAGATATTTATAGGTCATACTATAGTCTAGTAAGTTATTTTGGGTTGTGGTAATATCCCATTGTTGTTTTCACTCTTTAAAAGAACGCTGTTATTATCCTGCAGATACTTTGATGATTACGTAATCACGTTGCATACCAACACATTCGCCCAGCACGCAACTCTATTTTCCAGGCACCTTTATTTTTACCCTTTCGTGGTAGAATGCGGCACTCTTGCGTGTCACACGTACACGAGGATAAGCGCGATGATACGCTTACTTAACCCACAATTTGTTGTGCTTTATCCACGTGCCACCGGAACTGCACGCATCCTGATAAACTCTAAAGAGACAGTTAGAACGAATATGTATGAGTCGAAATAAATGGGCCAAGATAAAGTTAATGCTGTTAAGAGTTAAGAGCGTTCACTTGTTTCGTGTCAGACTTGACCAGGTGAAAAGGAAATAGGGAGTAGCAATTCAAAGCTTAAAGTAGATTTTAAATACTGAAACGGAACTCGAGATTCGGAACATTTTTATCGCAGCCACGCCTGTCGTGGACGACGCAAGATCGACCCGAATTTGTAATAGTCGAATAGACATATTAATTTATAGAGGCGTAGGATTCGTGTTTAAATAAATCTAACTCTGATGGTAGATGCATACTTTGATCATCAATCAATGTAGCAGAAAGAAAATTGCGTTAATAATCCGCCGCACCCCGGCATTTTAAGAAACGCTGTGGGGCTCCCCTACCGACTCTCATAATACACACTCATGGGAAACGACTCTGTAGAGGTTTAAATAAAGATGCTTAATATTTCCAGAGACAACATTTGGCTGTTATCGTGTCTCGAATATTGCGCACGCATAGATAGGGGAAGTAAAGGAGATCATATGAATTAGGGTCCCGGAACGTTACTGTCGCATCGTTTGCGAGATGTAGGTACTTACAAAATATGTACGACTGAGTAAAAAATATAGTTACACATTTTTTTTAGATAGGTACCTTAGATTGTTTATTTATTATGGTTAAATTTATTAATTAGAACGTATTTTTTTTAAACTAAACTTAAGCAATAAAAAAACAAGCGCTAAAGTTAAAAGCTAATTTACTAAGTACTCCAAATATTAAGAAGAAAACAATGTTAAATCTACCTAGCCTGAATATCACTGTTTTAGAAGAATATCCATAAATAAATAACGAAACTCGATCAACTATGCAAATGAATATTAATACTCTACTGAAAATAAAACAGAATATTTCAGGTAGCAAATCCCTCCATAATAACAAAGGAAATCCGGCCGTAACTTGACCTACAAAAGTCCATTGACTTCGCAAATCCATAAAAAGGAAAATAAATAAATAATTTGCCCAGTTTCAAAATGTCGTCGATGGAGGAGTGCCAATTTCAGGATCGCCAAAGCAAAGATGGTTCCGCAAAACACTATCGCCACCATATATTTATTAAAATATTCACACAAACTAAGTATGAACATAAAAATTAAAGAGTATAGTTTTTTTGTCTGCCTATGTAATTAGGTTTGTAAATGAGGTATGAATCCCTTGTAAATATTATATCAAGAATAATTTAGTAGCTAGGTACGTGAAGAATTTATAGTTACCTAATTGTTATACTGATGAGATAATTAGAAGTTAGTTTCATGCTATATTTTTTGTAGATTTTTTTTGTAACAATTTCTTTTTGTTACCTAGTAATTACTTATTTTGGAACTAACTCATATCGAAGTCAAAAGGCTACTTACTACAGATTGTTCGTCTTCAAATCATTAAGGTAATTTTCTACGAATGCGTTCATACGACAACCTTTTAAAATTGTTTTTTTTTTATATTTATGTCGACTCTAGTAAAAGTCACAGAATACAAAGTGTGTGATGAAACGAGCATACGCAGACATCTGATGTGTAAATATTAATATGTGTTTTTTGCTGACGCAGACGCTAGTATTCATCAAGTAGCCTTTTAAATTATGCAAGGGACCGCAAGAATTAGCATAAGAGACGATCAGTCAGCCCCGACTTTATAATTGGGTACGGTGTTTATTTGACGAAACTCTCTTTACATTTGTCTAAATATTGCTTCCAGGTTCCTCTTCAATAATTTATTTGAGAACGTTTTATTTATTGAGGGAAGAAATTTAAGCTATTATTGAGACATTTAATATATATGCCAACGTTTTTTAATTTTTTTAATTTATAGATCATTGCTCGTTGCTGAGTTCTGTCTAGAGTAGATTTATTTATACAGCAAGCTAGTAAAAATATATTAATTTTGCTTAAAAACGCGCGATTTATAAATTATAAACTTAACATGATACTCACTAGCTAAAATAATATAGGTTTTGTTTACTTTCTTTCAACAGTTATTTAAAAGTGTACTAGGAAGCAAAGTATTGAAGGGCGCTCATTAAAATTTAATGTGTAATGTGGGCGGGCCAGAGTAGCAATAAAACGACAGCGGTCATAGAAGTTACAGGGATGAACCTCTTTTACATTGGAACACATGCCTACTGTTAGAAAATGCTTGAAGAGGGTGCTTTTATGTTAGAAATGGCAGTAGGTTGACACAAATCCATTGTTAAAAAGAAACCAAAATAAAAACAATTCAAGAAATACCGCACAAAAGTTGCATAATCGCTGATCGTATCACCACAATCGTCCCCTGTACAAACATTATAGGAGCCTTGACTCGCACCCTTCTTAACTCAGGTGGAAGGGACTTAAAACGGCTTAGAGGACTTAAAGGAATACCAAATAAGACGCGAATCGCAAATAACACAACTCAATCTGGAAATGTAAATTCAAGGGATTTTGTGTGCTATCATCTCGGCTATACTAAAATGTTTATTGTAATAAGCTCTCCCCAAATTACTTTGGGATCGTTTTCTTTGAATTTGTACCACAAATTGGGTTGCGGTTTTGGGCGTTAGGAAAATCTCGTTTTAGCTCATTACACAAATCACGTTTTTCATGGATCATTGGAAATTGTTGTGATGAGTGTCGAGATGTAGACAAGGTTTAAGATATTTCGGGGAGGCCTAAAATTTATATGTTAATTTATATTATACTTACTGAACCTTTGTATAAAATCTACCCGATCTTATTTCAAAATCCTAATTTGTTAAAGAATTCACATAACTAAGTAAAAACAAGCTTAAGTCAATTTCAAATACCTAAGTATAGAGTTAGGGAAATAGTTAGTGTTAGGATTGGCATATAAACTATTTACCCAGTGCAGTCTCAGGTTTCCAATGAAATAACTCGCGTTGCAACTGCAAACACCAAGTTTGATCATGTTCGGCATACCCTGCGAGCTTCTTGCGAAGCGTCAGCAGAATGCCTTTTCAATAAGGAAGATGGTATGGGAAATATTTGCTGCTATGCAATATTAGATTTGGAAAAGATTTTGGAATGGTAGACAGAATAGTTTTGATTGTGATTGTTCAAGTTTGTTGCAATGAAATGATGATCCTTAAACTTTTTCGCTAATGTTGGCTATGGCGATCAACTTCATTCGCAATCAAGGCGGCGCGGCGTTGATGCTTCGGAAACTCAAGTGCACAATGTGGGGAGGTGAGTTTGCCTGTTGACATGATAGTTAATGTCTGTAAGTAGACGGAATAACCAAATTTTATATGTAGATATTGTTTCCACGTGCCTTAGTATGTGGCAATATTTTGGCATAGTATTTGCGGCCCATCTGCAAAATAGTGTATTTTAGCAACACTACGTGTTAATATTTTCTTAGTCTCAGCGTTGTCTATACATACATACACAAATCACGCTTTTATCCCTTGCGGGGTAGGCAAGGCGATGACGATCGTAAAATTACGGTCGCTATCGCCACATCTGACAAATATAGAGGGCCCTTTCAGATGATGATGTTGTCCATCCTACATTAATAACAATTTATCCTTATCGAGTCGATGTGTTTCGGGCCAAACCGATCGTTGTTAACATTTATTGGTAGAAAAAAAACCTTTTAAACATTTACATACTATGAACTGTTTTAATAGAACTTCAACCTCTACTAAAATATTAACCAAAGTTTTCCAGTTTTCAATTGTAGTAAAATGGAAAACTTTAAGGCCGAACAGGTAAAGTGAGGAATATTTCATTCATCTCTTACGTGGGTATGTGCAGTAGAGGAAGAATTGAAATTCAAAGTTATAGCCAAAGTAATCATTCATATTACTTTATAGTACCAAAAAATTACTACCTGTAGCTAATATTACTCACTGTTATTTTGAATCATCAATTTTAGTTCAGTCTTTTATGTGGAATACCGAGCCATCATATGATCAAAATGAAACCCAGGTGTCAGAATTTTTCAAACACCTGCTTCTAGTAGCACGCTTCTGACATGCTTGTGTAATAGGCAGCCTTGACAGCAACTCAGATCTGCGGCTTAACGTGCCCTCCAAAACTCGGAACCATCTTTCTTATGGACAATCACGTGGTTCAACCTCCAATGTCATAAACCAGACCAAAAAAACACACACAGTGATAAATATCAAATTTGTGAGTGAACCACCGGGACTCGAACCCAACACCCGTAATCTTCTGCGTCGCAAGAACTCGTACTGCATCGGTCGTCGTTTTAGTTCAGTAAAAATCATATCTAGGTTAGTATATGCAGCATAGGAAGAATTGAAATTTAAATTTCATTTAAAGTTTTAGCCTAAGTAACCATCCATAACTACTTTATAGTACTCACTGCTTTGTTACGTAATTAGTTTTAGTTCAGTAAAAGTTGTACGTGAAATATTACATTCAATTATTTTAAAGTGAGTACTGTCGAACAGGAAGTTATAATAGTAGCAATTTTGTTTTTAATAACATGTTTCATAATTGTTTTCTTTGAACTACTTAAAATAAATGCATAGAAAATTTTACTACTATTCCTTAAAAGAAAACCTGTACCTTCAGTTAAGATGAGAATAGTACCGTACGCAAAATCAAAGCCTCATAAATCACTTCTTAATTTAATTATTTACATGCATATATAGAATTTTAGACATCAAAGATAAGTTGGTAGTTTGTTAATGACAGTGCCATCCAAACTACCTAGTAGTTTCACGTGTTTAAGTACAGTTTTGACATGACTATGGTGATGGAATGTGTTATTAATTTTAAATGATGAATAGCTTCCAAGTGTACGTACGAATTAATCCAAAATTTAATTATACGGTTCATAGGCTTTAGGATTATTCTACGGATCCCGATAGGTATTCTATGTTTTTTTTATGTTTATCAATCTATGAAAACAAAACACTAGTAGGTGTAAAAAAATCATGAGCTCCCGGAATTACATTCCACCTACATATTTTGCTGCCTTCTTAAGAATTTCGTAGTAGCTGTTGAATTTACGTATTTGTTATGTAACTAGTAGGCTACTATGTCTCGTGTTTCACATGAAATTTGTATAAAATAGAAGTTTGCAGGCCATTACAGCCATCTGTTTACTTGAAAGATCAAGTGCGCACCTTCTATATCAGTTGATCGAACTAGGTATACGAATATCAAACAGATTACAAAATCAAATCCCATTTCAATAGAAAATGTTTCAAAAACAGACCACCTGGATTAAATAAGTCTTCTATTATTCCAATCACGACGGGACCAAACATTTTCCGAAGCTGGTGGCGGTTCCAACGAGTTCGCAGGTGATTTCTGTATTTTATTCTTTATCCGATAACGGTATTTGGGGTTTTATTATTTTTATATAATATTTTTTGCTTTTGGTTGTAAAGCTAAACATGGCTTTTGTATATTGACTGAATAGTTATAAAAGTAGCTCCCCAAGTAATCCCCATACTGAAATCTCCGACGCAGCCCTAGCGCAGCGTTGTCCGTCGAGTGACATTTCTAATATGGACCTGACAGGCCGCTGCGATGTTTAAGCGTTCCATCGTGCGTTAAGTGTGCGATCCGCCTTTGTCTTACCAACTGGTTGTATAAATAGGTATTAGTATGAAACCAATCGCACTACACAAATAAATTATAAATGACTTTCAGGCAGGCCTAGGAAATTTATCTAATTACTTATCTACTTAGGCCGTTCTCACACTCTAGCTGCGTTGTGCGTTAAGTGTTTTAAAGGCCTTACACTATTTTCACTACAGTAAAAATGTGTATAATGATTATTAATTATGTTTTGCCTAGCATATAACTGTGGAATACATTATAAAGCTTTTCAAACATTTTAGATTATGATGATTAACGATGTAAATAAATGGATGTCTAGCCAACATTTGAAAACCATTTGAATGGGCATTTCCATAAAACGGTAGAAAAGGACGTTAAGAGTCTGCCCAAATTGGTGGGTCAACAGCCATCGAACTGCCAAGCATCAATAGGGCAATCCTAAAATGCTGCGATGGGAGCTTTGTAAAATGGAAATGATGGACTCTATACCCTCTTTGCTAGAGAATGGGTTGAAATTTGAATAGCAAGTGGACAGGAAAGAGAATAGTCAAATTTGTCGTTTTACGTGAGTGGTTTTGGTATTTAGTTTTGGTGAGAGAGAGTTATTTATAAAAAAAAAAAATTTGATAAACGATAAACTCGTGTTCAAAAATATCACCTCAAAACAGCGCGTGTGACGCGCGTAGAACGTGATTGATGGATTTTGTAAAGTAATTTTCTTTATAGAATTGTGCGAAACGAATAAAATAACAGTAACTATTCTACATATATATTATCAATGTGAAAGTCTGTATGCTTGTTTGTTTATTACTCCTTCACGCTAAAACTCCTGAACTCATTTTCATGAAATTTGGCACACACATAGAGATTAATCTGGATTAACACATAGGTTAGTTTTTATCCCGAAAATAAATTCCTGTGGGATGCTATGCGATGATTTTTATAACCGACTTCTACACAGGTGGAGCCGTGGGCACCCGCTAAAACCAATACCTTCGTTAAAGACAAATAATACCTTAGTTATCGATATACAAACCTAATTTCGCATGAAAACGGCATTGACTAATTCACTACTGTTTTTAAGTTATAAAACGATCACCCTATAAATGCAAAATTTTGTATGTTTGTTTGTTTATTACATCTTCAATCTAAAACTACTGAACTGATTTTCATGAAATTTAGCACGTAGATAGAAGGTAACTTGGATTAACACATTGGATACCTAGTTTTGAACCCTAAAAAATGTTCCTGAGGGATGCTACGAGACTAAAACCAACTTGCATCCGGGTGGAGCCCCGGGCGACCACTAGTTATTTATGTTTATCTAATAATACATGATTCAACTTGATTATATGAATTCAGTTTTTCTTTTGCCACACAATTTCGTACAAAATAAAACGAATGAATAACCTTTTACTGAACCGCATCCGATCCAGATTATGATTGATTATTGCATGTTTTTTATAGGTAAGAAAATTTTATTAACTTACTATCTATAGGTAAAAAGATAATTGGGAAGAATTTCTTTTTTTGACAAGGTGAACACAGGTTTGCTATATACATTTTTAATTTTTGGCAAATTGACCTACCTACATTATAAATCTTCTTGGGTCTTACTATGGATAAGCTTACAAGAGGCAGATATTTTAAGAATTTCAGCACGATAGAAATTATGAATGATATTAGCGTGGGAGTAAAGTCGAACCATGTGTACCCAAATGAGTGGGCGGCATCCCGCTATACTATCGCTAGCAAATCAATGTAACCATTCAAAGGAGAGATTTTATTATTATTTAGGGGAGGGAAGCGAAAGTCAAACCACCAGTGTATGTTGATCTCTTTATTAGGCCAGTTAATGTATTGGCAATAGTACAAGATCTTGCTACCTTGCATTGTAGGTGTACTGTACAACACCCACATACATAATGGAGTTTGATCGCATTTGTCAGCTATCTCACTTATTCGTAAGAGACTAGTAATGCAGTCAAAAGTAACGTGACGCCTATACGGCTATATTAAAATTATGCACTTACCCGACTGGTTCAGAAAGAGAGTTCTGTTTTTTAGTATGTAAATTCATTTTCACGGACTACAACCTAAACAGCCACACCGAGGGTGACTTATTTTTAGGTGTTGTTATATTTTTCTTGACAACGCGATTGACACTGGGTAAAGAATTTGAAATTCCAGTATTTTAATTTTCATATTTTTTTATTACTGCAAGCAAAACATTTCAGGTTATAATCTTTTTCTCTGTCGTCACGTTTGCGAGAGGGGCTCTCAGATTAAGTTAACAATTAGCTAAAATCCGTTCCCGGCTCGAGAGTTAGCGATCATGTTTAATGAGGCGAAAACCGTCTGTCCTGGATTATTGTCGAGATGCCCGGTATTCTGGCGGTCTGGTGCATAAATGTGGGCACAACCCAAATTTCTATCCAATATTACGGTTTTGAATAAACCAGAATTTGGGAAATCCCTTTGCAAATACGAATATCCTTGTTAAATCATAGCGTATCTGTGATATGTCCCTGTGATGGTTATTTTTGTTTATAATGAATGATGTCACCTTGATAAATGTCTTAGGTAAAAATAGCTCTGTCACTTTCAGTTGAATATTCTTTGTCAAAAATAATAGAGCGACAATTTAAAAGACAGGGACTAAATAATAAAGGAAATGTGTGAAATGGCGAAAAAATAGTACAATTCCCTTGAAAATTATAGGGTGTCACGAACATATTGTTCATATTTTACTTGAGATAAGGAAAAGTCTGTGAATAAGACAATTGTGGCTGTCAGGTTAGTATGATTCGGCGAAATATAGGCACATGTTAATCGTGGTATGTTAGGCAAATTAGTGCTCCAAGATATGATACAGATACAGGTATGGTTACAAAGAGCCAAAAAACGTTATCATTACCTACTCAAATACGCACCCAAATTTCAGACCAACCGGAAGTCGATAAGTGGCGCAAGTATTGCTACCAAGATTTGACCGTACCAATTAACGAACAAACATAAGTATTAACAAACAAAGTAACAAAAGAACACGGCAAGTCACATAAAAGCTTGTTAAAAAAGAAAGCTTTTTTATCTGTAAAACTGGCAACCCTTTTTTGTGTAGGACACCGAGTCGTCCAACGACCCGAAGAACCCTAGTGTCAGAATTTTTCAACCGCTTTCTACAAGTAGCAGGCTTCTGACATGGTAGAGTAACGACTGCCGTGTATGTGATCATAGACAGCAACCGGGACCTACGGTTTAACGTGCCATCCGAAAACAGAACCATCTTACTTACGGACCATCGGGTGGTTCAGCCCGCAATGTCCTAACCAGACTGGGAACAAATTCACAAAGTGATAAATATAAACTTTGTGAGTGACCCACCGAGAATCGAACCCGACCTTCTGCGTCAGAGGCAGTCGCACTACCATTGCGCCACATCGGTCGTCAGGCAACCCTAACCGCTTACGAAGAGGTACAGCTATTTGACATGCATCGCAGCACACACAGCACAGAGCAGTGTGCTTCCGACCGTATATTTCAAATAAAGTGATTGTTTGGTATTGACCGATCAACCGAGTTGCTCATGTTCTAGGGTTCGATCCACTGCTGCATTTGATGCATTAACTGTCTATGTTAGAATGATGAGAAATCTGTGTCGGTGCTATAAGCCATGGTTTTGATTTTGATTCGAATCACTCACTTTAAAAAGAGTTTAGTTATCAAAAGCCTGAGCAATTACATTACAATATACTAACTGTGCTTAACACAATCAAATGCAGCTTTAATATAAAACTATGACTAAAATTAGAAATGTGTGAAAACTTATGTTTTTATCATATTTTTATTTAAGAAAATAACGGTAACAATTTTTAGTAGAAGGAAGTCAAGCCAGAATCAAAAGCAAAGCTATGGGTATTATTTAGTTGTAACTACCACCTTGTATGAATTCTATTACAAATTATAACCATAGGCATCAGTAATATCATCTTACAAACAAGTCTTACAACCTATGAGTTATACAATCCTGTTTTATTTTAGTTTTTTATTTTGTCAACATACTGTAAGGTGGTATCTAACTTTCCTTTGATTTTTCCACTTATGCCACTCTTCCGTTATTTTATAATTGAAGACTTAAAAAAATATTAATTCGCGTATGTTATATGACGTAAAATTCGAAACAATCTTATATCCATAGAATGCCGGGGAGATGCTGTTGTAAACCGGCATCACACAGCGTGAATATATAACTTACATAAAATGGCTTTGCGGAATAAGAACCTAACCAAAAGTAAGAGTACAATTTCCCTTGAGTTCATATTATAGCATGGCAGTTAAAATGGCGCCCGTGTATTTTTACGGCACCATATATTTTTCACAAAAAATAACGTGTACGGTATAAAATTTCCAATACTTCCAGTGCGTTACGGCGTGGTTTTTATTGTGTCACAAAAATCTCAAGGACAAATGAAACAAAGCTTACTTAGCAAGGGCCGATTTTAGTCTATTTAGAAACATTTTCTACTTGGAAGTTTTTTGTCAATCACAGATAGCATTGAAGATATACTAAACATTCAACGTATGCAAGAGGCATCAAATAAAATTATCTAAATATAACTAAGTTATAAAGAATTTTGGCTACAGTAGGTCTACGGCCGCGTAGCTACTGTCTACGATATCGAGCTAGAATGTTACATTACTTAAAATAGTGTAAACGTCCATTAAAAAAAACCGTTGTATCGAATTTTTCATACGATTTCAAAGGAACTCGCTTTCAGTCATGCTTTGGTTACTTAATCCAATGAATTCTATCATCATAAATCACTTCATACTTTAATAATCCGACAAAAACCCCAAAGAATGCAGCGGAAGAGACATTTCTATACGTCACGCAGTGATTTTTCCCGTTTCGTTGTACGCAGCACGCAACCCTCCCACTGATTTATTTTCAAAAGGAACAATGCGAAACAATAAAAAAGTGGGAGACGTGAGAACACGCGGGCTTGTGTTACATTTACACGACCTTCAGATAAAGAGCGGGTACCAGAGCCGAAGCAAGGGAAAAATATTTTTTGAAAAATTTCTGAAAAAAAAATATTGTTCGACTTACGAGGAGTGTGACGTCTTAAAGTCGCATCACAAGTAGCATCAACCCAATGATATTCGTGGATGTCGAAAAAACAACTATGGAATGAATCCAGAAAATGGGCAGCAGCATTTCCTGTCAAGTTTGCACTGCGATCGCCCCAAGCGTGGTGAGTATGGCAATACCCCCCAAAAGGGGGAGGCCCATGTTCAGCGGTGGACTTTTGTGGCTGTTGAAGTAAGAGCAGTGAGAAATGGGACACCGAGTCAACAAACGATGATGTTAGTTTCTCTTCTGAATTCGTTGTGTAGCGACCACTGTCTTAGTTATATATATATTTTTTTACATTTTAAATTGTGTTTATATAGAACAATAATAATTATTATTATTGTTTCTTCCAAATATTATTTACTGAACTAGCGTGTTCAATCAGAGATTTTTTCTTGTTTGGAGGCGTCACTAGTCTTAAGTTTCATCAAAAGCTGTTTATTTTACATGCTGAATATTCATATAACGGGAAATAAAACAAGCAGGTAATTTGATTTTGTGTGCAAGGAAAAGCGTCGGTAAGTGAAAGGATAGCAACATTTTTGTGGAGTCATGAATGAAATTTCTTTGGTAGGAGATGTGTAATATATTTCTCTGTGCTAAGTGTTAATTCGAGCAATACTAAATCCTCAGAATATACAAAGTTAAATATAGTTGTATGATTTTTAATATGGTAGAAAAGTGTGACAGAATTTCCTAAGAAAGTGTTTTGGCCGTTATAAGATTGATTATATAGAAGAAAGGAATGCTTTTATTTTATTCCTTAGCATCATACTGCAAATTTACTTGTAAAATTTTTAATTTCAGCTACCTTACCGAAGTTTTCTATCGTACCAGCACAAAGCGTCCTATATCATATAAGTCCTAAATATATATATCACATCAGTATCATACTTCCACTAAGCGAAACTCAAATTACTTACTTTAATTATAATGTTAAAAATTTGGTACCAAACGCCTACTAGGTATCCGTCTCATCTTTCGTACACTCTCACCAATTTTCCGTCTGGCTAGCCGGGCCTATTAAGTTAAAACTAGAACCAATTTTCATGTGGGTATGGTATGGTTGGCAAAATGATACTGCTTTTATGGATTTTTGTTTGATTTTCTTTTCGATATCATATTACGTATTCCATCCTTGCAATTTGATTTATAACGAAAAACATAAAATTTTGAGATATTGAAGTCATTTGACAGAAAGAAATTGCATATTTCTAGCCCAGAACGAAGGCAGGCCGGGTGACGCTGTATTTTGCGGTAGTCGGTAGTTAGAAATAGCAGTTTAAACAAAATTAAGTAGATCATTATAGACTGCCTTTCTTTTAAAACGAGCTCCAAATCCGCCCCCGAACTATGTCTAGGATTGAATTTATAGTTGTGTCATTTTTGTTTTCCGTATATTTTTTCCCTTTGAATAGTTTTTGTTTTATCATGCCGACGGTCTCGCACTTGTCTCTGTCAGCTGTCGTTTTTGGGACGCCCTAGATTTGTACGAGACAAAGTAAGGGATGCTCCAAGGGTCAAATAACCTATTTTGCTGGCACTCTCACATATCACACGAAATTCTGTTGGTTGGTAGTAACAAGTATGAAATGTGCCGTATTCGTGTAGTGCGTGAAAAGGTTTTGGTTCAATTAAAACTTTGAGTTTATAACAATCTCGAATGAAACGACAGGCAGACAGATTGGAATTTACCTGTTAAACAATATTTGAATACTACTACGTCTATCTATTAATTTAAAACTTTTGTAAATTTTGATTGCCTTTGTTTATTAGTATTTAACAGTTTGAATTTGATTTTGAATATAAAATATTAAAGGTACAGTTTGTACTTTAAACTGCTTTAGTGAATTCTTTAAGAAAAGCAAATAATAATACACATTACATACCCATTTTTTGGAATTTTGTAAAGTCAAATTGGTAAATTTATATCACAAAATATACGTTTTCCTTTTCAGGTTGCATCTTACCAAGCATTTTGATGACATGTAGGTAAGTCTTCCCCACAGAGACATTAAGGGCGTCCTATCTAAAGACCGAAATTCCTGAGCAGCTCAGCTACATTCCTTCCCCAGATTTAACTACCTCGTAATTTTGCATTATGGCGGAACACCTTTATTTTTGCTGACGTTAAACTGAACTGCACCTTTAGAAAATGCAGGCGAATAGGTTGTAAATAAAAATAGTACAGCATTGTCTCATTTTACATCGTAAAATACCTAGCTTAAAGGGTGTAAAAAAATTGCTGCAAATATTTTAAGGGGTGAATCAGCCCATGAAACCGAACAACTTTCCCCAAGGAACATAAATCGAAATATGAAAAAAATTTGGACCTCCCATACAAAATTACCAACCGACCAAATCAATTTGTATGGTGGGTCCAAAAAAAATTCTCATATTTCGACCTATGTTTCATGGAGAAAGTTGCTCAGTTTCATGGGCTGATTCACCCTTTAAAATATTTGCAGCTAATAGTTTTACACCTTATATAATAGTTATGAAACATTATTTAATCTTAAAACACACACACACACATATCACGCCTTTATCCCTTACGGGGTAGGCAGAGCGTTAACGGCCGCAAGAATAGGGTCGCTATCGCCACGTCTGACATTTTTGAGGATTGTTTTCCAAGGTTGATTCAGAAAACATGTGTATCACTATAGTGACAGGTTGTCAGCCTGTCGCCTAAAAATTGTAATACACTAATACTCTCGAGTCCCTTAGTCGCCTCTTACGACACCCGCGGGAAGGATTTGGGGTGATGCTATTCTAAGCCGGCGTCACACGACACCCCATTTAATCTTAAAACAAACTATTTTTACTGTGTTGTTGCCAGTGGTTGGACAGAAGTTTTAGTTATTTATGAGAATATATACTGAAAACCTAGTTTTCTAATGATTATACTAGGAAAACCATACATACATAAATCACGCCTCTTTCCCGTTGGGGTAGGCAGAGACTATTTCCTTCCACTTGCCGTAGCAAGTGCAATCTTGGCATACTTCTTTCACTTCTTCTACATTCATCAGTCTTTTAATGCACGCTCGTCGGTTTAGGGTACTTCTGACCTGACCTTTCTTTAAAACGTCCCCGATTTTATTCAGGTAGGTTCTTCGCGGCCTTCCCCTTCCAACATTTCCTCTAACACTCGCCTTATATATCTCTTTCGTCAATCTCCTTTCATTCATTCTCTCAACATGACCAAACCATTTTAGCATTCCCTTTTCAATCCTTGTCACTACTAGGAAAGCCACAATCAATATATTCACAAATATGTAAATTGCTGGAGTCATAATCACAAGTAACGGCAAAATGAAAGTCCATTTTCAGAAATAACGATATTAAAAAAATATAGGTATGAATTAAAATTAAAGTCATTAAAAATTTTATACTTTTAAGACATCTTTAAACTAGTCGTTTTCAAAATACAAATATTATTTGCTTTATCTAACACCACCTATGTGTATTTTTATTATGAAAGCATATAACAAGTTTATGGCTCTTTTTCATTTTTCTTCGCAATCTTATATTATTGCCTTACTTTATATCATCACGTCCTAAAGTAATCTCCCAACAGTTACATCATAAGTTGCTGTGTAGTTAATAAACTGGCTTCCATCTATAATGAATTGCTCATACAAACCTGTTTTACCATTAATACGGTGCCGTGTGATGCCAGCTTAGAATAGCATCACCCCATTTCTTTCCCGTAGCCGTCGTAGAATCCAACTAAGGAACTCGACGGTTTCATGTGTATTGCAATTTAAGGCGACAGGCTGACAAACTGTCACTGCAGTAATACATGACTCATCTGAAACTTGCTTTGCTTTTTGTGTGGGACACCAAGTCGTCCAACGACCCGATGAACCCTAGTGTCAGAATTTTTCAACCGCCTTCTACAAGTAGCAGGCTTCTGACGTGGTTGTGTAACGACCGCCGTCTAAGTGATCATAGACAGCAACCGGGACCTACGGCTTAACGTGCCATCCGAAACACGGAACCATCTTACTTACGGACAATCGGGTGGTTCAGCCCGCAATGTCCTAACCAGACTGGGAACAAATTCACAAAGTGATAAATATCAACTTTGTGAGTGACCCACCGAGAATCGAACCCGGAACCTTCTGCGTCAAAAGCAGTCGCACTACCACTGCGCCACATCGGTCGTCTGAAACGACCCTCGAATATTGTCAGACGTGGCGATAAAGACTGTAATTTTACGGTCGGTAACGCTAAGCCTACCCCGGCAGGCATAAAAGCGTGATTTGTGTGTTTCTGTGTGTATCATCACGTACTAAAGTAAGCTCTCACAAGTTATATCATAAGTTGTTGTGTAGGTAATAAAATGACTTCCATCTATAATTATTTGCTCATACAAACCTGTTTTACCATTAATACTTAGAGGGTTTTGATAAAATAGGTATAACAAAAACTTATCCATTAAATAAATAACGTAACGTTAGTTGTCACAGTAATCCTCATAATGTCATAAACAACATGCCATGAAATAATTCAAATTCCAATTATACCGAAAAAACTACTTTTCTTGACATGAGATTAATATTTGACTAAATCATGTCATATAATTAGTGACTTATTCAAATGAAAATGACATCCTCGATTTGTATGCAGTGTGATACTAGTACGCGGACATTTATTTAAACTGGTAATTCGAGGCATCTATACGAATAACTTTTACTATTACTGCATATTCACGAAAAAAACACAGCTACTCCATTAAAAAATCTAAAACTTACTAAAAAAATATGTATGCAACTGCTGTTTTTTCGTGATTATGCAGACGGCCCCATCGTTTAAGGTGTTCCTATTCACCTTCAAAATTGTGATCTTCTTTTTGACTGGGATTAAAAATAAGTAGCTTATGGCTATGAAACATCCCGCAACAACTCGTCTAACTTTAGCTTAGCGTTTTCCTGTTTAGTTTAAATAAAACTTTGTTACATCTAAGAAAGCTAACAAGTTTATATCCGCAAGGAAAAGTTTGTGGGGTACTTTATGATGGCACTCTCAAGTGATGTAACGAATGTGATTGGAAATAAAATATCTTGATAATAAAGTTGTCGAACGTAAACTTCAAACAAAATTAGATATCCCATTTATAAAATAAATACAAATAATAATCAATATGTAATGTAGGTGGGACATGACTGGCTTAAAATAATAATAATAAATAATGTAAGTTTGGTAGACAAGAATTGTCGTTTAATTGGTTTTTTCTTGTTCTTATCTAATGAGACACCAAGATGACGAACAATTTGATCAACTACTGTCAGAGTTTTTTAGCCATAGATAGTGTTAGTTATTGATTTGAGGACTAATACTTTTGCATGAAATTGTTACCCTGTTTTCGGAATGATTTGACAAGTGACAGTTGTCTCAGTGTTTCTAGTATGAAATAATGTTAAACAGGAGTGGTATTGTATTTCGACACACGATGGAAGAAGATGTTCTATCCCTTTAATTTGGTTGTCAACTAACAAAGATAGCACTATCGAGCTGTCTACACATCCTTTGGTCCAAGTGTGAATCGAAATGCAACACCAGGCGAATATGCGGTGGTGTAGTAAATTCAATAATTGTGATTAAAAATAAAATATGACGGTACCCATTCATTCTGGATTAGGACATTGGAGAATAAAGATGTGCAATGGTTTAAAATATCACTGGTATTTCATTATTCACAATAGAGCAAGCCTGTGATATTGTAGTGAAACGAACAAACGCTAAGTTACATAGACTGAAATAGGATGTGACCTGCGAAGGACAAACCTTTTGTCTTACGTACACACATCAAAAAAAGTTTGTGATCAGTAGCAAAAGCAGGTGTATTTTATGAAATATAAATTATTTATAGAAAGTGTTTATTTTTTATGTTTTTATAATGAAAATGCACTAAGTAAATGAAAAAAAAACATCATTCATTATTTATTTTTTTAAAACAAAAGTTAAGAAATGCAATTTTAGCTGAAATTTGATGTAATGAAAAAATTGAATTAAGGAAAAAATAAACAAAATTTATTACGAAAAGATTAATAGTTAGTATAAAATGACTCCTCCTCTGGCTCGCACACATGCGGAAACTCTTCTGGGCATGCTAAGAATTAAGTTATCCAGCATTTCTTGTGGTAACCTGTCCCACTCTTCAATAGCAGCTGCCCTGATTGCTGCCACTGTTTGAGGAGGTGGCTGACGATTCCAAACAGATCGCTTAAGAGCGTCCCACGCATGCTCGATCGGGTTTAAGTCAGGTGAGCCGGCAGGCCAGTCTAACCGGGTGATGTCGTATTGCTGGAGAGCAGCATCAACACGTCCGTTTCGATGTGCGGGCGCATTATCATCTACCATTATGAACTGGCGCCCGTGGTTGATGCGGAATGGTCTGACGTATCCATCGATTGCAATCATTTTATACATAGCTCCAGTCATGGTGCCTTGATACGGAATTAAGGGCGTCCTAGCCCCAATCATTATACTGGCCCAAAAGGACACCGATTTCCCGCCCTGTTGAACGGTTCCAGTGGCAGTTCTCTGCCTTTCAGAATCGCCTGGTCTTCTCCAGACACGGACACGTCGGTTATCTGGATGCGTACTAATCCGCGTTTTGTCAACAAAGAGGCAGTTCTGCCAAATGCTTTCGTCCTCAATTTCTTCATATTGACGGAGCCTAGCCCATCGCAATCTGCGCCGTTTCCGTTGCTGTGAGTTCAAAGGTGCTCGCCAGGATCTCCTTGCTTGTAATCCAGCTTGGTGTAAGCAATTTCTAATTGTTTGGGTGCTAACTTCGCGACCGGTGGCAGCTCGCAGTTCTGCTTTTATTTTAGTAGCGTTCATTGTTGGGTCACGGGCAGATCTGATATAGCGCTTCTGAATTGCAGTAAGCACAGTTGGGCGACCACTGCGGGGTCGGTCAGCTAAATCTTCCATGCCCCGATACCTCTGCAACGTGGTCACCACGCAGGCTTGGGATACATTAACTCTGCGTGATATTTCCCTCGTGGAATAGCCTTCTCCACTTAAAGTTAGGATTCTGGCTCGTAAAACTTCTGTTAATCCTCTCGGCATCGTTACCAACTAAACTTGTTGTGAATAAATTGAAAATATCGTAATTTGCGACTAAGTCAGATTTCTGAATGGTAGCAAGCAAGGGTTGATAGTCTTTTCATATGAAAAAAACATTTGAATTACGAAATTGTTAATATTTAAATTTCATATTTTATTATTATTATTTTCTTGTAGTTGAATCTACTTATCTCGACATGAAGAATATGTCGGCGTATACAAAACTTGTTGTGAATAAATTGAAAATATCGTAATTTGCGACTAATTTATTATTATTATTATTATTATTATCATTAAATCAGGCAGGCAGTCGCTATACGACTGATAGTGCCTGTATCCCGTTATTTATAATAAGATTTCATTTCATTAATTTTTATTTGTTTTTTATGTTCGTCTAGTTTATTTTTGAATATGTTGATGTTCGGGGCTGAGACTACCTCTTCTGGTAGCTTATTCCATTCCTTAACAACTCTGTTCGCAAAGAAGTTTTTGTGAGGAAGATTATGTGAAAGGCAAGTTTCCAGTTTTAGGTGGTGGCCTCTTAGACGGGTGTTAGTATCCATCTTAAACATGGATTGAAAGTTTTGGATGTTGTAGTGCCCATTTAAGATTTTGTAAGTTTCAATAAGATCTCCTCGGTCTCTTCGCTCTTTAAGGGTGCTTAGTTTTAATGCTTCTAGTCGTCCATCTTTTGGTAGTCTCTTTAGTTGTCTTGGTATTTTGGTGAATCTACGCTGTACTTTCTCCAACAATTCAATGTCCTTGACAAAGTAAGGGCTCCAAACTTGAAAAGCATATTCTAGTATCGGTCTTATGTATGTCTTATGTATATTCAGCATCATATCCGGAGTAAGGATTCCAAAGGCTTTTCTTATTAAATAGACAAAACTATTTGCTCTCTTTGTGATTGCGGTGATGTGATCCTCCCACTTTAGGTTGTCTTTGATGATAACTCCCAGGTCAGTTTGTTCTTTCTTTTAAATATGGAATCAAAAATTAAAAAGTGATTTGTTTTATTCTTTCACAATAAAAAATATTACCACTTTTCCAAGTGATCACAAACTTTTTTTGATGTGTGTACAATCATCAGTAGACCTAATCACTCTAAACCTGTTAAGGGACCCTCCTCATATAATAATAAAGCCTTCTCAATCATCTTTTTAGTAGTAGAACACTCAGGCTACCAATAAATTTTATTGAAATTTCTAATTAAGTGCTTAGACAAGTAAATAAATTTTCGCGAAATTTATGTTACTTTAACGATGAAACCGTTGAATTTCTTTTTCGATCAATCTTCATATTCATTTTCTATTTTTCATTATGAGATATCAGAAACATCAGTACCTACCAGGCTATCAAATATTTGAACATTAAAAATATCTGGATAGTTAAAATATTCAGTATGATAAAAAATAATAAGCCCGACCAATTTCATTACCTTTATTACTGGAAATATTTCATTTATTTTCATACCTATTTGAATATTGACAATACTACGATCGATATTATATGTTATTACCCGACTACGGCAAAGCAAAATGAGGGTTATGATTTTAATTACCCGACTACGGCAAAGCAAAATGAGGGTTATGATTTTAACCGCTATGTATGTATGTATGTGGCATTAATTTCGTCTGTTCCCTCCTAACACCTAAACTACTTATCGTAACTTGACAAATGAGATATCATTAGAAACGTCTCAACACTCCGGTAGTTATAGGCTGTGTCATGTCACTATCAATTAAATATGGCGCCCACTAGAGCGCATATCATCTGTTGTCTGAGAAATCTGACTTACTGAATTGAGTAGCTTGAGTAGCAGTACCAAGATTGACGTAATACATATTGCATATTTATATGACATGCCTGTCAATAATGCTTGAACAAGATGTTGAATTCATGCATTTCACAAAGATATCAGATTATGACTTTGCGCATATAAATATGACATACCATGTTTTAGCAAGGTCTATCGAGTTAAATGAAAATATTTTTGAACAAGATGTTGAATTGATGTATTTCATAAACATATTACACAAAAACATTCTGTGTATAAATATGACATACCATTTAAGATGTTTTAGCAAGATCTATCGAGTGTTGATGCACGTAATATTTTGACAACCAGCGAGCCTTTAATGATCACAAAATAAATATAAGTAAATAAATATAAGAAATGGAAGAAAATGTATTCTGAGAAAGAATAAGGTTTTTTTTTTAATTAACAGCCAACGCAGTATAGGAAACGGAAAGGTAAAATCTGGTGACACAAAGGTTCATGGTAACGTGCCCAGCGCCGACACGGGGGGTTGGGGGGGTTTGCCCCCCTCAGAAAAAAAAGAAAGCAAACATGTGATTGTAAATCGAGACCAACTGCAACCGGCGACACGAAGGGTTAAGGTAGCTTGACTAGTGCCGATACGGGGAGTTGAAGGGGGCTTGCCCTACTCAGAGAGAAAAAAAAAGAAATCACCTGATTGCCAATCGACAACAGCTGCAACCGGCGATACAGCGTTTACGGAACCTTTCAAAATGGGCGGTGATGGTTCACGAACTATAAGAGTGTATTCTAGACAGAGTTGTTGTGGGTCTTGGAAAGTCACTTTAGGTGACAAGCCTACGTCGCCTCTAGGAGGTTGATGGTATATTTATTTGTTCCTTGGATAATAATAAATTGCTTAAAAAATCCTCATGATCCGAACTCTCTTGAAGAACTAGAAAGGTTGAGAATTCTTCCAATTATTTTTTTACAATAAGGCTTACTACCAATAAAATGTCCAATTTTGTGCGGTGATTATTAACTGAAAAGGTGAATGCACCATTTCAGTTAATAATCACCGCATGCGCTCCACAAATAATGTCCTGAAACGCGGTATCGAAGTGCTTCCGCCGATCGCTCCCGCTATACAACCTCCAAATATGTCCAGTAGGACCAGTCTTTTCCCTGGTCGCTACACCCGACCAAGCGGGCTACCTCTTTCCCTTTTCCGTCGTCACTCGGCCTACTGGCCTCATCATCCATCACTCCTCCAAAAATTCTAATTTCATAAGAATTTCTTTGCATAGACCGCTAGACTAGAAAGCCGCTAGGCTCAAGTGGGATTGGGCTGAACAAGTTTGTCGAATGCACTCGGAAAGGTGGGCCAAAATAGCCACTTATTATACTCAAGAAGAACGTCGCCGCAGAGGGAGACCTAGAAAGCGCTGGCGGGGTGACTTGGTCGAATATAACCCGAACTGGTCCGAAGCAGCCGCAGACCGGAAAGCCCAGAAAGAGGGAGGGGAGGCCTTTGACCAGCAGTGGGACAGTTTAGGCTAATATTGACGACCGATGTGACGCAGAAGGTTCTGGGTTCGATTCTCGGTGGGTCATTCACAAAGTGAAAAGGCACTTCCTTCAGCATATGCTACAATAGTAGTGTTTACATACTGCGTAGCATAAGTTTGTGATAATTGAAGTTCATTAAAATTACTTATATGGTGCACTTTTATCTGGATTTTATTGGAATATTGAATACGATATTTTTTTCATACCTACAATTCCAAAATAATTAAAATAAAAAGCAGTTCAAAAACTAACACCCGACTACAGAACAGAGTTATCGCGCTCTAAAAAGTAAGAAACAAGAAATTATAATTAACTTCTTATAACACAAATATTTATAGTTTACGAAATGTAACAAAAAATACAAAAGATATATGAATTAATATGAAATATAAATTTAGAGTGATATTTAGGTTATAGCCGTGGTCGTATGTCACCAACTGACTGTCCAACATTACAGTGACATACGACCACGGCTATAACCTAAATATCACTCTAAATTTATATTTAATATTAATTCATATATCTTTTGTATTTTTTGTTAAATTTCGTAGACTATAAATATTTGTGTTATAAGAAGCTAATTATAATTTCTTGTTTCTTACTTTTTAGAGCGCGATAACTCTCTTCTGTAGTCGGGTGTTAGTTTTTGAACTGCTTTTTATTTTAATTTAGTCGATTTTTCGGTTGTAATTTACCCATGTTAATTTTCTGGCAATAATGAACCAGTACTTCAGTCCAATTATCTACATACACAATTTTGCCAATTTTGCAAACGAGCTTCACAAGTGGGGAAAAGAGTGCATTTATTTCACTTAGTAAGTAGCCGGAAAGTAAGCGCCAACACCAGTCCTCACTACAGAAATAGGTTGAAGCAATCACGTTAATGAAAACAAGCCACGCTGCCGTCCTGTAAATATTCACGTTATATTCTACAAATAACGATACATACAGTAAGGAACAAATGCTTACGATGCATTTTATTCTCAATGAGAAGAATATGAATAGATAAACTGAACGTAACGTGAGGGGTACCTCAAGGTTCAAATTACCAATATAATTTGGATTTTGCAAGCACCACAATTTTTATGAAATTAAGGAATATTTTTTTATAGTCTTGATGTCAGTAGTCTCCAGTAACAGTTTGAACAAACTTCTCATGTAATTGTTTAACCGCAAAATTTATTATATTTCATGAAAAATGTTCTTTTGAGTTTACGATATCAATTACCATAATAACCAGGTGTCATTAGTTTGATGAGCATTTCAAGATTTTCAATCGTTTATTTCCAAGTAGATTCACAATGAATTCGTTTAGAAAGTCAGGAATTTACAATACTGTCACTAAATAAATGCATTAAGAAAAAACCCACACTTTCATAACAAAGTATTCGCTGCACTTTCGAACAATGTGTAGCTTAAACTTAACTAACACCACGCGATCCACTCCAAAGCTCTACTTACTTTTTGTGTCGAAGGAATAAAATGCTAATTTTTTCAATTGCTCTGAGTAAGTGCTGTTGGCTGTGATGACTTTGTTGTTTTTTATTGCTCTGAAGTCCAATTTTTCTTTTACTAAGTGAGATAGTGAGAATTCTTTGCTTTTGCCGTATTTCGTAGTTTGTTAGATAAACGAAAAATTCCACAAAAACCTTCGAAGCTTTTTCCTACGAAAGTGAATATAGAGGTCAATATTTAGGTAGAAAAACTGGTAGACATAATCGTCAAAAAAACTTCTTCTTCAGTCGGATCGACGACTTAAATATTTATATTTGACAAATTTGGTGTGTGATAAAAACGATGTATGGTGAAAAATTATGGCAATGTTCTAAATTTGAAAACACATAACGTACTTGCCGTTGGAGTCAATTTGTGTGGGACAACCAACTTTTTTAATTTTATGATAATTTCGCATTTCACAATGTTTGCCCCTGTTCTGGGCCGCACACTCACTGTTACATGGTAAACTAATACCAACATATAATAATGATAAGTACCTATAGAAGAATGAATGCAAAAATAAAACAATTGTTTTTAAAAAAATAAGCAAAATAAAGAAAAATTATGTGATTTTATAATAAACTTACAATATTCTTCTTGCTAATAATAAACTTTTTTCATGCTAACGCAGCTGAGAATACTTTGTGATACAACATGCGACGTCACGCCACAAGCCTTGTACTACATTGCATCTACACGCGGCATCATGACACGAAAAGAAAGTCGTTTACTACCACTGACACACGCATCTACTATCTGTTAATACGGTACAACCGTTCTTAATCAGACCATCCGGTTATATACTCCCCGCCATAAAGCTTATAATAAACCGGTCATAACATAAAGTAGCTCGCCCGCCCTACTTTGTGCCATAATTAATTTTATTAGGGAATCGCGTTTCACGTATATTTGTCGATAATTGAGTTGTTATTCTTAAAATTATTAGTACGAGGTTTTTGAGTGCCTTTTCGTGTGACTTTCCGTTCTCTTACTTTGTTAATATTCTTTTCATAATAAAACCTTTTTATTTTACACTTTATTTGAAAGAGAAAAAATGTATTTAGGTCATGGTCGCTTCTAACTTTCATAAATACTGTGAAAGACAGGCCTCCTTAAAAAAGGGGTCATTTTGTTGTGGGTTTGCCTTTGAGATTATTTATTCACCAGCTCTCAGTATTTTTTCAGTAAACAATATAATATTCTCGCTAGAGTCACTTAAAACGTATTTTTGAAAAGAAACAAGATTAATTACTTTTGTTACTACAAAATATCCGGTTTATAATGGATCAAAAAACGATTAAAATAAACCGTGACAGCTAAAATCTCTATAAAGTAGTTGACAAGATAGGTAAACGTTAACCTACATGATGATTTTAAAATTATTAAAATTTTTGTTCGATTACGCTTGGTATCAACAATATCTTTAAAACAAATAAGCAGAAAAGGAACTCAATTACAAACAGAACTTTAACACGGAATTAGCAAATTTTATGAGTTTCTTCTGAATTTAATGCCACGAAATGAATTTATTTTCGTATCACTTTATTAAAATTACAGGAATTCAGCGGCAGAGTTGGAAGACTAGTATCAATATTGACTAACCTGCGATGTTGAAGCTGCCTATTAGCAAAGTCCACAAAGACAGGACTCTGGTGGAGCCACGGGACTCCATCCCGCACAAAATACTGGTACACTTCACAAATAACTCTAAATCACATTTTCACCGGAACTCCTTACAATCTGCAACAAAGAGAAGTTAAATTGAAAATTTGTCGTTCCTATTTCAGAACAAAACCTATTCCTGATTTCTGCCTACGTCAATTACCTGTGTGTTGCTACATTTTCATGGACATTGGTTGGTCTTTGAAATTAAAATTACTTCCAAGAAATATGACAATAAAGTCTACCGTATCACACGATCGTTTGACAGACACTCAGGTTCCTTACTTTTGAAACGTGTAGGTAACTATTTTATGAAAATTGCAGCCAGTTGAAGTACGTTTGAATCAGAAAGTAATCCGGATAGCATTTCTGATTTTTAAGTAAAAATATTAAATGCTGTTTTATTTTTTTATTTTTTTTCATAATTTATTACATGTAATTTAAAATTGATTTGATGAGAAAAAAACTACACAAATAAATAACTCGATCGGGAGCGCAGAACAAGGGATAGAGAGGCACATGAGATAATTCTGTGAAAATAATTCAATTACACTTATATGCAATTTTTCATTGGATTTTTGTGACTTTATGTCGTAAAATTATTGTCTGTAAGCCGAGTATACAGGTAGGTAATCATCGTTTTTATTTGAAAATGCTGAACAAAAATTAAGCCAAATTTGTTTCAGAATCATTCAATAATTTCTCAATATTCAAACATCGGCTTAGTGAAGATTATAAGGCTTGCTTGCGATCAAGCCAAATTACGGACTTTGTAGACGTTGTCGAAGTACCGAAGTTTTAACCTTTTTCATGAATGTCACCTACAACACATTTATGTGCTAAATCTTAAGGTAACTTTATCTAGTGATACCTAGCCGTTCATTAATGAAAAAATAATAAATACCTTATTCTTTTACAGTTTAGCTGAGCCGTGAAGCAAATATTTTGTACCTAATCATAAAACTTTACAAATCGCAGACGTTTTATTCTCAAGGGAAACCGACTTTCAAGCAACGAGTACAACGCAAGCAAGATGTATTTAGGGACACGCTGTAAAGTTTATTGTATTATAACTATATATATGCTTGTTTAACTCAGCAATTTTCCTTAGAAGTAAAAATTTAGATAGCATTCTTGACAATCATATCAGACGGTCGGGCGTGTGTTATATGTTGACCTCCAGATTAAGACCGCCGTCTTACTAAAGATACTAATACCGTAGTTAGTATACTTTGCACAGACTAAGCCAAGTAAAAAACAAAGTACCTAAGTATTTAAAACTTCTCAGTAATAAAGTAAATTTCAAATTGTATTGATTACCTTCATAATCAACGTACGTAGTGGCAGTGAACGAATCGCGCCGGTCGGCGAAAGGAGCAAGTTAGCTTACCGCGCACACTCGGTAAAGTACCGGCGTATGTACCCATTGTATCTTTTTAATACTTAATAATATCCAGTCATTCATCTAGCTTGAAACATAAACACTTTAAACTCAACTGATCACGATATCGCTTTAGATATTAAAGTGCGAGTCTGACGCTACAAAAATATCTCAATGAAAGCAAACGAGCTCTAAAGGGAATCCCGACGACGACGTCGCGATCGGGAACATAGTCGGCAATTTAGTAAGACGGATGGTAGTTGTCAGCTGTTCTCCAGGAAATATTAAGATTGATGGCTTCTTGCTGTCTATTGACCCGCCACCCGACGATGCGCGTCTAATAAAGCCTTATGAAAGGAGATTCATTTTATTTTGGTCATTGTTTTAATAGCAGTAATGAATAAAGTTGATTAGTGCTAAGTCACGCTGCCTTTCCTGACGCGAGAAAGGAAATTAAATTTATGATGAACGGAGTAATAAACTTGTTCGTTTCTTAGCCTGCCCGATTCTAAGAAAGTCATGAATACCGCTTTTTTCTTTACGGTTTAGTTTATTATTTGATATAATCTCCTACGAGATAATGGTTCAAAGTATTAAATTCGCTCGTTTTAGGGTTACTAAGTTCCTTTTTTAATTGTGTATTTAAAGTACAAAAATAATAGTATTAAGTGCTTTTGTCTACGACGGAAGAAGTGCGGCACTTGATACTTCCTTATTGGCGGTTGTTCCGCAGGTCATTAATATTTTCATCACACCACTCCCCATCGTCTCCGCTAAGTGTGCCCAGGAGGCCGCAGTTGGGAAGACCAGCTTTTTCTTGAATTTTTAACATAGCTTTAATGTGTTAGTGTATGTCAAAAGTTAATGGCAAAGTACGTACGTTGTAGGTTAAGTAAAATAAGTGGTGTGGTAAGATAGCAAGTTTAATAGAACCACGAAAGCGCGACATAAGTGCACGAGTGGTGCAATAAAGCAGTAGTGCATTTTGTAAAATATTTATAAGCTGGAAAGACTGCCATACCATTCTATGACTCACCTTTCTTAACTGCTTATAATCAAAACTAATAAAATAATATATTCTCTCCAAAATTTCGTCTCTTACACCATACCTAAAATTTCTCCTGGCGGGACATCTCTGTGTAGGTGGTAATATATTTTGTAAGTAGGTAATGGTCTTGCTCGGAAAAGTCATGATTTCAGGGCTAAAAATGAGGTGCTTGGCATTTCAGTTGAGTTTTGAGTATGCATAAGTAGGTAATTCAAATATGACATTTGAAAGATTATGAAGTTTATTATTTCGAAATATTTCATCATTTAAATTTTCAAAAAAATTTAGTACAAATTGCTCTTTATGTTGTATTTTAACGTATTTTCTTATGTAACTTGGTTCATTAAGGACCTACCAATTTTGTTACTTTTTCTGCCAGATTTCTGGACGTTTCTGCACTTTATAGTTATAAAAAGGAATATCCTCAAAGTAAAAATCATTTAAAAGAAACTTAATGTTCATAAGTGACGATTGACCATAGTCATTAATGTTGCCCAGTCGTTATTGTATCCTCATCAAAAAAAATTATAGTCATTCGATATCAATCACAAAGCTATATCGATCCTGTCAGTCACTCTCATAATTAGCTTAACTTTGATTCCATATTGTTTCATGCATAAAATTGGATGCTCTAAATTTCGAATACGTTTTTACGTACTTAAACAACAGACTTACACTCCAGCATGAGCAAAAGTATGAATAAGTGAACGGAAGGGGGTAGCTCGAAGGCACTTGGAGAGCTCACTGCGCCTTAAAGTATTCAGGTAGACTGGTAGAGTTTTGTAAATTAAGTTGGTACTGACTTGCAAATTTGCTAGAGGGTTAGTAGGCACTTTGACTTTTGCTTTAAGTATGATGCTAAAGTGATTTATTAGCTGAAAAGAGTTTGAGATCACTTTCCTGACTTAATTTTAACAGAAATTAAAAATATTACGAAATTAGTTCAATAAAGATTACGCATGAAAAATATTTTACATATCTCATGCTCTGAAAATAGGTCATTACTGACAAAAAACACGACCTGTAAGTTCAACTTACAGGCGAGGTTTTAAAACTAAGCCTGTAAGTAATTTTAAATATGGAACTAGAAAAAGAGCCAATAGAATCGCGGCAATTAAAAAGTTAAAATCAATTTCTTCTTCTTTTTAATAGGAGTTGCATTCAATTAGTTGTATACGATTTTAAATTTCGAACTGGCCGCTACGAATTGTGTTGCTTGAACGCAGGAATTATATTTTTAATGTGTATTTTTATAACCTCAATAAATGAGTTTGTCGAATTATTACTCAATATTACAATGACAAAAGATAAAATGACTAATATCCCTACGATCAGAAAAATGTCTACTTTATGTTAGAATACTTTTCTTTCGTATTAATTCAATATTTTTCAATCATAGAAAAAAAAAGTTAAGTGGTGCAATTTGAATAGCAGACGATACAATCATCATTTATGGATCGTTTTCTTGTATTTATCGCTTTATTTTACTCTTTTTACATTCGATATGTAAAGCAGTATACGTACCACGGATGTAACATCAATAACAACCTCAGAAAGTTACCGCCCTCGCTCCGCTCGGGCGTTAAAAAACCTCGGTTGTTATTGATAGCTTACATACCTCAGTACGTAATCTACTATTGACATATCTGTGGAACTTGATTTTAAAAAGCAGTTTTAGATTATATTGATGGTATTTGATTTAAGAAATAAAATGAGTGTAGATATAAAAGGTTATAATAATAATGTTACCCCAGAGGTTTACTTACTATAAAAAAAAACGTATAAAGAAGCCGTCTTTCCATGATATATTTTTGTTTTTCTGGAATTAAATTATTCGTAGAAACTTATCTCATTCCATCACCTATTCAGGTCAGTCGTCTGAGAGGGGATTAACGAGTTATTTCTGTACACAAGGTGATATATGAAACTTAGTAAGAAAAAAGGATTTTCGCCGTCAGTAGGTACAAGTTCTTCAACAGCCGCAACACTTAATGTGCACAAAACCAAAACCAAACCAAAACCAAAACAAAAAGGTGGATTTGTGAGCAAATCATAAGGTTGACTTCACAGAAAATAAGTACTAGGGCTATTATTGGCTCTAAGCTTATACCAAAGTCTCCTTATCCCTTAGTATATACAGGGTGTAAGAGAGGGTGTAACGAAAACTTTGCAGACGTGCTAAGACCATGAAACTGAACAACTTTTTCTATGGGGGCTATGTTGGTAAGCATAAAAAAAATTCGACCTTCCATACAAACTTCCCGATCAGCTGACTGACTTTGTATGGAAACTCAAAATGTTTTTTCGTTTTTCAACATAGCTCCCATACAAAAAGTTGTTCAGTTTCATGGTCTGATCGCGCCTACAAAGTTTTTGTTACGCCGTCTCTTACACCCTGTTTATAAGGTACCTACTACGCTAATCCGGTACACACGTTTAGGTCACTATGGATACGTAGGTAAGCCATACATATCGATTATCTGATTGACGTGCTTATGTATTTTTACATTATTTTCTCTGAGGTCTTATAATACCGGCGGCTTAATTAATTATTTTTCCAATGCCTGCGTAACGCTGTTAGGTTCGACATCGAGTACACCTGTCAGATATCTGGGTCAGAAGTTCACGCTCCGCCTAGGGCGTTATTTTTACTCCATCGCGGGTTAGTTTTATATCTGGAAAACTTTTTAATGACTTTATGTTCGGAAGGTACGTTCAAAATGATCAAGTTTATTAATTAAATAATATGTTGAGAATATAATTTAATTAACACGCACAGACATGAGAAAATACCTACTTCTTTCTTTATTTTCATGTGGGACACCAAGTCATCCAACGACCCGATGAACCCTAGTGTGAGAATTTTTTAACCGCCCTCTACAAGTAGCAGGCTTCTGACATGGTAGTGTAACGACCGCCGTCTAAGTAATACCTACTGATTTGTGATAAAACAAGTCGGAAAGCCTAGATAAAATAGTATCGTATCTCTAAAATGTCTGACGCCCAAATTTTTTTCATAATAACTTTTAATCCTAAGAAGGATTTATTGACAAAAATATTTGGTAAAAAATTTTTTTTAGCAAACAAAAATAAAATTTTCTTTTTAGGTTATGGCCGTAAACAAAGATAAAGCAAGCCACATTTTCAGGTAAGTTTACTAAAGCCAGTGGACACTATACTAAATTTAATAGATAACAGCTGCCCGAAACTTTAAGCTCTTTTGCAGACAACTTACGTTGCTAAACGTACCAGAACATGGGAAGCTACCGACAAAACACTCAGCACGTTTTAGGACACCTACTTTCATGCAAGTGGAAAAATTCTTTATACGTAAAAACAAGTCGTTTATACAAGCTTTTATTTATTTTATCGACTAGGTCACATTTTTGCATCATTTTTTTTACACTAAGACGAAAAATACGTTTATTACTTTTGAGAAACGGATCAGAGTCAATTTCTGAATCTTCGTAATTCGGTTCCGTGCACGCATGTTTGTAACGGCTGGTCTGACTACACGTTTTGAAATTTTTATTACTCGATGATTTTATGGCCAAGGGTATGTGTGAATTAACTGAATCGATAAGTAAACTACAATGTGTGTTACGAGCATAATAAATGGCAGATTTTCGCATAAAACGAAAATGAACGTTTTAGAAATTGAGCTCCTGATAAACGCCACAGCCAGCCATGGTAGAATTGAATTCACTTTGATCATCTTCCTGCCCTTGTAAGTTCGACCGAAGTTGGTGCAACATGACTTGTATATAAAACCATAAATCACATTTTAGTTTACATCTAGCTTATTCTGCATTCAGTATTCAGCAACACCTAGGTGTACCGTATAGCCTGGCGTTTCCGTATAGAGGGTCGGCACTCGACAAACGAAAACACTTGTACTTATTAGCTTACAGCGTGTGTATGTGTAGGTAGGTCATTGTGAAAGCAGTGCCGTTCAACTAACTAGTTCGCAATAGAAAACCCGTTGAAAATTAAAAAGAAATTCCAGCAGTTTTATTAGGAAAACTCCATAATTATTCACATAAAATCCGAAAGAATTCACCCTCTTCTTATTGTCTCAGCGTTATTGAATGCAAATGCTGGAGCATCGCGAGTGCTAGCGAACTGCATTTCAAAGACAAATAATTGCATTGAAATATCTAGAGAGAATACGAAATTTAATGCGAACCCTGCAAAAATATCTATACATATAATAAAACAGTAACTGAACCAATTCTGTACATTGAATAGTTTAAAAAAAGGTTTTTTGTTTCTAATTCAGTTTAAGTTATAGATCTCAAAACGATGATTAAAAAATTTTTTGTCTGTTTGTCTGTTTGTATGTATGTTTGTTAGCGTTTCACGTAAAAACCACTGGACAGATTTCTACCAAATTTTGTACAATGGTAGCTTATTACTCGGGTCAACATTTAGGATACTTTTTACTTCGGGAAAATATCTCATTCCCACAGGAAAACACCATTACTGGTTCGGCGAAGCGAGATACAAATTTGTTCCGAAATAATTTTATAGATGCCGCGTACGAAGTGTATACTATAATAATAAAATAACAGTAAATAAACCAATTAATTATAGTCTAGCAAAAAGTTGCGAGTTGAACCCAAGTCCCACCCAAGCGTCGAAATGGCTTCGCACCTAACAAATGAATGATTTACAAATCGGTGGCAGTCCGGAGTTGCTACAGGTTGTTTTCCATTTACACAGGCAACTATCTCACTTGGTTCATAATAATCATACATAAAAGACCACCAATCATAAATAATGCCATTCATTGACAAAAATAGTAGAACCAGATTGTTAACAAAAAAAAATCATAAATGTCGCTGTTAGTTTTGTAAAACGGACGGAATGTTTCCTGCACAACTATATAAAGAGCCACTGGCAGGCGGCGTTAACCTTAAAGAAATATTTTTTTTGAATTGAGATAATATTGAATTTGTTGAATTATTATAACAAACATCTGCTATTCTTTACGGACTTCGATTTTGCTTACTGATTGGTTTTGAATTTAGATTTGAAATTAGTAGACGATGGCCAGATAAGACTTTCTGAGTTACTGGGTACAGTTGTAGCCTCAGAAGAGGAACTAATACAGTCTGTATTTGGCCAACTTCAAACCATATTAGACCATGAAAATTCTTGGTTATGTGAACGCGCCATACTGACCCCAAAGAATAAGCAAGTGGCTGCCATTAATGACAAAATCTTAGCGCAAATTATTGGAGATGAAGTGGTATACACATCTTTTAACAATGTTGTTGACCAGGACGACGCGACAAATTACCCAATCGAATTTCTAAATTAACTTTCGGCAAGTGGTCTACCAGCTCACGAGATCAAGCTTAAAGTCGGTGTTCCAATAATGCTTCTTCGGAATCTCACCCCACCGAAATTATGCAACGGAATCGGACTAAAAGTGCGTGCTTTACAGAGTAATTTAATCGAAGCAGAGATTTTGACTGGCTGTGGCGCCGGTGAATCTGTATTTATACCGCGTATTCCACTCATCCCCAATAATATCCCATTTCAGTTCAAGCGCACACAATTCCCTGTGGCTACTTGCTTTGCTATGACGATAAATAAGTCACAGGGACAAACGCTGAAAGCTGCTGGAGTGGACCTGAGAACAAGTTGTTTTTCCCACGGCCAGCTGTACGTGGCTTTTTCGCGGGTTACTATTTTTTTTTTTTTTTTGTGATGGACTTTACGTTTTCGGCCCCGGGGCCATCAAAACTACGCCTGTCGGCTTGGTGGGGAGCACGTGCTCACCCGGAAATATTTTGATTGGTTGTTCAAACAACCAGCCCAATCACGCCCTTGGGGCGAGACTGGGCTAAGGAGTTGTTCTGGGAAGAACTGATCGGACTGAGCAGGTTACTAGCGCTGCAGGCCTATTTATATTAACCGCTGAGAGAAAAACAGCGAATGTAGTGTACAAAGAAATGTTGTAAACTTAATAAATATCGTACATAAATAAACTGTAGATACATTTGAACTTTGTACATAAAATGTAAAATAATAAAATGTATAATAAATAATATTATTTGTAGAAATAGCTGTAACATGCCTGTAAAGTAAAGTGTAAATAAAATGTGTTAGGTAGGCATATTTCATTTTGTAAACTCTTGCCTCTAATTTTGCTTTAATCAAAATGAATTCAGACCTAAGGTCAAAGGCCTGTCTAAAGTAGGTACATAGACATAGACACCTACCAACATAAAAATAATAAGTTAGCGAAACGAAGTTCGCGGGCACCAGCTAGTCTGGAAATATATTTTCAATAGACCGTTTAATGGTGGTAAAAATAATACGTAGAAACTGTCGCGCTCGACCTCTTTCTGCGTGTAGACCACATCATAAATTTGTTTTAAGTATTCAAAATCTATATTTTATGAGTAGTTCCCATAAATGACATATAGTTGACATAAATATCTAGTAAACATATGCCTGAGTGTATAGATTTAAAGTTGCTTTTTATTAAAATGCTTACAAGGACTCCGATTCATACCACTATTACAGCTAGCTAGGTACTCTTCAGAAGTTATCTGGGCGTTACAAGATAATAAAACATACCAACGTATGCATATAGGCGCGTGACTAATTTATCTTGGAAAAAAACGATTCATCTGAAGAAGAGATAGTTTCGATTATAAAAAACGTAAAGAGAATGGCCAGTGGTTATTGTAGTCACAATATTTTTAACTATTATCAATCTTTAGAAAACATTACATAGATTATTTATCTAATGACCATTTATTTATGCTTTATTTGAGATCTTAAACCCTTGATTAGTTCTAGAATACGTAAATCACTGATCTGACTTAACCTATTCGATTAGGTCTTTATCAACTAACCCTTTCAAGTTTTAGGTTTTGAACCGCACTTAAAACCTAACTAAATTGGATACAAAGAGACAAGGGCAAGATTAACCAGCTTATAAGCACGTCTGATCCGGGACCACTACTCGATGGGTGCAAACAAAAGGTCGTAAGTCGTATCTATAAAACACCAACTTTACACCAGCGCCAAAAAACTGATAAAAAAAATCTCAAAAAATTACAACTCGATAACTATGCGTCATAAAGATATTATTATTCAAAACATGTTTATTGATTTATTAGTATCCTCAATTAGTAATAACAATTTTCAATTTAGTGACGATTCGGATTAACACGATTAGGACAAAATAGCGTTTTTGCTACTTTCAGTTTTCAATTTACTGACCGCAAAAAGGTCGTAAATGGAACGTAAACGAACGTCGTAACATATTTAACGAATTCACATATGAACTAAGGACCGTTTACCGAATTCTTAAATTTAAACTTTGCTTTCGTCAAAATATAAAAAATATTATTATTTTTTATAGAAATTAATTTTGTAGCTTATTTTTAGAATACTTTTATAACACTAATCATCTTATGAAATCGCAAAAATATTCTCTTGGGGTTTACGTAAAAAGGAAATTTCATTTGCAAAGTAAAATTTATCTAAATGGACACCTGCATAAAAATACATTGAAGAGAACCTTTTCTCAGATAGCAAACACAGCTCCCCATTCTTTCACTCAGATTATCTCAACGTCGAATCTCTTTATGGGTGACTGCTATCTATGCATTTAATCCACTTCTTTTTATCTTAAGACAAGGAAAAGCCAGAAAAAGTTTGTGTCCTTTGTCCGATACCCTTGATAACAGCGTGACCTTTTCGTCTTTTACTTTTATTAAAACAAAAAATACACCTGTGTTAGTCGTCAGTGCCTTCAGACACAATTGTGGAGATTTCATTAAATCCAATGGAGGGTGTGTAATTGGACTTTTTATCTTTCATTTTCTCTTCAAAGGACTTGATGACTTATTCGTCTTCGCCCAGACGTGGAATGAACATGAGTAGTGATTGTGATTTGCCAATGAATACAATCAGGAGAATATTAATTTTCTAGGTAAGCATATACAAAATTTAATAAACGTTATTCATTTGCTGGGAAAATTTATAGCTGACTTATTTTGTTGGAATCCCAAAGAAAGATGTGACAAATATTTTATTAAATTTAAAAAGTTAAGTGTACGAACACTACGAATATGACATTAAAGTTTTTCTGCCCACTAATATGACAAATATTTTGTTCGCATTGAAAATTTTATGACTGCACCTGTGCCGGATTTTATGGAATTTGAACCTCAATTTAGTTAAAGAACAAGGAAACCATAATTCTGAATATATGTCTGGAATATTCTGTTTTGAAACTAAATAGTTACCTAGGATTTGCAATGCGTTTAAGCCGCTTTAGCTGAACTCCTAATCTCACAACACTTCGCATGGAACGTTCCGAAATTAAAAGCCGGCGGCGGCGTGGGTAAGCGGAATTTCCTCTTGAAAATCATATTTAATGACTTAGCGTAATTCGTGAGAAATAAACGCTAACCTTGTGAGTACCTACGTGAACATGAACAATGAACCAACAATTAATTTTGCCTACAAACGTCGAGCAGTGGAATTTCGACAGTGGATATGATGCCTTTGACGAACTTTGTATTAGGCTTTGTAACGCATTTAAACGCATAGAGCTTGCAGGCAACAGGTATTTGATGCATGAAAAATTATATTTTTTTTTTTTTTACGTAGCCTGTTTGGTGTCCCACTGCAAGGATATTAAGTTATAGTGTTATATTATCTAATACATATTCCTAACACTGAAATACAAGTAATACTACTAACTTAATTACATCCATCAACTTAAATTAATAAAATAAACTAGGTGCAGACCATCGAAGTCGTTTAAAAAGTTGAATTTCATGTTTAGGTTTAAGTTTCAACAAATTTAATCGATTGAAATTTTATTTTAATCAGTTCAACCTAGACCTATGTTATAATTTTTGATGTAACTAAATTAAATACCGCGTATTCAGTAGAATTTAATTTAACATAAAGCAATTATTAATCGACAAATGTATTGAAACAAATTACCTATTGGATTCCCAACAATGAATTTATTGTAGTTCCGTGATTTATCAATAATCTGAATGGAGTTTTTCAGATAAAATATATAGTATAGACTACAGAGGTAAACCATAATATGTGTCACACACACGAGTCACACATGACGTGTTGGATTCGCATTTTTGTGTGATGGAATGATATTTTATTCGGTTATTTAAAATCCATCACTTAAAGAGTGCTTAATTAAGAAACAACTTTACCAATAATGAAGTTCAAAAATACAGTACTATAACAGATAAATAAGATTTGTAAAATTATTTCAATTCGCCCAATTCATCGCTCCATTGAATAATTTCAAACATTAATTTTAACTTTTAACTTTCTGAACTTGACAGTATGATAATGCACAAACAAGTACACAATCTATTTATATATAAAAAGATTTTTTTTTCTTTAACCCATCAAAAGCGTTCTGTAAAAAACTGGCCAAGTCTCGGTGGAGGTGCTTGACTAACTCTAAAAAGTCATGAAATCAAAACCAAGTTGTGCGAAGTCTGAAGTTCTACTGCGATTTCTTTATCTTTATAGTTAATGTTGTGTGACTTGGCCGTTGATCATTCTTTATACTGTAGTGGGTACAAGTCGATTTTGCTTACGTGTAGTGTTGTAAATACTCATGTTTATTGTATCTTTTCAACGGCCAAGTCTCACAAAATTAATTAAATAAGAAAGAAATCACGGTGAGGATAATAAAGAACCTCAGACTTGGTATGACTTAGTCTAGATTTTACTAATTTTTTGATAAGCAAGCGGCGTAAACTACTGTAACTTTGCCACATTATAAAGTTATCGAAAAAACAAATCATTACCGCGTTTTAAAATACAGTTAGCGCTATATATCGAAATGGTCCCCGTAAAGGATGGTACGGCAGTGTTTGCTTTATGGTTGACTTTGGCTGTACACTGCTGTGCTCCCAATCAATTTCTTTAAGAATGTATAATTTTTGATAGGATAAATGGTTAAGTATTTACCAAGACACTTATAAAGAAAACGTAAATGTGTGCTTATGCGTGATAATCTTCTATACTCTCGTTTGCCAGCACTCCATTAGACGCAATGCAAAATAAAAGTACGCACCGAAAAAAATCGGCAGGCATTTTGTGATTCATTGCTGGTTTATATCTCTTGGTACCTACCTACTTACTTTTTTTTGGAAAGTGAAATAAGTAGTTGTTGGCTACCGAGTTCTTCTTTTTCTTCTTCTTTCGTGTCGTAAAAACAGAGTTAGCTAAAAAATACGTACACGATTTAATAAAAGTATTCTGGGTTTAAATAAACTGTACTTTTTAAAACGGCGCAAAATTAGTATTAGTATCTTAGTATTTTGACTTTGTTTAAGGCTCAATTATTTTAATTGTTTTAAACTAATTCTCAAGAAAAATCCTCTTTTTTAAATTAAAAAAAAAGTGATAATTACTAACAGGTTTTTTTTAGCTGAAGTGGTAAAGTTGTTGTCAGTTAAGAAAATACATGTGTGAATATACATGTGAGACTGTTAAGAATATTGAAATATCTCGTAAAATATAAAATAGTATGGATGAAATGTCAAAAAAAGAAACTTTCAGGTATTTAACTCCAAATTCCAGTAGGAGAAACTGGTATAAAATAGAGCTAGCAATGAATAAAAAACTGTAACGGTTGGGCCGCCGTTGTCAGAACTGTTTGCCGTACAGACGTTCAGGTTACCGTGATGGATATGTGAAGCAAATTGCTAGTCGCGCGCAGACACGAGTTTTTGCCGAGCAAACCATTTTTATTGTTCGTCTTTGTATATTTCTTCGTTCGAAATCGAAGCGATCACGTTCAGGTTGTCTTATTATAAGTAATCGATACTTTCACTGCGCTATGTCGTCAAACTAAACCTGTTTTGTATTGAATTTGCTTTAAAATAGTTAGATACTTGAACTGATGTAAGTACATTAAATGGAGTGCCACCATTGACAGTAATTTAACAAATGGATCGTAACAATAGGTACATAAAATAAGCTTAACAAGTGAGAGGCAACAAATTTTCGTAACTTGAACAATAAAATACAAACAACACCTGAAATCCGACCCATAAAATCAGAGCAACAACAAAGAACCACAAATCCGTCCCAATCTTTCACGTAAACTAGTTTCTCACAGGAATTGCTCGCCCCATTTTTCACTGTAACTTATTCATAGCCGCATAACGGCACAAATAAAACTGTACAGTTGTAAGAGCTTACAATATGCAAGAAACATGAGCTTGGCTAAAACAAATGCGCTGTCAACAACAGGTGCGTTTGTAGAAATGTTTCTTACTGGTGTTACCTTGCCTAGCAAAGTGTTCGCAATATTTACATACCTAATAAATTTTACGAGTTAATTGACTCACCTGCGCTTGAGCCTACGTTTCTCACAATATGAGAGCTTGCAGTTAATTAGTTCGGCTTCCGAATTTGAATCGCTGATTTTACTTTCATAATTTTCCATATAATTAACATGCCGAATATATTTACTTTAAGAATTCGAATCTTCGTTAATACCGAAGCTAAGATCAACCTCAAGATGTTTCGGCAAAGGTCCTACACGCAACGAGGACTTGTTATCCGGTCCCGGTATTTTCCTCACAATAGCTGTGTTCGGTTGCTCACGCAAAGACAAATGGGGATGTCAACCACAGCGTCGCTCGTTGACGAGCGAAAATTGCTTTGATTTTCTAACAAAATCGTCGAGAAACAGTTGTCGCTTTTATATTGAGATTGTTGAGGTTAAAGACGTTTAGTTTGGTCCGTCTGTAGGCAGGTAAGGCTGACAATATCGGATTTGCGTTGTAAACGTCTGTTTGCGACTCTTTTGATTTTTTTCTTGTAATCGTAGGTTCGTAGACGGAATACAATTGAAATCTGCTGTGATTAAGAAACCTAGATTAAAGTCAGTCAACTACCTAATATAATGTCAAGTCTAAAGTTTTCCCTATACAAATCAATCCGTCAAGACTACATATTATTCCCAAATGAATTCCCGTTTTGACACCGCTCTTCTTTTAGTCTGTTATTTGTCTGCTTCCGGTATTATTACGCGCCTGTATTCGACTTGAATTTGCGGCGGCTGCATAAATTTATTCAACGCAAAAGCTCTGTGCCCGCCAAAACGTACAAAACGTTTATGCGAAATGAGTGAGGCTACAAATTTTGCTTTGTTAGGCCTAGGTTGTGCCTAGAACAAAATTTGCGTAATTTTATGAGATTGCTTAGTCAAAAAAGGTAGGTTCTTTTTCAGATATTCAAATTTAGTATCTAGCTACTATTTATGTTTCTATTAAAGAAACCACAATTGAAAAAAAAATTCGCGTAATAGTCAAAGTTCAAGTGCAAGTGAGATTGTATTATATTATATCTACAAATTTATGTCTGAATAAAAACTTATGAAACGTCTATAAAAATATTTCAGTGTTGAATTTATATTTAGCGCAAAAATGCATTAATTTACATTATAAATGAATAATTCTATGTTAGTATCAAATACAAGATCTTTTTTGTTACAAACTTAGCTTTATATTATAGAATATCCAAGAGCACTTGGAAAAGCACCTATGCTTGCATTTGACATTCGAAAGGTGAATTGTTGCAGAAAATTAGGTCAAGAAAATCGATTTTGTTTTAAAACTCAAACGTAAGAGCGAACTTGGAGTATAGTGGAGCTAGTCTTGCAAGATGTGCAAGGTACATTAAGCAGTTTTGAACTAAAGTGGAACTTAGAAACTAAAACTAGTTTAAGAGTACAGTAGGGAGTAGTTAGCGAGACAAAAGTAAATGCATGTTTTTTGGCTTTTATTACAGAATGGTTTTACGACTACGCTTATAGTTAGGGTATTACATTGCAGAAAACTAGGCACTAGGTCTAGGTCCCATAGTAAAATCTGACAAGGAACTACAAAGCATCTATAGCATCTTTACTATGGATACATAAAGAAACACATGTTGTTTTATAAAAATAGAATAGTTTTCGCCTAAGTAGGTAATCACGCTCTGCCTATTCCGTCAGGGATAAAAGCGTGATTCATGTGTATATATTAAAACACTACAATAAAAATATTGTAGTGTTATGGCCGATAAAATGACATTTTTCGCTAGGTATCGATTTTATTAACGTTTTGGTGGCTACAAATTAGTTAGCTTTTCTATTCCAGCATAAGCCACATGCTGTTTTCCATAAAGTTACCAATGGAACACTAAATAGAGAAATGAAAGTTTTCATTCGTTTCAATAGTCTTTTTCTATGGATTCAATGTAGGCGATAGGTGGCGCTGTCGGTAGTAAATCACATTGCCGGAGGTGCGCCGCGAAACCGTGCAAAAGGAACACCAGATAAATTATGAGTAGTAACCCTCGATTCGATATCGGAGTGATTAAACCAAGTTGGTACCGGGACCAATTTGATTATAATCCACTAAGATTATTAAGATTATGTAATGAACTATATTTGTAGAAAATTCTTGTTTTATTTTGTAATATTACTCTTATAGTTGTACTTATCTGTTCGTAAAGATTATTCTAGGTTTTTCCTACGAATCTAACGCCATTGTTCAGCTTTACGTAACCCAAAATGTAATGTTTCATTATGGATTTTAACGAGGTCAGTCCAATCATAGTAGTGAAAACAAACCATGCAAACCTCCTCCTGAATATTCAACAGCGACTATTAGCAGCAGCTATTTTCTTAACACCGCACCACAGAACTAACTAACTTATAGATTATGCATTTCTATAATTTTTCTAAGCTGGTTATAGACTCAGGTGTAGGTACTTCTATTATGAGGAAACTTCAATGATTAAGAATATCACGCAAGCTGTCAATAAATCAATCAAATCAATATCAAACCAAATATACTGCGCAGCTGCGTCAAAATAACGCATCCGTAACGTATCTGTCAAAATAACGCAGTTACATCGACAGACGTGGAGTGGTTTTATTATGGAAATTTACGTTTTTAGTATGAATCTGACAGACCGCTGCGTGGATTCGTTATTTAAACGCTCCATTGCTCGTTAAGTGTGAAAAAGGCCTTATACGTAGACAGGTCTGGAAATTCCAAGGTGATTCTAATTCATAATAAATTAATCTTTACAATGAATTTCATTAGTTCTACCAACTAGTTATTGATTATTGAAGATTCTTTGTTGGAATATTTAATTAAGATGTCCTATAACTTTTATCTTAACTTTTTTCCGAAAAGTCAACTTTGGAATCGTGCAGTGCAGGTGCATCTTGGGTCTATATCAAACCTTGTATGATGTACAAGGAAACCTGGAAACAGCTGCAATCACCATTGGTTGCATGGTAGAAGAAATAGATGTTCAAAAGTGCCTACGTCGTTTGTTTTACCAGTAGTAGTTATAATGGCCTCCATTACAAATTGCTCCCAGACACCAATTTGTGGCACTTCCTCGGCACCAAAATTAAATATTCTGTACCAATTTAGTTTCTACTGGTCTTTGTGTTACCTATTCTGTGGTCAGCGTCTCTCAGCTGCTACCCAGGTTCGCTGCAATTACCGCTGGGTATACAATTACTGTTATTTTCCGCATAACTAATATCCCCAGTCCTTACAGCCACGTAGCGCCTAACGGACGGTTCCGGTTATTTGGAAGGGGAAGTGAGTAATTTTCAGTTTTGTTTGTTTATTATTCATGATCGAGAAACAAAACGCTGGTTTCTTTGCAACGTTTGAAATCGAACAGAATGTACATTTAACTACATTTTTCGGTTGGATTAATAAGCGATTGTGTTAGGTATACGGCAAAATCTACAAAATATCACTTTTTGTTATTAGAGCTTAATCAGGACACAAAAAATATGGGATCTACTATCATGACTTTTATTGGCACATTTTGAGTGTAATGGCGTGGTGTTTACCTACTCAAGGAACGTGGTGTTCTTTATGTATGCGTCTAACATGGTAGCAAGCGTCTGACAAGGTTGTGTAACTGCCGTCTAAGTCATCACAGACAGCTACTATGACAAAGCACTAGACATTTCAATTCAGTCTATTATAAAGCTGATAAAGGGAAGGGGAGAGCGGGTTGGGATGCGTTATTGAAAAATTCAAACAATCACAAAATTATTTACTTAAAAATGGAACAATGTTTGCCCAAAGTGTTTGTTACAGGTAAATTTGATTTTCAACAAGCTGCATGAAAACAACAATTATTTTAATTCTGTATAGTACTCGTAATTGATTCAATTTATCATTATACCTATTATACGTTTTTTGGTATCTCCATCAAATCAAATGGCCTACTCATTCGATTTTCGATTTGATTAATAGTTAATTATCTATTATAATATTGTAATAGAATTACTGTTTGTCCTCCCCTAACTGCACAATTTCACCACGTGTATGGTTTAATTGCCATAATGATTTGCAGAAACTTGAAACTAGACGAATTCCGGCGCTACAAATAGAGGTAGGCAGTTAATAAAATAAATAAATATCACATACATTCAAACAAAAGTAACATATTATGATTACTTTATTTATGAGAGCGGCTGGTAGCAACTGGATGGCGAAAGAGAGATATCGTTCATTGTGGCGTCCCTTGGGGCAAGCCTATGTCCAGCAGTGGACCGCTGTACGCTAATGTGATGATGTGGTGACTTTATTTATGAGCTTCAGGTTAGACAAAGACTTCATATTTGTAATTAAAAGCCATGTGACAATATTAATGAAATATTTTCTTAGTAAACCTCGCTCTCTTTTTGTGTGGGTCATCGAGTCGCCCAACAAAACAATGAACCCTAGTGCCAGGCTTCTGACATGGTTGTATGCAAAGTACAAAAAGTCGCCATACAGCGATAAAACTCATACAATACACAAAAGAATCAATGGGAAACCATAACGGTTTTATAAATAAAATAATACAATATCTGCGACACTAAATTCACGTGAAACTTTTGTGAAACAAGAGAGAAAAATAAAATTTATGTCGTTAGGGCAGCTTCCTGCAATAAATCAGTACTGGAGGCACCACGGCAAAACCTCATTCACGATAGAAGCTTATTCACTTGTCCAACTTCAATTTTCTAATGTATTAATCTGAAGTATGAAGTAAATCTAGTTATGTACGATGTATGCTCACTTCCAACCACAAAATACGTTGGCGTCATAAAAAGAACATGTAGAGGAGCTACTCATATTTTCCTTGTTCATTATAGAAACAAAAAACAAATCTTGGAAATTGTGTCGCAAAAACGCATTACTGGAAGCTGAAAAATGCTTTATTAGCATATAGAGGAAGCAGTCGTAATAAAAATAATGCACAGAGAAACGCTGCTCGCACGTTTACGTCCAACACCATTTTTCTTTCAACATTTTCCGTGCTCATGCAAATTCGTACTGAATAAACCGAAAAAACCTTTCATAAAATCTGAATTCTAATGTTTATCTTTGTATTTTGTTATGCAGTATATTTTCATTAAATAGGTACGTGTTTTCAAATAAAAATGATGAAATTGTGCCCAGTCGCGGCTCGAATTTTCGAGGTACGCGGGGGCCCCGTAAACTTTTATTAATAAAATAATAAGTAAATGTAGGCGCTGAAATGGCTCCAAACATCCGTCGGTGAGGGAATAATAAAAAACCAGCCAAGCGTGGTACTCAGTTGTTACACTGAGGGTTTCGAATCTTTTTAATAAGTAATCTTAACTGAAAGACAGCATCACGTTTACATTCAGCATTTTTTAAAACAGTCTCATAATGCCATGTACTGCTTTTATTCCTTAATAAATTGCCTTCTGATGTCGGCTTAGAATAGCATCACCCCACACCCTTCTCGCTGGTGTCGTAAGAGGCGACTAAAGGACTCGAGAGTATTGGTGTATTACAATTTTTAGGCGACAGGCTGACAACCTGTCACTATAGAATATACACAATATGTTTTCTGAAACAACCTATGTAGGTAAACAATATTCAAAAATGTCAGACGTGGCGGTAGCGACCGTATTTTACGGCCTTTAACGCTCTGCCTACCCCGCAGTGGATAAAGACGTGATAGGTATGTATGCATAATGTAAATTGAGTAACTAATTTCTGAAAATCCTTAGGAGTTTGAAGCTATTTAATCTCGATTACATGCGTGTTCCAAAAGTAAGCGGGTGTAGATGTGTGTGTGGCACAGCGATACATTTGTTCAGACGCTCTCATCAATGCATGATTTATAAAAATCATAGGTCGCAATCATTTCCACGTTGATGGAGTCCTATGACAATTTTTATTTTCCAAGGAACCCTAAAATGTAACAGAAATTGATGAGGCCTGTGCCCAGGCGCCCCGTAGAGTTAAATCTTTGGCCAAATATCAGCACTGAGTTTAGAATAAAGCTTTTGCGTTGCAAAATCGACTTTATCGTGACATAATTTAGTTTGTAATGGTTAAACGTATTGTCTATATCTGTCTGTATTTTATAAGCCACACGTTTAAAAAGCAAAAGCATTTGCTTGCAAATAAATATTTAGAATTTCACAATTTTTTTTGGTAAGTACAATAGTTGTATTTGATACCTAGGATATTGCATAAAGGTAATCAATAAAGTAAGGTAACTAATGCGATGTGAGATTCAGAGAGAGACGAAAAAATCGTCATGATAAAAATTGGAGTTTTTGTCAAATTATTTTATCAATACAAAGTAAGTTTTTTTTACGTTCCTATGTCTATAATATGTCTATTTATGAATCACGTTAACGGAATTTAATGCGTTTTTTTCCAAATGTCATTCGGTTACTGTTAAGCCGTAGGTCCCGGTTTCTGTCTATGACTGCTTAGACGGTGGTCGTTACTCAACAATGTCAGTGGCCGGGTACTTGTAGAAGGCGGTTAAAAAAAATCTGACCCTAGGGTCTGTTGGGTCGTTGGACGACTCGGTGTCTCACACGAAAAGAAAGAAGAAGAGAGATGTATAATAGGTAAGATAGGCTTATAAGCTGGAAAAATAGGCATTCATTTTTAAATTTTGTATAGAATCACATTGAAAGTCGAAAGGACATACAAAGTGGTTTCTACTTACAAATACTGTTCGCAGAGTTTTTTTAGGATAATTATAATGTACGTAATATATACTAACCGGGCAGCGCACCCTGATTGTTCAAATGTCATGGGTCCAGCTGAAAATCAGCGCTGCAGCTTTAAGCTACAGCATATGCTGAGCTGGATTCCTTTTCGGTCTCAGTCAGAAATGTATTTGTACTTGATTGATACTGAATAAATATTTTTTCTTTCTTTCTTTCTTACTTTTAGTTAATCCTTTGAAACTGGATCGGTATAAGTAGCAAGCATGATATAACTACTACTGATGAGAAAATCTTGGAAAACATATATTTTTTTATGACAAATATTATAAGATATATTGTAATGAGAACCTACCTACATAAATCCTAAGGCACGATAAAACCTTAAAAGCTCTCTGTAGCCCATAAAACGTTGTTATAAAAAATACTTGTTGCAATATTTTAACCACAGAACGGGTTAAAAGCTTTAAGCAGAAGTAATCCCTTGTAAAACATATTTTTAGTTCGTATCGTATAGCGTAGCGTAATGTAAGCTACTTAGATTTTTTGTAAGGGTCCTGTCAGCAGTACCTTGAGTTACTTATTTAACCTGTAAGACTTCTGTCTTTTCATTGTCTAGTACTTGTTTTTAATTATCTGTTTGAAAAACTAGTTTCAACTGATCGCTGAAGGGAACTAGAAATGTTGCTGTGCTGATAATATATAAGTATCTGCAAAGTTCACGGCATCTTTATATCAGACAAGTAGACCACCAAATAAACAAAACACTCATCATCATCAAAACACATTATTCAGTGCGAGAATTTGGAATTGTTTTAATATGACTTCGAAGATTATCCGTATGAACTGCCATAATATTCGATAACTTCTTAAATTCAGGTGTTTAGAAACAAACATGAATGTTCGCAGCTCCTTCAAGAGAAATTACCTAGCCGAAGTTTAAATTGTATGATGAATATGGTCACATGGTTAGGACACATATTTTATAAGTACAAAACTAGTTTAATTCTTTCAGTTAACTAGTGTTTTGTTTATCCTTTTTTATTTTTTGTCACAAAAGAAGTCACCAGAAGATCAACTCAGCATTTTTCCTCTTTTCGTGTGGGACACCGAGTCGTCCAAATACAGAATAATCAAATGTCATTTTAATTCCCCTTTGAGCGCTGCCCGTTATTTTGTTAACTTGAAACAAAACAAAAAACAGCGAAAAGTTTATTAGGTATAAAACGCTGCAAAAACTCCGGCCTATTATTAAAATTCTCGTTGCCGACGTTCACTCATAACAATATTTTCGGGCCAGCAAGCTGAAAAGAAAAACTGCCTTTAAAATGGATTAGGCATATTTTATGGTAATATTAAGACGTACTAACGGTGCAAGAATTTACAACTCCTTAATCATCGGTCAAACATGGCTGCTGAAAATATTATTTTATTAGGTTTTAAAAACTTTGGACCCTGAATAGATCATTGTTTTTGCTTCACAGATTAAAGGGTATTGCTTCAACGATATATCTCCACATAAAGACGTAAAGTACTTACTTAAACCACTCGAGCAATATTTCTGCACATTTCAATAATTCCAAAGACACGCTATCTCGATGTCTACGAGACCCGACGTGTGTGTGACGTATAGTAATGACATTTCGCTCTAAGATCCTCCGAGATCGAGGACCACTCAAACCTCTCGACTTACACGTTTTGACTCCGTGCCCGAGCACGCTCTCATGGCTTCTACCGAAGAAATTTAATCTGTTAGGGACGAGGCAAGAAGTAATCGGATATAAGGTTTTTGTTCGATTTTTGGAGTTCCGCCCTTGAGAGGTCTTGTTGCGCTCCAGTAAGCTTACCAAGTTAACATATGGAATTTTTCTTAGAAAAAATAATATTTTTCGGTAAGGTTTTGCTGATATTATATCAACTTTTACTGTTAAAGGAGAATGCCCAATGCCCATACATATATGGGCCTATGGGTTAACTATGTGTCTTGGGTAAAAAAAATAAATGAACGCAATTTTTTATATCGTCAATTTAAATTAAAGATAGCAACATTAATCATTATTGTCGCACAAAACAGGGAAACTTATAAATTTTCAAAATCTACCGTTATCTATTTTAAACAAAGAGTTTACTGTGGTGTGAACCTTTTTTACACTGCTTGCCGAAGATAAAGAATTTAGAACGAAATACAGGCATACTTTTTTCATTTCAATAACTTCAGAACAACAACTTAAATGTTTAACTACTTTGAAAGTAATAATCGAACCTATTCTGATTAAAGTGATTAAAATATCTTCTGTTCTAAAATGTTAATCAATAATTTAACTATAATAGTATAATTTTGGCTTTGATGCGAGGCCCGCAAGTGATGACAAAAGACTGAAGAAAAACAGAACAAGCATTCAAACAAGCCTGGGCATGATATTTTTTTATTATTATTACAATCGTATCATATCGTACTTAGTATTAAGTACTAGCAAAAAAATTCAAGAGTTTCAAGTTTTACTTCACTGCATTCATTTACGTCATAGATAAACGTTCTTAAATTTTGGTATTGATCTGTTCATTTGGAGCAATAGTTCCCTAAGGAACCAAAGATTCCATCCTTGTTTAAACGGTTTAGTTTTTCGGGGGTCTCTTTTGTGGGATAGGCTATTTGGTACACGCGTCATCATCATCATCATCATTAACAGCCTATTGTAGTCCACTGCTGGACATAGGCCTCTCCTAAAGCACGCCACTGAACCCGGTCTTCGGCTTTACTTCTCCAGTCACACACGTTACACGCGTGCTCGCAGGAAAAAGAAAAGACAATGTTTTTTTACTTGCATTGTTGTCACACATTGTGATACTGTTGTTCAAGTTGTTGATTCCCTGCTGTGGAGGTGCATGATACATTCTTGAATTCAGGCACTTATAGGTATACCTACCCTAATTGTTATTATTCTAAGTTTAAGTAGTTTGAGTGCTGCATACTTTGAAATTAAAATATTTGGTAAAAGGTTCTAGTATTTCGTCATGATTATTCCTGCTAAGCCGTCATGATTTTATTACGTGGGGTGAGTAAAGCGCTTTTAATTTCTTTATTTACATAAAATTTTGGCTTGGCTTTTATAAATAAAGCAGCAAAACGGTAATCAATACGAATTTTTAGGTATATCAGTCGCCTGTAAAATTAATGCTATTATTGATAAGTTTATTGTATGCGTCCGTGTATATCGGTTAAAAAAATATCTGCTTCCTTTATAACGTTCCTGAGGCCGACGTTGCCGGCGGCGCACTAAATTTAAGTCAAGGCACCTGATCAGATTTTAGTTGTAGGGTTCTTACATACATACCTACATATATCGCGCCTTTAGGGCTCTTGATGTAATTTTATTTTATGTTAGGTATTTAGGTCCTACTTTGAACAGCTTCTAATAGTCGATAATGCTCTTTGCCTCTATTCCTAAGTCGATCTTGGCGTCCACTTTGCATTTAACACGATCAAGTACGTCAACTCAATGGTGTGGTTATTTTTGTCGTATGCTAAACCAAATATTATTTGTCATCCATCCACTTTCAGAATGTTAGTGAGTAGGTAATCCTGCTTTAAGGAATACTTTTTTTCAAACGACAAAGAAGCCAATTTAATTAAATTATATATTCATGTTTCCAAATCCCATACAAAAATCTTAGTCTAAAGTGCTCAAAAACCTTACAAGAGTGACGTTACGACAGACGCAGCCCTCGCATATTTTCGGTGCCTATTGACGGTCACTCGAGCGAGACGTACGCGCGATTGATTGTACCTATAACATTGCGCTGGAGAATCGGTCATGATTGTGCACTCTCGTTCGTTTTTGGAATTCACAAAGATATTAGTACTGTATTTCCGTATCGGATAATTTTGTACTTAGTGCGTACATAGTTTGGGCGTGCCTGCCTGTCACGGCTATAAACCTATTTATCTATTTGTAAATAAAGTACATACATAATACGCTACGTTGTAGTATAAACCTTTGATATTTCATTAAAATAATAGATCAAATTGCTATGCATATTATGGATGTTCGAATACCTAGTTATTTGCTGTAAGTATTAATTATGTTTACCAAGTCCTTCGGTTCAACCGTGGCCCTTTTTATCCTTTTAACGTTATTAGATTCTCAAATAACGATAATGGATGACAATTATATTGGTCTTCATAATATTTCAAAAATTGGGTGTTATTATACCTAATATTTTAATGTGGATTTTCAGCTAAACTACGTCCAATAGTTTCGCGTGTCTTTTTTCCTCAGTTTATCAAAGTTCAGGTAAAAGTATAATTATTCATTAACTAAATATGAAACAGGCTATTCAAAGTCTCATTTTCTGTGTATAGTTTTACATTTGTACTTTTAGTTTTAGAAACATGAAAAATTACTCAAGTTCCTCTCTAAGTTCATTAGGCTATAGGGCATTTTCTATGTAGGTATGGTAGAAAAGAAAAAAAAAACAACTTTTCCCAGGAATAAAATGTATCATAAGTGGTGTGATACTAAAAGGGATATCCAAAAAATCATAAATTTTATCTGCGGTACTATATTATTTAGTAGTTAGCTTATTTCTATAATATTTTAGGGAAAACCGGTAGCAGTAAACGATTAATTGGGTATACTAAAGATTATAAACATTTACCACCGAATAAAAGAAAAAGATTGTTTTAGTTTTGGTGTCATTAATTCACAAAACAGAACTTTGAAGTGACTTTACAATGACTCGATTGGAGGACCCAGTGTCCCACTTGATTTCGGACTTAAGTAACGTCGAAATACAGTAATTTCGGAGTAAAAAATCGTCGGAGTATATTAATTTCGGACTTGAGTAATGCCGAAGTAGAGTAATATCGGAGTAGAGAAATGTCGAAGTAGCCTTGTCGAAGTTCAGTTTTCGGGTCCCTCAATATCATTTATTTTATAATGTGATAGGTTATACTAACTACAAAAATTCAATGGCCATGTGAACTTTTTCAATCAAAGAGAAACTTTTTGAAACATAAATAACTTACTATGTACTTTAAATTTGTAACATTCTAATTTCTTATCCTTAATTTTGTATTCGCTGGTGTCAAAAATTCTTTATCCTCTTTAGTTTTAAAATTGCAGAGCGAGCTGGCGAAATATACAAGTTAGTTGGAATAACCACTGCCGGAGTGAAGAGAACAAAGCCGGAGTAAAATGTTACCAGAATATATTGATTTCGGACTATAGTGACGTCAAAATAGAGTAATGTCGGAGCAAAAAGATGTCAGAGTAAAATAATGTCGGAGTATATTGATTTTGGACTTATGTAACGTTGAAGCAGAGTAATGTCGGAGTAGCTTTGTCAAATTGGAATTTTTTGTTCTTGTGAAGATCGTATTTTTTTTATTTTTCAGCCTTTACGCATTTTGAGCAGATAAAATATCACAATGCCCATAACACATATCCTCAAAATAAATTGAGCGAATCCCGACAACTGATACGTTGTGAATTATTTTTTCTCTTCGTTTCATTTTAATGTGACACATTTGCACCTTATGTATCGTACTACGACGAATATATGTATCGAAAATAAATACAATATTCTTCTATAAGAAGTCTGTGATTGTGATTGCATCATTTAATTTTGAAATATTGTACAACATATGAAATTTTAAAAGTGAAAAATGTTTATTTAATAACAAAGTTCCAATCAAACTCAGTTTGATAATAAGAACGTCTAAAATCGGTATCATAATTCGCTCTTCTATTTGTAAAAATATCTTAACTCGTGTTTTCAGAGAGAATCAACTTTTTTTAGCAAACAACAAAGAAAACGTTTCTGTGCTACGGTTCGTAGCTGAAAGCTACGCTGGTAGCTTGATAAGTTAGTAGCACGTGCATAATAGATATCTAAATAAACTTTTTAGAATATATTATATTAAACACGTAAACAAAATATTACTTTTATGACAAAAATAAGTATTTGTTAATTTAGAAGGTACCGACTTCTTTATTTAGAAAGCCATTATTTTGGTAACTGTCTTCTTTTATTACGTTTGAACGAAGCTACTTGCAATAAGTACGAGGTAATGAAAACACGAGAAACCTCTACAGTTTTAGAAAATGCAATCATGTTAAGTGACTATTTTCGTTTTCACAGTATTTCTATTCAAACTAAATAGAACTGTTTCCGTACGTGAAATTGGTTCCTGATTTAAAACCGAACTTTCAAACTCAGTTGCAGTGAAATGCAAGCTGTTGGCACAGTACCTGATGAAAAAGAAATCAAAATATGGAATACAATGAAGTAACTTTTAAAATTTATCTGCCTGCTCCGCAAGGGATAATTATTATAAAGCTTGATTTGTGTATGTGTGTATGTATGCACACAGCAAACTCCCCATAAAGGACGCAACTGATACTGATGCGGTTTTTTCAAATATGTAATGTCTCTTAAGAGCCTTAATGTGTTATTTTTTATCACATATTTGTGGGGAAATGTCTTATTCTTGTACAGGAAAATTTTGAGCAGCGGTTTCGTTACATCACTAGTTAAAAATACTGATAGCAATTAGAACTACTACTGTTTCCTTCATATTAGATCTAGTATTGAAAAACTTGACATCATAAAAGGAGAATGTACCAAACCAAATACTCTTTTTCTTTTCGTGTGGGACAGCGAGTTATCCAACGACTAGTGAATTCTTCATTACATTATTCCAAACCAACGGAAACGACTGAGTCCTATTCAAACCACTATCTGAATACGATGACCTATTAAAAAACGCAACTGTATCGTTTCGTTAGCACATCTCTCCGTCTATTCACCGCAGATACCTCAGTATAAAAGTATAGCGACATTACTGTATTTTTACGCTTGCCTGTAGTCAAAACCGTGAAAATGGAAGATTCAGTCGTATGTATTTTACATTCTGAACGAAAATCCCTCGGCCCAACCGCGAATTTTTCTTATCAAATTAATAATGAAGAATAATAGGGGCTCGCTTTGGCTTGAAATGGACGAAATAGACTCTGATGCCTTTACGATATGGCTGCTTTTTATGTGGAGATTAAGGGTAAGTGTATCATTTTCATTGGGGCTAAAGTTTCGAGCAGGAGCAGTTAAGATCGTACGATAACGGTTTTAATATGAGCCGGAAGTACGCGGTTCGGCCTCTATTCGGCTACTAAAGAAAATAGTGCAATTTGTTCCATAGTCTGTTTATTAACCTGGACGCTTCTATAAAAACTAAAACACACGTAGAATGTTTCAACAGCACACCTACTCAAATTGAGTTTGTTTGTTATACGCGTAGCAGAAATTTATCAAGTCCAATACACCTTATGGCGTATATAATTAAATGGAATTACTTATGATTTTAATGGAAAGGGTGTGCCGGCACCAATGTGGCGAGTATTATTAATGATAGTCTACATATTAGTACCTACTAATAATGACAAACTTATACGCACATATGGTTCAAAGCCAAATAATCGTAGATACTTTTCCTTACTCGAAGTATATTTTTTTAATTGCGCAGCCGATTTGGTAACGAACCTAATACCAACTAATACTATGGTGAGTTGTAGAGCAGGTAACGAAAGTCAGTGTTATTTGGTTAGCAAATAGTGCTTTTTATTTTCTATTGATATACCATATTGCAAGGTAGGATGTAAGGTAGACTGGCAGATAATGCCATTGGCATTAAGTCCGCCCATGTACATATTTAGTGAATAAAGTTTAATAAATAAATAAAAATAAAAATTGCATGGCTGTCATCCAACAATAATAAAAAATACAAATTTTGATTTCCTTTATTAATCTTGCATTAATCTGTGTCAACTGACCTCTTAGCGATAGTTTGTGAAACAAAACCAAGGTTAAACCTTACGTTTAATAAGTACAAGTTCAACACAAAGTCAATAAAGTGGTATCATGATGTACTATTTCAAATGTCACGAAAGGTAGGGTAGGTAGCCACTATTTGTCCGTAAAACTGGGTAAATGAAAGTACTTATTCTTTATAACCGAATATTTTGGTCACGCTAAATGGTCAGGCTAAGTTTGCATAAGCTATATAGTGGTGTAACTCGTAAAAATGTATTATTCGAAGATATATAAAAATGTAGCGAGAAAACAAAAATCTATTCAATGCTATTTAGGTATAAAAACAGAATTTTAGTCTCAATAAAATATAAGTTTAGACTCCCCCCTCCGTACCTCTTCAAATGTCTGATAATAAAATGTGAATACCTACCTACTTATACGTTTTGTAAAGAAAAAACAAAATACAAGTGTTTCCCATTATTTAAAAAAATACGCTTTTATGCTCTCTCTCTTTTTCTCTCTTATGCTTGTGCTAAATAAATAAACACATCATCATGTATATTATGCGGCTGAGTGTACAAATGTAATTTACGAATGAAAAATGACTTTACCGGGAGCGGCAGGGAGCTATATAGGGTGACTTGGCCTTGAGTCTTTCGCACTTTTTTTTGTATTTTGATGAAAATTAGGCCTCTATCACATTTCAGCGCAGAAATAATGCTGTGCTAACGTATGCGTCTACCAGATCCATTAGAAACGTAAATCCCCATACAAAAACCGCTCTTGACGCATGATCCAGCGCTAACGCATCGCTAGAGCAGCGTTGTGTGTTACACCTGCGTCGAGATACCTAGGTTTTTGTATGGGGAGTGACGTTTCGAGTACCTATGAATTTGTCAAGCGCATACGTTAGCAAAGCGTTATTTTTGCGCTGAAGTGTAGGAAAAGCCTAACCTCCACTCATTTTATTTTTGAAACGTAAAACGAAATACATTTTACTATTTCATCTATTTTTGGTCTTTTTCCACAAGTTCGTTAAAAGTTCGGCCAGGAAAACATTCAAATACGTGAAGCCAATATTCTCGGGCATGATTTTTAGTTTTGTTGTTTCAGCAAAGTTCAAAAACTAGTTAGGCTACAGGAAAAAATATTATGAAGACAGTCAACGAATTTCATCGTTGCTGACATTAAAAATGTGTTTACACGTATTTACTTACAATACTACTACTACTAGTAATACTTACAAGTATTTTGCCTTCTTCATAATGCAATAAGCCTCATGTGCTACGAAAAAATATCAAGGTTCGACTTCGGGCCGAGTACAGTTTAAAAAGGAACGACATTTAAAAAAGTCAAAGAATACTGATAAAATTATCAATCACCAATTATGTTCGTATTTTTAATCAGTTAATTTGGAGCCTCGGTGAGAGTTGTGAATGCAATAATGATTAAACAGAACGTAAAAGTAATGTTACTTTTTCTTCCATTTCCATATTCACATCATTCGTTTAACCATCTTCATGCCTTCTTGCAAAAACCAACACCAACATCTTCTACTTCCCCGATAGTTGGAAACTAGATCAAAATAAGAGCCTCATTAATACTAACAATGCGTTTGGGCAGTAGTTAGACCAAAGTGGCGGTAAATTCGGTTCACACTTGGGCTGGAGGTATGATTTAATAGCCTAACTCCGTTAGTATCGTTAGGCTGCGACCTTTAGCGGTATATATTAGTTAAGTGCTGCATTTACGGTTATTCTGTGTAATATAGAACAAGGAACAAGTAGATAGATAGTATACCAGGTTTTTATAGATACTTATATGCAGTGAAATAAACTGCATGTTGTACAATGTAACAAACATTTGAATCGTGATGGTATTTAAAAAGTACAAAGTTAAAAACTGATGAACCTGAAATGAGAACAAAAGTCAAACTTGCAAGTGACTCCTTAGAACATCAACTTTACGATTCGCTGAGCCAGGTGTTTTCGACTTCGCTTACTCTAAAAAGTTCGATACACAAATTAAGTAATTTTCTTTACAAAACCCTTGAATAAAGGGGTCTATATACACTAATGATTACAGTCCTTTATAAAATGTAAATGACTAGTAGTTTCGTTAGAATTTTTAATATAACAATGAAACACGCAACGTGACTTTAAAATGTAAGACTTACCATTTTGCCGAGGCAAGAGTTCGATACCAATATTATTTTATTACCTACCTAAAAACAGAACAGAGATACAGTACACTGTACTGAGTAGAGTCAAGTAACCACCAGTTAGACACTCGAACCGCCAATGCAAATCTCCGCGCACCATAAGAGCGGTCCAAAATCCAAGCAGCTTTACATTTAAGTAATTATGGTAACAAATTATATAAATCGTCAAATCATTATCATCATAATTACTATACAAGTAGGTATTTACTACGGAAAAATATTTTTAAAGGAACCATTTTTTCACTCTCTTTGCTATAAGTTATTTTCTTATTAATGGCTTTTATTCATCTTAGCGAATCGCATCTGTCGCTTAAATATATTTGGACCAATACGCAGCTACACGCACAGCGTTGTCAGTTACTTTTGTTATACTGCAAGATTTCAAAATACTAAATAAATTTTAGGCAGTAGCGACCAGAAAAAAAAATACCCCGACACGACGATTCCACCGAGTCCGGCCTGTTAATTGAAAAAACCCGAGGCGAACCTTTACCGCAACAGTGATTAAACCCAGATCGCTATCTTGGGAAGTACACGGACAGCTTATTCTTTTTTTTCTAGTCAGTTTAGCCTTGCGTGCTAAGAAACATGGAACCTATTTGAACAACAAACGTTCCAGCTTCTGACTGTGTTTAAGAAAATTTACATTTTGGTCATTAAAGTTTTTTCGTATGTACGTATGTATGTAATAACTTTATTGTACCAAAAAAGAAGTATTTACAAAAAAAGAAAACTTAAATAAACTAATGGAATTTGTAGGCACAAAGGCGGACTTATCCCATTAAAGGATCTCTGCCAGTCAACCTTTGAGAAATCCAGAGGACATGGTGTGCGCAGGTAAACTATATGGTACAAATTTATGACAGGTAAAATTTATAATAATATATATAACACCCATATGTAGATAAAGTAACACGTATTAAATAAACAATAATAAGAGTAAATACCAATAATAAATATTTAATTATACAAAGTAAACAAATAATTAAATACTTAACATATATAACAAAGATATGTAGTATACCTAAATAAATACAAGCCCTATAAATTGTCAGTCATTTGCATCAAAACCCCAGAGCTTTCTCAAATTAGTCTTGAAAGCGACGATGTTTGTACTTTTCCGAACGTCTATAGGAACCTTGTTCCACAAGCGTGCAGCACGGATGGTGAAAGACTGTGCGAATGTTTTAGTTCTGCATGGCGGCGTGTGAAGGGAAAGATCACCACAGGAACGAACACCACAACCGAGCATCGGCAACATTATGAAATCTCTCTCGAAGATACTGAAGTGCAGCGGGGTTAAAAAGGATATTGAAGAGAAGCGACAAGGTATGGAGATCTCTGCGTTGACGAATAGGCAGCCATCTCAGCCGCTCTCTGTACTCCGTAACGTGGTCAAACTTCCTTAGCCCAAAAATAAACCGGATGGCTTGATTTTGGAGACGCTCCATCTTATTTAGAAGTTCCTCTGTAAGGTCAAGGTAGGCCACGTCACAATAGTCAAGCAGAGGCAAGAGGAGAGCTTGAGCCAGCATAATCTTCGTTTTAAAGGGGGGAAAATTTTGCAGTCTCTTCAAATAATGAAGTGATGCATACAGTCTACGACGAACCTCGTTAAGTTGATGTGTCCATGACATTGTCTGGTCGATAAAAATTCCTAGGTTTTTAACTTTAGAAGAGAAAGGAATGGGAGAATCATTAAGAATAACCTGAGGAGTATCGGCCAGGCTTAGTTTTGCTATACGCTGATGACTACCGATGATAATAGCCTGAGCCTAATAGCTAATAGCCTTTGCAGCATTGAACAGAAGCCCATGTTTCGCTGCCCAAGCAGCTATCGAGGACAGGTCCGAGTTAATTCTGTCAATTGCAAGATGCAGTCTATCAGGGGTTTCGGCTGTTTATATCTGTAAGTCATCAGCGTAAAGATGGAAAGAGGAAGTCAGTGACGACGTGATGCCATCGATGAAAATAGAGAACAGCAACGGAGAGAGTACTCCCCCCTGTGGCATCCCAGACTCAATCCTACACCAGTCTGATCGCCTATCATTTACTTTGACCAGCTGATACCTGTCTGTTAAAAAAGATTGAAATTAAGCAGCAGTTTCGGAAGCGAGATTAAGTTTGTTTGTTTTCGTTTTGTTTTAAAAAGTATTTCGATGACAGTAAGACCTTGACTTTATATTTAAGCACAATTGTATTTTAAAATCACACAGAGTATGCTTACTAACGCTTTGCCTACCCTGCAAGAGGAAAAGGCGTTATTTGTGTATGTGTGTACGTATGTGCTTGTTTCTATCAAGAAACTTTGGTAAAACCAAATGTTGTCTATGTTCCTTTAATGCCGTATTCAGGAATTCAGATGATATTTAAATACGACTTAACCTAAGATTCGGGCCAGGTTAGCCTTCGGGTTGCTGAGGTCAAATGGCAGTCGCTCTGTGTAAAAACTTGATTCCACTTCAAATCCTCTCGGACGTCAGACAACACCGACAGAGAACGGGATAAAGCAAGGAAAATGATGATTGAGCTCTGCTATATAATAACTTTATTGCACCTTCATGATAAAGTACCATTCATAAATGTATGTTTGGATATTATTCAAAATATTATGCTAAAAAATTTTGTTTTTCTAGAAATAAGTAAAGTTTTTGAAAATGCATTGTTTTCGAAACAAAACCAATCCAGTTTTTAACCATTAGGTTTCATCTTTTGAATGTAATTTTATTATTTAGATACAATTTTTATTCGACTTGAAACATATTATTACATCTATTCTTAATGTACGTAATCGAACCTTCAGGCACTTTATTCAGAAATATTAAATTTTCAATTAAATAAGAAACAGATAGAGCATCCTCGCTATGTGAATTTGTCTTCAGATGTCACCTTTTTGGCAAGTTTGTGTATGATAGATCTCTCTCTTTCAACTAAAATTTACCTTTTATAGTGCATAATACGTATCCTTCCTTACCTTTATACAAAAATGTATTAAAAGTATTGTAAAAACTTTTTCTATTTCAAAGAATTATTTTCTTTTATCGCCGGTTTGCAAAAAATACCTCATGCGCAATTTAACTATAAAAAAAGCAGCACATGTAAATTAACAAAGGCTAGTGTGGTAGCGTTGAGGTTCGTGTCCACCAACAAGGTCGACTTTAATGGAATTTGAAATTACTTAATGATTTCAGTCGTTAAATCGTTATCACTGTAGTGACAGGTTGTCCCCTGAAGTTGTTATACATATTTTAGCGGGAAAGCAATGATGTGATGCTATTCTAAGGCAGCAACACACGATATGAAAGTACTACAAATTACGAGTAGAAACTTAAAAGCAGAAAAATCTTTTATTATAGGTATTATGTTAATTTTGTTTAGTGGTATAATTAGGCTTTATTTTATTGAAAGCAACAATCCTTTCAGAGTTGTTTACTCGGTAGAGAAAATTAATACAAAAAGTTACCTTTTATTGACAGAAGAAAGTGTTACAATATTATTATATAACATGTCTGATTCCGAATCGTTAAGGACATTCCATTAACGTTTAGACAGGTATTTCATCACGGATCTATGCTGTCCAGTGGACGCGTGCCTTTAAGCTACGGTATTACAGTACGGTTGCGTGTCACAGTGCTCTTATATGGCCACGCACCCTCTTGAACAAAACAATAGGCGGGGCCACGACACCACCATTTTCAAGGCCACGAAAAATAATTACCTTGGCATTCGATGTCGGAACTTGTAGATATGTTATTGTATCTAGGGTTTTTCATGCTTACAATTAGATTTTACAGTTACGCTACTTATAGTGTTTTCAAATGGGTAGTCACTAGCAACCCCATCTGCTCATACTTTACAAGAAACGATCGACGATAAGGCCGTTCTCACACTTAACGCACAACGCAGCGATTAAATAACGGTGCACACAGCGCTAAAATAACGGTGCGTACGGCCTAACTAATTACATTTGAACGATATTCATTTCTATTTTTAACGTCACCTAAGATATAGGCTAGTGCCTAGATTAGGAATTTTTACTTTCAGTTTTGGTCATTAAAGTTAGTTCATGAGTCTAGTTTGAAAGTTGTGGTCTCCATTGAAAATAATTTTATTATTAATATTATGTTTTTGTGCAATACTTTAATGTAAACACATCTTAGTGGTTTTGTTGATCTAATAATAAGCATGACTGTGGTATTAAGTGGAGGCCACGATCCGGAAACCGCCACCAATCCCGCATTCAGTGCCACAGATTAAATATAATCGCTGCCGGTAAGATAAGAAAGGCTGTAAAATTTTAAATTTTACTCAAAATGTTCAAGGCTCAAGGTGAAAACTGTTTACTCTTGCCGTGTGAAAAGTTTACGTTCATATCACTACTAAAGAAGCGGATAAAAGTATTGGCAATAGGTAGCATCAGTATTAAACAAATGTTTTGACAGTTTTATCCATCAATAACAAAATTATATCCAATATTTCTTCTTTTCACTAAACCGCTTTTGTACAAGTACCTATATATGCATATATTTATAATCTCAACAGTCGAAAACGAGTAGGTAAACAAAGAAAACGAGTAAATGTATCAGGTATAACGATTGGGTAATAGTACCTTATTGATGAGAGTTCATTGTTGTCCGGCTGATAGCACATCAAACAACTCGCATATAGGTACGTATACATATGTGTCTATTTATAGGTTACATTTAATTAAGTACAAATATTTTAAAGGCGTGTTCTAGGCATAAAGCTGAATGACTTTTATCTAAAACTTTTTTCGAAATATGAAAATAAAAATTGTTCCTGCCATATAAAATGTACCACCCGACCAAGTCACTTAGTGTGGGAGGTTCAATACATATATTTTTTTCATATTTCGACAAAAGGTCCCAGGCAAAAGTTGTTTAGTTTTATGTCTAGAATACACCCTTAAAATATTTTTACTTAATTAAATTTAACCTTATATACGAGTATGTAGTTATGAACTTATAAGTAATAATTAAGCTTGTGGCATGGGCAGAATTCGCTAGATATAAAAAGAAATCTGTTCTGTATTGTTGTGTTATCGATTGAATATGGAAAGTAATTTAGGTTTCTTAGAATGTTAATGATTCATAGCTTGAGCTATTGTGTTGCTTTGCAAGCTGGTATGTATGTAGAAATAAAATGTACTATGTAGGATAAAGTTAGATGGGTAGGAAAATACTCATTTTTGTTATCTATTTATATAAGATTTTCCGAGTATTTAGTATATTTTTACTTGTTTTGACTACACCACAAGTAGATTTAATGTTTTGGATATCAATCATGCTTAACAAATATTAGTGCCCGGTGGGGATCGAACCCGCGACCCTCGGCACAGAAGGCAGGAGTACTATAGAGACAGTCAATGTTAATGTATTTCCCTTAAAAATCGAACCTAAGTTCGGTCGAAAAGGAGTCAGCAAAGAAACTATCTAGAGCAATTCTTTCTAACTTTATCGTCACTGCAAGAGCGCGTCAAATTACCGTAACTTGCAAGTTTAGTTAGGCGTTTTGTTTTTGCACTAATCGCCCCGTGCGGATTCGGAACTTAACCGGGATTATTCGGTGAAATTCTTTTTGATTTCAACTAAATGTTCCAATGAATAATTTCGTGAAAACTGAAAGATATTGCAGTAAATCAAGCAAATATTCATTAGTTCTTACGTTGTGATCACACTATGAAAACTATCACAAGAATTATTGCTCTAGAGGCTGATCGCACATGTAACGCACGATGGAGCGCTAAAATATCGCAGCGGTATTTTTTCGCTCCGTCGTGCGTTAAATGTGCGATCCGCCTATGACATTAATTTAAAAAATAAACGTTTAATTTTTTTCAAAATGTATCAAAATTTAGGTGAGATTACAGTATTGATTAATTATATTGTTCAATTTATGTAATGATTTCGAAAACCTTTATTTGGACGTATCCGACACGCTTTTGGCTCTTTTTTACATATAATAGTACCTACGAAATCCTACGTAAGTGAGTTTAACTCGCATTTGTCCTATTTTTTTACTTACTAAACTGAAAATATATTTTTTTCAAGTTATATTTATTTTAGTACTCTACTCTCTACTATTTCACTGCTCTTGTTACATGCGCAACGTAGCAGTTCGTAGCAATTAGCTACGCCGTAGCCATTATACAGTCATAAAAGCATTAGAGGTGCGTAATTTGTTTCAAAAAGTACCAACCAGCGAAATAAATGCCCATGCGCAATTTTTTTTTATGAATAATTATTATCTTAGGATATAATAGAGTTCAGATGAACTCTAGATGGTTGTAGTATGATCACTTCCATGCCTGATGATTCGAAATGAAGATGAAATAACCTAAACCTAACTAATAAATAAATATTAACTTAGGATATAATAGAGTTCAGATAAACTCTATGGTTGTAGTATGGTCACTTTCATGCCTGATGATTAAAAATGAAGATGAAATAACCTAAAACTTTTGTCTTCAGTATTTCGGTACTCATCGTTTCAGCTTAAATGCTGAAAAAGTAGTGAATACTAACTTAAAATACAAATAACAAAGTTCTTATCAGTGTACTGACAGTAATGTCGCTACTAATATCACAAGTATGGAAAGGTGTCTTTCCTGTCATAGCGAAGAGATTTTATTTTAGATTTTTGCGCGTTGTTTAGTTGGAGGGCTGGAGTTTCTGCTACTTATCCCAGGGAATCACGTCATACTCGTGAAAAAGATGAAAAGCAAGCGTGGGTGGCACCGCGGGTTGGAAGCCTAGTAATAACATTTATAAGGTGTTATATTTTCTGTAGGAAAGTAACAGCAAAATATTATTTTTATGGACTTCGTGTTTATTTAAAGTTTTTATATTTTTTCTTACAAAGTTAATGAATACTTACATATAACACGCTTTTATCCCTTACGGGGTAGGCAGAGCGTTAGCGATCGTAAAATTACGGTTTTTACCGCCACGTCTGACAAGTATTGAGGGTCCTTTCGGATGGTTCGTGTATCAATATATAGTATAAAATGATTATTGGCGTGTCTGTCTGTTTGTTATAGGCCCTGCAAACTCATAGTACACTACGAAACGGATGTTCATGCACATCTTTTTCATACATAAAGTTATTCAAGAAGAGGGTTAACATGTATTGTATAACATATGCCGTGAGAGAGTATTGGTGTATTACAATTTTTAGGCGACAGGCTGACAAACTGTCACTATAGTGATACACATGTTTTCAGAAACGACCTTGGAAAACAATCCTTAAAAATGTCAGACGTGGCGAGAGCGACCGTATTCTTCGGCCGTTAACGCCCTGCCTACCCCGCAAGGGATAAAGGCGTGATTTCTGTATGTATGTATGCCGTGAGAACTTATTCGTATGGGAAAGCGATTAGCAGGGGTGTAACGGCTTGGTGGGCCATTAGTTATTTATAAGGTAATAAGATACATTCGATTCAACAGTGATTTGATGTTGAAATAATTAAAATAATAACTCTACATAAATAATCTCTTCTACAGTCAATTTATATTTGAGCTCAACCATAAATTTTGTTCCGAGTGCCGTGTGATGTCAGCTTAGAATAGCATCACCCCATTTATTCCCGCGCGTGTAGTAAGAGGCAACCACAGGACTCGAGGTTTTCATGTGTATTACAATTTTAGGCGACATGCTGACAACCTGTCACTACAGTGAGGCACGAATCATCTGAAAGGGCCCTTAACACTTGTCAGACGTGGCGATACGAACGTAATTTTACGATTGTTATTACTCTGCCTACCCCGCAAGAGATAAAGGCGTGATTAGTGTATGTATGTATGAATTTTGTTTTTTTGTACTAGCGGCCCGCCCAGCAGTTGCATCAGCTGCTAATCGTTTCTCAAAGAGAATAAATCGTTTTTCTATAATGTATATTTGAACCTTCTATAAAATTAATCTATTGATCAAAACACCTTCGACATAATTCGTTATAATATTAATATGATCTAGAAGTAACTAGCGTTGTACGTACATGGCGCTTCTCCGTTTCGTAAAAGAGACTTAAACTTTATACTCCGTATTCAATATATTCCACCTTCAACTACAACTCCATTCACCATTGGCCTCCTGTGACAGACAATTTAATCAGCGTCTGAGGCAAGACTATGATTCTTCTCCACAGAAACTGCGTGGTCTAGGGTGCAATTATGGAAAACTCAGAGCTGCCCAGAGCCTGCGTCTCCTCTCGGCCTCACTGGCTGATTCTACAGGAACGACAAGTCGATACGTGGGGAGCCATGTCGGCTGCAAGAGTTTACCGCAAGGGAGACCTCTGTCACACGCGCCTGACGGAGACCCCGTTCTGGGTTAAAATGTGGAGTTTTCCTTCTCCAGGATCCTGGTCTGATTAGTCTGGTTACTCACTCGGTCACTTCTTTGACCTTTCCATTAGATAATTAAAATATATTATGCTATTATCGAATATTTTTTCACACTCAATCTGTTCTCACAGTAGTTCTGATGTTTTGCGAGATACGATTGTCAGTGTCTTCGAATCATTATTTGCGGCTGTCACATATTGTCATTTTAATAGTTGCTGTCAAGAACAGCAATTTATTGCCCAGGTTGTATGTGATTTATATAAAAGATTTGTTTTTCTTTTATTACTTGTTTTTTGGTCCGGAATAATGACACCGGTAAACACACATGAACTAAATTATGATACAGTTTTGAGTATAATAAAGTTGAAATAAACTCACCTAATATTATTAACATCCATACATAAAAGGTCCACATAATTCACATAATAATTTTTAAAAGTTATGTACTTTAGGTACATCTAGATATTATTTATACACTAAGAAAACTTCCAAACTATTTATTATTTTATCTAATACGACACATCCACAAACTAAAAAGTAGTTTTTAAGTTATTCTTATATACAGGGTGTTGTTATCTGCTCCTTCATCGTTAAAGTTGACAGGTGTCACGCGCGATCGTCTGGCACGGGGAAATCCGCGAAGAAGCGGTTAGGGCCGAACGGCGACCGGCCAATTACTGAAGTCGACACGCAAGACCGCGCCAAAGGGGCCAGTGCGCATGCCCCAACACGATTGACACCCGCCTTATGTACCTAGCGGAGGAATATTCATAAGTTAGTTTTTAGTTTTGTTTTGACGGATGCATCTCGTGGGTACACCTTGTATCTTTCAAGTTTTGACAGCTGAAAAGGTTTTTGCAGTTGAGCGGGGAATGTTTTGTTTGTTCGTTGAACTTTCACGGTTCGGCACGTCGCCCATTTGCGAGAACGTGATTTGCTGGATGCCAATGTATCTGAAAAATTGGTTACTATTTTCCTCTTTTAATACTGTTATATTATTCTAGAAGCTAGAAAGTTTAATTTATAATGAAATTGATCAAAATTTATGACAGGAAAATGAATCGGTTTTTAAATCAGGCAAGTTTCAATACAAAATCAAAATCACTGGGAAAATCTGTTCGTGAAATCTGTTTATTTTTTTAAAAGCCTCATAGTTCTTTTTTCAACATTTTTAAAATATTGATCTATTAAAAAATGTTTTTGCATATGCTACAGTATCTTCAAATACACGAGCACCATTTTTTTCAATAAATATAAAACTTATGTGATGTTCATAAAGTTGTCTTTAAAACCTCTTATTATTTATTAAATTTTTATAAATAACTTTTCTATTTCATTTAACGTACGGTCGCATGCAGAGAAAACGGACCCCCCCCAGTGACGACATCTATGGCAACATGTAGGAAACATCACAACACGAGCAGTGAGTGGTGATTGGTCACACCAGACATTAAGTTTAACATTTTATAAATTTTGCCTACCCTCATATAATTACTAAGAGTTCGACACATCAAGAAAGATTACTGTGACGTCATGCACAATATGAAGTAGAAGGGAATTTTCGCCACTCTTAGCAAGAGCTCGGTGGCGCAATGGTTTAGCGGTAAGGCTCGAGAACGTAAGAGTCTAGGTTCCAATCTTGTAACCAAAATGTGTTTTACGTATTTTATTGTTTTTTCACCAAGTTTCTTGAATTCTATCTATTTATCCTAGCAATACCCAAGGCTTGGATGAATTCGAAAAACAAGTTTGTGACAAACAAACGATACGATGGCGGCGGTGCAGTAACTTAACGCCAGATGGCGCCAGGCAACAGAGATGTTGTCTGGCTCCATTTATAAAGAGAGGGGTCCGTTTTCTCTGCTTGAGACTGTACTATGATATGGAGTTTAGTCGTTTCATGCACTTACTCTTGTTAGCCAGTTTATAAAGAAGTAGGAATATTTATTACAAAAACCCACGCTTTTGAATTGAATTCCGATGAGCTTCCAAAAAGTTCCATTTTGGAATATTTAACTTTACGCTTCGTTCAAATACTCCATCAAAAAAGACCATAAATAAATAAAAGTTTGAAATATTGTAGCATATTAATTGTAATTCAACAAAAACGCATTGACAGCCCTACATTATTACCTTTGCATCAATATTATTTATCTTTCATTTTGCTCAAGAAAAAATTAAAAGTAAAATTAATCTAAGTTTGTATTTTCCCTGAAACCATTCTCTCTGAGTGATTCTCAATTGTATCCACTTAATCGTATGTTCCGTCTTTCTGTTCAGCCATTCTGCTCTTTGGCTACAATTTTAATCTCCAATTGTATCCAGTGAAATTTATACCTACAGTGATCCAAATACCAACATCAATCAGCAAGCAACAGACCTTAAAATTCCTGACACCTCGAAACAAGAAAATTGGAATTCCTGAAACGAAAATCTTATTTTATTCGCAATTCTTGTCGCAGATATTAATCTTCTGTAATTGGCCTGAAGGAGAATAGCACAATAATTTTGATGCAAATAACTGTAATCGCGTTGTCGTTACGTGTACTTGAATGTATGTTCATCAAACTCTATCTATAAATCCAACTGGCAATCAAATGTTGATACAGACAGATTGTATAAAAACAACATCTATGTACTAAATTGAAAGAAAGTTAAATAAGTAGGCTTTAGCTTAAGTCATTTCAACAATGGTATTTTCAAAGTCTGTTCGAATATTGAACAAAAACACTTCTCTTAACATTTCTACCTGTTTCCTCCTTCTACACTCGAGACATCTTTTAAATCGCTGAAAGCTTTAACATCTATCCCCTTTTATCAGAACGATTGTACAAAACCACTCAACCCCTTTTAAACCCGAATCCAAAGTGCGTCCGGTCGTTAGAGGCATTAATGGAATACAGCCTACTGTTCCATGAAAATAACAAGAAGGTTTCTGCCCCGAGGCTGTATTGGAACAACACCGTAATAACTGCTCCAGCTGGTATAATCGTTTTGAATTGATCTTGAGGTTTCTTTAGCAGAGCAAGGATGGAGCCTCCAGGTGAAACACGATTCATTCCTCGGTCATGATTTCAACCTGTCATGTTAAAATGTTGTTGTACTGTTGTTTTAACGTACCAAATCATGTCATAAAATTTTACCTGCCGAAATTGCTCTAGCGAGGAGACTGCGAAACATGTTGTGTCTGTTATGTTACTAAATCCTAGTCGCTGACCATGAATAAATTGATATCTATAATTTACTAGACTGCTATTTCAGAAAAAGGTTCTATTTCACACAGAATTGTATTTAGTTTTAATAAATTTGTCATCAAATAGGTACTGAACCCGTAGTTCGCAATCAGCTGGAATTCAAGTAGGGTAATGTGGGGGTGGATGACGTGGAGTTTATTTTAAATAATGTTATGAGTACGTCTCAAAAAATGTATTTATTTTTAAAAGCCACAAAAAATACTGCTAGAAACGAGTCTCCTCTTATTTTACCACACTTTGCAGGCAAATAAAAAAATGCACTCATGGGAAACGTTGCATAACATTCCCTGGCTCAGTTTCCCATATGTTGCTCTTCATGACATTCATTACAACTTAATTCCTAGCGAATTAGGATGATGCTATGCCGGCATCATACGGCTGATTCCAAACCGAGATCATACATTTTCTAGGTAGGTATCAGAATCGAATTCAATTCGCGTCTAACCAGTAGCTATGATTAATAGGGTGTTGGGACCCGTCAATCTTGTTCGGAGCGTATACTGCCGGTTATTAAATTACCAACGGTATTATTAAACGGGAATTTACTGTTTGGATCAGGTATTGAACGATATCAGTTACCAGTTGAAAATAATAATATATTTTTTGTAACTAAGTCTTACTATTTATTGCTAGTTATGTTGGTAAACAGTTTTAGTTTGCTATTCATTTTATTAGGTTTGCGAACCAGTATATATATAGAACTGCTTTTAAATATGTCTATAATAACAAACACTATAGCAAATGATAAGTTTGCTGTGAAGTCTATCTTAAGATAAGTATTAATTTCACAACTATGGCCTTTTGCATTACAAAAAAAATCAAAGGTTCCAGTTTAAATCAAGAAATACCATCCAAATAATTGATCAAAGCATTTAAAATTGATCCAAACTTTCCCATCATCCCTTTAGGAGCACTGGAGAGTACTATCTGACGTTTAAATTTCAAACAACAAATAATACAAATGAGTGCCTAAACTAAATCAAATCTTACATGTCTACCTATACAAGGTTAAGGGCAATTTGGCAGATTCACTGGAAGCATGTTTATGACATTGAGTCGGAGTTCATAAGATAAACTTATGAGAATCTTTGATTTTGTTAAACAATTCATTTGACACTATAGTCACCTGCATTTAGTATCTACTCTGTAGTAAAAAATCAGCTTGAAAAATATCCCTAGAAAAGATGTATTACTTCACTGTTTGATCCGCTGGCCGAATAAACAAAATCTACGCATGCGGTGCCAAAGCAACTAAACTGATTGAAGCCTGTCGCATATTTTGCATAAAATAAAAGCTCATAAAATTAAATTTAATCAATTATTGTCGAAGCATAGTTCAATGAAAAATTATCAAAGAGATAGCTTCCCTCCTTCTCCTTTCACTTTTTATAGCATAGCCTATCAATATTTGCATGCAGAGGTCCTTATTTTTATCACGACTAATTACTTTGTTTTTCATTAAATTATAAATTAGTGATATATTAGTTAAAAACTTTTTATATTGAAATCTATTTTACCCATTGGCAACAAACAAATTTCATCGAAGATACTAACCTACAAACATTGAGAAATTTCAATCACTAATAACATCCCGGTAAAAGATAACGAGGTAAGTAAAACTATAGAAGCATTAATCAAGCGAGTGGAAGTCTGCCCCAATAGCGTTGTATATAACTCAACGAATCTAATTTGGCCGCCCGACCCTCGGCTGAAGGGTTAAATTATACACAGTGTTAATATTGTGAGATAACACTACAGGTATAGTCTGGGATCCAGTGGTATATTTTTGCAAAAGAAAAATAGGTAAATGAAACTAAGTATAATTCTGTTAAGAAAAGGCAACTTTGGGTACTCACAAGGTAGGTGACCGATTTATAAACATTTTAATGAAGGTAATGGACATGGGAAATACAATGTGACACGGAAATTTTTACATTTTCTGCTACTACTTTCTGTTAGGCACAATTTGTGTAAATGCATTTATAGCAATTAAAATTTCCTTGAATAAGCTGCAAGTTGATACCATATTTCTAGATTTATTGAGTTTCAAAACTACTAGTTTTTTTAAATAATAATACAGAGTTGGTCAATCTTCATGAGCAGCATGCGACATTTTAGTTTCGTATTCGAAGTTGCACCCTTTTGTTGCTGGATCTTAGACTACTATGTGCTTCGCTATTGGCGGTGATTAGTTTTATGTGGTGTAGGTATCAGTTGGATAGAAAATTGGTTTGTGTCATGAGATCTGCTACATTTCGATTTAAGTAGTAAAAATAAGAATTGGTTTTAATTACACTCTGGACAATTCACACAGCATCATCTAGCCTTAAACTAATTAAGCTTGAACTATGCTTATTAATACTTATATTTTCCTTTTTTTATGTAACTAAATACCATACATAGTAAACATCTAAACTAGACACAAATATTTCAAAATTCCGTCCGATGGGGATCGAATCCACGACCCTCGGCGTAAAAGGCAGGGTTACTTTCCGCTAGGCCATCGAGACTGTCGTATCGCTGATAGATTAACTATTTGAAAACTAGACCGGAAACCTCATTCTAACTAAATTCTCACTTTCATCAGCTCACACGAATCAAATAGGCAGTAGGCGTCTCTTAGATCAGAAAATAATAAAGATTGCCGTGCATAGAATGAAGTGTGGCTTAAAAAATTACAAATTACTTATGAACCTATATCATAACATATAGTAGCGAGCGTGCGCTTCCAATACAAGGACTAAAACACGATATTAGATTGCTTCCTTCCTATAAATATAACTTGTCTATGATCACTTAGACGGCGGTCGTTACACAACCATGTCAGAAGCCTGCTACTTGTAGAAGGCGGTTGAAAAATTCTGACACTAGGGTTCATCGGGTCGTTAAACGACTTGGTATCCCACACGAAAAGAAAGAAAGAATATAACATGCAAATACTATTTTTTGGTGGACAAATCGGTCGATTGGTCACAAAAATAGCCCTTTATAACGGATTCGATACCCGGTTGACGCTTGATTTCAATTCCTCATTTTCATTTATGAACTCTAAGAAGTTTATCAGCCTAGTTGAAAAAACATAATTATAAAACAATTTATTTGTTGTCACAAAACTATTTATAGCTATTTCTAACATATTTTTAACTCCGGTAGCTACGTATTTAACCTAGGGAAGTCTTACAACGATACCAGCGCAGCGGCTCCGTACAGATTTACTCAGATTATCCGTTCAATGGAAACTAATACAGTGTAGATTGGATTTGTAGTGACATACACAGATTGAGAGAGTAGGAGGTAGAATATTTTGTTTTGTAGCTCTATTTCTTTTAGTGTTTTGTTTTGTTAGTAATACTTTGAAGTATTTGGCTCTCGTAAACTAGTAATATGGCAAGTATTATGTGAAATTACTTTCTTATTGATTAAACATTGTACTTGAAATCAAAAATTGAACTAAACTTTGTATTTGACTTTTCATAATTTAACGCAATGCATCTCTGAAACGTGTCTAAAAATACTAAATTGCAGTTGGAAACATATTTTTTAGAACCGATTACGACAAAAATACCTGAAATACTTAGTATGCTTGTCTGTTACAACTGTCCTCAGTGGCTGTTTCAACCGCCCCTGGAATGGGGATGGTTGTTACTAAGGCACTCTCTTATTATATCGACCTAATCCAGAAAAAATATATTTGTAGGCATTTGGATACCGGTTTTCATAAAAAAAGCGTCTAGGTTTTCTCCCAAAACGTTTCACTTGTGGTTTATACGCATAGTGGCGGAGCATTGAGTAATAAAAACCAATTTGTTACTACCGTACTCGTTCTACTACAAATATCATCATCACCAATCTAATAAAAATATGTTTTACACAGTGGTGGCAAGAACAATATTGTGTTCATGTAAGACTTCTTCTTCATGTGGTAATGCTATCCAAAACCGGCACCACACGGCAAATTCTTCTTGTAATAAAGTTATTACCGACGTAGAATATTAAATCCATGCACCAAGGATTCCGATAACATGATTCCTTGATATTCAGTTCAAGAACGCTTTATTTATGACTTTTACTTTTAACATACAAAAATTTCAACAGAGTAAGTCTATAGCTTCCTTTTACTGCTAGAAATGTTTAAAAACCATCAACAACTACATTTCATTTCTCTTTTCACTAGGAATTTATAGTTTTTGTAGGTGACGCCACGTAGCTGCAATTAGGTATATTGATTTTGTTCAGTTATTCAGACATTGAGCGATTACGTCACCTGTCCATAATTAATTATGTAATCGCATGTCAATTGACAGCTTATGGGATCAATATAATGCGGGCGAAGCTGATGGACGGCTCGTACTAAGTAGTAGTGCTTTTATGTTTGAAAACAGAAATAAAACGCGTGTTTTCGAAATAACAAAACAAAATGTTGCTATGTGAGCCTGAAAGCTACTGAACTGGACGGCTTTTGCCAAAGAAGACAAATTACTGAAAAAAGCGAACTGCACACGCTTGAAAAACATTCAACAAAGCATTCTAGCAAATCGTTTGTAACGTAGGGAAGGCCTACTGTGAACTGTGGAATATTTCAAATATCATCTAGTGTCTTGTAGTTTGTAAAAATTAATTAACACACACACATATCACGCCTACATCCCTGCTGGGGTAGGTAGAGCGTCAAAAACCGTAAATACATATTTTTTGTAATATTTAAGGATAATGATTGATAACTTTGACGAAACGACTAACCTAATAACGATTTAAACATGTAAATATTTTTGTATTACTTCTAACTTAATAACATTTTATATATTTGATACCTACTTAATTATATTTATAACGATTTCATTTTAACTGTTATGTTATAAATTTATTAAGTTGATTTAATTGACTTAAAATAATTTCATAAGAATATTATTACATCGTTTGACTTTCCTAAACCAATTACATATATTCATTGTTACTTACAAAATTTATTTCAGTACCTGTCACATTACTAAGATATTTATTTTATTTACAGTGCACAATTTCTGAAATTTGGCCAGTTTGTAGCAGTGTATTTCATGAAAAACGGTCTGCAATTGAGCCGCATAAGCTTAGCGAGCGAGCCGGCGGCTTTGCTCTAAGACAAATGACCAAAAAAGCCCCCGAATGCACGTGCCTGCAAACGTCCACGGGAACTGGAACTGGACCGCTTTTCGGGATCACTTTGTGCGACTAATGTTTGCTTTCGTGCTGGCAAATGACGATTTGTTCGGGAACTGCGAGGTATAAACGTCGAAGCTGCCGGATTTATTAGACTTTCTATTTAATATTGGCAGGTAAGTTAGTCAGGGATTACCTGTAGTCGTTACATTTGACTGTGGTTTGGACCAACAGTTTTTTAGAAAAATGTACTCAAGTATAAATACCTACTTAATCTGCAAACGTATTCATAATGCAATTTTTCAAAACTACAAATGAGTAGGTACTACACTTAGGAGCAAAACCAATTGATACTAAATTATTGGAACCAATTGACATTACGTATAGAATATCATATCCCAAACAAAATATTTAATTTAGAGCATAAAGAGTCTTACTCATTGTTCTAAAAGAAAACAATGAAAATTGTAGCGTAGTTGCTAACATAACATAATAATGTCATTTTACCTACATTATGTAGGTATGTACATCACCTGAATAAAATACTGTCGTGTAAGCATCACATTTCTACATTTATGCACGCTTCTCGTTTTAACCCACAATTTATGCCTGCATAAAAATATTAATTTCTGATCACTATCGCTAGTAGGGAGCCGTGACAACGGACAGACATGATAGCTGAAACTGTAATTCGATTGAACCCCACAGAGGCCGCGTAAATTGGATTTCAACTGAATCACGGTTACTGGGCGCTTGTGGTTCATAAAATTATGGGTAAAAGGACCTATATTTAAAATGAGAAGTTTTTGGAAAAGTATATAAGTATATTTCGGAAGATATATCTGCAACATGTAAGAACGACTTCAGTTTTACGAGTTATCACTACTTTATAGCTTAAATATAATATCTGGCGTATCATCTATCATTATGAAGTAACAAAGTAAAAGATTATATTTACGGCTCCACGTCCTGTACCGTTGTTATAAATTGCTCAAAATTTCAATCCCAAAAATAATTGAACGTAAACACAGTAATACTTCTGCTACAACGTAATAAAACAAAGGCGTTTCACATTTTAATTCGTTTGTTTTTGCACGCCCGTACCGCGATTGTACCCTTGCTGCACTGTTTGCCCGCTACTGTATTACAAAGTTACGTTCAAAAACCTTCATCTTCTAATTAACTGTCATGAAACCCTCTTTATATGTGACCTTAAACGGCTCAAATGTTTAATGGTATAATTTGATCCTTTTATTTGTATAGCAGATTTTAACTTTAAGCTTGGGCCCTTTTTGCCCTTTGCTCGATGGTCTCAACTTAATATAATTTTATGATTGACCTAAGAAAAAGTTCATAGATACACTAGTGTTTCAATTATTTTATTATGGGTGTAAATGATACCGAAACAGGGTATTGCAGGGTATACACCAATAGCCATACTGCTGTCTTTCTAAAGGAAGCCAAACGGAGCAGGAGAAAAAAATCCGCCAATAGAACCACTTCATTTTCTTAGCTCAGCTCTGGGGGAAAAGTGTTTAGCGAAGCGAGGTAATCCTACATGCAAATCGAGCGATAAACGTGTGTGTAGGATTTGTTGCGACCGATGTGCTGCGAAAAATGTACTGCGAGGGACTCTCACTACATCGCATTCCCACACCCTCACACATTTCACAGCTTCGCAATGCATCCTCTCACCGTTTATTAATGCGCACTTTAACAGCTCCGCTACACATCCTCATATGAGACATTTACCTCGCCCAACTATGGTGGAAACCCCTACACGATTCCACAGCCCAGCTACACATCCTCAAACGAGACATTTTCCACGCACAGTTCTGGTGGAAAAGCAGCCTAAAACGTGATATATGTAAAAAGCGGAAGTGACTACGCGTAATAATATTATAGTGTCATTGGGATAAAATATTTTATACGGTTTTAGGTCAATAAACCACTAAAATCAAATAAATACTCTGCATATTTGCAGTCTGTAAGAAAGTTTACTTTTATCAGTTGTAAGTACAGTTTTAGTTTACGACAGAATTTTTTATCAATAAATAAAAAGTACTACATCAAAGAAACTAAACGAACATGAGTTTCTTATGTGAACAAGTCACATAGATTAAATCCAAATATTTTGACAATATTATAGCAGATAGCTTCGTAATTCTTGTAAGGATCCTAAAATAACAAATTCTACATTCTCATCTGGCTCTTGTATTATGGTTTGCAGAAATAAAAGAGGTTTATCCTCATCCAGTAGGTATAAAAATGTTATAGTTGGGGATTGAGGGCGAAAACCTATTTTCTTAGGCACTGTAGCAAAGCTAACCCTGCCCATAAAGTATGAGTAGACCTTATAATTTGAATATCAAACAATTTAAAAAATATATTTGTTGATTTCAAATTCATCGCTTGAAAACCAGTCTGAAGAATGATGAGATGATGACATTAATGACTTTCTTTTAGTTTGATTGCGGATACGAATTTTTATCTGAGTGTTTTCTATATTTAAGTATAAAAAGCTTTAAAGGCGAACATTCTAATAAACAATTTCTTGTTTATTGAAAACGTCGTTGGGTTTTACTCTCATAGGTACCTACTCACTCATTCTCATAGCTTCCGGCTATTTTCCAAATCCATTTATTACTTTTTATTTAGCCGAGCCCCGAACGCTGGTGGCCGCTTTTTATTTAAAACTTGAGTTTCATTCTTCCCTGGCCAAACTTGGTGATAAAATAAAATTATTTTGGTGAAAACGTATTATAAGGCTGTAAAACACCAAGTAACTTTTCAATTTAGTATTTATGAGAAGTTTCATTTAATAAAGGGACCCAAATTCGGCCTAAAATGTTGAGGGTAGATGAGGTTTTACAAAATTTTGTAAAATGTTTTAAATTACTTGTTTAGTAATTGGTATCTCACTGTTGTACTTTTTTATAGAAAACTTTCGTTGTTATATACAGCCATTATAAGATTGCATATGCAATCTTTTAATCTAATAAATTTTGGTTTTGCATCTTGTGACCTTTTTGATTAGCTATGTAATTATTCTGCGCATTTGATGTCAGAATAAGCTTTTACATACATACATATATCACGCCTTTATCCCTTTTTATGAATAAAAATCTTCTAAGACAACAATAGAGTGTTAGCCATAAAACGAAATTTAAATGCAATGTAAATTCCTATTTTAATAACCTTCTTGAGTTAAAGTTTGGACTTGAAGAGGAGTTTCTCTTTATAAAGGTAGGATCGTGTTTTGAGATTTGAAAACAGTGAAGTAGAGTCAGAGAAGTTAGCAGTTGGATGGAGTACACTTGACCTAACTTTATGTATGCAGATATTTATTACCGTGGAAACGTAATTTCTTGATTGTTTACTTACAAACAAAGATTTTGTTATCTTATCTTATTTAGCCATCGGGATCCCACTGCTGGGCAAAGGCCTTGTTATCATAAAACGGAAAATAAAGAGATATAATTAGGAGCCAGACAAATCCATTAGGTGCGTGACAATGTTTCTAGTGCAGTAAAATCCTACTTGCCACGTCGTTTCGCTATAGTTTCATATAATTAGGTACTACGAATTAGCAATTTCACGGTGAGTATTGATGCAAATAACGTTAGACCATTCTCGTTTCTTTTACTTATGTAATTATTCAACATACCATTCATGAAACAACGGTTTTGAATAAACCTAAGCCCCTAACTTACATAGTAGGTAGATTGGTACAAAATGCTCGTGAGGGAATTCTTTAATTGGCCAGGAACAAGAAGATATTTTAATGTACAAGGTATTGGCAGAAGCGTTCCGGGTGATTTACAACCCCACCTGGCACGCTCGGTGCTTAATTAAAGTGCTATTCACTTATCACCTACTTTGCTTTTGCTACCTACCTACTGTGGAGGGTACTCCAATTACGAATTTTATCACGCAATTCGAAAAAAGCGTTTTGTTTTCATTGCGAGTTAGTTTATTAGCTAAATAAACAGAACTCTACTCTCAGAACTCTTTTTACATTTAACGCATCTGTAACGCAGCGGTCTGTCAGTTGCATGCTAGAAACGTCAATCCCCATGCTCAAGCCACTCAAACGCTGTCGACGCAGCTGCGTTATTTTAATGCATCTATTTCAATTTAAGGTATTGCTTTCACTGCTTTTGGAGTTTATTTATGAAAAACAACTTAAACGCACTGAAGCTAGAAGAAAAAATATCGAGACTTTCATCTTCACCACCTACACTGCTAAATGTTCGAACAGCCCTGTTTATAAAGTAGTTTTTATCTAATCACAAGTTTGTAAATCTATGCCTAATTATCTTAACTTTCTGTAGATATACAGTATCTGTGTGAGTTGGAGCGCCGATATGATTTTTCAAGGCAATCGGGTAAAAAACAATTTCAGCAGATTATGTAAAATACACCTCTGCATGCAAAATATAAATATAAATACATCGGCATGCATGGCGCCTGAATCTAGAAGAAATTTCATTAGTTTAATTTTCAGACCACTGCCTATTTTCAACGTTTCAGGATTATTAAGCTAGCTTGACTAAACCAAACTGTTTAATCATGATGAAGGGTGATCTAATACTTCGAAGGCATTAAGGTTTGAAATTCCGCGGTTCTTTTAGTTTTATGGCCACTTTTGAGCATCGGCAACATTTTCGAGATTTAATAAAGCCACCAGGCAGTTTTAATCCTTGCACTTTAATTAAGACTTGACGACGTCGACCGTTGCCAGAGGCTTAATTTTTTCCATCTACTTTATTTATTAATTAAACTTGCTTGAGTCGGAAGGACGAATAAATGGATGAGTTGTGACTTGTAGCCCGGATTTAAGGGTTTTAAACGTCCCTGATTGATTTCTTTAAGTAGCTTGGTGGGATTATTATTTTTTTCATTATAATCTAAAATTATTTGAATTTTACTTTTGATATGAATAGAAGGAGTAAATGCTTCAAGTGACAACGGTAAATGAACAGCTTTACCGTTGGTAGCAGAACTTATCTACATTTTTCACTTAACGTGATTTTTATGTCTTACATTTTTGTCCCAATCGTACACTTAATTGTTCAAGTGTACAACTGGTCCTACGGGTAAACGACAACCAAACACAGAATTATTTATGTATGTGTTATTGTTGTCCAAAGAAATTGGGATGCTCTTAAAGTCAGAAGTCAGTTTTGTGTTAGTCCCACGCAAAAAGCGTATTCTTACAATGTAGTTCCTACAGCAACTCTAACCAGTCGTACATCTCTGGCGAGGCTTTATTGCATATAAGCCGACCAGCGCAGATGCCCCGTCACCCGGTTACTGCCGCCGTTCCCACCGCACTTTTGGACGTGGCAGATGTTTACAAGTGCCTGCATCATCTTGGCTACTGTCGTTGCCTGTTTGCTGCTTTGGTACAGTGTGGGTGTCAAAATGTAAAAATACTGAGCACTTCAGGGAACTTTATTTCTTCCGTAGGTACTCTTCGTTACAACTTAGAAACATCTAGTAACTTACAGCATCTTCATACAAGGACGTAACGAATATCTTAACTACCTGTTGTTGTCTTAATGAATAACAAAGTTTCTAGAAATTGTTGCGGAAAATTATGATTTACAATAAAGACTTTTTAGAGGCCAACTGAAGTGGATTAAAAATAAATTAAATCATTTAATGTTGGTTATTATCGCTTCAGAGTGCTACCTAGATACTTTATATCTTTACATGAGTTAGACTGTGTCCAAAGTAAGCTAGAATAATACGTAATACGTTGATCTAACAAAGAAATCAGCTGAGTTCTTCATCAATCAACCATTTGGAACAATAGACGTTGCAAAGAATGGCCACTAGGGGTGATTAATGTGCACCACGCCCCTCAGGTAAGCCCTCTGTTTAGTTTGTGATTAGTGAACATTTTTACGCAAATTATTGACATAAAAAATTAAAAAGTGCATTTTAGTGAGCGAATTACTTCCTCTTTTACGAAAAACTGTTTTTTAAGGAAGATCTAGTGCCAAATAAATTCAAAACACGTATAAAAAACTTCCAGTAAAGCAGTTAAGCAAATTAGTGAAAGGGCGGTCTATGTTCAGCAGTGGACGTCTTATGGCTTCCGCATTCATTTTCATTTTGCAATAGCTAATCTAATAAATATATTGCTGATAAATCGTCAATTTGTCTTTTTATTACTTACGCTAGATTAGAAGTTTCTTTTCATTTATGCAAAATTACAGAAAAATAAATTATAAATCTAAATACTTATTTAGAAGAGTAGAAATCTGACCCCTTTTCATTGATTGTTCCTAAAAGAGACTGTAAATAATGACAATGGATTTCACTGTTTCCCTTTTTATTAGCTGGCTGCAGATTAGGGTGACAAAAACGGTATCCAGTTGTTTTTGCTAAAGCACAATGGTTGGGTTTCCATTAACATTTTCTGTTGGGTGAATTGGTATACCAACTTGGTTTGGAAACTCTTTTTGTTACGGTGAAGTGTTGACGATACTAAATTGTTGTGTTTCCCAGTTCAGTTTTTATAGGGGGACGATTTAGATTGTCTCAAGTTGATTTTAATTAAAAAAGTCAATTTCCTACCATAAACAAAGTCTCAGGTAGACTTACTAATGTCTACCCAACGAGTTTTATAATTACGAAGATTTAAATAAAATAAAAAGGACATTGTAATTGACCTAAAACTATACATTGTATAATATAATTATATTCTTAATATGCAGTTAAATTACGTTCAGTGTAACAAACTGTGTGCGCAATGTGACTTGTAACCGAATGCGTTATTAATAAAATTTTCATTTTCCCATAGATACTTACACATCTACTCGTGGAAACACCTTCAACTATCGTTTTCTTAACAAATGTTTTACGGAATAGTTCTACCCCTACTGTCCAAAGTACGTAGAATGTCACGTAGTTCATCCGTCACGTAGTCGTCTCATTCTGTATGCGGCAACCTTTTGATATCGCCAGGGGCATTCGGCCAATATCCTTCCACCGCTTATCTCCCTCGCACTCTTTCCAACTTTATCTACTTTATTTTGATGTCGCCTTTCCTATATTAAGTAGATGGTCTTAATAAAACTCCTCTGGCCAGCTTAAGTATTATAATACATGAGTTTGAAGATGCAACAGAATTTATATACATACACGTAGCTACTGGTATGTACCTACTTAGTTTGGTATTCCACTTATTACTGAAACATTTACAGGCTGTGTATTATACAGGGTGTTAAAAATAAATTTAAATGTTACTTTTAAGTTCTTCTCTTTCTTTCTTTCTTTTCGTGTGAGACACCGAGTCGTCCAACGACCCGATGAACCCTAGTGTCAGAATTTTTCAACCGCCTTCTACAAGTAGCAGGCTTCTGACATGGTTGTGTAACGACCGCCGTCTAAGTGATCATAGACAGCAACCGGGACCTACGGCTTAACGTGCCATCCGAAACACGGAACCATCTTACTTACGGACAATCGGGTGGTTCAGCCCGCAATGTCCTAACCAGACTGGGAACAAATTCACAAAGTGATAACTATCAACTTTGTGAGTGACCCACCGAGAATCGAACCCGGAACCTTCTGCGTCAAAGGCAGTCGCACTGCCACTGCGCCACATCGGTCGGTTTTAAGTTCTAAAAGTGTTTGTGTCAAAGTTCGTATCAATAAAGGTTCTGTAGGTTGAAGGTAACAGTAATATTTCCAAAGATTTTTACGGGAGTTTCGATACAGAGCTTTCCCGTTAACTACTACGCGCATTTGAATCAACTAACTCCCTGTATTAATTTAATGACTGCTGTTTATATAAACTTAGGTAACTTATAATCAAATAACTACGAGCTATCCACATATATACACACCTTCTGCTAAGTTCCTACTATGGGTGTAATAAATACTTGCCAAGAATATTGAAACATGTGTTTAACTAACTTTATGTAGGTAACATCACTATGTAATTACAAACTCACCAATCTATCTATTTAGTTGGCCTTGACATTATTAACAAAAAGCATCATAATTACTAAATTACAACAAACATTGATAATTTATTGTTACTTTTGTAATTAAATTAGATAACATTAAAACATTATATGTTTTGTTACTTTTAAATGTAATGGGTAAGAATCACAAGGAAATTCATTCATTTACCTGTGTTATTGATAACAGTTTTTCTTCTTCTTCTTCTTTTGTGTCGATGGGTCAAATATATTTGTATATTAAATAAATAGTAATATTTAAAAACATGCTAGTAAGTACATGAATAAAAAGCTCCTTTTCACATGATTGTGCAATCACAAAAGGCAGCCGATATACATATAATTTTCCAACCAAAAACGTTTAAAAATTCCTCATAGCTCAATTCAAAAACCTACTTTGCCCAGAAAATGTACCTACGTAATTACGAATACAGAGTAAAAAAATATTCCTCTTTTCGTTAGACTTGTCGAAATTTTCACTCAGGCGCTATAGTACGAGTACAAGGCCTTCATTAAAATAATTCATTTCATTAGCCAGCTAGACACGCAACGTTGTTTTTGAAATTTAATTACGCAACCAACTTACTCCATCAGGGGTTAAACAAACGCAGTGAAAATAAATAGAAGTAAAGGGTTGTAAACGTTTTTACTGTAAGAAATTATTATAATGAAGTGTTTTGCATGAAAAATGTAAATTGTTTTCACCTTTATTCTTACAGATAAACACGTTTTTTATGCTTAATTCAATCTCTTACCATTTAAACAGAACAAAAAAAATACCCTAACTTTTGACGTATGATACATTTAAACGCAGACACAACCAAGAATATAGGCTTTATTCAACTTTAAAAAGACATGATAAATGACAGAGTCAGCTTATAGCTATAGACTAGGTAGACCAACCAAAGGTTGTGGCAAGGAGTTCATCACATTCACCCCTCCTACGAAACCACGAAGTCTTGCAGGTGCCCTGGTGGTCTGCGCTCGCGAGCAGAGCGACGAAGTTCAGGCAGTTCTGGTTGAGGTGCCTCTAATGACTCCTGGTTCAAAGATTGTTCAAGCTCCTCATCATCGTCATCATCAGTCTGCGGTCGAGGCGCTAAACGCCTATTCGATACTGTTGTCTCTCGTCCATCCGGTAGACGAATGAAAGAGTATTCAGGGTTGCCCTGTAGGAGATCGACTTCTTCTACAGCAGGGTCGTATTTGGATGCCCTCACATTTCTCTGTATAAAGACAGTCCCTGGTGAGTGTAGCCAGGATGGCATGGACTGACCATAAGTAGAACGGCGAGGATGGTTAAACATGCGCTCATGTGGGGTCGCGTTCGTTCCCGTGCACAGCAGTGATCTGATGGAGTGTAGCGCTGGAAGTAAGGCCTTCTCCCAGTTTGTGACGTCGTCGTTTGTGGATTTCAGATGTAATAGGATAGTGCGCCACAATGTGCCATTTAACCGTTCTACTAAGCCATTGCCTTGGGGGTTGTAGGGCGAGGTACGGCTGCAGGATATTCCGAGTGAAGTCAAAAATTGTTTTAGTTCTTCAGATAAGAATGAAGCGCCCCTGTCGCTATGAATATAAGCTGGAGCACCGAACATAGAGAAAAGATTCGTTAGGCATATTATTATTGTTTCAGATGTCATATCTTTGCAAGCATACGCAAAGGGGAATCTACTGTACTCGTCGATAATCGTGAGAATGTATCGGTTTTGTGTGTTTGATGGAATCGGCCCCTAAGTTCAGTCTTTCGAACGGCGCAGTTGCTTTTATGAGATTGCCTTGATGGCTGACGTATCGAGGTTTAATTTCGGCACAGATAGGGCACGCCGCCGTCATTCTTTTGACCTCTTCAACGGAGTATGGTAAATTCTTTGATCTGATCCAGTGAACCATACGTGTAACGCCAGGGTGACAAAGTGATCGGTGGAGTTCGATTAGTTTTGAATTAGAAGAAGCCGTGTCTATGAACATACACACTCTAGATAGTGCATCAGCGGCGTGGTTTTGATTTCCAGGTCTATATATAATGTCGTATTTAAAACAAGATAATTCTAGGCGCCATCTTTCAATCTTTTCGTTCTTGATTTTGTTTGAATGTTTTTGATTAAACATGAACGCGACAGACTGTTGATCAGTGATCAGTAGAAAATATCTTCCGATTAAGAAATGTCTCCATTTGCGTAAGGCTTCAACAATCGCGCTAGCCTCTTTTTCAATCGTCGGTTGTTTCTTTTCAGAGTCATTAAGAGATCGTGAGAAAAACGCTACGGGTCTACCTTTCTGTGACAATGTGGCTGCGATAGCAAAGTCCGAGGCGTCGGTTTCGACTGAAAATAATTCCTTTTCATCTATTCCAGCCAAGGCAGCATCGCATATGTCAGTTTTTAGACTATTGAAAGCAGTGATTGCGTCTTGAGATAGTGGCAGAGTCGCTTCAATTAATGGTCTTATTTTAGCAGAAAAGTTGTTGACCCATTTTGAGTAATGTGCGAATAGGCCAAGCGATCTTTTTAAGGTAGCAGTATCGCTCGGGATCGGAAGGTTCAGCAGCGGTTCTAATCGTGATTTGTCTGGTTTGATAGTGTTATGGTGTATTGTGTAGCCAAGAAGGTCGATTGATTCTTTTTCAAAAGCGCATTTGTTGGTATTCAAAGTGAGTTTGTATTTCTCAGCGGCTTCCATGAATCTGCGAAGGTTTGAGTCATGGTCATCTTTATCCATCCCACATACGGTGACGTCATCGAGGTACGCATAAGTGCCTTTAAGTTTTTCAGTTTCGATTATGTAATGTAATGTACGCTGAAATGCCGCCACACCATTAGTTACTCCAAACGGTATGCGGGTGAATTGGTACAGATTGCCGCATGCTTCAAAGGCTGTGTATATTCGTTCTGTAATAAGAATGGGTACTTGATGATAAGCACTTTTGAGATCGATTTGACTAAACACATTGTATTTCGCTACTTTAGTAATTATGGAGTCGATACTTGGTAGGGGGTACGCATCTAGCTCTGTATATCTGTTGATCGTTTGCGAATAATCGATTACTAACCGTTCACGATGTTGGCCCCCACCAGCGACCAGCACTTGCGCTCGCCATGGTGAAACACTAGGTTCAATTACGTTATCTTTGAGTAGATTGTCTATTTCATTGCTTATAAACTCTTGATCTTCTTGTTAGTGCCGTCTCGAGCGGATCGCTATAGGCTTTATGTTTGGCGAAAGATTAGTGAATACCGATGCCGGCGGAACACTGGCCTCCATGACATTGCAAACCTTCAGGGGCTCCCTGTCTCCCCCGTACTCAACTTCCACCGACTTATGTTGTTCGAGTATATCTTGTCCGATAATCACATCTGCCGCATAGGCCGGCCAAAATATGTAGAGGGTGGCGCTGGTACTTGTGCTTACCGATTTCTATGTTGGCGTAACAATGACCTTCAGTATACGAGATGTTGTTCGAGGACGCTAAGGACACTGCTCTTCGGGAGGGCGTACGCTTAAGGTTCATCGACTGAGCAAGGTTGTTGTTAATAAAGGTGATTGAACTACCGCTATCTAGTAAAGCATCTGCGCGTGTATCATTTAGAACAATTTTGACGGTCGTTTTTCGTAGACTCGCCGGGGCAGCAGCCAATATAGTCAGCAGTTGAGGATCAGTAACTTTAGATTGGGAGTCGTCGTCTTGCGTTACAATAATGTTTGCGACACTTTGAGTTCGCTCATTAGAACTGCGGCAGACGTTGGCAAAATGTCCTTTCTTTGAGCACAGCTGGCAATCAGCATTTCTGGCCGGACATTTAAGTCTTTGATGAATAGCACCGCCGCAGAAAAAGCACCGACGTCTATTCTGTGTAGGTTGTTGAGATTTTGGTATCGCTGAGTTACAAGCTTCAGGTACGTCAGGGATTGCATTGGCAGTAGCAGACGACGTGGAAGGGATAGGTTCTTTTAACAAATTGGAAGTGTTTTCAGCAGTTTCTAGTGATATAGCCAGGTTCAGGGTTTCTTCGAGAGTCGAAGTAGATTTCTCCAGTAACCTTTCTTTAATTTTGTGCGATGAGACACCAGCAATAAATGCACCGCGCACTGCCTCGTCCTGATGTTCTTTAGCAGTAACAGCTTTAAAAATACATTCACGAGCGAGTATTGTAAGAGCTCTCGAGTACTCGGCCAATGATTCGCCAGGCTGTTGTCTCCTGCTAATCAGGCGGTGCCGGGCTAGGATTACGTTTTGCTTTTTTTCGTAAGTAGCGTTGAGACTCGTGATCGCGTCCGTGTATTTGGTGCAGTCGCGGATGTTATTAAATATTGATGGCGAGATATGATTTGCAAGGATTTTGAATTTGAGCTCTTCGTCTGCAGAACTAGCTTCTATAGCGATAAAATTTTCAAACGAGTATTTCCAATGTGCCCATTTGACATCTGAGCCGGGCATGGAAGGTTCTATGTCAAAGCGATCGGGTCGCAGATATTTCGAGATCGACGAAGGTGTTACCTTTTTTGTTTCGTCGGGCATGATTGTGGAGTTCGCAGAATAACAAAATTAAAGTTGAATAAATTGATACATTTAAACGCAGACACAACCAAGAATATAGGCTTTATTCAACTTTAAAAAGACATGATAAATGACAGAGTCAGCTTATAGCTATAGACTAGGTAGACCAACCAAAGGTTGTGGCAAGGAGTTCATCACAACGTATTTATATGAATTCCCATTTAAATTTCCAACGCTAAAATGATTTAAAATTTACTTGTCACACAATAAGCTTCCCAAAAATTAGAGCACACAAAATGCGGTTGCGCCGCCCGCATTTTGCAGTAAAATACTTTTCCTGCACAGCGGTGAACAAAACTTTGCCACGCTGCTTTTATGTCGACAACATGTTGCTCAGCTTGACATACACTCGGTATCTATCGCTTTGTCTCACAGGGATATCCAGGGGTTTATATACTGCTTTGGCTGTCCAAAGCAGTATATAAACCGTAATGTGTGTACGAGTATACCAAGTTTTCTAACCTCCAAATGTATTATGAAACAACCGACAGAAACACACGACGGTACAGCCAACAACGCAATTTTGCACTACATTTACCAAGGCTAACCTACGAAGACTGCCGTTTTCTCTATCCTATTTTCCGTCTTTTAAGGGGCTGAGTAGAGCTAAAAGCTACTTTTATAAGTGATTTCTACCCTAGATAAATTGCAGAAAAACTGACGAAAAAAAAAGGTTATAATCTTCAGGATATTTGCTGTAGTGTTATTGTTTCCAAAACATGACATTAGTAATTTAGCTTGATAGAAAAACATCGTAAAGTTACCTCTAAAAATCTATTATATCGCAAACTGCATGAACAAAACCCACGCAATAATTAAGTGTTTATTATCAGAATGAGCGCCTTACAATACTCTATCGACATATTGTTTTCGATTTTCAAATAACTTATTTTTGACCGAGTTATCATCGAAAATACGAAAATATCATTCAATCGGCAAGATTCCGTCCCGTCCGCACGCGCGCAGTTTGACATTTGTCAGAAAGGGACCGGTTTTTAGCTCTACTCAGCCCCTTAACTAAGCTAATCTTACTGTAATGTTCTTGCGGTGACATTATAACAGATGTTGCGTCGGAGATAATGGTTTATTTCTCTTTAGTACCGAGACTTTTGTTTTCGGTTTTCGGTCTGAACTTGGGTGTTAAGTAATGTTTATAAATCCATTAAGAGTCTTTAGTAGAAAGCTCCATAATTTTCTTATGAGATAAAATGTAGGAAGATACTGAAATTTTCGTTCGCAAATTATGTCGTTGATGAAAGCTTATGTTTAATATCTAGTGTAATATCAATCTCTAAAATCTTACATCAAAGGAACTATGAAAATGTCTCAAGCTTTGAGGCAAGAATTTTGATGATTGAATATACCGCATAAATATGTAGGTAGGTAACGTAAGAAGTCAGATAGTCTCATACCTAGAGACATAGTGAGGTACTTCGTAGCTGCAACCTCGACTATATGAGTGAGTATATTGTACGGGTTCAGGCACCTATAAAAACATTCTAATATTCCTTTTATGAGAAAAAATAACTATGAGCAATTGTCTCTCGTTTGCAACCTAAAATATCGTAAAACCGATAAGAATGACTGTACGTTTACAACGTACGTCCAGTCTATCGGTTCTATGATATCTGAGGTTGCAATGAGAGAGTTGCTCACGTAACAACGTGAGTCAGGTCTGCGTTGTGTTCTATGTTAGAGTAAAACAATGGTTTTCCTCAAATAGTCAAAAGAGAAAAAAATACGATATTGGTGTAATTTTTTATGAAACAAAAATTGTAACCTATAAATTAACTACAAAAATAAGTTATATCGTTATTGAATTCAAATTTTAAACGCAAGTGGCGGGTGAGGCCCAATAAAAGGCATAAAAATTAGCACCGCAAAATAGCAAGCCTCTAAGTGTTTAGTCTTACAAAACTACCTAGAGTGTGTTGTCAAGTATTTGTAATTAAGTTTATTTTAAAAAATATACAATTTTGTTGCTAATTTTACTGCTGATTATACTCAGCCTTTTTTAGTTTTACTATTTTTTATTAATTATGAATGTATCTATCAAAAGGCTTTCCTACTTTCACCGCTACATTTAGAACCGTAAATTTTCCCCGGCACGGGATATATCCCTTTATTTTTCTATCCGAGCAATATTTTCACGTAAACCGGGTTAGTTAAGAAATATCGCCTCGAGAATTAACCGCGCACTTAGCAAAGTATTTCAAATCCAGGGCGACACACACCATTATTAGGTATAACACTTTTCTTAAACCTACATATAGTTATATGAAATGGCAAAAATATGAGATATATTAAGATAAATTTTACCAAAATGGCACTCCCCTACCTAGGTAACGCACCGATTACTACAACGAACATAATTAAGTGCCTACCATCGTCAGCGCAGTTGAAATTCGGTTTAAAGTTCGTTGACCCCTCATGCAAACTGAACTGAAAATTGGTATTGTTTACATTTACTAATTCATTTATTCAGTGACAGTATTGTATTGTAACTCTCTGACATTCTCAAAGCATTCATTGTAAATCTACTTGGAAATAAACGATTGAATCTTGAATCTTGAAATGTTTGTTTAGACGATACAGACTAATCATGAAGTGACAGGTTCGTGCGGATATGAGGGTTTCCTGCTGAATCTGAACGAACCAACCATAGGGTACCTAGATTAAATTTAAATTAAACAGTGTAGTGCAGAACTTCGAAGCGGAATCAACATTTAAGAGCAATTAATCTATGATGCTTCAAATAATGAAATTCGAACGTTTCAATACAGAAGGTGATGATTAATTCTTCGTCTTTTATATGAGATACCAAGTCGACAAAAAACCCTTTTACTGGTGAAAAAGAACCTTGTTATCACGGATATGAGTGAGACAAATTGTAAAACTGTTCATTTAAAACATTATTGGCATTATTCGTACGTAAAGCCCGGTCAATTGCTCACAAAATTCATTTATCGGAAAACATATTTAATTATTATCTTATCGATATTAATGACAAAGGACGAGCAATAAGCCCGCATCATAATTATAAATAAACGATAAACCAAAACAAAGCGGAAATTAAATATCTCCAGAGCATTTTACAATGATTGAACCGGATGTTTAAATTTATGTTATTTATTTAGGCGGTCATTGAAAACCGGCTATATTTGATGCAAAACATTTCAAAATAATTTTCAGTAAATTGATTTTAAATTCCTTTAAAAATTAATTTTAATAATGATCCCATTTTTCAGTACTTTCCCAGTTATATTGGCTGAACTGAATATGGCTGAACCCATTTTAAGTTACCACAGTCCACGGCTGGTCTACCCTATATTGAGGGTATTTGTCACTTGTCAGGAGGATTGGTGAGCGCAATGTAATGGCTGCATCATATATATTTCAGTACTCAGTAAGTATCTAACTTGCTTCACCTGAACCGCTCAAAGTAAAATGAACCAGCCGCGCGCATCGCCCGCCCGTACCAAACACAAAACACTGTGTTATATTCACTAGGAACATAGGTACATACATACACATACCTACATACAGCTAATTAAAAAATTATCTCATTCCTGACTATAAATAACTTTTCTTGAAAAGAAAACCATCTTCAAGGGACGTATAAAAGTACGAACTTTCATTTGTGGTCGGTTAATATGCCTTAAACCTGTTCCTAAGTCTGACAAATACTGTTTTGAAAACCGCATTTAAATCGATTCATCCAAGCTCGAGATAACGTGGACAAACATGTATACACACATACATACGTACAGGTCAAACTGAAAACCTCCTTCTTTTTGAGTAAAAATGTGTGATTTTAATGAAGAATTTCACATCAGAAATACACCGAGAATTACCTCAGTAAACTTATATTTGAGAAACAATACAATGAAAAACTTCACTTCCACTGCCAGCAGCAGAGGATTTATTCACATAATTTGTATATTTTCTAATAAAATTGGAATTAATTTATTATACACTGCGAGCAAAAAAGGAATACGTTTAGAAAATACCCATTCTATTAAGCGCAAAGTATTGTAACACATTGTCAATGCGAACTTATCTTAGTGGGACTTTGTGCATTGTTGAATGAACTCTACGGAGTAAATAGCTTTTAAACTGCACTCTGTGAAATTTCAATTTCATTATTTTGCTCTGAATCTATCGTACTCGCTGTATAATACAGTTATGCTTTCTATCAAAGAACTTTGTTTTCATATGGGAGAGTGACTTTTAAAATACAATTTTTCTACTCATGTGTATAAACCATTTAATGTAACAAAATATAAACTTCAAAATCTGTAAATATGCCCGAAAACTTAAAAGTTTTCTCATATGTACATTCTGGCCAAAAAATGTTTGGAACGAAATAAAATGGAACTAAAAATTTCGTATGAAAAATTATTGCCATACTTACGCGTGAACTGTCAGATTTGACAGATCGCGAAGAAAGTGGCGCCCTAATTTTCTCTCTACTATTTTTTGCCAAACTATACCAAATTTTTTATCATCAGACGTGCTAGATTTTAAACTAATAGACAAAAAAACCTATTTCCACTATTCAAGTCGTCGACGTATTACCTATAGTAAGGTATTCTTTGGTATAACTATTTCAAAATGATGTCGCACGTGATCACATACATATCAGCATACACTATCCACAAAATGTATTTCCGATTTCGACAACGGATGTAATAGAGGTTAAATAGAGCATTTGCGGCGTCCTTTTCATTTTTTTCACGAGCTTATGCCGGTCGTGGGTATTAGGTCGCCATGTGGCCAGAAGCCTGGTTATTATTTCAGCGGGCTCCGGTTTTGGTACTTTTCTACTCTGCTTCTATTCGTTTCTTTTGTCTTTTTAGAAACGTGATGCAATTTTAGCGTGCCCTTCGTCATGTCGTTAGAAGACCTCTACAACGCCTCAGACGACGCAGTATGTCTGGCTGAGTTCTGGTCCAAATTAATTTATTACCGCCACATACGATCGACACGATAAAAAAAAATTAAACTTAATAATCACCTGCTTCTTTTATCAATAGTTAATAAAATATGTAGTTACTTACTTAAAAGTAAAAAAAATATTTAATTCAATCATTTAATGCAAAGTAGCTTCCATAAAATGAAGTATATTTTTATTCTCTGTATCTGTCTGTTATGGAAACTGCTAATTCTTTTTTAACTACGGAACAGTTGTTGATTTAAAAAACTCTTATTAGTACGGCAAATGGTAAAACGTCTTATTAGTACGGCAAATGGTTAGAGCGGGTGCAACAGCTGGACGGGCCGCTACTTGTGTAAAATAAATAAATAAATAAATAGTTATTATCACCTATTGATAGTATGTCAAATATTCGTTAGTTTAAGTAAGGACATCAAATTCTTTTAAGGCTACATTGTAATATACCTTGTATATTATTACAAGCTGCCTTTGGAAGCTTTCTATACTAACAATATTCCGTTGACACATTGCCAAAACAGATATAGTTATTACTAGCTGGTGCCCGCGAACTTCGTTTCGCTAACTTATTATTTTTATGTTGGTAGGTGTCTATGTCTATGTACCTACTTTAGACAGGCCTTTGACCTTAGGTCTGAATTCATTTTGATTAAAGCAAAATTAGAGGCAAGAGTTTACAAAATGAAATATGCCTACCTAACACATTTTATTTACACTTTACTTTACAGGCATGTTACAGCTATTTCTACAAATAATATTATTTATTATACATTTTATTATTTTACATTTTATGTACAAAGTTCAAATGTATCTACAGTTTATTTATGTACGATATTTATTAAGTTTACAACATTTCTTTGTACACTACATTCGCTGTTTTTCTCTCAGCGGTTAATATAAATAGGCCTGCAGCGCTAGTAACCTGCTCAGTCCGATCAGTTCTTCCCAGAACAACTCCTTAGCCCAGTCTCGCCCCAAGGGCGTGATTGGGCTGGTTGTTTGAACAACCAATCAAAATATTTCCGGGTGAGCACGTGCTCCCCACCAAGCCGACAGGCGTAGTTTTGATGGCCCCGGGGCCGAAAACGTAAAGTCCATCACAAAAAAAAAAAAAAATAGTAACCCGCGAAAAAGCCACGTACAGCTGGCCGTGGGAAAAACAACTTGTTCTCAGGTCCACTCCAGCAGCTTTCAGCGTTTGTCCCTGTGACTTATTTATCGTCATAGCAAAGCAAGTAGCCACAGGGAATTGTGTGCGCTTGAACTGAAATGGGAAATTATTGGGGATGCGTGGTATACGCGGTATAAATACAGATTCACCGGCGCCACAGCCAGTCAAAATCTCTGCTTCGATTAAATTACTCTGTAAAGCACGCACTTTTAGTCCGATTCCGTTGCATAATTTCGGTGGGGTGAGATTCCGAAGAAGCATTATTGGAACACCGACTTTAAGCTTGATCTCGTGAGCTGGTAGACCACTTGCCGAAAGTTAATTTAGAAATTCGATTGGGTAATTTGTCGCGTCGTCCTGGTCAACAACATTGTTAAAAGATGTGTATACCACTTCATCTCCAATAATTTGCGCTAAGATTTTGTCATTAATGGCAGCCACTTGCTTATTCTTTGGGGTCAGTATGGCGCGTTCACATAACCAAGAATTTTCATGGTCTAATATGGTTTGAAGTTGGCCAAATACAGACTGTATTAGTTCCTCTTCTGAGGCTACAACTGTACCCAGTGACTCAGAAAGTCTTATCTGGCCATCGTCTACTAATTTCAAATCTAAATTCAAAACCAATCAGTAAGCAAAATCGAAGTCCGTAAAGAATAGCAGATGTTTGTTATAATAATTCAACAAATTCAATATTATCTCAATTCAAAAAAAATATTTCTTTAAGGTTAACGCCGCCTGCCAGTGGCTCTTTATATAGTTGTGCAGGAAACATTCCGTCCGTTTTACAAAACTAACAGCGACATCTATGATTTTTTTTTGTTAACAATCTGGTTCTACTATTTTTGTCAATGAATGGCATTATTTATGATTGGTGGTCTTTTATGTATGATTATTATGAACCAAGTGAGATAGTTGCCTGTGTAAATGGAAAACAACCTGTAGCAACTCCGGACTGCCACCGATTTGTAAATCATTCATTTGTTAGGTGCGAAGCCATTTCGACGCTTGGGTGGGACTTGGGTTCAACTCGCAACTTTTTGCTAGACTATAATTAATTGGTTTATTTACTGTTATTTTATTATTATAGTATACACTTCGTACGCGGCATCTATAAAATTATTTCGGAACAAATTTGTATCTCGCTTCGCCGAACCAGTAATGGTGTTTTCCTGTGGGAACGAGATATTTTCCCGAAGTAAAAAGTATCCTAAATGTTGACCCGAGTAATAAGCTACCATTGTACAAAATTTGGTAGAAATCTGTCCAGTGGTTTTTACGTGAAACGCTAACAAACATACATACAAACAGACAAACAGACAAAAAATTTTTTAATCATCGTTTTGAGATCTATAACTTAAACTGAATTAGAAACAAAAAACCTTTTTTTAAACTATTCAATGTACAGAATTGGTTCAGTTACTGTTTTATTATATGTATAGATTATTATGAACCAAGTGAGATAGTTGCCTGTGTAAATGGAAAACAACCTGTAGCAACTCCGGACTGCCACCGATTTGTAAATCATTCATTTGTTAGGTGCGAAGCCATTTCGACGCTTGGGTGGGACTTGGGTTCAACTCGCAACTTTTTGCTAGACTATAATTAATTGGTTTATTTACTGTTATTTTATTATTATAGTATACACTTCGTACGCGGCATCTATAAAATTATTTCGGAACAAATTTGTATCTCGCTTCGCCGAACCAGTAATGGTGTTTTCCTGTGGGAATGAGATATTTTCCCGAAGTAAAAAGTATCCTAAATGTTGACCCGAGTAATAAGCTACCATTGTACAAAATTTGGTAGAAATCTGTCCAGTGGTTTTTACGTGAAACGCTAACAAACATACATACAAACAGACAAACAGACAAAAAATTTTTTAATCATCGTTTTGAGATCTATAACTTAAACTGAATTAGAAACAAAAAACCTTTTTTTAAACTATTCAATGTACAGAATTGGTTCAGTTACTGTTTTATTATATGTATAGATTATTTGCCAAAACTCACATGGTAAATAAAGTTTTGTGTACCTCAACGACACTTTTATGTGCAAAGCAAATATTTTTTATACTAATGTATTAATTTCGAACCAAAATTCGATATCTTATTTTGTTTTCAAGCAGTAGCAAACTTTGGTAAAAACTCAACTAGGAAACTGAAACCTTGCAGAAGTTTAAATTATCTCCTTGACGTTCTAAAGGGACCTTAAAATTTAATTTAAACATTATAATTCTGATGTTCAAATCCCTTGGATCTGATATTTGACGTGCAACTTGATGAAATATGAGGGACGGGGGGTGAAACAAACGCTGACCTAGTGAGTAAAATTAGAGGCAGCATCCCCGCGTCAAAGCCAAGCGCCCGAGGCGCACTCGGTTCGTTTTTGTACTTTATCGTTCGTTTCACTATCATCTAATTCAAAACGTAGCAATCAAAAAGTGAAATAGCATTATAAAACCTTTACTAACAACAAGCGCTTTTGTTTGTTTCCGTTCCAAATTGTAAACGACTTTTAAGCATCCTACAAAGTGTACAAAAATAAATGGATAAAGAGTGTATTATTATAACACACCAATCGTTACGTGTCCTAGTTATCACGTAAGTTCAAACCAATTTTCCTATCCCCAATATTATAAGTACAGAGGAAGCATTCAAAAACGTAGTTTCGTGATAAAACACCATTAATTGAGTTAAAAGGAACCAGAGGGGTCGTAATGTATTCAAAGGTAGAAAATATGCCCTGTCGTGCGACTCCTATTCATAAGAAATAATCTTAACAACTGAGGGTTTTTTATTAACTGCCAACAATGTGTTTTAGGGTAATTACCTTACTACTTGTGATTATAAAAATACCATGCCGCAAGCTACTAAAAGTAAAATGCGTGATAGTATTATCCGATTTTACCTACTGCAAAAGACGGTTGTTAACCTACCCTACTGCATAAAACGCGGCACATTTGAGTTAAAAAAAAAAAAGAAAAATAAAGGCTTTGAAACGGGGCTGACCAGTCTGACCACACAGCATGTAACTTTCGCCACCATCATCAGTATATGATTGAATTCAACTCAAGACAAAAAATAATAATAATAGCAATGTGTTACATGCCTGAATTCAGCTGCACCCCATGTCTCAAGGTTTCTGAGTGCTAGTTGGTAGGTAATTATAATATTTTTTATTGTTTTAAAATCATTTTAACTTCAAAATATTTCATTGGTTCAAGGGATTCCAAGAACACTTGTTTTGTAAATAGACAATAACATTTTTCTCATTTGAAAAGTTGGTTTAATGCTTACTCATTGGCATCTTATTTATAACTGAGTTTTAAATAGTGATTAATTGACACTGTACGAACAGTAAAAATATAATACCTTCAGTGAAAGAATTAACGAAGCAACTTTTGTACCGTCTAGATACACTGTTCGTCGCATAGCAAATATACAGAGCAGTTGTATTAAAATTATTGTAGGATTATAATAGCACCCTTGAGTCGTCTCCCATGTTTAGAGAGACCAGAATATTATAGCATATTGGCAACATCATTCTGTATTTGAAATCACAACAACCGATTATTGTAAAGCTTTACAATTGCCTAAAAGTACAAATATATAGGGTGACCGGTAAATTGATGCATTCCTTTCAAGGGATGAACCAGCTCATGAAACTGAACAACTTTCCCCATGGAACATAGGTCGAAATATGAAAAAAATTTGTGGTCCTCCCATACAAATTGACTTAGTCGGTCGGTAATTTTGTATGGGTGGGCCAAATTTTTTTTTAATTTTTCGACCTATGTTCCATGGGGAAAGTTGTTCAGTTTCATGAGCTGGTTCATCCCTTGAAAGGAATGCATCAATTTACCGGTCACCCTGTATATTTTCAACTATCAGCTCATTTCCAATTCCATAGCTAGTCTGCCATAACACGTTTGTTTGTCTTGAAAAATTCTTCATCAAATATAAGGTGTAAAAAAAATTGCTGCCAATATTTTAAGGGGTGAACCAGCCCATAAAACTGAACAACTTTCCCCAAGGAACATAGGTCGAAATATGAATAAAATATTTCGACCTCCCATACTAAATTATCAACCGACAAAGTCAATATGTATGTGAGGTCCAAAAATTTTTTTCATATTTCGACCTGTTTCTTGGGCAAAGTTGTTCAGTTTCATAGGCTGGTACACCCCTTAAAATATTTGCAGCTAATTTTTTTACGCCCTGTATATTTAGTTATTGTAACGTTTCAAACAAAACTTAAGTAGGAGTTTCGATAAAACTGAATTACAATTTCCCATAACATTTTATTAACGCCGCATGCCATTCTTTGTGATATCAGAAGCACTCAAGCTCGAGCTTAGAAACGTTGCAACAAAATGGCAATGCAATATAAGTAAGCATTTTGTTGCGTTCACTGAATGAAATTTAATATTATATTTGTTGCAGCAGAATGTTCCTCACAGAGTAAAATAAAATGTTCCATTTAAATTGTTTTGAATAGGGTATTGAAACGTATGAACACTTTAATTTTTAATTAATTCTGTGTTGGTTGAAACATATCTACTAAATGTTTTATCGCGGAATTTTGAGTCGTATAAATATCAGGTATTAATAATAGGGTTTTCCCGTTACTTTTTATTATTGCTCGAGCCGCTACTTGTAAAACAAACAGAATAATTAAAGTTCAAATTAGTAATAAAACATAGAGACACAATGATGTGTCCATTGTTACCAAGACTTATATAAATATTATATTTTTTCTTAGTTGCCTCAGACATGTGTTACTATATGAACCAAAGAGTTTCACGTATGGCGCATTAATCGAAATTCTAAATGGCACATTCATAACTTTGTAACACGTACATTGCGACGCTTGTGTAGTAAAACGATTTCATTCCTTACTCAGCGCCGTCAAATTACAGAATTACCCAAGTAATGCCTTTATTACCTACAAAAGAATTTTTTATGGGTAGTAAGTGTAAAATGATAATTTGCTAAAACGGTCGGTTACTCTTCTAACTACTAAATGTACATAGTTACATACACATTTTACTATCGTTGCCTCCTGTCTGGAGTTTCAAAGTTAAGATATTTTTTCTGAACTCAGCCCAGTTATTACATAACATTTCGTTAATTGCTTGCTCTTGTATGGGCACAACCAAACTGGTAGAATCAGAAAGATTTTCCATAGTGCTAAATTGCCTTGTGCTGCCGGCTTAGAATAGCATCACCCCATTTCCGCCCGTGGTTGTCGTAAACGACGATAAAGTTATGAATCCAGGGAACAGTCAGCAGTGTTCCCTGTTAATATCTATAATATGTTGCACTGCGCTCGCCAATCCGCCTGCCTAGCATGGTGAGTATGGAAATCCCCCTGATGGGGGAGGCCCATGTCCAGCAGTGGACTGTTGGGGCTATGGAAGTAGTAAAAGTAGTGCTAACTCCTTAATAGTAGATTACGTACTTAGGCATGTAACCTATCAATAACAACCGAAGTTTTTTAACGCCCGAGCGGAGCAAGGGCGGTACCTTTCCGAGGTTGTTATTGATGTTACATCCGTGGTACGTATACTGCTTTACATATCTAATGAAAAGTAAGTAAAATAAAGCGATAAATACAAAAAAACTATCCATAAATGATGATTGTATCGTCTGGTATTCAAATTGCACCACGAAACTTTTTTTTCTATGATTGAAAAATATTGAATTAATATGAAAGAAAAGTATCCTAACATAAAGTAGACATTTTTTTAATCGTAGGGATATTAGTCATTTTTACTTTTGTTATTGTAATATTGAGTAATAATTCGACAAACTCATTTATTGAGGTTAAAAAAATACAGATTAAAAATATAATTCCTGCGTTCAAGCAACAGAATTTGTAGCGGCCAGTTCGAAATTTAAAATCGTATACAACTAATTGGATGCAACTCCTATTAAAAATAAGAAGAAATTGATTTTAAGTTTTTAATTGCCGCGATTCTATTGTTCTTTTTCTAGTTCCATATTTAAAATTACTTACAGGCTTAGTTTTAAAACCTCGCCTGTAAGTTGAACTTATAGGTCGTGTTTTTTGTCAGTAATGACCTACTTTCAGAGCATGAGATATTTAAAAGTACATTACATAATCTATCTAGCCTTCTTAATTATCCATTCTAGATTAATATGCCTCCAGGCAGGTGATTAGGTGTCCCTTACACAAAGAAAATGAAGCAAGTACCTCAATAATCTTACATTATCGATAACATTTTAAGTAAAAGTTCGGCTAAGATAAATATTCTTAAAATGTTTACCTATTTATATGTCTTACCTCCTCGATGTTTCTACTATCTGAACATAACGTGCAAGCAACATGCACTTGCTCAATGCTCGTACCTTTAACCCGGGATCCAATATAAGTTTACAGCGTCAACAAACATTTCTATTAGGTGGGTGTTCAGCGTACAAAGTCTTGCCTCAAGCGGGAACACCATGCACTGACATAATGTAAGTAATAAATACCAGAACAAGCTCTCATTCTGTTCATATAAATCTAAGTTTTTTTGTTATTTACGTTTAAATGTTATATTGTAATAATTGTAAGCTTGTCACATCTTTCTGACAAGTATGTAGATATTTTATGTAAACTTCAAGTAGTATAAAAAATATAAATGTGCTTTCTCTTTTTTACTATTTCTCAACCGTAGGACTGCTGGAAGCGATTTATTTTTAGAAAAAGCTTTTATATGTTGTATTGTTTTTCTTTGCGTAAATTTGCGCCCCAATTTGTCACAACTCAGCTTTTAAGGTAAGATCTAAATGTAACCTTCATTACCTTCTAAACTAATGACCTCATTACATTTGTAATGACAGCACGAATCCCAATTTTGCTTACATCTTCTTCTTTAACTTCAACTGCCACAACAGTCCAATGCTGTATAATATACATACATACATATATCACGCTTTTATCCCTGGCGGGATAGGCAGAGCGTCAACGGCCGTAAGAATACGTTCGCTATCGCCACGTCTGACATTTTTGAGGATTGTTTTCAAAGGTTGTTTCAGAAAACGTGTGTATCACTATAGTGACAGGTTGTCAGCCTGTCGCCTAATAATTGTAATACACCAATACCCTCGACTCCCCTATTCGCCTCTTACGACAGTTACGGGAAGGATGTGGGGTGTTGCTATTCTAAGCCGACATCACACGGCACAGTGCAATGCTGTATATACCATCCATATACACACACACACAAATCACGCCTTTATCCCTTACGGGGTAGGCAGAGCGTTAACGGCCGTAAGAATACGGTCGCTATCGCCACGTCTGACATTTTTGAGGATTGTTTTCCGCGGTTGCATCAGAAAACATGTGTATCACTATAGTGACAGGTTGTCAGCCTGTCGCCTAAAAATTGTAATACACCAATACTCTCGAGTCCCTTAGTCGCCTCTTACGACACCCACGGGAAGGATATGGGGAGATGCTATTCTAAGCCGGCATCACACGGCAAACCATCCATATATCCATCCGTATATATGGCCCGCACTCTATTGGCAGTTTGCAGTGAGTATTTGCCAGTCTAGGCGATCGGGGTGCTAGGTGTTGTATTGCTGCTGCCCATTCGTAGATTTCATTCTTTAAACGCCTTTTATAACACCTACAAGTAGAAATGGATTGATGCTATCCAAAGCCGACAAGACACGTATAGCTACTAACAATTATCTCTAGATCCTGCGTCACAAAGTCTATACCTAGGTACTTCCGAGACAACATCAAAGTGAAAATTAACGAACTATCTCGGTTTCAGAAAATAAAAATGCACATTTTTAAAGTTTTCAGAAAAAGAACTAGCATTAAAACGTACTTTTTACCTTTTTCCGCATATTATTACTTCACTTGTATGGTGTAATAGAGTTTAAAACTCAGGACCAAACTGGAAGCAAACACCCAACTCAGTTCTGAGTTCAAAGGAAACTAATATATGCAAATACAGGCAACAGGAGTTTGTCTATCGCTGTGTATAAGGCATGTTATGTGGAGGGCGCCTACTTTGTTAAGGGATTCGCAGACTTTGAAAATCGTAGCAAAATCTGCGAACTTTGTGCTCGAAGTAAAATCTTTGAAAATTGCACAACAATTTCGTACATTTTGAAGTTTAGTTCGTTTCTTATTATATCTTCTAATATATAAAGTTACAGCGGAAATAATACAATAATGAAATTATTAGAAAATTTTCATACAGCAAATATCAATAACGGGTAGTTCTTTGAATGAAGTTTTTTTTTCTTCAAGTTGTCCTTGTACATATTCCCCTTCATAACCGAGCAATACAAAAATTAAATCGTCAGTTTTATACAATGAGCAAGCAAAAACAAAATAAAAATACTTTCAGGAATGGCCCGGGAATACCTAATTTTTTTTAGTGTTTGCTAGAAACTCCGTATTCCCCCGAAACCGGAAGCAAAAGCTCGATACAAATACACCAACGGGAGTCGCACCCGAATTTTGCTGGAAGGCTCACTTCCGGTATGCTGGCATAAAACAATCTGCCTTTTAGCTCTTGAAAGTATAAACTGCTACACAGCTACTGCCTAAATTACAACATGCATATGTACGCCCTGCATAAAACTTGTTTATTAATTACACAATAAGGAAAGTAATCAATAGTAGATTACGTACTTAGGTATGTAAGTGATCAATAACAACCGAGGTTTTTTAACGCCCGAGCGGAGCGAGGGCGGTACCTTTCCGAGGTTGTTATTGATGTTACATCCGTGGTAGGTATACTGCTTTACATATCGAATGAAACGTGAGTAAAATAAAGCGATAAATACAAAAAAACGATCCATAAATGATGATTGTATCGTCTGGTATTCAAATTGCACCACGAAACTTCTTTTTCTATGATTGAAAAATATTGAATTAATATGAAAGAAAAGTATTCTAACATAAAGTAGACATTTTTTTGATCGTAGGGGTATTAGTAATTTTTTCTTTTATTATTGTAAAATTGAGTAATAATTCGACAAACTCATTTATTGAGGTTATAAAAATACAGATTAAAAATATAATTCCTGCGTTCAAGCAACACAATTCGTAGCGGCCAGTTCGAAATTTAAAATCGTATACAACTAATTGATGCAATTCCTATTAAAAATAAAAATAAATTGATTTGAACTTTTTAATGGCCGCGATTGTATTGGTTTTTTTTCTAGTTCCATACTTAAAATTACTTACAGGCTTAGTTTTAAAACCTCGCCTGTAAGTTAAACTTACAGGTCGTGTTTTTTGTCAGTAATGACCTACTTTCAGAGCATGAGATATGTAAATGTATTTTTTATATTCTCCTGTAAAAAACGCCTTGTAAGTCAAATTGCTAAAATAAAACCATTAGACATTGTGTCCTCTGGACTAGTTTTTGCTCGGTTTGTACCTACTTACCGCAATATTCAATGAGTAACGTCTGTAGTCAGAGTACGGGTAACACATAATTTTGGGAAAGATGAGCCTGGTGACTTTATCACTCCCTTGATGAAGGTAACAATGTGAAATTAGGCTGGAATCTTTATAGCTTTCTTAAACGCAGACTGGTACGAACCCAATTAAGATTTTGTCGCCACTAAAGAATTTAATCTTGTTTTAGGAGTGAGACGCTTTTTATGGAAAAACACAAATTACATTATAGTTAGCAATGTCAGAAAAGGGCTCAAAATTAGTAATTTTCATGTACATAGGGCCAATAATGAAAAAAAAACAATTACTTACTACCTACTTAACTGCAAGTCTTGTAGAAGAAGAAAGGTGGAAATGTCTCGAGTTACCAAGCATACATGTTTTCCGTTCGGTGGTTTTGAACAATTAGAATGTCTTGGTTCCATGAAAGAGGAACTGCTGCCTCCTCATACTTTTCACTTCACTCATTCACAATAACGGAGGGTACAAGCCTCTGACTCAACTATACCCTCTCGGGCTCAGACTTGGCTCTGACTAACGTTTACAGACTTAACTCCCTCCACACTAATTTGCTAGCTCTTATTAAGTTATCTCAAGAAGGTTTGTCTTAAGTAGGTACCCGTTGTATCTTTATTCAGGCTTAATTATTGAATCGCAGAATTTGCCGACGGAGTTCGAGGTATAAAAAAGTATGTTTGTTTTGAAATAATATTTCAACAGATAACGTGTTACGCTTCTTTCAAATAAATAAAAAAATAACTCACTTTCTTAGAGTTCAGTCAAGTGAATTTAACTTATTTAACTTATATTTTCTGCTAATCATTAATTTCTATTTCATCAGACTTAAACTCTCCATTCCGATATAAATCTATGTCCTAAGTCTTTAAAATACATTTTACGGTGGTAGCTTCCACTCTGTCCAATTTATAAACTTGCACTAATCCATTTGCAAGTTAACCAATTAAAAATATACCAACTTTAACCTCTCTGCAGCTTTGCTGTTACGGCACCGAAAACTTGTTTAAAGTCTGTTTAATTTCCATCTCGTAAAACCGTCACAACTAAAAGGAGGGGTGGGGAGGGGGGAAGGCGGCGTTTAATGAAATCTACATAAGAATCCAACGAACAACAAAGCCTTGGAAGACGCATTCTGCATTTCAACTGTTGCCTCGAGCCGAGGCAAGTAAAAAGTAGAGGGCAAAATATTTGCCAAGTGCAAGATTCATCCATTAGACTTTGGTTCTACCCCTTTCAGTCTTCCAGTAGATTTATTTTTGAAGATTTTAAAATATTTCTAACCGTAGGTATGTGTTTTGTCCCACAAGACAAAGAAAGAAGACTATGTATTAGCTTATTTTATAATTATAACAGTATTTCTAGTATTAGCTTACCTTATATATTTGTAAGAAAACTTTACTATAGCTTGTTGTAGGATACACAGAGGAATAAATGTTTTCTATGTAATTTATTTTTTAATGACTTACTTTGTTTGTACCAATTAAATCGCACAATAGATTCAACTACAAACTTACAAGTTGAAATGATAGCTTTACCGACGAGAAACCCCTGAAAACGGGAACTGCAAAGATTTTCCGACAAACGGTCCAAAGGATGCAATCAACATCTCATTAGTGGACTCTCTTAATTCTCGTGTCTTCGGGGACCTTCCTGATTTCTTCGATAAACCGTTTATTGCAATAAAATTCCTTTTCCGTCTTTATTTAAAAGATATCTCAGCGCTCTATTGGTGATTGTTATACTTACCTCTTGACTGAATATGCAAACTAAGTCACTTGCGATTGATCTACCTATTAAAAAAGCATTTCCGCAAGGAGTTTTTCTTTGTAAGTGTTCTTAAATAGCTCGAGTTTTTCTAGTAATTTACCAAGTTGAAAAAGTAGCACAATACAAATTAAAACACGTATTAACCGAATGTAATGCATGAGCAACTGATTACGACTTGATAAAGATATGTAATTTATAGGTAATGATAGAAAAAGAATTGTTCCAAAACATATCAACAAGAATATAAAAATCTAAATAGGTAAAATATATTTCGGTAAAAACCACGCATTGTTTTTTACCAGTTTATAATTTCTTTAGTAGACATTACTCAAATGCAAAATGTTTATCTCTCTCCCTAGCACAAAATACATTTAATATTTCAAACGTCGCCGTTGCCGTAGCAAAAGGCATCTTTTAATGAAGCTGTCTCATTGTGCCTGTAATTTACGCGGCGCCATTTTGAAAAAAAAAAAGTGTTATTGCTTTCAAAACAAAATTGTGGAACTTTGGAAAAGGGCCCATTAAAATTATTTAACACGTCTTGTCATTATTTAATTGGGATCTTGTTTACAGGAGTCTTATACAAATTGCTGTGCTGAAGTTTATTTTGCAGTTCTGGAAGTAAGTAATTAATCACGCGCGAGCAAGGGCTGAGAAAATGTTATCAGACCGTAATTAAAAAAAAAACAATAGTGATACTCAAAAACGGGCTTGAAGGCACTTGAGTCTAGTTCTTAAACAATATTTTATTTCACATTTCTCTATTTAACTAATTAGTACCTACCAAAGAGCTGTATGGTAGGACGGATATTTGAAAGGCAAAGGATCTATTTTATTACGTAAGTACATCTACAATTTTATAAGTTGGTACTGCACAAGTAGCGTGTTATTTCTATGAATTATTTTATTTCAAAATTAATGATTCATAAAACCATCAGTCACGACTTTCAATTATGACATCAAAACCAAAGTGGAACAAAAATAATTTGTAAATGTTCATAACTTTGTCGAAAAGACATTTCAATATCTCTAGATTTCATGACTACTTACTTTAAACTCTCTGTGGATTCATCACCGACCACTTCCATCAAACTTCTTTTGTGTAATTTCTAAAATGTATAAAGTTTCAATGATGAACCTCCGATAACTGTGTTCGTCTTAAGGTGGTTCGCACACACAACACATGATGTTCCGTTTATTAGCCGTGAACAGTTTTTCTACGAAAGGAGTGCATCAAAAGATTTTGAAACCGGTTATAACCGGCTTAGCAAACTTCAAATTATAACAGGTTGTCATTTGTATGTCAGCTGTCATGAACCGCAATATCGTCCTGTGCGTGTGCTATATAAAGAGAGAATATTAAAACATATCTAATCCTTGAAACAGAAGTTCATTCACATTATTTTATAATTGAGTATAAATAATTAAGGTAAACCTTTAAAAAATACTTTCAACAGGTCGTTTGTTGACTTGGTATTTCACACGACATGATGGTTACGAATACTTTCGTGGAAGGTTTATTTCTCATTGCATTACTATTTAGGTACTTATTTGAATGTGAGCAATTTTTTTTGCGACTACGTTTGGTTTGCAGTATCATACTTAAGCATCACAAATCGCGTATGGTGCATGGTACCCGGTTAGAATAGCAACCTCCCGTGTTTACCGGGGATGTGAGTGTTACACAGTGTACGCAAAACGGCCTGCCAAATTTGGTAATTACGAAAACACCCAAAATACGTGAAAGCTTACGTACAAAATACGAAGGTGATATTGACTCTTGAGGAAAATAAAAAATAAAATAAATAAAAATAAAAAAAAAATAAAAAAAAATTATTTCAGGGTACTAGCCCCATATTTTATTAGTAACACAAAAACAATGGAAACCTTATTAGCTACAATTAGTAATTTTAAAATGGACAGGTTGTTTGTAAAATTATAAAAGTAATAAATTATGTTTGCACTGTATTACATAACTTAATGTATTAAATCATTACAAAATTACAAACACTTGTATTTGTTTTAATCCACTGCTTGAGATGAGGACTTTCACAAAATCTAAAGAGTAATCTGTAAAAGTCAGAGTAAAAATTTTAGGGTGTTAGTAGCTGCACAGTTATTCGAAAAACTAGGCGGTCAAAATCTCATAACACTAGAGTTCGGTTGCAAGAAAAACCGTTCATCGATTGCTACCGAGTTATCAATTCCGGTCCGCATCTACTTGCGGTAAACCTCGTTACAAGTTTAAATTGCCGTTTTTGGAGTGATGGGTAGACGCTCTTGGTAACTCTACTTGGAATCTTTATTATACTCGGTATGATAGTTCTCATACAAAAATGAGCGGTGAAGAAAAGCATTATATTTTTATGAAAAGTTTCAAGTAGTATCTATAAACTCGTGCATAGAAAAATAAAAACGGACGGAAGATAATTGGGATTTATCTATAGGAAAGCATAGCTTGCAACAAAATGTATTGATTTAAATTACTTGACCTTGAGACCTCAGGCCTTAGTAGTCCTTAATGTAAAAAAAATATATTGTAGAGGCATTACTCGGGAAGAAAACAGGGGAATACGTTTGTATGAAAACCCGACACTAGGGATTTGCTCTTGTCCAAGGTCATATTGTATTTCTAATACAAAACATGATAAGAGTTCCAGCTGAACCTATAAAGTTTATGTTGGTTTTCAATTATTACAACGCTGAATATTTATGCCTGGGCTGATTGAGCAAAATATTAACCATCATCAGTTATTGCGTAAAAAATCTACATGTATTTATCATACATTGAAAAGGTCTCTTTATTTGCCGCACGTGTTACGTATACCTACAAATATGTGTAGGTAAAGCCTTTCATTCGGGAAAAAATTGTAAAAGCTTTCATGAGAATATTGCAGAAAACCTAATTCCGTGATATTTTTGTTACTACTGCAGCCTGTATTTTTTTTTTATCATTTTAAAAATTATTTGTTATTGCATCGGTACTTGAACGATATACCTACCTTATTTTAATTATATTTGTCACTTCAACTGGACTGTAAAGTTCTCAAATTCTTGTTAGTGTTTTATTTTATTTATCTACATTATCATCATTATCATGTTAGCTATCAACAATTGAAAGTAGGTAGCAAATTTTTTTTTATTACTTGTTTAGTATATTTTTAGTTAAAAAATCACGTTATATTATACTTACCTATTTGTTTGATAAAAGATAACATTTCGTTTGGATTTTTGCGTTCCCACACAACTTCCTTTTTATAGAGCATAGTAATATAAAGGGGGGTAAAAGATACCTCTCTAAATTCTGATAGAGTGCATACAGACTTTGAATTTAAACAACTTCTCCCAGGAACATTTGTCAGAAAACAACAAAAAATTATCAACCTCCCATAAAAATCGCGATCAGCTGACAGTTTTTTCTTTGGGAATCCAAAAATTATTTTACTTTTCCTGACATATCTTCCTAGAGGAAAGTTGTTCAGTTTCATGGGCTGAATGCACCCCACCAGTATAAGGAAGGTTGTCCTTAACAACCGGTATATCAAAATGAATGCTATAAAAACAATGAGTGGTATGGGAATGCAAAAATAAATAAATAGGTAGGTTTAACGAAACTTGATTTATTAATTACAAATATATGAAACTAGTATAGAACAAGGTGAAAATAATTTAACTTGACTACTTAATGTAGGATGATAACATTCTACCTAATTAACTGATAATATTTTCCAGGTTCTCTCACGGCTGCAGCTAACATTTTTTCGATCACCTTTTCAGTTATTTACAAAAGTAAAATTCCGCAACAGTTTCTTCGAGCAGACGGTCGCTGAAGCAATAAATGACATTAGCTGCAGCCCTAGTTAGTCGTAGTTTGAGCAAGTTAACTTCAGTTGCCCGTTACTTGATTGAGGAAACTCACTTGTTCTTGAGGACGTGAAAACTTTGATGAAAATGTGCTTGCTCCTCAAAAGTATTTTATTCTACTGAAAATATGAGTAAAAAACCGAAACCTAGTTGCAAAACAAACTTCATGCAGTTTTTTCATAAATAACTGATGGTTACTCAAACATTTAATAAACCAAATATGTATACATAGATACTTACATGCCTTTAATACCTATATACTCTTAACTTTTTTTAGTAAACCATACTGTTTGCGTAGAACTGTGCTACATAAAAAAATCAGGTCTATCTTTCCATAAAGTTGGTGTAATTTAAACTCTGGAAAAACATCGTAGATTCCTTTATAATATAAACTGATGCAAATCGTGACATGATAGGTCAGTTAAGGCCAGTGTCCATGAGGTCTAAACAACACTACTGCATGTTTTGTTTGGTCTAAAGCCTCAGCCCGAGTGTATTTATTTATTTAACTGTTTATTGCACACAAGAGAAAACACAGGACAATCACATTAAGATAAAAAACACAACAGGTACTACTTATTTCTAAACAGAAATCTCTTCCAGCAGTCCAACGCACTATCATAGATAAATATTACATAATTTTCTAAATTAGTAAAAAACTTCTTATAGATAAGGCCCATACTGGCTGCTCAAACGAAAATATTATGTGAGGTTGTATATTCCCTTTGACACTGTATTGAATGTTCCGGTCTGGCGTCTCGCCAGTAAGTAATATGGACACACCATGTGCCGAAACATCCTTATCGTTTTCATATTGCGACAGGATGCAAGAGTCTTGGCTTTGTGTACAAGGGTGATATATGTTTTTTTTTTGTAGTTACTAGATACAGTATAGTGATGCGTTGACAGCTTGTTTCCAATATATGAAAATGAAAAAAAAATAGCATTAGCAGTACCTTATTTTGTGGTATTAATTCGCAGGTACTCTCGTTCGCTGCATCAAAAATGGCTTAGTCAACGAAACGTCAATTTGAAAAGCTTTTCAAGAAGTTATAAGGTATTGCTTCTAAAAACACTTGAGTAAAGCGTATGATGCCAGGTTATTTTTAACCTATTTCTTTCCCACAAGTTTCGTAAAGGGGACTGAAGGATATGAAGGTTTCACCTATAATACAACTGTAGGCTAGAAGCTGACAACCTGTCACTATGCTGACACAGGCTGCCAAATTGTACGCTATTTAGTTCTTAAGACGTTATTAATGTGAAACTTTTCCTCTTGTGTGCAAATAATATATTCTTAACATATTACATGACTCTTCTAAAGAGTCCTTAAATATTTATCAAATGAGGCAAAAGCAATAGTATTTTTATGGCCGTTAACGCTCTGCCTATCCTGCAAGGGATAAAAGTGTTATATATATGTGAGAAAAGCAATTCTGTTTATTTTTCACCTCTGACCCGAGCTGACCGTCTAACTTTTAATTTTGTCGAGTGCCTGAAAATAAACTGCTGCGTTGGTAGAAAGCAAACGGATGAAACGCCTTTCCCAAACGTCCATGACAAAGCGGTTCTTTATCCATTGTCGCGTCTTGTAACAAATTCTTTAAACTATATATTTTTTTTTAAATATATTAAGTCAAAACTATGTTCCAGAGTTTAAAAATTATTCATTTTTTAATCTAAAAAAGATCTATTGAAAACAGTTATTATATCAGTCCCGTAAGTCTGTTAAATGAATTTTTTTTACTTGGATGTCGATTGGAACTCAGTTGGACGATTTTAGTAGTTTTGTAGTCTGCTAACAGTATAAAGTATAGAAAATCACAATGACAATGGAATGTCAGTTGAGTTTCGATGGCGTTACAATGACAAAAAAAATAGCAGACTTGGGACCCAGTTTGCTCCTATTTTCATAGAAAAATAATGGTAATAGGTACAATGTTGTGCGCCGATAGCTGCTGGCTCATTCACGCTTAGGTGCCTACATGCATTTAGCCATAGCCGCTCCCATACCTATACGTTTTAGAATTTTCAATACAGTTACTCCATTTGGACGTGTTTCTATGTTGTATGACTTCAATCATATTGCTCTCATTGTACTTTTTTGTAGCTTTTATGAAAAACTCGATCAATGTGAGAGTAGCGACTGTATTTTTGCGGCCGTTTTGCTCTACCTACCCTGCAAGAGATAAAGGCGTATAAGTGTGTGTATACTAGTTCGATCATGCTAATACGTAATGACTACAGTTTTTAGAACAGTTTAAGTATTGTCTATTAACATCACATCAATCACAAACATTGCTTACCTAAGATGAGTAAAACTGAAATTATTACAAGTAAATCCAACAGCAATGTACCTAAATTAAATTTACTTTACAATAAATTCTCAAAACATTTTTGATGCTATGCTAAGCTGTCGGTTAATTTCCTTAGAGATTATTGTTGTAAGAAATGGTATTTGCTGTACCTCTCCCATGGGTCGCTAAAAGTAATTACTTTTAATGGGACTTAGAACAATGCAACGTTAAGTGTGTTTTCGTTTCTAATCGTTTGACTGACATAAGCTGACACTTATTCTCGATAAGTGTAATTTTGTTCGAACCAACCGCACCTCATGTAATGCTTATGAATGACTTAGCGAAAACATAACATAAAAAACCAAAATTTTAACGATTACTTATTTTAAATGGCCCAGAGTTATCTTCTTTGCAGTAGGAATTCATACAAATAAAATTACATATAGGGTTCATGCCGAAAACAGGCCAACGAATGGTGGGGAGTACTATTGAAAGGATGAGGAAAATCAAGGTCTTTTAAAAGTAACGAGGCCAGAACTAGTTATTTTGTCCAAGTCTAGTATACCTAACAGTTGGAGAAATGTCACATTTCAGGATTTTGGTATTTTGTGTCTTTTGAAATGCGCAAGCCACGGATACGTTCTATTATGTCAGTCAATGTTATTCTATACTTGTCAAAATATAAGTCCTACACCTCGATAAGATTTTAGTTTTGGCGTTGATCTTAATCATTACTTTGAGTCTATATTTTAGTACTCGCACATCTAATTTTAAAAGTGTTTGTTTCTTTTACTACGGAGTGTTTCTTTTTCTTAGTTAGTTACAGTGATCTGTAGCGAGAGTTTGTGCCAAAAAATTCGACTCGCCTACTTCCTTTCAAATATCCGGGCTCGGTATTGTTCCTTTGTCAAAACCGGACAAGCTCGCAGCAAACTTATCTTTGCGGTCGCCGCACCCTCCCTCTCATACTCAAGTAATAAAACGGTGCTTCTATCATCGGCATCTCACTTTGCAGCAAAACAAACATAAATTTACTATCATTTTTCTGCTAAATTGGTACAAGTGCAAAGGTGAAAACTTTGAAGGAGCTGCATTTTGTACTTTGCGAGAACAGTAAGATGTTATGCGGTCGAGAATTTCTCTTGTTTTTGCCCATTGTACTTTTCTTTTACATGTACTTTCACAGATTTGTGATGAGGTGTTTGACACGACATGAAAATTCTTTTGATAAACAAAATGACAGAATCACATTTAACCGTTAATTTGTCACTGTAAAAAACCTTTATGAATACATATTCCTTATTGATTCTAAATATTCAAACCTGATTCTCATAAATAAGCTAAAACATTATTTAGTGGCCTGAGCCTTTCGCAAGTCTTTTGGCCGTCAAAGTGAAATATCTCTTTGTAATCTCTGCGAATAATGTAGGATTTGGGAGACTCGGGCACTAATCCGTTTCCTTAGGCCGAATCCATTTTATTACCATGGTTTGCTACTATCCTAGTAATTATTCCCGGTTATAAAGGTTAACCGGTAGAAAGTTAGGCAGATAAGTGAGTTTCTTCCCTTTTCGGATTGGATAGTTTGAAAGAGGAAGTAAACTAAGGGTCCAATTTTTACGACTCCCATTTCTGATTGGCTTTGATGGCATTACTTCATGTACTTTAGATTGGTTTTAACTTAAATTGATCATTTACATAAATATGTAAAGTAATAAATATTACAATCAGTAAAATAAATATGACACTAAATCTGCAATAATAATTATTACTCTATGATTTTTTTATCCAAATTGCTTCTTTATGTTTCGTTGAACTTATCTAACTGAGAATTCAGAAGAAATTATTGTTGTATGAATGACTAGCATTCATTAATTATTAGAAAGCTAAAGCCCTTTTTTTACCCGTTGATTTTTTTAAAAAAAGTTCGCCATTAAATTCGAAATTAGGAAAAGTTTACTCATATTTACCTTTTTACTAGTTTACGCTGAAGAACGTAATACTAATAAAATAATAAAAGAAACTTGATATTCAGAAAGATCGCACTGTTCAGTCAGGACATTTGATTTCTATGTATAGATATTCTCCTCTCTCAAAGGTATTTTAGTATAGTTAACATGCAGTCATGTTGGCTAACTTCTTGAATATTTTAATGCACAACGAACTCTTAGTTGCGAGCAGATCTGACCCGTCCGTGGCTTCAGTCCTGATTTAATATTTTATTGGTCTGTCATGTTTTCGTAGCGTGCGCTGTAAAGTGACGGTGCCTTTATTTTGGTGTAAGATTATAAAGCACACGAGCTGTGTTTTTTTATGGATTTTCTACTAACCTGCTCAGCAAATGATGCTGCCCGGGTACTCATCGCACTGATGGACGACTTACCCTATCCCTATAGAGTGCCGGGAGTCAAAATTGTACAGTTCATGTAGTGATTATTGCACTACAATCAATGTTCTCGTATGAACTACTTAGTCCCGTTCCATCAAAGTGTCATAATTGTAGTTCCCAGCACAATGATAGTAAAACTAGGGAAAATAGCAGATTGTACAGTGGTGATAGTTAAAATCATAATACAATGCAGTAGCTTTTTGAATTTTCTGCCAAAAACACCTCTAACTCCGCGTAAACTATGCATCAGATTTTAATTCGGTTTTTTCAGCTAGAGTAATTCAAGAGTAAGATACATGTAACTATAAAATTTGCTAAAAAACGTCTTATTGTCACAAAACATAATTATTAGCAAGTGCAACCCGCCCATACGGGTTGTTTGGACAGATAGTACAAAACAACTATAATTCAAACACATTCGCCGGTTCTACTGGAAAATTTCAAACTTAAAGTTTAACGGATACTTTTACAGCAAACAAGACAATTTATAAAACATCAAAATAAGAGAATTTTTAAAACTTCCTGGTCCTTTCTTTGTGTGCTGGAAACGCTCAACACAAACTGCTAAACGACAACAAATTCGCAACAGCACATCGTTTAGAGCTGCAAGTAGTCAATACGTTCTTGCGACTCGCTCGACGGGAAAATTGAAAAATTCCTAAAGAAAAACCGGTTTCAACCGGAAAATTCTAGACAGAGGCGGTCCGTTACCGGCATTAATCTAACCATTTCACACAACTGTACAGTGTGGAAGAAAACATATGGCCATTATAGAGTGAAGTACGACCGAAGTGGAGTCCATTAGTAAAAGGAATCGAAGACTTATTCAAGTAGCTGAGGTAAAATAAAATCCTGCCAACCCAACGTTTGAAATGATAAAGAAATATGAGTGAATATATCTACCCAATTTTAGCTTACAAATAAGGAATAAAGGAATTGAAGCTTTAGAAATATGACGAACAATACCAGAAGATGAGGTTTTTATGTTTCCTGAATAAAAGAAATCACTTGATGGTAAGATGGTAAACTCGAATACAAAAAAAAAATATCTATTCCATTTTATTTGGACAACTTGTACGTCCAAAATATTAATTCTGTAACCCTATCTGTTTTACAATTTGGACTTTGGACCGTTTTTACGACGTGCGCACAAAACTTACATTGGCGGTTCAAGTACTTATACTTATATCTAACCGGAGAGTGGGCTATCATCTTGTTATTTTTTTCTGTTTAATAAATCTGCGTGTTTTGTAATCTGTCTGGATAGTTTTTTTTATACAGGTATGTAAGTAGATTATAAAAATTAAGTAGTCTCCACATGCTTACTTTTACTCGTTGAAGCATCTAGGTACGTTCGAAGGTATATTGGCATACACTTACTCGTATCTCAAGAAATTTTATCGCATACGTATTCTAAGGGATTCTATAGCGGGTAATAAAACTCGAAATACAGAATCTGTAATTGAATATCCGTATGTAACGGTGCGGGAGAAGAAATATGTAAATTACATTGAGGAGAACAGTGGGTAGTATACTGAGATTTTACACTTCGTCGATGGCTGCCAATCCCTCTAATATTATTATGGTAATGCGGCCAATTTCAATAAAAGCGTCGCTGAAGACATTTTCTTTTAGACGGTCCCGCAGAGTAGCTGTACGATTTTATTAAATTGTCTTTTCTTGCATATCATAAACACATCAAACGTTTACTCTTTTGGTTGATGTAGGTGAGACATTGTTTACCTTCGCGCAAAATTCTTTCAAAATTTACAGCTCTACCTCAAACATAACTTAATCCAGCCAATGAACGGAGAAAATCATTTTCATTTCAAATAGAAATTCCTAGTAACATGTACGTAGATACGAATTCAGTGCCTATATTAAAAATTGTACGTTCACATAGCGAAACCAACTTGAATGGATAGCGAATGCACCGACGATTGTACGTATATTAGTTCAGGCGTGCCGCTGTATAAAAAGCACTCACTGCATAGCGGTATCAATATTTGCATTCCATTCTCGTGCAATTTTCGTTGAAATGAAGGCAATAAGTACTTGCGAGTTCCTTATTGTTCTACGATGCCTTTTGTGTTGAGATGTAGTGTAGAGCCTTGTTTTGTGTTCAATCCTATCGTACAGTAATGGATTTATTTAATGGTCAAATTTTTGTTATCTTTAAAAATACTTTACGTACTTAAGTGTTTAGGTTTTATTTAAAAGGTAACCATAGTTTAAAATACGCGGTAACAATACCATGCCTAGTTGTCAAAAATCAAATAAAATCTCGATTTTGAAGTACTTACTAAATTATATTTTTAGCTATCCACACTTTTGAAACCCTGTTTGGTAGTCCACTTATCCCAAAATGAGTTGTGTTTTTAAAAACTCCGTACAAAATGTAAGTAACACCTAATATCTAGTGTCCTTTCCCGGTACTCTTCACCCTCATACCTATTCCGCCCTAACCTAAGCGAAGTTTTTAATGACATCCCTGGGGCACGGCGACTATTCTGCGGTCACGAGACAAAACTCATTAATGTTCAACCCTTTTTTATGGCCACAAAGGAAATTAATACATATTTGAGAACGACGCATTACAGCTTGCCGCCGTTGTCGCGATCAAAGACTTAGGTCTGAATAGAAAGAGAACAGTAAAATAGTGATTGGCTTGTTCTAGAACGAACTGCCGATTTCCCTTATAATAAATGAATTGGAATTCAAAGTTGCAAGAATATTTAAGATGATAGAATATTAATATTATGAAATTCACTAATCAAATCCCAATACATTGTTGTAAGCACGAGCATTAAGAGGTTGCTTTAGCGGGCCGGTGGCTCTGTATAAGTAAGTGGCAAACGCAATCAATTTTAAAATATATTCTATTTTCATTGAGATGATAGACTATTACTTTATCATGTCAATGTATTAAAAAAATAATACATCCGCTCGGGCCAAATCAATGTCAATTAAATAAAGTCAATAAGTTATTTACTGGAACGAAGGCCAGAACTGTCTAAGTTTGGTTCCTCGAATGCCATAACAAAGTTTTGTTACAGTTTTCTCATAAACTACGAAGTTAACTTGGCAAAATGCAATAACATCCACATCCTGGCACAAACTTTGTAATACCATCAAGCCAAAAAAGTAATAAAAACGTCATAACACGTCTACCATTAGTTCCCGTTTCTCTTCTAATATAAAAGTAATTACCTAAGTTTGTCTACACACGTTTATACCCAGTATGTTAGCTAAGTATTTCAATGGAATGGTAACTTTGAGCAACACGGTCTTCCGTTCCGTTTCGAATGGTAACAAAAAGAAAACAAATCAACATTGAACAATAACTTAGTTATATAAAATAAAGTGATTTTGTTAAAACCGAAATATTTTGGTAGGGCTTAAATTATTCTATCCTATACCATAAAATAGATTTGTTGAAATGGATTTACGTTAGAAAACTAAAACTGTTGAAATATTTCACAAACGAAGGTTGCCGTAGACCGTGCGTGTTTAAAGCCCTAAGAAAATCCCTATCCGTAACATCCATTACACAAAACCTTCGAATCCGCACAATGCACGAAGATGGCAACATAAAACACCCACAGCAGAACATCCTTTCACGACATTTTCTTCAATTTATTGTAATTTGCCAATAGCGCAGCTCGATATTTACGGCATCAATCTGGATACGTCTGCCGGCCTCCGTCTTGTAGAGATTTATGACCCAGCCAAATAAAATATGTAGATTTGTTCGCAGAAAACACTTATTGAAATTGGCTGATTTACTTTAATCACATTAGGCTAAGTCGTAAAAGGATTGTATTGGGTCTGTGAAGAAGTTTCGCGTCTTTGAGGAGTTCACGATAAGTGTTATGGAGGCTGCGAGAAATCCTGTTAGGGGAAGAAGCTTATTGTTTTTAGATAGAGGAATGGTATTATGGCTTTTGGGGTGTGAGAAAAATGGCTTTGCAAAGTAATAAACACAATACTGAAGCAAAGTATTATCTTGGTATACGGGTCCAGTGTTGCGTTGTACTTGCTAATGGTTAATTGTGAAATCGTTTATAAGATTTAAATAAAATATCTTTAAGACAATTCTTATTTATGACATTTTTGAATGATTGAACTTTATATTCTCCTGTAAAATGCACATACTTACTCTCTAAAACATTTTTAAAACTGTAGAAATTTTCCCTCTTTTCTCCTATATTAACACGTTGGTAGACTCTTTAAAAATGTAAGTACTATGAAAACTGACGGAACCAGCACTTACCTCCAGAAAATAAAACATATTATGCACATTTATATCCTACATTACCACAAGTTAAATAAAAGCTGCACTAAATCATAACGAGCCAACACGAAAAACCTCTTACCACTACTCAGACTCGTATTCAGTAAAACACTTTGAGAGAAAATATTAGGTACCATCGCGTCGTCCAGATTATTAGTTCTGACTCACTATTAGTCATGTCTCTAGATAATGAACAAGGGGTAGTCTTTTGTCAAATAAATCTTCTAGTATCCGAGAAGAGTCTGTGGATCAAATGCAAACAAAGCTATTTTCAAAATCGTATCCCTATTTCGGAAGCAGACAGGCAACACAATTAAGACTAGAGACAAGCGACTTACATATTTCGATGCATTTGTGGAGAAATGTATGCAATTTTCTATAGCTACCTCACTCACTACCCAACCTATATGCATCAGAGTGAAATCAGTCTTATTAACATGCATACACGTGGAAGCTGCCGGCTTTGGCTTTACTCCATACACTATTGCATCGAGCAACTCGCGTAGAGAGACGCCAACTAGGATCCTACGAAGCGGAACATAACTTGATGAATGTCGCGACAAATTAATACGAAGTTCGGTTGTAAAACTTTTCGAGAATTTTAGACAGCGGCAATTCCTCTCTAGAATTTTAATAATTATGCTTAAAACTCGTAAATTGACCATAATAAATACAAAAAATCTACTTCGTATATGAAAAATGTGGCTCAAATGGTTGTAAAAGAGCAATTCTGCCACCTCCTCAAGGCTTCGCATCGACCTTTGACACCCTGTATATCTGATCATATCTCTGTCGCCGGCGCCTGAATAGAGAGACAACGGGGACAAGAGAGATAATTAATGAGTAATAAATAGCTCAGACCAAGAAAATAACAAACCAAACAGCCTATTTAAAAAACCAATACAGATCAACAAAGTTGATATTTGTCAATAAAACAATAAACTGATCACGTCTCTGTCGCCGGCGCTTGAAGCCTGAATAGAGAGACAACGAGAACAAGAGAGATAACTTAATGAGGACTGGCAAATTAGTGCCGCGTTTCGTTGGCAAACATTCCGGGACCTCTGTACTACGAGTGATGTGAAACAGGAACAAGAGTCGGGCTTTACTGCTTTGTCGCTGTTTGACACGTTGTTTTATTTCCTGACGAGTTAACAGAAAACTATGAGAAAATTAAGATCATAAGATGACACGATCATGGGCTACTAAGACAGCATGAAGCCAACTAGCAACCTACCGTTTTCCGATGTTTACACATGATTAATCAAATTCTCTGGATATCTTGTCAACAGTTATTTTACAAATCAATAAAGTTTTAATGACAAATTTAATTTGTATGGCCGATCTAAAAAAATATGTTCATTATTAAGTAATTTTACTAAAAAATGTTGTGTTTATCTTGCAGTTAATGGTTGGTCCATTAATAACGGGACACCTAGTAGGTATATGGCCACCCTTAAATCTTCAAAGATATTTTCTCTTCAAATTATTTGAATGGCCCACAAAGTCTTAATAGCCCGGGTTTAAAATATGCTTATAAAGATTTCATTTCCAATTTAGCATCATTAACTTGCCCAATGAAGCACGACAGACTCGTCTCGTTCAAGATTATGTGACCGTAAACTGTCTTCAGAATACATTGTTCAAAGATCCATTTAACTATGATAAAATGTATAACTTCTAAGAAATCTGAAATAAGTTTTAACATTAGATTTATAAAAATATCAATCACGACAAAATTCAATTCTTTAGTAATCCAGTGACTCTAAAATGTTTTTAATTGACATATTATTCATTTTTAAATTTATATTTTCAAATGACATGAAAATATTCCTTACCTTTAAAGTGAATACTGAATATTTTATTGCACAAAAACAACAAAAAAAAATCAAAAATTGTAAAATTGCAAATTGTAGTCTGAATCGGCTTAATTATAAGTTTTTTCAATAGATACCTACATACACATATTACGCTTTTATCCCTTGCGGGGTAGCCATAAAATGCGGTCGATATTGCAACAACGCCGTGCCAGATAGAAACAAATAAACAATATAAAAAATATTCGATGAGATTATCAATAAGACTGTCCCGATGGCGTAGCGGATAGTACACCTGCCTTCTACGCCGAGGGTCGTGGGTTCGATCCCCACCGGACACAAATATTTGTTAAGTCAATTTTCAAATATTTGTGTCGAGTCTGGGTGTTTTCTATGTATAATATGTATTTATTTACAAACAAAAAAAGTATATAAGTATTAGTATCAGCTATCTAGTTCCCATAGTACAAGCTTTGCTTAGTTTGGGACTAGGTGGTGCTGTGTGAATTGTCCAAGATATTTATTATTTGTTATTATTATAAAAAGAAAAATATTTAAAATTTGGCTATAAATATTATTAAAACGCCGCATTCATTCCACTTTTTCTATTTGATAGATACTGTCAACCACACTGTCCACCTAAATATTTTCCAACTGGTTTACTTGTTGAACTTTTTGCCAAGTATAACTCATCCAGTAAACTTTATTCGAATGTCAGCACAATTTTCTGTATCTTTCATCATCACCCATATAAAGGCGAACACGAACTTCTGGTGCCTGCATTTGCATATATTATTTTGTTGTCTTTGAAATCTGAACTGAGATTAATGTTTGCCTCCAGTTCAGTTGTAACTTCGTACGCAAGTATTTTAGAATTGAATAAAAACATGTGGATAACTCCAATTTTCCTATTGCTTATAAAATTCATTTAATTTTTGTTTCGTTCTGCACGTGCCATACCATACATAATTGCATACAAAATTCTTGTACATATATAGTTTTATATACATAATTTGCATACTTTTGCATTTGACCTAAGTCTCCCTAAGTTGTTAATTAAAGTCTAGTCTAGACTTTAATTCTAGAAATGTCACCTTTCCTTCTAATTACCTAATCAGCTCACATCTAATTTAAGCATTTAGTCATGGCTGACATTTTATAAACTCTGGATTTACTCAACTTAATTAAGTAAACCGCACCGCACTCAGTTCGCAAATTTTCTAGACGAACCAACCAGACTAATTTGTTTTGACGGACGAATGCGAAGTTGTACCTACTTAGGTACCTAGGTAGGTAAAGTAGGTACTTGCGGGAGCAGTAGATGGGTAAATACGGGAGCATTCGTATACTGGTTTTCCGTATACCTAGTCATAAAAAATATTCAAAATTTACAAATTCTTTCTTTTCCATTGACACAATAAGATGAAACAATAATAGAACTGTAATTTCATGTGACCGCTCAAATTATTGTGATCGCTCAAAAATTTAACAATTCATTTTGTCATCGCCCGCTTCCGTTTAAGAAGACATCACAAAAAGCAACACATTACAGAAATTTACTTCCTTGTAGTAAATGAGGGAGTCTCGTAAAAAAATATTGTTATGTCCCATTATGAAATTTATCGACGCGTTTATCACTTTCTTCATCGCCGTTGGGCTTACCCTCACTGAATACTGGATTCTTGTCGACATTGTACTTTGGAGTACATTACAGTTATGTTACCGTGCGAGGGAAGAGATTGTAGGATTAGGGGCATGGTACTGGATTTGAGATTGAAAAAAAAAATCGTATAGTAAAAAAAAATTTGAAAGCCTACAAAACGGTCCCAATACCTATAATTATACCTACGAATGCTACCTCATATACCAGAAAATAGTCTACGTTTATTTTATGGCCAAACTAGTGGGTGGAAGTCTTTTTAATCTTGTAGCATCCCACAGGATCATATTATCCTCTATCTGTGTGCCAAATTTTATGAACGATGTAGTAGTTTCAGCGTGAAGGAGTACAAATAAACACACAAACTTTCGCATTTTAATATTATTAGGATATTTTACTACGCCATTTTATACCAACTTATCTAAAGCAGCGACTTCTGATAGGCACAAATTTATTAATTTTAATGCATGTCAAATGTATGATGATGCCGTGTGATGCCGGCTTAGAATAGCATCACCCCACATCCTTCCCGCGGGTGTCGTAAGAGGCGACTAAGGGACTCGAGAGTATTGGTGTATTACAATTTTTAGGCAACAGGCTGACAACCTGTCACTATAGTGATACACATGTTTTCTGGAACAACCTTGGAAAACAATCCTCAAAAATGACAGACGTGGCGATAGCGACCGTATTCTTGCGGCCGTTAACGCTCTGCCTACCCCGCAAGTGATAAAGGCGTGATATATGTATGTATGTCAAATGTATGAAGCGAGTATAAAATAGCAAGCTACTGACTAAAATACATTTTCCATCGCCGTTCGCAAAGCACCGGCGCTAAACGCAGCGGAAAGTTTCACAAACTTTTATACCATTAATAATTCTCCCGCGGGCTGAACCCAGAAAGAATATTTCTCTCTTTTGAAGCTCCAAACAGGGTACAATCAAATTACCATTTGAAAAGCCCCCTCGTATTGCTATTTAAGACGTTGAATGATTTCGGCTACTCTCTTTGTAAGGAAACTTTCAAGTTCTAGCAGTTTAAGAGCTTTTCGGAATTTGAGATTAAAAATTATATGGATGATATATATCAAAGTAAAAGATATTGTATTTTTAAAGTTCAGATTTATGAAAAACTAATATTCACATAAGAGGAAGGCCAATAAAAGCTCTGCTAATTTCCCACAAAAATAAGAAAAAATTGAATACCTATTGAATTATTTAGGAGATCCTAAATATTTACAGAAAAGGTCAAATGCAATCAGAAATCAATGGTTTTCGGTTTGCGTCTACTATTTTTAAAACGAAAAGCAAATAAAGAAGATTGATCTGACCCATTAAAGTCTTTGCATTTTAATAAACCTAACTTGAATTTTAAATAAGAGTAGTGTTTCGAGTAAAACAAATACATGTGTTGCGTGCTCACCCATATTGCTTTTCAGCGTGTGAGTGTGAATGAAAAATGTGTTTCATATGAAATAAAGAGGGTACTTTAAAACATTTCAGGGGAGCAACAGCTGAAACAAATCGCAGACTACGTCCACTGCCACCACTAGCCTAATGGATATAATGGATAATAGAGCTGCATTAGTGAGTAATGTTATCGACATAATTTTATCGATATGGCTCTTTAACGCTAAGATTTATTTTCAATCATGTCTTCTTTGGCTTGCGAAACATTAGAATTTGTTTGGACCGTAGATCTGAGTGGATTAAAGTTATTTTTCAAATATTATAGTCTTTTTAAAATAATATATAGGATGTAACGAACAGCCTTCAAGATACTGGTAGGATACATTCAGAATACGACACTGAACAATCCCCTTGATATTTCATTAAAACGTCATTTATATTATTTATTTCATAGTAAAGGCAGTTTGATCGTGATTTCAACCTTTGGCTTTTGTTTTTCCTGAAGTATCCTCTGCAGAAAAAGCTTTTAATTACTGCTTATCAATATCGATAATATCACTTCACATCTCTATCTAAGGAATTTTCTCAACATTGGTTCGTTTATCTTAAGTGGATAAAATACTAGCAATATAATGTGGTCTATTCAATCGTAATATTTATTTAATTGACTAGGCTTAGTGTAGCTACTAAAATATAAACATTAGTAAAATGTATAAAATTTTAACGAATAGCTAATAGAGATACTCAGTTATAATATTGTACTCAATTATAAATCAGTACAGTAGAAAACTGATGCTTTGTGATGATTCATAGTACCATTTCTTTCCCATGGGGGTTTCAGTAGTGTAATAAAATCATATGTCAGTTTTGTCATTCACAGTTTCAAAATGACCAGCTTTTTGTCAAATTAGTTGAAAGTAACAGTTTTCAAGCCCGATGACACTGTCTCTATCTACCTATCTCTCAAACAATAAAGTCATAGTAGGAGCATCGCTTGATAGGTAGCACTTCATTAATAGCTTAGGTCGGTAAAAGGAAATGATAAATACGTTCTTTCTTAATTTAAAAAATAACACTTACCTACATACATGTTCGATCAGAATATACCAACACATCAAAACAAAAAAACATTTCAAATAATGTTCAATGACAATCATGGTAAAGAGTAATGAGCCAATACCCTCGCAAACGACATGAACACGACAGGCACTAAATAATTTAAGAAAGCCCCGGATCCCTCAGTTTCCGTTCCCTGTAATATTTGCATGAAAAATTCCCTCCTTGGGGCGTTGAAGTGTGAATATAAATAATGAGAAAGGAGAGAAAAGTTTCGGTTTATTATTGTCATCGATCACAATCGGGGTCGGGCGTATTCTTTTTTATGTCGCCATATTGTCAGGTAAAAATATATTTAGCACTATTTTTGGGGAAATCTATTCTATTCATCTACGCAAAATGTTGATCCATGATAATCATACTTTTATGAAGGTCGTTACCATATCTAACAAAATACTTGAGGTTCATTTCAAAGCGATGACAATGGAATAGAAAATTGAGTTTTATATTATTTTTAAGGCCATTAGCTATCTACAATCTATTTACTTGCAACTAGCTACTACTAGGTACTACATATTCTACAGTGTGTGGTTATTTGCGTAAGATATTTTGGGCGGTTAAAAATGCTGCCATGTCGCTAAACTAGGCCAAAGTTGACAATAAATGTGTTGAATTTTACTGCATGCAAATGCGGACACTCTAAAAATTAACCATCTAGTGCAAATCATAGCCTTTTGGCTAAAAGAATTTTGAATTGTATATTTTTTTATGTAGTATACTCCTTAGTCAAGAAATAAGCTGACCTGTTGTGTATTGTTCTTAATGTTATGTCCTTTGTGTTATATTGTGTACAATAAATGGTTTAATAATAATTAGTCATCTTTTGGGATAATTAAAAATGGTCAAATCTCTCTAATCTAATACTATGAAACAAGCAAGAATTGTACATAGGTAGGTATTAGGATTTCGTAAACGGCTTTAACAATTTTCATGAAAATTCGTACATGTGAAATTTGAGGGCGATAAATCGATGTAGCTAGGTTTTATTTTCCAAAAGTCACTCTGAACGGCAAAAAGCCGAGCAATGCTCAATCAACCAGTTGTTTTATGCGTAACTGGCAATGCATCACACGACAGGAGGAAAAAAATGTATTAGCTCGATCATAAGAATGGAAATTTTATTTACTACGTTGTGTATAGTCAAAAAGTTCTACTAAGATGACACTGATGATACAAGTTTATAGCCCGCCTTGGCTCATGACGTTGCACGCCGCGATTCTCCTCTCTCTAATTTTGTATGCTCTGTTGTTTTGCCGCATTTATTTTTCTTCGCGGTCTAATTTTCTTTGTTGTCTCAGTCGTTTTGTAACCAAATTTCGCGGAATGAGGTCCGTGGTTGAAATGAAATTGGTATTCGGAATGAATGAAACTTCCTACTCCCTCCTAAGTTTCGCGGACTTGCTAGGCGCCTTGATTTTTAATCCGATTTGGCTCTGTACTGACTGTTAAGCCGGTTGTGCCAGTGTTTTAATTTAACAACATTGGAATAAATAATTCCATTAAATTTTCCGATTGTTAAAACGTGGACGTGGGATTTCCGTTTGTGATGCGGAAATGAATTAATGTTGGCTAAAGCTACATTTGTTCGCGTTAATTAATAGACATTATAAGCTCAATTTGACTGGTTGGCTGAAATTCACTGTAAGCATTTGTGAACTGGAACATAATTATTGTGTGCCAGTAACGATCGAAAGTCTATTAAATAAGATAACTATACAGTTTGTTCAGTGCTGAATTATTTCATACACTTCAAATGTTTGCAAATTTGATTAGTAGGTTTAGTTTAGTACAAAATATTGCAGTTGCAGTGTTTTGTAGTAGATACCAAATGCATTATGCAATCTTAAAACGCACTACAGTAAAATTTATTCATATCTCGTTTCGCTTGCATTGCTTTCGAACTTTTCCTCAAAAGTAAGATGTTTTCCTGGAATACAAACATCTCATGCACTGCTTTATTATTTTTGAAGATAAAATTAATTATTGTTTGTTACTCGCTTATTGATCAAAAAATATTTTACGATAATTTAAAAAGACAGGGTGATGATTCATATTGGAATTATTACAGACCTCTGCTATCTATCCTTCCTAGGCTTTCGATCTTCCTTGTCAAAGAAAGATGAGACACAACATCAAATTATTGTACACGACACAGTAAGACGGATGGCGCGGTCACTGCATGAATATTTCAGAAGGCGCATTAGGACACAGAAAAATAAATATGGTGGACTTGACTGGACGCATTTGTATATAAATCGTGGTGGTCCGCGCGTGTCTCGACTACCGATTGGGGTTTGGAGTTATTTATCAGTTAAGCGTATCCATCTCGCTATGCTCCTTCCTGAATTTTTATTGAAAGTCGTGCTATAATATGCGGTTTTATACTTGATGTTTCAGAGAGTACGCATATTTTTTTAAAATTATTATATGATAATTTTTCCAAATCAAAATCACGATTGTACCTTGGGATGCTGTGAGAATAATTTCCTAGAGGTTCTCTCCGTGTAAGAAATCAGGGGCGTCCCTGTGAAAGTCCAGCTGAAAGTTTAGTTTTGAACGAATAGCTCATGAAAAAAACGCGTAATTGTCGAAAAACCGTATTTTTGCGTTTCATCGTTATTTAGATAATGTTTTTTTTTCTGATTTCCGACTGTCTCAGCTTTACCCGATAACTACGTCAATCTCTATTTAAAACCAAGAGGAAACCATAATAAAAATATACATTACAAAACGGTCTTTACAAGGTAAATCTAATACCTTTAAAGGACCAGGAATTAAGATCTCGGAAACGGATCCAACGATTTTCATGAAGATTAGTATGTAGGATTCGGGGGCGATAAATCGATCTATCTAGCTTCTCTAAGTTAGTGACCTAAAATGGATCTTGGCCTGCGAAACGAGCTTCCTTCACTGATTCCTGTCCTGCGCCACCTCCACCCAATTATTGATTTGGAGATGGCCTAGCATATCATTCAAGTCGTACTTGGGGCGCCCGACAGGACCACGTTCTGCCAGCCGATTAAAGTTAACTCTTTTGACGCCCTGATCCTCACCCATTCTTTTTAACTGGCCGAACCAGCTTTCATCTCTCCGATTACGTTGAGCCACTAGATCTTCGACTCCGGCATTTTGCTCAGTTGCCACCTGCTATCCTTTCCATTGGTATTGCCTAAAATATTTTTGAGGACTTTTTGGTCAGCGACTTATAGTTTATTATCTTCTTTTAGTATTTCGTACATCAGGATAGACCGGTGATTGTATCATAAATACGTATCCTCGTACTTTTGGTTGAAGCTCGGACACTTACACTTTATGTAGGGTTGCGCTGCACCGTAAGGTGTTTTGTACGCGGATCTCGATTTCGTCCTCGCGGCTGTTTGTTTCAGTCATAGTGCACCTCAGATATTTAAATTTTCGTAAACCTTGATACAAAGTATTTCCAACATGTAGATCTATGCGAAAGATGCATGTGTTTTTGTATAGTCGCATGTGAAGGTACTCCGTGAGACCGTATGACCTCAGGTGAGGACATCAGCAAAAGAAAAAGTAATTTAGAAATATATCTATAAATAAATAAATATAATAAACCAAATTTAATAAAATTTTATCATGTTTTTAAATTATACGCCCAAAATATTTAATTTTTTACTTTTTATTATAAAAATTTCAGTTATGAAAATAGCAATCAGGCGCTGCGACTCAGGACTACACTTATTTTGGTCAATAAATATAATCCAGTAGGGTCGAAATAGCTAAATGAAAAAACATTTTAATACGAGAAAATCATAATATTAACAGTTTTTAAGCACCTGGTAACTATTTAGGTACGTAGATACGTTTGCATTTAAGGAACAAAGCAAAGCAAGTGCAAATTCTAGCTTGAATCTGGAGTAAATCAGTTCACGGCGGGCGCAGACCGTGAAGATGAAGTAGCTGATCCCGACATCTAGATATCTAGAGATATTCAGAAGTCTACGAATCTAAATAGGACCAGGTGATCAATCTTCGTGCAACGAGCATGCTCTTAAGGCTGCATAGGAACACGTTCACACGTCGTTATGGTTAGGTATAGAACGGACTTAGGTATTTGTAGTACCTAAATTAAAACCCTTATGAGTCTGGGCTCTTGATCAATTTTACAAACTGTCGGTTGTCTTTGAGATAATTAACTACCTTTGAATTGAAAATCTGTATTAAGATTTCAATACTAATGAGATTTGCCTATATACTATAACAATAAGAGCGGATTATAGAAACACAAAAAAATCAAGTCGTCTTTGCTTATATTACGGTACTTGTTTTTGTTCATGTGTAATGTAATGTTTTAATGTGAGCACCTAAGTGTTTCTGTCTGTCTAAAATTTTAAAATATTATATTATTATAAATTTCTACATGCGTCAAAAAGTCTAAAAATGTAAATATTAATTTGTGTGATCACAACAGTTAACTATGAAGTCAACTCTAAATAATTAATTATAAACACAGTAATGCTACAATGCTACGCCGTAGTTCTTGCGTAGCATCGAAGCAAGTACTTACAACAGATACGAGATACACCTTTTCTTTAGGTTTACATTCAAGTCACATCTTACTTTTTAATTTACTTGCCTAGTTCCAAAAGTTTGTAGTTAATATCGCCCAGTTCATGACGTGCCAACATGCAAAATGACCGAATATTTGCATGTGCACCATTAATTGTTTTGTTTATTGTAACTAGCTGTGTGGAATTATACGATTTATGGTGTTGCAGGTACAAATTTAGCTATTGTACTGAAAATTCCGCAATACCATTTGCCGTACCAGTCTTTGGAGTTCAAACGCTTTGCTTGGTTTACTAGCTAGAAGCTATTTGAATGTTAAGTTTAGAGTTACGCTGACTTGCCACTGATTGCGCCCAAAAGTTACGTAGGAATTGCCACGTAACTTGTAGCCAAGCCTTTGGTATTCAAGACCCTGCCTTTCAAAGTTTTTTAAACGGTATTTTCTTAATTTTTACATGACGTAGTTATGATTCTGATCAATACAACTATGTGTACTATGTGGGTATTTATATATAAATATTTCATAACCGGGTTATTGGATATTTGTCACGATCTGGTCAAAGGGTGAACCACTTCATAACTTCCAAAAAAGAAAGGAATGTTGATCTATGTTGTCAAGCCGGGGTCACCCATTACGGTATCTTGACAATCATCCAATAGTCAACCAATAATAGACAACCATCCTGTACGATTTAGTTCTTTGGGCGCATACAACAGAAAATTTACCTGAATCTAGAAAACTGGTACATATTGAACGCAGTTTTAATTTGACGATAAGCTATTTCACAACATCATAAATCTTTCTATATTACAAACAAACATGGCAGATTGGTTGACGAATTGATTCCAGTTTATTTTACAACGGAATCGAGTACATTCCCGGAAATATCACATTCATACTGGCTAGAATTTCAATATGAAACGTTGAAAAATATAATCTACTTTCGTCTATTAGAATGGAATAAGTAGCTCGTTACAAAACAAGTTTACTACAATAGGATGAAAATAAATAATAGTTTATTATGTACAACTTTTCTTTTGTAGAATGTAGAATGTTTGAATTTCCAGTTTTTTTTTTAAATAACACCTAGGTGCTAGTTTGACAGTTGGAATAGTTCTAGTTTACAGGGATGTGAGCACTTTCTTATTTAAATTAATTATTATGCATGACGTTGATTCCGCAAGTAGATATCAAATGAATAAGTTTTTGATAAAAACTTATAAACGAGATTAATGTTACAATGAAAAGTATTCCGTCTGCAAGACTAGCCTATCGTCAGATATCATGCAAGCGATTGAAAACTACAAGCTACAAAAATGTATTTTGCAAACAGTATTTTTCAACTTGTGTGTAAAGTAAAACCACCGTTTTTAACAAATAGAAGATGGGTACTGCAAAAATGTATTGACGTACAAAATTGTTTACTGAAATAATGGAACACGAAACTTCCATTCAGTACGAACGAGATTATGTTTGCAAATACCGTTATTCTTTATTAGCTTCTGTTATTCCGCGTTAATCTCTGGCGGGAGGTATATCCTGAGCCAACAACAATGCCTCTTTCCGAGCAACTGCCCCCTGGACGCCACCTTACTTGGTCGACGTGGAAGTCTCTAAACAGACTCCGGACCCAAGTCGGCCGAAGTAAAGAAAATATGTGCAAATGGGGGTACAGCTCGGAAAGTGCTTGCCAGTGCGGCATATCACCCCAGTCCATGGCACATCTATTGTCTTGCCCCGCGTGCCCAACTACCTGCACACGCGAGGACCTCTACAAAGCAACGGACAACGCTGTGCGTGTAGCTGAGTATTGGTCCAAATATATTTGAGCGCCAGAATCGATTCGCTAAGAAGAAGAAGCTTCTGTTATTATTGATGAGGTTTCATTCTTTTGACAATTCATTTTGTAGGCAATAGAATTGACTTGTATTTTTTTAACACGGAAATGGTTTTACCATATTAGATATACAATACGACCACTTTCACAATACCTACTACCTATCCTTCGTACATAAATCTACAATAATTTATACCCAGTACAAACGGGCACTTGTATAGAAAATACTGTCAGTCCAATTTGTTCGTACACGCCCAGAGGATAAGTTCGTTGTATATTGTCTAGTCGTAGACCTGTACAGACCAATATCGTAAACCACGAACCAGTTGCGACCCACAAATTGTGTACTACACGCAAACTTCACTAGAGAAAATGTCAAAGTTTTATTGGCAGTAGGTTTATTCGGTCGGTCAGAAAAACCAATTGCAAAAACAATGGCTCAAAAAATTGCGCATTGAGCTATGTTATTTGAAAGAATATAATTAATCGTATTCCTATGATCAAAACTTAATGTGTGTCTAAACACAAAACTTTTGCTACCACAACCAACACCAAAACAGTTACCTTATAATCCTGACAGCATGTGTTCTATATACATTTTCAGTAATTTTCGATTAGATGTTGCTTATTTATCTAAAATTTTTTAGTCCCTAGCATATCATATTTCATACTCTGTGATCATATTGCATTTCGCTTTTGCCACGCCACGACACGAGCAACCAAATAAAGCTGAACGTGGCAAAACCGCCGTTCCCCAAAATAATAACCAGGCTCCAGACCACATGGCGACCTAATACCGACCGTCACATGCTCGTAAAAAATAAGAAAAGGACCCCACAAATGCCCTCTATTACATACCCAGTAAGGAGAAATTGGAAACACATTTGGCGAAAAGCGAGCAGAGTGTGTATGGTGGAGATCCCGCTAGATATAATTTTGCAAGGTGAATGGTAGAGTCGTGCTGAAATACTATCAAATAAAATGCAATGTCTCAAATGTAGCAAAATGTTGCAACATGAGTTATACTCTAAAGGGATTTTTGTTAGAAAATACTTATTTATCGCGATTAATATTTTGTTTTTGTGTAACTGTTCCCTACTCGTAAAAGTTGTCAAAACCCAAGTCAGAAATTGCTTTATTTTTGGTTTAAAGGCATTTTAAATTATCATTACAGTTTGTAGTAAATAAGAGTATCTCTTTGCTGTTCAATGCATGTATATACTACTACTACTGCTAGAGCCACAACAGTCCACTGCTGGACATGGACCTCCCTCAATTGGGGGGTATTGCCATACTCACCGCGCTTGGCAGGTGGATTGGCAAGATATATGATATACAATGTGTTAGGGACAGCGAATACTAATAGGGTGCAAGCAAACCATGAAACTGAACAACTTTCCCTTAGAAACATATGTCAGGAAATGAATAAGTGCACGTATATAATATTGATCTTTTATTCACCTTTTATTTTATGGTTTTATAACAATTTCTATCTAACAAAATATATATGCCGAATAACGCAAGCAAATAACGAAATTGAAAATTTTCTACTGCAGTATAAAACCTATTCAATTCACCCACACAATGTTCAACATTGCACAAAGTCATATAAAGATAGTATGCCTGCAATGACGATGTGTTACGTCGGCTGGCGTATAATGGAAAGAGGATTCCCTAAATGTAAAGCGTTCTCCGCTCCGAGTGTCGTTGAAACCCCTATAAAAATGTTAGTTCGCTTTTCATTACATTTCAGTACACCGCCTCTTGCTCCCCACATGCGAAAATAGACCGTAGAATGGAAAAATTCGACTCTTTTTCCATCGGTAAACACGATACCCATTCTATCCAATGTCCGATCTCTTGGTTTGAATAACCTATTCACCGTTGTTTACTTTGTTCCGTGGCATTGGTAGTGATTGTAACTGTTTCAGAGTCTTGTTTCTACCAGTATTAATAGCAACATCCATTTTGCGGAAACAAACTTAATGTCCAAGCTTTGCAAGACTTATTTACGTGTTCTCGGACAAGCTTACACTACTAACTCCAGGGTAACACTAGACGCTATGTTATTTCCCCTGTCAGCAATAGTACCGTTTCAGCCAATTTAGTGTGAACTTTGTAGTTCTTTTGCTCTTCAATAATATTGAGCACAAGTATCCGAATTGTAATAAAAGAAGGACCAAGTGATGCTGGTTGCGACAATGTGCAAGGTATGTCTAAGCCCGCCGCCGCCGGGTTGTAATTTGCACCTGTAGTCACTGATATTATGTGCAAAACAAAAATCTGCTAGAAACCAAAATAAAAATAGCCGATTTTTTGCTTTTAGCTCCTTGATATCGTGTTTAGTCGGTATTCGTTGTATACCTATATTGAAAAGAAAGGGAATTGTTGTTTTCTTTTCGAGAATAATTTGTTTGCTAAAGTGTATCTAAGTGAAAGTATATTATCTTCTTAGATTAAATTAAAACTGTAAAAACAAAGTATTAGTAAAACATACTCATTACTCGTACATATACATTATCACTTTCTAAAAAAGGAGGTGTGAATTTAGTCGAAAGCGTTTTAGATTAGTTACAAATAATGCAAGTGATGGTTTTTCCAATAATTCCTAAACCTCAAAAATGTGATAAGTGATAAGTAATATACACTTACTAACGGCATTATCTGTGAAATATCAGTTACTCAAATAGCTTACTAAACCCCTACAACTTTCTCGACATACATGCTAAGATACTATTGCGCATTCCGCGCAACTGGTGGCCGGCGCAAATCTGACATATTGGACGATGCGACCGTTTCCTTGTCATAATAACCCCACTGCATAGCATATTCGGGCTTAGTGATATGTTAAGCTATGCACGATTTTCGTAAGACGGTTTTAGTAGCGTGGATTTTAAGGATATGAAAGTAAAACTGCCGGTTGTAGGAGTTTACTACTTAGAAACATAAATATATTGTTTTCATTTTAGTACCTTATATTTCAGAATCTTACTAGTTCACAAGAATATAATGTTCTAAAAACCATTTTCATTTAGGTACGGTATGCCTAGTCTTCAAAGGACAAAAGCGTCATTTTCATCGATCTACATGGTCATTATGTAAAAAGTGTTCTGGATTAGAAAGTAAAAATATAGCGACATTGATATTTATTAACGACGCAAAACGTAGTCTATAATAATGTAACAATTCTTGTGAAATTGCCTACCATGCCGATACATTAGAAAAAAAAGGGAGCACAATACGCATGACGCTACACAAAAGACACGGCGGAACAATAAGGAACTTTGCAAGTATTGCCTTCGTTTCCACTGAAATCGTACAAGAATGGAATGCAAATATTGATGCCGCGAGTGCAGTGAGTGCTTTTTATACAGTGGCACGCCTGAACTAATATACGTACAATCATCGGTGCATTCGCTCTCCATTTAAGTTGGTTTTGTTATGCAAACGCACGTGTATTCGATATGACTGATTTACTCACCCATGTAAAGACTGATATTACCTTATTAAATTATTTATTACAATCACAAGATGCGTTACTAAATATTATTCTAAAATATTTATGCTATTGTAACTGTCATATTTTCGTCCTCAAAATATTTAAAGTTATACAGGTTAGCAGAAAATTAGATATCTTAAATAAGCGAAAAGGATTATTAATTACTGTAAGGGTTAACTCTAGAACCTTCTTCGTCGCTTTCATCTGCAGCGACGCAGGACTCGCTTGAAGGGCTAAAGTTTTCCTTTATATCCATCAAATGCCTGATGTCATAGTATGTACTGCACGATGGTTTGCGTTCTTCCAAGTTTTTTTGGTTTGAGACACAGCTCAAAACTCTTAACTAGAACACAGAACATTTTTACTCTGGAAGTCAGGCAGACTACGGGTTCATGTTGGAAGGTGCCAAGATAGAATGAAGAGGGGTTTTAATCTAAACCATGGTTCGAATTTGTTGTGGCCCCCCAATATCCCAAATGATGCATATTTCGAACCGCAAATAGGCAAATCCAAATACACAGACATTTAATTGCTATTACCGTTCCACTCTTTTAAGATGAAAAAAGTAGTTGATTCATACTTACTTAAAAATAAAAAAGATCGACTTACCTCAAGTAAAATAACGGCAAGGAATAAAAATATATAAAAAACCATGATGTATAATATTAGCAGGCGCAATTGGCTGCCACAACCACTAGTGTAAATAGATGATGTGCCCAGTTCAGTCAAGTAGTTGGATATACAGGAGCCACTCTTGCAGCAACTGTAAGACAAAATAACTTATAAAAAACTCCATCACCAACTACTTCAATGAGCTTGTTCCATCATGTTTTAAGTACGAAAATAGACCACGTAATGAGGATAAAATCATAACTTGTTTTTGCTTTCCTTTATTTACCTTTGTCCAACAGTGAGACAGTATAGGCTTCTCTTTCTTCTTCTTTTCGTGTGGGACACCGAGTCGTCCTACGACCCGATGAACCCTAGTGTCAGAATTTTTCAACCGCCTTCTACAAGTAGTAGGCTTCTGACATGGTTGTGTAACGACCGCCGTCTAAGTAATCATAGACAGCAACCGGGACCTACGGCTTAACGTGCCATCCGAAACACGGAACCATCTTACTTACGGACAATCGGGTGGTTCAGCCCGCAATGTCCTAACCAGACTAGGAACAAATTCACAAAGTGATAGATATCAACTTTGTGAGTGACCCACCGAGAATCGAACCCGGGACCTTCTGCGTCAAAGGCAGTCGCACTACCACTGCGCCACCGGTCGTCTAGTATAGGCTGATAATAACATAATTAAAAAATGACATATTTTGGACACTGCTAACATTTTCTAAGTAACCTCTTTTAATACTTCTATTAGATTACAGGGAACACGATTACCAGGAACGGGCGTATAGGTTGTAAATTGTTAAGAAACGAACATTTTATTCCAAGAACCATTGAATTCATGGATGACATCTTACCTGTAAGGAACACTGTCTACGAATTTGGGAGATTTTTTGCTGCGAAAGTCTTGAGATGATGACCACTCGTAGTCACGGCTTTTATCATACCAGTCTATGGTAAACCAATCTTTATAGGAATTGAGCTGCAAAATTTTGATTTTTTAAGGCTAGGAATAAATTATTTTTACATTCGTGGCCGCAATCAACGCTCTTTTGATTTATTAGAGCCTGCCCTGCCCACGTCTGCACGTCACGTTCGTTGTCCCATCGTCCTAGTGCACGGTACGGCAATGGTACTATGGGATGGCACGCCAAGGCATCGTAAACCTCGATGCCTCGGTAGGCTCAATGTGCTCGCTCTGTTATTGCTTAAGTTTTTCAGTGATTGTGTGACTGGTGAAAATACTACCTAGAAATAATACTAACTCAAAAATACATTTTTAATTGTTATTTATTGATTCTATTTACTAGTGAAGAATGTACAACAATTAAACAAGGCACGCTGTTCGCAAATGTAGGTATATGATGCAGTAGAATCATATAGTTTAACGTTTTGCACGGTAAGACAAAGTATTGTTGGACGTTACTGCACTGTCATACGTTAACGCCGTGATGATGTGGAGATGTGGACATGCCTTCATTTTCGTTCAGTAAATCAATCAATGTATCAGCTAGTATATATTTAGGTACGTAGATATTTAGGTCCATGTAGGTGGTCAATACTGGTCACTACTGGCCTATATTCGCAAATCAAATAGAATTCTAAATCAAAGGACGACAGGCAAAAGGGATGTGACAAAGTGACAAGTGATCATTATAATTAAGTCCCTAAATACGTTTTGTCTGACTTTAAAAAAGGTTATTTTATCTTTATAAAGCCCTTGAATACGTTATTTACACTTCAGAAAGGTTATTTGATGCGATGTTAAAAATTTAATCCAAGTCAAAGGACTAGAAAATCGATTTAGTCCATAATGACTATCACACTTTTTACTACTCAGGTAATACCAAGGGTACCAACGTATATGTGAATTAAATTTAATATAAAACGTATGATAAAGTACAACTGGAAGCAGATTTTTGCAAATGAAAATTATAAATTTTGCTCCCGGACTAGTAAAACTAAACAGTGAAAAATTTAATCTTAGTGATGGAATAAAAATATTTGACCATCAAAATTTCTCTATTGGATCATCAAAATTTCTCTATGTTTTTGTTGTTTTGTGTGCAATAAAATAATATTATTATTTTTCTGTAGTTTGTTCTACTTATCTCGACATAACGAGTATGTCGGTATTTACAGAACCAAGTACGGGCTATGCCAAGTGATATTATTATTATTTTCTTGTAGTTGAATCTACTTATCTCGGCATGAAGAACATGTCGGTGTATACAAAACCAAGTACGGGCTAAGCCAAGTGACTTGGTTCTGATGCTACATCGGTTTCTGTTTGGAAGATGGTCGCATTTGTGAGGAATCGCCGGACTATAGAGCATGTGTCAAGGATGACAGATTTTTGCATGTTTACGTATGTTGATTTTGGGAGTTTTAATTCACCTATTGCCTTGTGCAGTGTTTTTGGGACTATACCGGTGGAAGAGATTATTATAGGGACTATGCGAACTTGATCTTGATGCCACATAGCTTGTATTTCTTCTGCCAGGAGAATATATTTTTGTATTTTTTCTGTGTGTTTTTTTTTGTAGGTTGTCTGTGTTAGGTACGGAGATATCTATGAGGTACGTTATTTTAGTTGATTTTAGTGTAAGGGTTAAGTCTGGTCTATTGTTTTGTGTGGTTCTGTCTGTAATAATGTCGCGGTCCCAGTAAAGTTTAGCTATGTCATTTTCGAGAACATTTTGAGGTTAATATTTGTAGTAGGGCTCTATGGTTTCAATCAAATTATATTTTTTGGCTAGTCGGGCGTGGATCTGTTTGGCAACATTGTTGTGTCTGTCTGTGTACTGTTTGTTGGCTAGGTAATTACATCCTCCTGTTATATGGTCTATTGTTTCTTGTTGTTGATTGCATAGTCTACATCTATCTGAGGTTACGGTGGGGTCTTTTATTATACGTTTCTGGTATGATTTAGTTTTAATAATCTGGTCCTGGATGGCTATCATGAATCCTTCTGTTTCTGCGTAAATGTTGCCTTTCTTTAGCCATGTGTTTGATGCCGTGTAATCTATGTGCTCTTTCTGTAAGTTTGTTATGTGTTTTCCATGTAAAGCTTTTGACTTCCATTTTTCTAATTTAGTTTCCTCTGTTGTTATTTTATCTTTGGGTTTAAAATTTGGATCGTTGAGTTCTAGTGTTCCGTGGGTTGAGTTTGGTCTTAAACATATGGCTTTGTGTAGTTCGCTTGTTTCTCTTTTTTCAAGAAAATAGGTTCGCATGTTGCAGATTTATCTATAGTGTAAATTTTTGATGTCAATTAGTCCTCTTCCTCCTTTCTCTCTTTTTAATGTAAATCTTTCAACTGCTGAGTGAATGTGATGTATGAGGTGTTTGTTGCATGTGGTTCGGGTGAGTGTGTTAAGTGTTTCTAATTCTGTGTCGGTCCATTTTATAATTCCAAATGAATAGGTAAGGATAGGGATTGCGTAGGTATTTATAGCTTTTATTTTGTTTCTACCTGACAGTTGAGTATTTAATATTTTAATGAGCCGTTGCTTGTATTTAGTTTTTAGTTCATCTTTAATTTTTTTGTGATCTAGCTTGTGGCTTTGATGAAATCCAAGATACTTATAAGTTTCATTTAGAGAAAGGCTTTCTATTGTTTCAGATCGTTCTGCAAGATTGAATGGTTCTTGGTGTTGATGTTTTCCTTTTAATATACTGTTGATTTTACATTTGTCTACTCCGAATTTCATGTTAATATCTTTACTAAATGTTTCAGTTATTTTGAGTAATCGGTTCAGTTGTTCTCGAGTGGCTGCATACAACTTTATGTCGTCCATGTAAATTAAATGGGTTATTTTTATTTTATTTATTCTGTCGATGTAGTATCCTTCACTGCAGTTGTTCAGTAATTGTGAGAGGGGATTAAGAGCTAGGCAAAACCAAAGTGGGCTCAAAGAATCCCCCTGAAATATGCCTCTATTGATATGAATTTTATCGGATGTTAAGTTGTCTTTATGAGTTTTTATATTAAGCGTTGTAGTCCATTGCGTCATAATATTTTTAAGAAAGTTTATAGTTTTAAGGTCTATTTTATACAACTCAAGACATTTTAGGAGCCATGAATGTGGAACACTGTCGAATGCCTTTTGATAGTCTATGTAACTATAGTATAGGTTTCTATGTTTATCTATGGCTTGAGTATGAATTTCACTGTCTATTACTAATTGCTCCTTACAACCTCTGCTACCTTTACTGCATCCTTTCTGTTCTTCGGCTATAAGGTTATTTCGAGTGATGTGTGAGTTTATTTTGTGTGATATGATGGATGTTAGAAGTTTGTATAGTGTAGGTAGGCATGTTATTGGTCTGTACTTTGCTGGGTTTTTAGTGTCGTTATCTTTGGGCTTTAAGTAGGTTATACCTTGTGTAAGAAAATGGGGTACTTGTTCTGGGTTTTCCATAAAGGTATTAAATATCGCGGCTAAAGGTTTATGGAAAACTTTTAGTTTTTTTAGCCAGAAGTTTTGGATCTTGTCTGGCCCCGGGGCTTTCCAGTTTAGCATTGCGCTGGTGGCATTTTTGATATCTTCTTCTAGTATTATTATTTCATCCATAGTTTTAACTCCTGTGTTGGTGGATTCAACGTTTCCTATCCAGAGAGCATCTGTTTTGTAGTCACTTGGGTTGGACCATATGTCGCTCCAGTAGTTTTTGGTATCTTCAATACTTGGTGGGTCGGTTATTGCGTTACTGTTTTGATTATTTAACTTTCTATAAAAAAGTTTTTGGTTATTGGAGAAGTTTCTATTATCCAATTTTCTTCGTTTTGATTTAAGATACCGTTTTAATCGTTTTGCAGAGGCTTGAAGGGTTTGTGTTTTTTTGTCTTTTTCTTCTCTCAGTTGTTCTGTGTTAAGATTGTTAGAGTTAATTTTTCTTTGTTTATTTAACGATAACCTTCCCGCCAAATATTGCGTTAGTTGACCTATTTCCTTCCTTAAATTTCCTATCTTCTTCTCCAAGCGTCGCTCCCATCCAGGTTTGCTCTCAGTTCTGGTTTTGTCTGCCTTGTTATTCGTTGTTTTTTCTTTTTTAGGGTTTATATATGTTGTTAATGCAGTTGCTGCACAGTATAATAGTGTATGTATGTAGTCGATTTTAAGGTCTGTTTTATCTTTAATTATTTCATGTATAACTAGATTCATAGTGTCTATTGTAAGGTTAAGATTGCATGTGAATGTCAGTTTTGGTATCCCTGGGCTAGTGGTAGGATCAGTACCTGTGTATTTTTCGAGCGCTTCTTGTAATAGGTTTGATAGTGTTGTTTTCTGTGTGTCTGAGGTTGGTTCACTTGATACTGTGTGATTTTGTGTGTTATGTTCTGATGTTGTGTTTTCAATTGAATCTGGTGTTGTTTGTGTGATGAATTCTGATAGATTACAGAAGTCTGAAAGAGTGCTGGATGTTGTCGCGGACTGTGTACTGGATGGTTGAGTTTGAGTTACTTCTGCGTTTTGAGTACGGTTAGTTATATTTATTACAAGATTTCCTTCTTCTTCAATACTAGTCAGGGTGTTGTGGGTTAGAGTTCTAACTTCCGCTTTTATTTTATCTCTTTCAGATGGTATTATTCTATTGTGTTTATGTATTACGCGGATTTGATCGGCGAGTCTTTGTTCAGAAATGAAATGTAGTTCGGGGAATACCTCAACAAATTTTTGATGCGTTCGTGGGCGGTATAAAGTAAGATCGGTTTCTAGGTTTGTGACTTGGTAGTAACAGCGGAGCAGTTGTCGGTTTATATTATCTGTCCATGACATCCGTTGTCTACTACGGCCAGCTAGGGTGGTTGCAGGACGTATTTCCTGCAAAACACTTCTTGGCTGTTCGGTTGGTGTTGGTGTCGTAAGTTGGCGTCTATTACGCAAATTGCCTGTGGCGGACGCAGTGTGGGGTACGGTTTCCTCCTGCGTAACGTCAACAGACGGCGATCTGGTGGTCGATCGCGTAATTCTTCGCGGTACGTTGCCCCCCCCAGAATACGTGGGGCAGCCCGATTCGGGACGGGATTCTCCAGCGCGGCTGGTACCCGCCTGGGGTACACTACTTCTATTTCGTGCCGCTTTCATGCTTTTTGGTGATCCCGAGTGTAAGACTTCATCAGAATGATCCACCCGGGTGAAATCAGACTGGTATGATTTATTCGGTACGCAAGGTAACAAAGGTGCGCAGTGTCTCATTGCTTAAAAAAAGGAGATAGCTATTTGCGCTAGGGACTGAATAACCTATGAATACGGGGACCCTGATTCGAGCCCCAAGTATTTTGAGGTACTAGCTGTTCAGTAAGTCCCTTGTGTCCCATGGTCGCCTCATACGACCCCCTAGGAGGAGACGGGGTGGCCCTATTCTAAAGCCGGGGACCACACGGCTTTTATTATTATTTTTCTGTAGTTTGTTCTACTTATCTCGACATTACGAGCATGTCGGTATTTACAGAACCAAGTACGGGCTATGCCAAGTGACTTGGTTCTGATGCTACATTGTCTTCGGTATGGAATATAGTTGCGTTAGAGAGGAATCGCCGAACTATGGAACATGTGTCAAGTATTACTGATTTTTGTATATTAACGTACGTCGATTTTGGGAGCTTTAATTCACCTATTGCCTTGTGTAATGTTTTTGGGATTATGCCGGTTGAAGAGATTATAACGGGAACTATGCGGACTTGATGTTGATGCCACATGGCCTGTATTTCTTCTGCTAGTGGTATATATTTCTGGATTTTCTCTATATGTTTTTTTTGTAGGTTGTCTGTGTTGGGTACGGAAATGTCTATAAGGTAGGTTGTTTTGGTTGCTTTTATAGTAAGAATTATATCTGGTCAATTGTTTTGTGTAGTTCTGTCTGTGATAATGTCCCGGTCCCAGTAAAGTTTAGCTGATTGACTTTCAAGGACATTTTGAGGCTTATATTTGTAGTAAGGTTCTATGTTTTCAATTAAATTGTATTTTTTGGCTAATCGGGCGTGGATCTGTTTTGCAACATTGTTGTGTCTGTCTGTGTATTGTTTGTTGGCTAGGTAATTACAGCCTCCGGTAATATGGTCTATTGTTTCTAACTGCTGGTTACATAGCCTGCACTTGTCTGATATTACGGTAGGATCTTTTATTATTCGTTTTTGATATGTTTTCGTCTTTATGATCTGATCTTGGATGGCTATCATGAATCCTTCTGTTTCTGCGTAAATGTTGCCTTTTTTTAACCATGTATTCGATGCCGTATAATCTATGTGATCTTTCTGTAAATTTGCTATATGTTTTCCATGTAACGCTTTTGACTTCCACTTTTCTATTTTTGTTTCCTCTGTATTGATCTTATCTTTAGGTTTAAAATTTGTGTCGTTCAATTCTAGTGTGCCGTGTGTAGAGTTAGGTCTTGAGCAGATAGCATTATGCAGATGACTTGTATCAGATTTTTTCAGAAAGTAGGTGCGCATGTTATCAATTTGTTGGTAGTGTAAATTTTTAATATCTATGATCCCCCTGCCCCCTTTCTCCCTTTTTAATGTGAATCTTTCGACTGCTGAGTGAATGTGGTGTATAAGGTGTCTGTTGCATGTAGTTCGTGTGAGTGTGTTAAGTGCTTCTAATTCTGTGTCTGTCCATTTTATTATTCCAAACGAGTAGGTTAAAATAGGGATTGCGTAGGTGTTGATAGCCTTTATTTTATTTCGGCCCGATAGTTGTGTATTTAGTATTTTGGTGAGTCGTTGTTTGTATTTAATTTTAAGTTCATCTTTAATTTTTTTGTGGTCTAGTTTATGGCTTTGATGAAATCCGAGATATTTGTATGTTTCATTTAGTGATAGACTATCTATTGTTTCAGGTCGTTCTGTAAGATTAAATGGTTCTTGTGGTTGGTGCTTTCCTTTAATTATGCTGTTAACTTTACATTTATCTACTCCGAACTTCATGTTTATGTCATTACTAAATGATTCTGTTATATTAAGTAGTCGGTTCAGTTGTTTTCGAGTGGCTGCGTATAACTTTATGTCGTCCATATATAGGAGATGGGTTATTTTTACATTATTTATTCTGTCAAAAAGATATCCTTCACTGCAGTTATTCAGTAATTGTGAAAGAGGGTTAAGGGCTAGGCAAAACCAAAGTGGGCTCAGGGAGTCCCCTTGGAATATGCCTGTATTAATGTTGATTTTTTCGGATGCTAAGTTTTCTTTATGGGTTTTGATATTGAGTGTGGTGGTCCATTGGGTCATTATAATTTTAAGGAAGTTTATTGTTTTATTATCTATTTTATACAACTCGAGACATTTTAAGAGCCATGAATGTGGAACACTGTCGAAAGCTTTTTGATAATCTATGTAACTATAGTATAGGTTTCTATGTCTATCTATTGCCTGAGTATGAATTTCACTGTCAATAACTAATTGTTCCTTACAACCTCTGCTACCTTTACTGCACCCTTTCTGTTCCTCCGCTATCAGGTTATTTTGAGTTATGTGTAGGTTAATTTTGTGTGATATGATGGATGTAAGAAGTTTGTATAATGTGGGCAAACATGTAATTGGTCTGTATTTTGCTGGATTTTTAGTATCATTATCTTTCGGTTTTAAGTAGGTTATGCCTTGATATTATTATTATTATTATTATTGCCGTGTGATGCCGGCTTAGAATAGCATCACCCCACATCCTTCCCGCGGGTGTCGTATGAGGCGACTAAGGGACTCGAGAGTATTGGTGTATTACAATTTTTAGGCGACAGGCCGGCAACCTGTCACTATAGTGATACACATATTGTTTTCTGAAACAACCTTGAAAAACAATCCTCAAAAAGGTCAGACGTGGCGATAGCGACCGTATTCTTACGGCCGTTAACGCTCTGCCTACCCCGCAAGGGTTAAGGTGATATATATGTATGTATGTATGTTATTATTAAAAAATAAATGCTTACTCCACAGCACTTCAACACCCATTGCATATTGTCGATAAACCGTTTGTGCACAAAGCTATTTCGATAGTTTTTCATACTCAGCTGTATTTCATTAACCATTACTTTTTCATTTATCATTCTTAGTATGCACAACACAACACCAGTCGTGCATAGTATTAATATCCAAAGGACCGTCACCCAGAAAGGGCAGCAGGCCACTCTGTCTTTTAATCTGTAAGTAGAAATAACTTTTTTTTAAAGTACCGATTTTAAAGGACGTAAAAAAGTGCAAACCTCCATTTTTTGTCGGTAAATATAGCCTAGAACCTTCTTCTAGATCTGACTAATACTTTTCTGAAAACCGCATCAAAATCGGTTCATACAAATGCGAGATAATAGCGGACAAACATGATGATAATGATCTATCTTTCCGACTTATTTCGGCCATGGCCACCACTTCGACTCCCAATCAGGCGCTGATGCGCCCGGAGATGGCTATTGTAGCCAATTTTGGCAGTAAACTCCCGTGAACAGTGTGGACACGTGAGTTTGCCATTTACATAATTATAGTTAATTTTCGACTTTTAGAAGAATTTTAGTTCGACGGGTGGACGGGCCTTTAACTCATCGCGCCTAGCGTCGAGATCTGCTTTACGCTGTTCCCCAAACTCCCGGACTTGCCTCTTAACCATCCCGCGCCATTCGCGGCGCTGTGCTGCCAGACCTTCCCATATAGTGGGCTCAATGTTACATCTTTTCATCTGTCGTTTCTGAACATCTTTAATATGAGGAGTTCTCCGCCATGCTATCGCTTGCCAAAGACAAACATACATACGGGTCACACTGAGAACCTCCTTTGTTAGAAATCGGTTAAAAATAACTTACCTACTATCAACACAAAAAAAACTTACTTAAAAAAGACAAAACCTATGTTTGTCTATTTGAATTAGTCTTGCTTAATCTAGTTTATCAATATGCAATTATTATTTAAAAATTCTGGCAACAAGATTCATCGGTTCGTTGGACGACGACTCCATATCCCACAATAAAAAGAAGAAGATTAGAGAAAAATTAATCAATTTCATTTTACCTAAAACTTTTACCTCGGGAAAGATTGTAAATCAAATAAATGTTGACAGGAAGCATGACTAGTCCACAAAGCAATAGGATAGCATTTATAACATCCGTCCCAGTAAAGATCAAAAGATCACCAAAGCCTAAAACATTTTCATAATTTCGTTTAGTAAATTGAAAATTTACGGAAACACAAAACGTAAAAAAAAGAAGTGAGATACTGAAATAATTAAGATAAATTCATACTATATTAGCAGACTAGAGGCTGCTGCTTTAACCGCTGCTGTAAGTTTTCCCGATGGGATATACACAAACCTTCGTCTGTAAACATTATTTGAAAACACATCAAATTCCGTTGCGTTGTTTTCATCATCATTGGCGTTATTTCATCTATTGCAGACGCTTTACACATGTTAAGAAGAATTTAAATCTAAAGTCCGCGGTAACCGTAACAAACAGACAATGAAATGCAAAAAGGGCATTCATTTGTAGATACTATTGAATTTATTACTGTCTACTACCTCTGTCTGTACCTCTGACTTTGATCCAAAACCACCATCTAAATGATTAATCATAGGTAGGCAGTACACAGAACCTGGGGACTGTTACCGTAACCTGGTGAGGAGTTATCCATTAATCAAGCCATTCAAAGCATCATCTTTCTTATGGATAATCAAAAAGCACTACCTGCAATGAATCCTTAAGCCCCCACTACGCAACACTGTGTTGCTCGAAGCTAGTTTTCGTAGGAGTTACATCGTTAGAGACCCAAATAACATTAGTTTTGCCTATAATCATTTTTATACTCACAAATCATCACAGCTACAGAAAATAAAATATCAAATATGGAAATGAACCACATAATACAAGTGCACCAGACAATGCGACAATGATTATTATCTAACTCCTTTCTTGGGCACTGTTCATATGCCATTTTGTTTTATATTTTATATCTAATGCTGTAATTATTATAGTCACAAAACTGTAAATACACCTTCAATTCAATTTCTTCTTCTAGCCGAAAAAACACAAGTTCATTTCAATTATATTTTTAGTAAATGGCTTCAATCGTAACTGTGATTTTGCCAGTGTCGTTTATTAGATAGCGGACGCTAAAATAGCACGTAGATTACTGATTATAAATTAATATCCTACCAAAAATAAGGTCCAATAAAAAGTGATTTTATTTTTATTTAAAAAACGTATTGAAATCCAATAGAATAATATCTGCTAAATTCTACAATAATTTTTTTTTACAATGCGCACCAATCAGTCATCTTACAGGTTGTGATGGGCATAATCAAAAAGTGTTAATCCGGTACAAGTCTGGTACTGATCTTTTTCATATTAAAAGTGCCCAATCCAAACAAGCCCACAATAATGGGCCCACATATCTACCTATTATAACAACAAAAGTAGGAAACCTTATTCTCTAACCGGCTCACGAAAAAGGAAACAATTTAAAACCGTTAACCGAATCCCCAGATATAGTGTCTCAACCGTATCCGGGGCGGGTGAGAAGCGAAATGGGTTCAATCACTCCCAGACGTTGTCCGTTTAGAATCTTTATGTACATTATCTTGAAATGGGGCTATTTTATTTTCATTTATTGTCTACCTTTTAGCCTAACACAGCGTGTAATTCAATGCAAGAGCAATCGTGATATGAGAAAAATATATATTTCTCAAAATCAAAGACTTTCGTATTTTGAACTCTTCAGAGTAAACAAAGGGCCATCGCTAGCGCATAGAGAACTTTAACAACGAATAGTTGACCAACCAAAATACATAAAATCTATTCCTCTAAGATTTTAAACAATGAACAGAATATTTAAACTTATAGTTTAAATAAGTACCTGCCTCAACTGGCGGATCGCACACTTGACGCACGACGGTGCGCAAAATATCGCAGCGGTCTGTCAGATCCATACTAGAAATGTCAATCCCCATACAAAAACCGTACTCGACGGACGACACTGCGATAGCGTTGCAATGACAGCGGTTGAGCGGTTTTAGTATGAGGATTAACATTTTTAGTATGGATCTGACAGACCGCTGCGATATTTTTGCGCTCCGTCGTGCGTCAAGTGTGCGATCTGCTGATTCAAACCTTGCGAGTACTCTGCCTTTGCATCATATCCATTGTAATTAGATAGGAAGAGGCGTTATTATTGCTACGTTTTTATATACCTGAAGGTAGTTAATCTACAAAGTATTTATATCTAGATGCTCGTAGAAAGAATCGATTTGGAGCTAGCTAAGTCTTCGACCTGAATATAGGTCTTACGTGATCCACTCTATTGAACAGAATAGGCTAAATCACTCGCAATTTTCGCTTGGCCGGAATCTTTTATGTGCTCCCATATATTACCTACCTGTATCGCGATACGAATTGCACAGCAGATCGAAAGTAGTTGCTAGTGAAGTATTTTGTAAGAAAGAAGTAGATGTTCTAAGTGATATAAATTATACTAGGAAAGAAATGTTTTATTAAGTATTACGAAAACAATAACTGTATCGTAATAGGTACATACCTACCTAAGTGTACTTACATGATAGTTTATATATCACTCACTAAAAAACATGTTCAATGACGCCAGACGAAAGCATGTCAAAGCCAAGCTGCTTAATTAACAGTGCTCTTCCGCTAACCCACATATCACAAACTCGACATCTAAGCCAAAATGTATGGCGGTTCCAAAAATACGACGAAGCACTTCGAGAAAATGTAGGTGTACTGTGTAGTGCACTCGTACCTCGCATGTTTCGTCTTAGTGGGAGCACGACAGTGCCCCTACATGTCTGTTTTTTCTTCTTGTAACTCTGAATATCAGCTTATAATTTGTAAGTAGTCTGTTAGTGGACTGACCTGTAAGCCGATTAGCTAAGCTAAAACGTTCTCAAAATAAGTATACCTGGTTGACCGAGCATTGCTCGGCTTTTTCTGCCGTTCGGAGTGATTTTTGGAAAATCAAACCGAATTATCGCCCCCGAATACCCGATATACGTATAGTATATACAATTCTTTCTCGCATAAACGTATTAGATGAACAGTACCAGACAGTACTGAACGAACACTAGAGTATGTATGAGTCGGTGTCTAATTTGTGGGATTTTTTTAGATATTTTACCATTTGATACTGAAACTCTGTGGTGTAGTTAGTGCTCCGCCATAACACGTGTTTACATTTAAAAGTGTTTTGTACTTTTGATCCCATTTAATAATAAAAAAGGGGTTAGATTCATGTATATTTTGTGGTAATATGTACAAGTAGTTGGAAATTTAATGAGCTTTCATTGCTTCTTATTTTTTACTTCGGCTCACCGTCAGGCTCTGTTGCAATCGTAATTAGAAATGAAATTCAAAAATGTAAAGATAATATGGTGTTAAGGGGGTGGCATCGTGGTAGCTGCTATACAACAAGACATCGACAAAATGATCTAGTGGCCAGTGGCCATGCTAAGTATTCCTGAAAAAAAAATTATGATCTATTTACGATATTTTAAGATTTATTCCGTATTATATAGAGATGCTTTTGAAAAATACCTACCTATGTGCTAAAAAACACCCGCCTCCAAAAACCGGAAAAGTACACGGAATAGTACCGGTGACAAATGACAACACTTTAGGTGTCTCAACTTAAATGTACAAGAAATGGAATCCTACTTAATGTTGCCATCCATCTACACTATACCAATATTACATCTTTTTGGAGCCGCATTGTCCAGTTATAGAAAAAAAAATTGTGATATGTAGGTTGTGCTAATGTAGCACTTAGAGTTGATAGTTTTTTGAATCTGCAAAGTCGTTAGAGTCGTTTTCTTAAATTGATCTAGGTGTAAATATGAAAAACATTTATAATCCATACAAAATTACCGATAAATTGTGTAAAAGTTCTAACACCACAGTACATCGGCTCGTTTGTTGACACGCTGTCCCACACAGAAGCAGAACATTTACCTTAAGAGACTCCAAACTGTTTTGCCATCTATTTTAACCCATGTTCCTTCAAGAAAGTTGTGTGTAATCTGACTACCGTCACAAAATCCTTAAAAAAAAAGATTAATAAAGACTTACTTTACAAATTACATGTGTACTAAACTAGAACATTATTGAGACTAAGTGTATCATGTGCCTGAACTAGGATAAACCTGTATCTAAGGCTAAAAAGACTTAAATAACAGAGTTGGTAATAATTAATTTTAAAATAAGTACATAAAACTTATTTTAACTTATTCGTCTTATTATTACACAAGTTGCTTTCACTAAATATCTTGGCGTCTATATCGATAGTAACCTAAATTGGTATCCTCAAATTAATGTTCTCACTACTAGAGTTAGACGACTTATCCATGTGTTTAAAACCCTCAGACAATCAGCTGACCCCGAAACCTTAAACTTGGTATACTTCTCCCTGTGTCAGACAGTATTAAATTACTGTGTGACGGCTTGGGGATGTGCGGCGAAGACTTCTTTCATCAAAGTCGAAAGAGCGCAAAGAGCTGTGCTTAAGGTCATGCACTCCAAACCTATCTTATTTCCCACTACTGAACTGTATTCTTTAGCCTCTGTCCTTACAGTTAGACAGCTCTTTGTGCTAAAAGCAATCCTTCGCCTTCATTCTTCTGTGCCGCCCCCTGATCCTACTAAAAGGAACAAAAACAGAGCCTGCGCTGTTCCACAACATAAAACTACTTTTGCTTCCCGACAGTATCATATTTCTAGCGCGATCATTTACAACAAAATTAATATAATCATAAATATTAATAAACTTAACAAATACGAGGTTAAAAAGACACTTACTAACTGGCTTCTAAATCAGAACAGCGTCGACACTGAGAAATTATTACCCAACGATATATTTTAACCACACCACACCACATTTAAAAATTAATAAATATGTAGATGCAGAAATGTAGTGAAGATTGTTACGAAGTATCCGAGATAACAAAAAAAAAAAAAAGACCTGTGGTGTGATGGAGGTTTCTTATGTCAAGAGATTTATTCTTGAAGTGAAATGAACTGAAGTGGTATTATATTTAGTATTTAGTTTTTTAAGATTTTTCTTTTCTTTCTTTGCCTATATAAAGGTACTTAAGTCCTAAATCTATATTTTTGTAACTTTGTTTTGCTTATAAATACGGCCGAACACTGACTTCCAACATACAGGCTTGCCTAGTTTGGAATTCAGGGTTTATTATGTAATTTGTACCTTCTTTTATAACAAACAACCTTGTTTGATAGAAGCTCTTTGTTGTACAAATCTTTGATGAAATAAAGAATTTTTATTATTTATTATTATTATTTATTATTAATTAAATAGGGGCTTTAAAAAACATCCTTAAACTATAACATAAAGTGTTAAAAAACTTATTTTATAACGAGCAATAAATTCTCCGTTTCCTCATAAGACATCTTTTGAAGATAGTGCTGAAGAACCTTAGGTATTCCATCCACTCTGTAAAAATGATGGAACGCGTCACAAAAATAATCGCTCGTCGCTTTTTAATAGCTAGCTAATACACAAAAACACAATTTTGTCTGAAAATAAGGTGCAACGTATCGCTCAAAAAGGAATTTTCATTACCTACACAGCCAGCAAAGAGGCAATATTCTCAGGACCCCGTTATATCCTTATTTACCTATGTTAATAAAGTGCACATTGAATGGGCACTGGCTATACTGATGAAATATTAAAGCTCGCTGAGCCACGGGTTAGCTCTGCCCGTAACTAGGAGCTTGTTGGTGGCTCAAATATGCAAGAAGTTGGCCAAAATGTCCGTAATAACTACACCTAGGTGGTTATGCTAAGTTCGGCGTAGATGGACCTTTACAGTCTATTTCCAGTACATTTTTTTGTAATGCCAGTAATCGTACTAATATGCGGAAGCGGAAGTTTGAATGTTTGTTTGTTACTCCGTCACGCAAAAACTAATGAATAATATTTTCCGTATGATATTACGGTAGGTCCTATAATGAATCACCAAAAAGATAACTATTACTTACTAGTACTCTAGTAACAAACACATCACACATCTGAAAATAAACTTTTAGATAAGATATACCATTTATAGTGCGAAGTCAAAATACGTATAACTGTAGGTATAACCAAGTGTAAATTACTACCCTTCTTCTTCTTTTCGTGTGGGACACCGAATCGTCCAACGACCCGATGAACCCTAGTGTCAGAATTTTTCAACCGCCTTCTACAAGTAGCAGGCTTCTGACATGGTTGTGTAACGACCGCCGTCTAAGTGATCATAGACAGCAACCGGGACCTACGGCTTAACGTGCCATCCGAAACACGGAACCATCTTACTAACGGACAATCGGGTGGTTCAGCCCGCAATGTCCTAACCAGACTGGGAACAAATTCACAAAGAGACAAATATCAACTTTGTGAGTGACCCACCGAGAATCGAACCCGGGACCTTCTGCGTCAAAGGCAGTCACACTACCACTGCGCCACATCGGTCGTCTAGTAATTACTACCCGCAATGAAAAGACAAATAATAAAGGATCTGCAAAAAGTAATCGTAGAAACGAGATTTCATCGAAGTTTTCACGTCCTTGGAAGCAAGAGTTACTGCAGAAAAGTAACGTTCAAGTGAACTTATCTTGCTTCAACTGCGACTAACTAGAACTGGAACAAACGATGTTTATTTCTTACCTTGTTTTTACTAGAAAAATAGACAAATGGCCGTACAAACCTTCAAAAGTGTAAAAAATAATAATTAAAGAATCAATAATCCATAACTACTTATAAGTGGCAGACATGTGATGTCACCACAAGGTGGCACCACTATAATACTGACAAGCATGATAAATATGATTCGAGTAGAAGAGGTAGATTTTCCGTGAAGCATTTCTAATACTAAGGGACTTGAGAGTATATGACAATTTTTATGCGACTGGCTGACAACCTGTCACTATAGTGATACGCATGTTTTAATAAAAAAAAAACCTTGGAAAACAATCTTCAAAAATGTCAGACGTGGTGATAGCGACAGTATTCTTACGACCGTTAACGCTCTGCCTACCCCGCAAGGGATAAAGGCGTGATATGTGTATGTATGTATTTCTAATATTACACACAAACTAACTATGTATGTAGAGCACAAGAAGTAAGCAATTAAAATTAGTGCAAAAATGTTTGCAATAATAGCTCAGCATTTTTTCCAACTGTGGTTTAGTTTCTAGAACGCAAGCTTGACAAGGCCACAGGGTTTGAAACAGACAACAAAGGGAAACTTTATAAAAGATAACAAGTACCTAACTATTAGTGATGTTATAGGTACTATACTACTATGAGATCATCTAAACTTAAAAATATTGAAGTAAGTAATAGTTTTTTTGCTGTATCTAATTTATAAGGCGTAGCAGCTAAGAACAAATTAGGTTGAAGCTATATGTCTCTATTGCTACGAGGCTAGCAATACAAAAAGTAAATTCACAGTTATCAAAATAACCTAGTACTCCACACCACCACATCACTATCCACTTGGTACCCCATTGACATTCCACACTCAGTACCAACTACAGCCATACGATCTTGTTTAAGTATGACAAAAACATAAAACTGTGCGTTTTCTCTCGCAAATGTTTGGAGGCCTCTATTTAACGTGTTAATGTGAACATTCCATTGAACGTACTAATGTGCCATTTGTACCCTTTTAAATACCGACTGGTGTTCAGGCTTCTGTAGTTTCACAACAAAATTAAACAGTTTTGAGAGAAATGTTTGGATAAAGTTATGTTACTCAAATAGTTTTCGCCACATTTTTTGCTAAATATATCGTAATTTTCACTAAATTTCAACACTATTGTGAAATAAAAGGGAATGTTTTATTTATGCTTTTCTTTATGCCACGTTAGTGGCCCCGCCGCGGCGCGAGGCAAAATGCTTCGTCGTTTTTTTTAACCCCTACAACTTTGGTTTCCAATATAATAGACTGATCAAATTCTCATTTATCAAACATGCAAAATTTTAATCTTATAGCTCTTATACTTTCAATTTTGTAGATGTCAAATACGCCGATTTCGTCCTTGGCACACTAGTTATTATCAAAAAAAAAATCAACATTGACAGTGAAAGTATGAAATTTTCTGTAATTTTCTTGCTAGAGGTTAAATTTTTGGTATAGTTACGGACATATAATTAGAAATACTAAAAAACGTGTATCAGGATTTTAACAAAATCACACATGACTACTTCCCGTACAAAAAGACATGAAACCCTCCAAAAACATTTTCATTTTATCATAGCAAAAGTAAGAGAAGAATACATTAAATATCAATATAACCAAGCTCTCAATCTATACGCCCAAAGTCCACCAACTCTCTCATAAACTCTATATTAGTTAAAATGTACGGCTTGGCTGTTTGTGGTTGGGTGGAAATGATGGGATTATTAATGAAAAAAAAAACTTTTACCATAAAAAAAGTTCAATCCTGGTCATGGTTTGGGTAAAATCCTTTGAAAAAAAGAGGTACAAAGCTGCTCTATTTGCAAACACATCACGTACGTACATATACAAGCCACGAAGACCTTTTAAAAATTATAATCCCACCATGTTATGGGGCGTGCGCGAGAATTTTGCGCCATCATTCGCTCTGCTTCGGCACAATTTGAACAGCTTTAAATATTCACATGTAACGTGCCGTGTGCTTAATATATTCCTCATCTACATAATGTTATATTTTGCGCGAACCACCACCAGCAAAATATAATGCCGTGTTTCTTATTTTCGTAGCACTTTTTGCGGAAGAATCGAGGTAAAACAATGTTCTGAGGAATATTTTAATTCCCAACCCTGTTTGGGGGAAGCGTGCACAGATTTTTTTATTCTCTTTTTACCTACTTTTTATGTTCTCGCCATTATCTGAATCCGCATAAAAATATGTTATACACCTGCACTTGATAAATTATATATACAGAATATAACTTTAGAGAAAAAAATTCTTCGTGTTTTCGATTGTAACATTCTTCACAATATCTTGGCATCTGGGTACATCTCATCAACCATTGGACCTAGAACAAATACAAAATTTTGAGGATATGACTGGGTTGTTATTGTGCTTTTTGTTAATTTATGACAATTTTTTTCATGATATGAGGCATTCTCTCTTACCTTTTATGTAGGACACCGAGCCCTCCAATGAACCCGTATTAATGTAGCTAACCTCAAATAGAATTCACGCCGCTAGTATGATCATATTTTGTTAAGATTAAATCTTGCTTAGGCTTATTTACAGGGATTCATATAGCAAGTTTGCAACTCGAATTACAGACGTCAAATATCTTTGTTAATAGATAAATGTCATTATTATTATTATTATTTTGAGCCAGACATGTCCCACTGCAGGGCAAAGGCCTCCCTCTCTTTCTTCCACTTTTCCCTATCCTGGGCCGCCTCCATCCAGTCATGGGCGTAGGTATGTAGCTCGTCTCTCCACCTTTTTCTGGGACGACCACGTGCCCGTTTCGCGTTTGGAGGGACCCAAGTAGTAGTTCTTTTTGCCCATAGTGTAGTAGGCATTCTGGCCACATGTCCGGCCCAATCCCACTTGAGATGTGCTGCCTTCTGACCTACGTCTATTATTTGTGTGCGGGAGCGCAGCGTTGTGTTTCTGACTCGGTCAATTAACCTAACCCCGAGTATGCTGCGCTCCATGCCTCGTTGGCAAACCCTGAGTTTGAACTTCTGGATGTCAGTCAGGGACCAAGTTTGAGCGCCGTAGGTAAGGATGGGAAGAATGCACATGTCCATGAGTCTGCGCTTAAGTGACAATGGAAGGTTGCCCTTCATAAGCTCCTTCATAGACCAATAGCTCTTCCAGGCATTTTCGATCCGTCTCTCGACTTCTTTGTCTTGCCTTGCCTGAAAAGAGACTAATTGGCCCAGGTATATGTACTCATCGACATATGCAATCCTCTGTCCATCCACATCCACATTAAGCTCAGAACGGTTTGTCATTAACTTGGTCTTCGACATATTCATCTTCAGTCCAACCTCAAGGCTCGCCCTGCTCAGATCTTGGAGCATTTCTTGTAGATCAGAAGGAGTTGACGAAAACAAGACAATATCGTCCGCGAAGCGAAGGTTTGTTAGCTTCGCCCCGCCGACGCCAATCCCCTTGCTTTCCCATTTTGGATTGATTTTCCGAAACACCTCCTCCAGGGTTGATGTAAATAGTTTCGGAGACAATGGATCACCTTGTTTTACGCCTCTCTGTATGGTGAATGCTGGTCCCGAATTTTGTAATTTTACTGCTGCTGTACTACTTATGTAAATATTTTTTATTAAACTATTATATTATATTCACAACCTTCCACACCATCTTCCAATTTGAGTGCTTCACACGAATGCCCCGATGAAATCTCTCCAATAACCGAGCACGAAATTCATTGCGCTTTACGCAAAATGAAATACAATAAAAGTCCAGGACCGGATGGCATCTCGACTGAAGCACTTAAAATTGGTGAAACAATCCTTCTCCCACATATTAAAAATCTATTTAACTCCATTCTACATACCGGAAAAATACCAGAAGGAATGTGTCATTCCGAAATAATTCTCCTACACAAAAAGGGCGACAGCTCAGATATAGGCAATTACAGACCTATAAGTCTTGTCTCGCACCTGTACAAAGCGTTAATCAAGGTCATAGAACGCCGTATATCTGGCTTACTTGACCTAGCCCAGCCGCCGGAGCAAGCCGGTTTTCGCCCCGGTCTTTCTACAATGGATCACCTCCACGCTCTCAACCAAATTATAGAAAAACACCACGAATATCAACTACCTTTATATTTGGCATTCGTCGATTACTCTAAAGCATTTGACAGTTTAACTCATGATTCCATATTTCAAGCCTTAAAAAACCAAAACGTTCATTCTTCATACATTAGTTTAATAAAAAATATTTACATAAGTAGATAAATGTCATAGCTCTTATAAAATTAAATTTCGGTCATACCTACTGTAATATGATTTGAAACCGTTTTTATAATAGTCATCCTTCGATGAAACCTTTTAAAACTGCAAAGGAAGTATTTTCATCCTTACAAGATGCCGCAGGATTTCCAGGATTAGCGTGGCTTACTAGATGGGCTAGATAGTCTAGGTAGATATTCGACCGACTTAGTTGCTAAGCTAAAATTATTTGCTGGAATGCTCTTAGCCTGAAAGCTGATAAACTCCTTGAACATTACGTTATTTGTTTTTGATTAAGTCTATTTACTTTTCATTTAAAATATCTGTTTTGCAGTCAAAACAAAACCTACAATTTTTTTGGAGCTTTCATAATAGTTTCTCTATGTCTATACTCCTCATCACCTTTTATATCAAAAATATTGTAAATTTTGGAATTGACTTTACATCCAGAACGTACCTATCTTCAGTGTTACTGATAATCTTCTTTCATGCCCGAAACCCCAAAGGTTCATCTCAGTCACAACTTATCTTTTGCGAACAAAAATAAATGTCACCGCGATAAGAGATCAGACGCTATCGGAATGAGAACAACCCCCAAAGCATAACGGGAAAATGTTACATCAAGTTTTTTATTTTTATTTCTCCGTTATTATTTTGTTTGACGCCTTATAATTTCGTTTTAAATTTACTAAACTCTGATACCTACCTTAGGTCTACAGATACCAGGAAATCAGTTGGTCAGTGCTCACTTATTATTCAAAATAAAACAAATTAGATTAATAATTACAGATATTCCATCATCATTTAATTTTGAATACATTTTCAAACATTTCCATTGTAGATAATTCGTTTCTTCTCCAATATTTTGAAAGAATGCAATTTTTTTATACTGCAAGCAGGATTTGAAATTTTATTAGGTCGCCTCTACCATCGGGGCTACCGTACCTTTTGGAGGCATTAGCTTCAAATATCCCAAAAAACGCTATTTTATCAGCCCGAGGTGGATTACAAAGGAATCTCAAGCATTAATCGGAGCTTTAGAATTTCTCGCATTTGTGAATTCCTTAGTATTGTGTTCAGATCAGACGAATTACCTCCGACATACTGTTTATTCCTGTTTCAAATAATGTTCGTCATTTTAATTAAAATATTTTTTGTGTCGTAAAATTCGGAAAAAAAACCTTCTCCCAAACATACAGGTAAAATTGCAAGTTGTGATGAAAATATTTGTTTCATGATCATTTTGATACGACGGACAAAAATATCCAATGGTCAACAGTGGATTAATCGTAGATGTTAATGTATGTAAGTATAAAGATCGTGTCAAATGCCTGCTACTAGCAGTAGATGGTTGAAAAACTCTAAAAACAGGACGCATCGAGTCGTTGGACGACTCGGTGTCCCTCATAAAAAGAGCTGTAGGTATTATGATGATCGTTATATATTTTATTTATTCAGCAACTCTTTTACACTGTCCCTTAAACATAAAAGTCACGAATCCATAAATTGCAAATCCCTTCTGGAGGCTTAACCAGCACATTTCAGGAGTTGTTAACACCTGAACCTATTATGTGCAATTACCTTTCGCTTGATTACGTTCTTAAATAGGTCGGGTAATACTTACGATAACGCCGGCCAATTTACGAAGACCTGGAATTTTCCCCTTATCCCGTATTAAAGTGAACTTTTTGTTGGGGTTGGGAAGTTCTGTTTGGATTAGTCATGTTATTACCACTGTTTGTTAAATACTGGCTCGCAAGGCCGGAGCGCGATTAACACTTGGCTGAAACTATTCAAAATTAGATCCGAATGTAAGTTCATATATGGACTAAGTATATATGGAGATTCAGCGCTTTGGTATTTGTTGGTAATAATTTACTGCAAAATTAGAACTGTTCACTTACATTAGTAGATATACAAACATATGAGAAATCTTTTATTCTATTCAGGGTATCATAGCCAACCGGCTGAAAAACCGTTATCTGTAAGTTTGACTAATATTTGAAGGACATGCAATAGCAAAGAGTGTAGTAGACAGGCTGTCAATCTGTAGAAGATTTTCAATATATTCAATTTCTGACCAAACTATCAATTTAATGCCATGATCATTAAATCACAACACATAAAATTACACAAAAAAGAAATACTAATTAAATTAAATTAAACTACGAAAGGTAGCCTAGTCAGAATTTAAATATTCAAAATAATATTCTCAAACCCTTTCACTGCACAGTCCTGCGTGGAATAATTGCGGTGATGCCATTCTTACCAGGCATAATACGACAAATATTGGAAATTTTGGTTCGTCTGTTTAACAAGGTTGCCAACCTCTGCACTGCACAGTTGTGTATGTAATCGGGGGATCGGCAGCTAACCCTGGTAAATGGGATATGGTTCGGGTGGCTAAATTTGAAATTCTTGCAACCAAACCAATGTGATGGAAGCAAAACTCATCGTAAAAATCAGTAGGTACTATAAACCTCACACCACTATAGATAGATTTTACATTTCCACAAATTTATTTACATGCAGAGTTCGGAAAAAAATTATCGTGAACATTGTTAAAAACCCAAAGAAACAAATCAGTTCAATGTCTATGATTATAATTGATTTATAATTTTTTTACTACTTTTTATCCTCTTACTCTTACTGTAAACATCACAAAAATGTTTTTTTCGTCATTTTTATTACAAAATTACTTGATAAACCCACCTGTTCCGAAAGCCGTAATGGAAGGTAATGAAGAAAAACTACTTCGCGGAAAACCTGCTCAAAAATATTACAACCCCTGGTTCTTAAGATTCCATAAAGCCAGAAGCAGCGGTAGCAGTGTGCTGTCACATTTTAGCATTACTGGAGCTAGTAAAGTAATAAAACGCGAGTTTTGTACCCCTGGGAGAGCACTGAGGAGAACGCTGTGCAGGGGTATTAAACATTCACTGCAACCCAGCGCTAGTGGCTCTATTAATACGAAGATGCGATTTTCAAATAGCTATGAAAAGAGTATACCTCTAAATATCCATAAAAGTGTTCTTAATATCAAAGATTAGAATAAACTGATGTGTTCAAAGCTGGCTCACTCTCGAATCAAACTGTAGTTCATGCTACCTACCGATCTAACTTGCATACCCAGATCCGCTTCCCGAACTAGGTAGCTAACCACTTTAGATCTTCCCCGTCAAACGCTGTTGTTGGCCACCGCTCATACATTTTAAATAAGAATTACCCCACCAAGTAAAGGAGACACCGAGTAGAGTTACCCACGGCGTCTAACCGTTACTCCGAGAAATGCCAATTTAAACTTGTAACGAGGTTTGCCGCGAGTGGCTGCGGAACGAAATTAAAAACTCGGCGGCAGCGGCCGAATGGCTGCAGCACAGCGACCGGTTGCCGCCGCTGTAACAGGCCTAACTTTCATCCTCACTTTGTTACCGACTTCCCTCACGGCAATTTTTAGCCTTTTCATCGAGATCACGATGCAAAAATTGCGGTAACTAGTTTAGCGACGCCGATGAGCTTGCTTATTGACGTTGAAGTTTGTTTTGTAAAGGTGAAGTTTGTAATAATTTCTTTTTACACTATTATATATCTTGTGGCTCGTCTCCCGTCCTTCGACATGAGTTATACATACATACATATATTATGCCTTTATCCCTTGCGGGGTAGGCAGAGCGTAACTGCCGTAAGAATACGGTCGCTATTGCCACATCTGACATTTTTGAGGATTGTTTTTCAAGGTTGTTTCAGGAAACATGTGTGTCTGCGCGGACAGCGCTGACCACGACGCGCGGGTTGAGGGAGGCGAGGGAACTGCATAAAACGCCGCTGCGCGCGCCCCTCTTTCTTCTTTACGGCACATCTCAAACGCCGAGCACACGCATTCACTTTTGTAACTTCAAAGTAATACAAGTTTGTCAAAAGTATCTCATCTTTAATTTCTCTGCACCATAAAAATCATTGTTCATCCCGAACAAATTGGCGCCCCCGGGTGGGCTCGCTGCTGCTGCCTTTTGGTCACGTCACGGTCGACCACGCATCCACGCCACGTGTCTGAATCGTGTCCATACCGCACGGTTCCCAAGCGGAAGATTCCAGAACGCCGACGAAATCCTCAAGAAAAGCAAGATTGAACGAAAGGCAATCGTCAAGCGGCCTTTGTACGAAGATCGCCACGTGCTCGAAGTGCGAAAACACGTGGTTGCCATTGCAGTCCAGAACAAAGAGGTTTCGACGTGCGCATCATTCATCAATTGCCAAGGAGCGTGCCGTGAGCTTGCCTATTTCCTTCCTTATTTCATCTTATTTCCACCTTATTTTGTGCAAATAGCGTTTTTAGTTCTTCATTAGCGTGTGCAATTTGCCGTATTCATCGTCATCTTTCATCATCACATCTTATTTTTTGTCATTTTGCATCGTATAAATTCTTCTTTCATGGTACCTACCTACTCAGGTTTACCAATTTATCCCATCATAACGTCATAATCATAACCTATTGCTTCATATAATATTTCTCACTTCTTTGCATCCATCATACATCGTAACTTGCTACATCGTACCACGCTATCTCTTCTTCATATAAAAACGCTTTGTTCTGCATACCAAAGCGCTTTAAAAGATAGCTACAACCCTTCATAAATACTTACCTACGTGTACCTACATCTTTCTTACAGCTGTCCCATTTTATTTACATTTTATCTTGCCAATTCATTTTAGTTCATTTTAGTTCTGCATTCTCTACGCCGTAAAGTACCTACCTACTTAAAATATTCGCTCGAAATACTCACGTATAATTTCTCTTCTGCCTGCAAATCTGTGCCATTATTTTCCATTTGCCAACTTTGCACGCTTGCTTTAAACGTGCCTTCTTTCTGCAAATTCCAGTACATTCCATCGCTGTGTCGCCGGCGCATTCCAAGCGCCCGCGTACCTACCTACGAACCTACCTAGCTACTACCTACTGTACCCGGCCACGCTGCTGCTGCGGTCCGGTCAGAAGTTTGCTACCTACCTGCCTACGCCGCCCGAGCTGGAACAAAAATTAAAAGGAGCGTAAGCCGTTTTGCCAATTCACTTTTATTTGACTTTTTACTTTTATTTGTTTCTTAATTTGTTTTCATTCGTGCATTTTTTGATTTATCTGCAATACAGTGAGTGAATGTCTTCAAACTTCGTTTATACCTACTTGTTTCGTGTTGGTACTTGCTTATTTCGTGTTGTCACTTTAGTACTTGTTTACTTCATAGATGCGTGTCCGTATTCTGTAACGTTTCTTATTTTGAGAATATTTTCTTCATACAAAAAATTCACGTCCGTATTCTGGTACCTGTAATTACGTGTCCTTATTTTGTAAAATATTTTGTTCCTAAAACGTCCGTATTCTGGCACGCGTCCATATTCTGTGAAGCGAATTTTCATTCGGTTAATTTCAACTCAGAGACTTATTTCAAGCAACTTTGAATTGTTATTTGGATTAATTTAGAGTTTTATTTGTAACGATTGTTTTCTTAATTATTATTTTTTATCATGGCACAAGAAGAGTATGAGACGCTTCGATGCAAGCGCAGCTCAATCAAAGGCCAAATAACTAAATATGAAAAGTATTTAACTAAAGTGAAGGATACTTTTATAGGAAAGGAGGAAGTAAATTCTATAGCAATTAATGAATTAAATTTAAAACTGAATAGGATGCTTGAGCTGGGTCCTAAATTTGAAGACATTCAATCTAGGATGGAAATTTTGAATGCTACAAATCTCGATGCTGAACTTGCTGAACGTGAAGACATCGAAAATAGTCTTTATTATTGTATTGCTACTGCTCAAAGTTACCTTGAACCTAAAAAAGAAAATTTTGAAGATGCGAGTGGTGGAACCTCCAAAGGCGATTCCTGTTGCAAGCACAACCATGATGTCATGGGTTTCCAGTTGCCTAAAATAAGAATAAATAAATTCGACGGGTCATTCTATAAGTGGCTCGAGTTCCGTGAAACATATGAATCTTTAATTCATACAAATGACAAAATGAAACCCATTCACAAATTTGTTTATCTTACTACGTATTTGGAAGGGGAAGCTGCTCGTGTCATTGCTAACTTAGAGGTTTCCAGCAACAATTATGAAGAGGCATGGAGCCTACTTTGTGAAAGGTACAACAATACGCGTCAACTTACCTACAATCATCTTAATTCCTTATTTGGCATTGAACCTATACAGCGCGAATCAGACAAGGCTTTACGGTATCTAAGCGATCACATTACTAAGAATTTGCGGGCTCTTAATAGTTTAGGCCAGCCCACAGACCAATGGGACACAATCGTTATACACTTGGCGGTTTCCAAGTTGGATCAAGCCACTTGTGTAAAATGGGAAGAATTTCGTAATGGTTTGTCCGAATTACCTACACTTGCTGATTTTAAGAAGTTTCTAAAGTCGCGAGCCGACATTTTAGAAACATTGTACCGATCTAAGAAAGACAAGCAAACTAAATCACCGCAATTACCTCCAAAGCCTCCTACAAAGCCAAGTTTTAATACGAAATCTTTTATGGCTTCGACAAATCAGCGTAATCCACGGCCGTGCGTCATCTGCCAAGGGAAACATCGTATTTTTGACTGTAATGTCTTCAGGGCGTTGTCCACAGATGAAAAGTGGGCTCAAGTCACAAAGCTTAGGCTTTGTTTGAACTGCTTACGCCCAGACCACGATTCTAATCATTGCAATCTAGGTGGCTGCCGTGTCTGCAAAAGGCGTCATAATACTGTTTTACATAAACATACTACAAACACAAACGCATCATCAAACTTCTCTGCATCATCAGCTGAACAACAAGACACACACACAATATTAACACACCTCAATAATGACACACCTGATCCGGGTCCTTCTGGCCAACCTTCTGCCTCTGTGGCAATGTCAGCTGTCAACTCATCTCGAGTTCTTCTTTCTACTGCTATAATTGATATAGTGAATCCTCTTACTAACAAGGTAGAAACCGTCAGAGCCGTTTTGGATAACGGAAGCCAGTCTTCATTCATCACTCAGAAATTAAAGCATCGTCTTCAACTAACTTCTCAACCCACATGCACTAGCGTCTCTGGTATCGGCAATACCAGCTTGAACATCATTCCTGAGATTTGTACGGCCACAATAAAATCAAAACAATCTTCTTATATGCAAGATCATTCTTTCTTGACTTTGCCATGCATCACTGGCAAGTTCCCTACACATCATTTGAAGCATGACTTCAAGATCCCTCCTACAATTAAACTTGCAGATCCAACTTTCGATCAACCTTCAGAGGTAGATGTCCTTATAGGCGCAGATCTTTTTTGGAGTATCTTAGGATGCGAAAAATTGCCCTTAGGGGATCACAGGCAGCCCACATTGTACAAATCAGAGTTGGGTTGGCTTATATCTGGTCCTATAGGCACACATCATAATCAGCACATTTTTCAAACTTATTGCGACTTTACTAAAAGTGAGGACGTCGATTTAGATAAGCAACTCATAAAATTTTGGGAATATGAAGATTTTCCCTCATCCTATAAACCAAAGCCCATCTCATGTGATAGTGAAAGGCACTTCACTGAGAACACATATCGACTCGAAAACGGTAGATTTTGTGTGAGGCTTCCCTTGATCGATTCACCGGATTGCTTGGGCGATTCCTATCATTTAGCCAAAAGAAGATTCCTGAGTTTAGAGAAACGCTTAAATCACAATCCTGATTTAAAGGAAATGTATTCTGACTTCATAAAAGAATATCGTGACTTAGGACATTTGTCTGACGCTCCCGTTCAAATACCACTCACATCATACTACTACCTAGCCCATCATTCGGTAATTAGGGAACAAAGTGAGTCCACCAAGCTGCGCGTAGTTTTCGACGCTTCTATGCGTACATCCTCAGGATTCTCAATCAACGACCTGCAAATGGTGGGTCCAAATATTCAAAACTCGATGTTTGAAATCCTATTGCGTTTCCGTCATTTCCGATACGTCCTGTCAGGTGACATAGAGAAACAATACAGACAGATTGCTTTAAATGAATTAGACCGCAACTTACAATTGATCTTGTGGCGCGAGGATGAAAGTCTCCCCATCAGAACATTGCAGCTTCATACAGTATCGTACGGGTTTTCAAGCGCGAGTTTCCTAGCAGCTAGATGTTTATGGCAACTTGGAGAAGAATCGGCTGACCCATCGATAAAAACAATAATACAGAACGATTTCTATTGTGACGATCTGCTCACAGGCTCTGATACAGAATCGGACCTCCTTCGTATAAAAATATCTGTATCTAACTCTTTAGCTTCTGGCTGTTTCAATTTGAGAAAATATCGGTCAAATTCTGACATGATCTTAAAGTCTGAGAGTCCAAACGCACAAAATAATAACTTGGTTCTCAGTGAATCATTTCATATTCTAGGCCTAGGTTGGAATCCTAAACTAGATATACTTCATTTCGATATAAACGACGACCCTTCTTCAAGTGCTGTAACCAAGCGATCCATTTTATCAACCACATTTAAAATTTTTGATCCTTTGGGTTTACTCACCTTATGCACTGTTAAACCTAAAATCTTACTACAAACTTTATGGGCTCTGAAATTAGACTGGGATGATCCTGTTCCTCTCGATGTTCAACGTACCTGGACATCTTTCATTCAAAATGTGAAGGTCTTGAAAGGCCTTACGATCCCCAGATATGCACTTTGCGACTCACTAGCACTCATTGAACTACACTGTTTCTGTGATGCTTCTCAGGTAGCTTATGGGGCCTGCGTTTACCTAAAATCTACTTCAGTGTCAGGCCAAGACACTAGCATCAATCTTTTGTGCGCCAAGTCGCGCGTGGCCCCCAGAAAGACTACCACAATACCACGTCTGGAATTATGTGCTGCCCTGCTTGGGGCTCGTCTCGTGGCAACAGTTAGGTCAGCACTCAGAAGACCTATAGCTCGTTCTTTATATTGGTCTGATTCTACCGTAGTCTTGGCATGGCTTAAAATGTGCCCGTCCAGTTTAAAAACGTACGTAGCAAACAGAGTCGCAGCTATTCAGGAACTCACAGAAGGCTCCGAATGGCGTCATGTACCTACAGCCGAGAACCCTGGTGATCTAGCCTCACGCGGCGTCAATCCCCAAGAAGTTGAATCATGTAAACTTTGGTGGCATGGCCCCCAGTTTCTGCTTGAACTCGAACAAAATTGGCCATCTTTAGCCAAATCTGATGAACTCCAAAACGATTTACCTGAAACAAAGGTCACATCAATCATCACTGCGGTAGATTCTGAAAAACATCAGTTAATAAATTTTGAAAAATACTCATCCTATAAAAGACTTCAGCGTATTATGGCATATGTATTACGTTTTATCCAGATCAAATGCAAGAAACAAGACATCAAAGGACCATTGAGCGTTTTCGAATTGGAACATGCAACTTCCACGCTTGTGCGTATTTCCCAAGGACAGTCATTTAATAAAGAAATCTGGTTATTAGAGAAGAACAAAAATTTAAGTCCCAAATCAGTCATTACATCACTATCTCCGTTTGTTGACTCTCAGGGGTTCCTGAGAGCGGGGGGAAGAATATCGAAGGGTGATTTCGATTATAATAAGAAACATCCCTTACTTTTATGTTCAAAACATCCTCTCACCAAACTCATCTTCACACACGAACATAAACGCCTTTTGCATGCGGGACCGCAACAAATGTTAGCTTCTATTCGTGAACAGTATTGGCCCGTAGGCGGTAGGGATTTGGCACGACGCACAGCCCGACAATGCGTTATTTGTCGGCGTCAATATGGCAAAACAATGACAAACAAGATGGGTGACTTACCCAATCAGCGCCTTGTTCCGGACTTCCCATTTTCCACGGTGTCTTTAGATTGTGGGGGACCATATTTCATAACTGATCGTAAAGGTCGTGGCTGTAAAATCACAAAATGTTACTTGTGTCTTTTTATATGTCATAAATACAAATGTGTTCACTTAGAGGCCGTAAGCGAATTATCTAAAGATGCATTCATGTTGGCTCTGCGTCGCTTCACATCTCGCAGGGGCAACCCTAGGGAAATATTCTGCGATAACGGAAGAAATTTTGTCGCGGCAGCTAAGGAAGTCAGCGAGTTTTTTAAGCTTCATTCAGATTCCATCTTAGACACTGCCGCTAATGAAAACATTAATATTAAATTCAGTTTTTCCCCGGCTTACGCTCCTAACTTCAATGGCTACGCAGAGGCAGGCATCAAATCCGCTAAATTCCATATAAAGCGAATATTAGGGACCACGCACCTTACTTTTGAAGAACTATCTTCTCTTTTTGCACAAATTGAGGCTATCCTCAACAGTAGACCTCTCACACCTCTCTCCCCCTCTCCCAATGACCATACAGCTCTCACACCTGGGCACTTTCTCCTTGGCAGGCCTCTGACTGCACCACCGGCACCGTCGCTTCTGGACACCAACATAACAAGACTTGACAGATATCAAGCTATAGAGAAGATGAAACAACACTTCTGGAATAGATGGCAAGCAGAATACGTAACTGAGCTCCAGCAGCGCTGCAAATGGAAACAGAGAAGCCAAGATCTTAAAGAAGGCGACCTAGTCATCATCAAGGAAGACAACTTACCACCATTGCTATGGCGTCTCGGGCGAGTAACTAAGCTATATCCTGGAACTGATGGAATACCCCGAGTCGCTGACATTAAAACTTCAAGAGGCATCATTCGACGTGCACTTAACCGAATATGTCTGCTGTTTCAAGATTCTTGAAAGCTGGGCTTTCAAGGGCCCCCAGTATGTCTGCGCGGACAGCGCTGACCACGACGCGCGGGTTGAGGGAGGCGAGGGAACTGCATAAAACGCCGCTGCGCGCGCCCCTCTTTCTTCTTTACGGCACATCTCAAACGCCGAGCACACGCATTCACTTTTGTAACTTCAAAGTAATACAAGTTTGTCAAAAGTATCTCATCTTTAATTTCTCTGCACCATAAAAATCATTGTTCATCCCGAACAATGTGTATCACTATAGTGACAGGTTGTCAGCCTGTTGCCTAAAAATTGTAATACACCAATACTCTCGAGTTATAGCTTTTCGTTTTTCCTTCCACTTTTTAAACTTTGTGCACAGAAATCATCTGAAAGGGCCCTCAACATCTGTCAGACGTGGCGATAGCGGCTGTATTTTTATGGTTGTTAACGCCCTGCCTACTCCGCAAGGGATACATACATACATATATCACGCCTTTATCCCTTGCGGGGTAGGCAGAGCGTTAACGGCCGTAAGAACACGGTCGCTATCGCCACGCCTGACATTTTTGAGGATTGTTTTCCAAAGCTGTTTTAGAAAACATGTGTATCACTATAGTGACAGGTTGTCAGCCTGTCGCCTAAAAATTGTAATACACCAATATCCTCAAGTCCCTTAGTCGCCTCTTACGACACCCACGGGAAGGATGTGGGGTGATGCTATTCTAAGCCGGCATCACACGGCACAAAGCCGCAAGGGATAAAGGCGAGATATGTGTATGTATGATTGTATGAAATTAACTTCTTGCCATGTTGGTGCGGTTATGAACTGCTCGGAATATTTTTCATGTCCTCATAAAAATATAATTCTTGCATAATCTACTGACCTTACCTTTGTATGGGTAAGTTAGCCGTTGCTCACATTTATTTTTGCAGATTTTTCTTAATTTCATGCAAGAAAGGATATAGGTACTTTTGATAAAATATTCATAATCTCTCAATGGATTTGTATAAATGTGACATCAAAGATTCCCGTACAAGCTAGTATCAATCGTATTTATGTACATACAACTAATAGTGTATGATATCGATTTTCACCTCATATTAGAAACTAAAAATATACACATACATGCACATATCAGGCCTTTATCCCTTTCCGGGTAGGCAGAGCAATAACGGCCGTTAAAATACGGTCGCCATTGCCACGTCTGTCATTTTTGAGGATTGTTTTCCAAGATTGTTTCAGAAAACATGTGTATCACTATTGTGACAGGTTGTCGCCTAAAAATTGTAATACACCACTACTCTCGAGTCCCTTAGTCGCCTCTTACGACACCCGCGGGATGGATGTGGGGTGATGCTATTCTAAGCCGGCATCACACGGCAGTACACGACACTAAAAATATATTTTGCCATTTGTCTCTATCGACTTCCACAAATAGGCACTACCAATATTCTTCAATTATTCACATAGTAAAATATTATCGACAGTTCCTAAGATAGTTATAGCAAAGATTCCTTTTAACAAATTAAGTTCGACATTTTCTACTTCTGCAGTATTCAAACTTGGGTCCTATCATTTTACTAAGTGGTTCCTTTGGAACTAAACGCGAGTTCGACTGACCTCTTTTCCACTATTTACGCGATCATTTGTAATGTAGAGTGAGTAGACACAGTATTTAGGTGAACCTAGACACATATTCTCTACTTTTTAAAGTTCTTGCAAATAGGTACGTACATTACATAAATACCTATTTAAGTATTTTTGATTTTGGCCAACCTACCCACTAGCCAACAAGGTTGGTTCCTACTTAGTTGGCATTCATTCCCTCTTCTCATTTCATGAAATAAAATGTTGCCAATAATGCTGCTTGACATTTAGGATACCGGTATTTATGGTGAGAAATCATTATTCACAAATAATTCAATCTTATTGTTTGATGCCGTGTGATGCCGGCTTAGAATAGCATCACCCCACATCCTTCCCGCGGGTGTCGTAAGAGGCGACTAAGGGACTCGAGGTTATTGATGTATTACAATTTTTAGGCGATAGGCTGACAACCTGTCACTATAGTAATACACGTTTTCTGAAACAACCTTGGAAAACAATCCTCAAAAATGTCAGACGTGGCAATAGCGACCGTATTTTTACGGCCGTTAGCGCTCTGCCTACCCCGCAAGGGATAAAGGCGTGATATATGTATGTATGTATGTATTGTTTGATTATCAACGATACAATAATAAAAAAGACAGGTTAAAAGGCCTGTTTTCAAAGAGTTTCATCGCGAAGAAATAGCCAAAAAATTTAACGTCTCAATAAACGAGCTATCGAAAATAGAATCAGCAAATAAAAGAAGCCCATAACACTAAATGCAAATGCAGTTGTACTTTCAGCCCCATTGTTCGCGTTCAAGGCACGTTTGGAGCAGAAGAACCGAAACTGGTAGACGCCAGTTTAAAAACAAACTCCGCCAGTACAGCGCGTTACGAAACAATCCAGATGTTAAGACAGAGCAACACGTGACTGGAATAAGGACGCTGATAGAGGCGGAGCCGCAGTGACGGTCTTATTCAGCTCGCAGTATCAAAGCTTGGACATTCTCAACTTTAGAGTCTGAAGTAATGTTGTAACCGATAAAACCAACGTACTAGATATTTTAGGTCAAAAAATACAGTTATCATGCTGGGTTACTTTTTAGTCAGTTGGACAGAATGATTATACTCAAATTACTACAAATAATATAGTTTACAATGGGACCATCTCCAAACTCGCGGAAAAAATCAGCTGTTCTAAACAAGTGAAACATGAGATAAGGACATTAATTAAAGGCAGCGGCGTAGCTGTGACGGTCTTATATATAATAGTTCGTATCAAATCTCGGACATTTTCAATTTTAGAGTTTGTAGTAGTAGCACACAATTTCAAGAACTGTATTAAAAAAGACATATTCATTCAAATCTTTTACCTACATAAGATTACAAATAGCTTTTACTGTAAGTCTATCGCCGAATTTCAATCAAACTGAATAAACAGACAGGATACGAGATTTTAATAAACATTTTATTGAAGTAATCAGGGAATGTCCCGAGAGACACGAGAATTAAGGGAGTCTACCCACGACCACACGCCTACTAGACGCCTTTCTTTAAAAGAGTTATAATAACTACTACTAATATCACTCCTGTTCCGTCAAGAAGCTGAGATAAGCAGCTTGAGTGAGAGTACGTCTCTTTTTCTCTTCGTGTGAGACACCAAGTCGTCCTACGACGCAACGAAACCTAGTATCAGAATTTTACAGCCACCTTCAACAAGTAGCAGGCTTCTGACATGGTTGTGTACCGGACGCCGTCTAAGTACTCACAAACAGCTACCGCGACCCTACCGAGGTTTTACGTGCCATCCGGAACACGGAACCATCATTGTAACGGAAGTTCAGCCCGCAATGTCCTAATCAGACTGGGAACAAATTCTCTCTCTCACACATATACACTCACACACAAATCACGCCGTTATCCCTGGCGGCGTAGGCAGAGCGCTAACGACCGTAATTTACGGTCGTGATCGCCACGTCTGACAAATGTTTGAGGGTTGTTCAGATAAGTCGTGTATCACTATAGTGACAGGTTGACAGCCAAAAGGTTGTCAAATTCAAAATGTGATAAATATCAACTTTGTGAGTGATCCATCGGAAATCGAACCTTCTGCGTCACAGGCAGTCGCTCTACCACTGCGCCACATCGGTCGACATGCAAAGCATGGATTGGGTGGTTAACTTTATAGTAATACGCTGAATACGCGTATATATTCTGACCCTTTATTGTGCCATCTAGTAGGCTGAGTGGTCGTTAGAGTCCGCTAATGAGATGTTGATTGCATCCTGCGGACCGTTTGTCGGAGAATCTTTGCATTTCCTGGTATGCACATTCAGTTGAAAAAAACTATGAACTGTCGAGGTAAGACGATTTAACGTTGTGTTTAGGAAGTCATTTCAGTATATTGTAAAGGAACCTAAAGCGGGGTTTTATTAATTTCTACTATTACGATGGAAACATTAACAAAACCTCATTGAATTTTTCAAGATTATTTCCAAGTGCAATTTGGAAGAAAGCTAACAAGTTTAGCAAAGCCCTGTCATGCGGGCAGTTTTGATCGAGACCTGCTTTTGTCTTAATTACCAGTACGAAACCAACAAAGAAAACTCCCTCCGACTGGAAACTTGCCTTTTGTCGTTGGTTTTATCTTAATTGCTTTAAGAAACTCGATATCGTTTGACAAGATGCTTTTTATACCTCCAGTGTCTTCGAAGTCAAACAATGACGAAACTTTGAATTAGTTTTCGGGTTGATAACAACCTCCATTGGTTTTTTTCTTGTCTTCAACTTTAGGAGGTCGCACGAGGTTTATAGATTACCAAATTCATTTTCTTGGGGTCCGGAAGGGTTGCCACGGGACTTTAAATTTTGATTACTCGGTTTATGAAAGCTTGTTTTTTGAAGGAATCCATTACATATTTCTGTTTCTTTTACATTACTCAAAATTATTTGAATACTCGGGGGACTTTCCGGAAGAAAAAGAAATGATAGTGCTCACAAATAAACATTAAGATTAATATGAGTAAGCATGCTACTTACGTTCTATGAGTAGGTATCACTCGTCACTGTTTATTGTTTATATTTAAAATATGTTGGTGTGTTTATTATTATTATTTATAAGAGTAGATATATTACAATTATACACCCTAGTTTTTTACGCTTACAGGTGTAGTGTCAGATCAGAGGTGTAGTGTCTTTGCGGAGACCGCCAGTTGCTTTTTCTAGTATCGGCGTCTGCAATCCTAAGAATACCAAAACCAGTCTATAGTCTGTAAGTTTAGGTACTTATCTTTTTGTAAACAAACTTTGTATGAAACTGGCAGTTCAGAAGTGTCACTTTCGTACAAAGTTTGTTTACAAAGAAAAGTACCTAAACTTACAGACTATAATGCAATAGATACCGCTTGTGAGAATACGCCCTATAGGTTAGGTCGTTCACCGGCGTTTACAGCTCTAAGAATACCAAATCTGCTCTAAATATAATAGATACCTACTACATGTAGTCTAGTGAAATGCAGCCTGTAGGTAAGGTTAGTTATATTCCAATACGATTCCAAGAATATCAAATCCTCTCTAATGCAATAGATACCACTAGTGGGAATACAGCCTATGGGTAAAGTCGTTATATCTCTCGGCGTGTACGATTCGTGCCGCGATTCCGACTGGAAATCGCGTTAATTTCCGTGCACACGTGTGCTGGGTTTGACCTGCGGAACTAAATCCGAATACACAAAGACTGATTTAATCACAAAGCACGATACGATCAAATCGGCCCAAAAAAACTCATTCTCATTCTCCTTGCCTTATCCCGTTCTCTGTCGGGGTCGGCTACCGAACATAGGGGATTTGACGTGGAACCAAGTGTTTACACAGAGCGACTGCCATCTGACCTTTGCAACCCGAAGGCTAACTTGGCCCGAATCCTAGGTTAAGTCACATTCAAATATCATTTGAATTCAAATTTTATTTGAATGTCGGTTTCATCACGATGTTTTTCCTTCACCGTAAGAGCAGTCGGTGAATGTACATGAGTAAAACACATTGGTACATGGCAGGGATCGAACTCGGATCTCACGATTGTAAGACCGGTGTCCTAACCCAAAAAAAACTATAATATGTATATCTATGGGTGATATGATGATGATGATGAAGGTAGCAATGGCAATTCGTCTACTTATAGGTAGTCTAGTCGCAGAATTTTAGATTGAATGAGATATGACAACTTCCGCAGAAAATATTTATGTCATATTCTAACGACTGAATTAAGTTTCTGAGATGTATTGTCGGTCTATTAGACTGATGTTGTCTAAGGGCTGATGTAACAGTCTTCATATTGCTACACAAGTATTACCATATGTTTTTTACCCTAAATCAGGTTAATTTATGTTTGAGAAAATCGGAATAAGTAGAAATATATACATACATACATATATCACGCCTTTATCCCTTGCGGGGTAGGCAGAGCGCCAACGGTCGTAAAAATACGGTCAATATCGCCACATCTGACATTTTTGTGTGTTTTCCAAGGTTGTTTCAGAGAACATGTGTATCACTAGAGTGACAGGTTGTCAGCCTGTCGCCTAAAAATTGTAATACACCAATGCTCTCGAATCCCTTAGTCGCCTCTTACGACACCCGCGGGAAGGATGTGGGATGTACCTACTCTAAGCCGTCATCACACGGCAAAATCGGAATAAGTAGAAATAAATTCCGATGACAATGTGTATCACCAAAAATCTAAAGCGCGTTGCTTTAAACCGACGCTGTCAGTTAGTTACTGGACCGTTGGCCGACTCAACGCGGCTGGGCCTGGCTTTGTTATTATTAACCCGCATCATCGTCAACTAACGTTCTCGTACCCATTTGAATAGCTTCCAAACATTCAACTAGGTAACAATACCTCGGATAGGCACTGTTACGCGTCTCAAAAAAATTTAAGAATTCGAAGAATGATACTCTACTTAGTAAATATTTTCGTGGTAGGTAACTACAGATCAACTCAGCCTATGTTATGAAACAACATTTTGTTTACTATTTCTTTATTTAAGAGCCATGATCTTGTCGGTGGAGCAACTACTATTCGTTTTATTTTTGTTTACTAATTTTGGTAAAATGTACTTGTTGGATATTTTTTTACGCAAAACAAAGACAAAGTTGTTTTCTAGAAAACACCTATTTGGATGTGTAGGAATATACCTATGTTGTGTCGCAAAGTAGAAAAATAGTAAAGAAGAAAACGCATCGTATCTAGATACAAAGAGAACAAAAAGGAACTAAAAAGCAATCAGTGCAATATTCATAATCGCGAAATGACTGAGTCGTAGTCGAGTTTGTACTCACAACTCCATAAAATTAAACATCACTTTATGCCTGCTCTCAGCTCAGCAAGTGAAGTTGGTAAATAGGTAATTACCTCACTCACTGCGGGAAGTGAGTTTCAAGACTTAACGTTTTATACAGACTGGGTGTGAAATTCAAAATAGAAAGGAAAAGTTTTATTCGTAGTATAGCACAGTTAGTTAACAAGTAGGTACTTATACGTATTTCGGTCATATTTTCTATTTTCTTTATTTTATTTTATTTTGACAAGAAACAGTCGTTTTTTATCTATGTACATTGTATGCTTGCTTACTAGCTACAGACCTTGAGTGTCCACTACTATTATTCAAATGTATTATACATTTTTGGTTGAGGTTTGAGAATTCCCATTAAAAACGGTTGTCACACTGGCTTTAGTTGAACGAGACAAGGAGGCGGGAGGAAGGCGAGGTAAGGCCGCATGAGTCATGTTTTTGGCGCATGCAGCCGGCTCCATCGAATTACAAGAGGGTTTCACCTTTTCAAAAAATGCCAATTTAGAACTTACACAAAACAAACGCAATTTAAATTTAATAATCAATATAATACTATCTTAATATTAATAGTCGCAAAATTCAATATAATTGAGAAAGTACATTAAATATTACCAAAATATGCCAATAAGATATAGTTCTTAAAAAAATCTATTTATTTATTAGCAATTTTGAATCCCTAGCTCAATGTGGGACACCCTAAATCTCCTTTTATTTCCACTAGGTAAGGGTCACAATGCAATAGTCTTTTATTTTAGATCCTTATTGCAGCAATTTGTAATACACACGATTTCTTTAGAGAACATTCCTAAAGCCATTTGCGTAAATTCCACCATTTACCATTGTTAGGGCTAGACGAATAGCTCCAAATTAGTGGGCAAAGAGGGAAACTTCAGAAAACAGGAGATTTGTTCCGTAAAATTTAGTATTAAGGATATTCGAGTTTTCACGACAACTGCATGAAAGTTTTTGTGATTCGAATGCCATAGGAACTCTTTTGTAAGTAGGTATTTTATGACTTTGTCAGTTTAATGGATTAATCTGATTATACCCACTATTTTTTTCCAGCAGAGTCAAACATTTAGTTATATTCAAAACATAATATTATGACGCCTGATCTTTATTTTTAGTTAATAGTAGAGACGACTTTGTGACCTTTACTAATAGGTAAAACAATAGCTTTGCTGTGTGATGCCGGCTTAGAATAGCATCACCCCACATCCTTCCCGCGGATGTCGTAAGAGGCGACTAAGGGAGTCAAGAGTATTGGTGTATTACAATGATACACATGTTTTCTTAAAACAACCTTCGAAAACAACAATCCTCAAAAATGACAGATGTGGCGATAGCGACCGTATTCTTACGGCCGTTAACGCTCTGCCTACCCCGCAAGGGATAAAGGCGTGATATATGTATGTATGTATGTATGTAGGGACGACGGCGAAATCAGCCTTAAAATTGCTTCTTGTAATAGTATCATTTTTGAAACTGTGTCTAGAACTGGTTATTTAAAACGAATTATTCAACAAAGTCTCAATTTCATTTTTGAAGTTTATCACAATAGAGTTAAAAAATTGTTTAAAACTTTATTCCGGGAGGGTGGCGTGAAAAGTTGCTCTGTTCTGGAATTATTCATGACTTGTTCGAAAATTTCGATTGATTATACTGTTTAGCGCAAATTAACTCGAATAGGCCTACTGGGAATGCTTAAAGGGCTGGCAAATTATAATATTTCGAATATTAATTTGTAATATGTGGAACCGTACCATTTTCGTTTCCATCAGGTCTGCGGTTTCGTTTCGCCAGGCTGTGTTTGTTTACCGCCCGTCATGTAGTAGGTAATTGTATACACTTCTGATTGAGTACTCATTATTCCTATATGCGGAAGCCTGTATAAATGAAACGCAAGTGGATGCGGCGAGATGATTACTGATGTGTCAAAAATCTGAGTCCCCGAAAAACACCGAAAAGTCATGCGATGCGAGCACTGACTTAGCAAATCTTTTAGTTTTGATAGACGAGTGTTTTTCATATGCATCGCATGACTTTCCGGTGTTTTTCGGGATCCAGATTTATCATTGCCGTGTGGTGCCGGCTTAGAACAGCGTCTTCCCATTTTCGCCCGTGGGTATCGTAAAAGGCGAATAAAAGAAGAATCCAGGGAACGGGTAGCAGCGCTCCCTGTGAATATTTATAATATCTTGCACTGCCCTCGCTAATCCGCCTGCCAAGCGTGGTGATGATGAGCATGGAAACCCCCCCAAATGCGAGAGGCCCTTGTCCAGCAGTGGACTGTTGTTGTTGCAGTTGAAAAAATGTCGAAGTCAGCCCTGTCTGGCACCCCTCGTTTCACTACAGGCAGCGGGACGAATTTGAAAGTTTGAAGCTCGTTTATTGGATTGTTTCTGCGCCACTCCACCCTTAATTGAGCAATCAAAATACTGAATTTTGATATTTGATTATAACAAAGCTTAAAATTTTCCGACATAAATTAATTAATCCCCTTTCAGTGATTCTACTGAAATTGTATGAGGTATTTGAAAATTATTCAATTTTCTGTGCCCGGTAGCACATTTTTAAAATAGTCAGTCGTGGCGGAATTATCTACAAAATATTGAATAACCTATGCCCATTTTTAAAAATCTTTAAAAAAATCAAACAAAATCTACTTGGCTTATTGGGCTACTTGTACATATTGCTCTTGGATATTTAGTTTCCTAACCTTTCGTACTATACAAGAACTGGGGCTTATCAAGCTAGTAGTTAAGTAAGGTTAATCTATCTAAGGTTACGGGTATAAAATGCGGTGTACCTAAAACTTAGCAGATAATAAAACTAAACAACTTTTTCTATGTAAGTAAATGACTAAAACCCGATTTTCAATACAATACTGACTGACTTTTTATAATAACTAGAAAAACAACATCCAATTTTTTCCCCAGAGTAAAAGTTCGGTTCAGTTTTCAATACACCGCCTACTAAAACCGTTACACCCGCAAGATAGTAAGGTAAAACCGTAGAATTGAACACCAAATAAGAGTACCTGATAAAAAAGTTGTTTATGACCTGCTGGTGGCCGTTCAGGAATCGACTCCAAGTTACCAGGGCAGCAGCAATTTAATGAGTTGACCCGCTAATTGGCGAACAGCTGCTTCCTACAGCCAATGTTTAAATTAACTGCCGTCGTTCGCCCGCCAGTTTACGTTTCTGCTCAAACTGTTCACTAATTCTGTTTTTAAATTTCTCATCCGAACCTTCGTAGTCTGAACTGGAGCAACAAAGGTTATGCTTTTTATTCGTGTTTTTTATTCAACTCGTTCCAGAAGTCATTTTTTGTTTTCATTTATGATGCTTTGAAATACGTTTCAGTCTATTCGAATTTTGAACCATTTGTTTTTTGTAATTTGAATCTTATTCTTTTTTGATAATGAAATATAGAAGTAAAAGTTTGAAATAAAAAAAAAATATATTTATGTGTTTATTGGAAAAAATCTTTGGAAGAAATTTATTGTGAGTTCAATATTAAGTTATTGTAGAAATTTTGAAAAACTGGGCTAGATTTATGGTAACTGAACTATCATAATAATAAGTTTGCGGTACCTAATAGGTATTTAAGTATATCTGATTTGAGAGCATTCAAGAATTCTAATACAGGACGCAATAGGTAATAGCCATAGTTGGCTTGACTGGATTATTCACAAGCTGGTTCGATGCCGGATTGAAGGTTCTTCGGAATTGAAGTTAGAAACGTATCGTATTATATTCTGTACATATTGAATATACACCTCCACTATATACCACTATATACCTACACCTGACTACTGCCTATTTTACTTCGCCGGATCGGCGACCGAAAGTGAGTCTTTGTCTCCGATACGAGACTACCCATCTATTGTTATTAATTTTATTTTTCACGTTTTTCTTACTTTTGTGCTCGAAGACATACAATTTTTAAACACAATAAGCTAAAATAATTGACCCGTAGAATCGGAGTCGTTGTTATGTGTTTGAATGATAATCAAGTGTGCGAAACTTTTAAAAATTTATGGTAATTTGTATAGAGACTGCATAAATTTGAAAATAAAATTTAACTTCCCTTGGTTAGGTATCCATTCTTCACTGATTATGATAATATTTTATTCATATTTATTCGGGATCAATCAATCTTTGCTGGTATTTTCCAATCGGCCGGGCTGGGAGAAAATAAATATTTTGTAGAAGTTTTCTTAACAGGATAGGTATTATTCATGAGCATGCCAACCGGCTGATTGATCGCACTGTTTACTCATCTCTGTGAAACATACGCTACAGCGTTTTCTTTAGTTCTTTTCTAAGGCCCTGTCGCTAATCATTTTCCCGTAGGAATACCTAAGACCTTTTCCGGCATTTTTTATACATATAATCTCTGGTCATGGATCACTCTGCCCAGTAAAAACCGCATCATAGTGTGTTGTGTCATTTACGAGGAGTGATGGGGTTTCATGGCAGAGAATTGCAAAAAGCTAAATTCTATGTATTACTGCTGTCTTTTTAGAAGTAGCGAGATATTTTACTATCTTCTTATTTATTGGATTTTCTTGCACAAAACAGGTATTTGTCATCATGAGTTCCCCTTAACTATCTCTAGTTTAATTCAAATCTAAACATCTAGACAATTTCATATCACTTATCTGTTAAAGTGAACTTTGCGTGTATTAAAGTCATACCCCGCTTTGCTTGACTAATGTCTGATAATTATACCGACTCAAAAAATATGACGATATTTATAATTGTTTCATACTACATCCAGGTATAACATAGTAGTGGTTTGAAACAATATTGGTGGATAATTTAAAAAAAACGCTCATCTTTTATCTTGTACCAGACAGAAGTGATGTGAACACTTTTGCCGCTTACTCTGTGTTCCGTGATGTTTTACACACGTATATTATGCACAAGTTTAGAATTTTGCTTATACAAACAAGTTATTCATTTTCAAATTATGTAAAACGTACTACAAATAATTAATGTGGCGGAATCAGCACATAGCATTTCTTAGATTTAGGTAAATGAAATACATTTGTATGAAAATAACTGTTTATTGCCGTTAAGTGGACATGTGCCAAAATTGAAGAACAAAGTCGACTACATGTTTTATTGACAGATTTGATTGAATGCTTAGGTCATTATCGTGTATGAATGAGACTAATACACAGTACCATTCATACAACTGAGTCTAGATGGGGTGTAGAGTACTTTCAAGGAGTAACTTAGAAGCAGTTGCAGTTGCTTGGGATGCCGCTGAAGCTGAACTCAGAGACTGACACGGATTGGGAGTATCCGATTTGGGAGAAGACGGAGTTGCAGGTTTGGACCATGGTGGACACGTAGCTGTCAACATCTGCAAAATGAAAAAAAAATTACGATTTTGTCCAAAATTAATAAATTTTTATAACGTAAAGAAAGTTTATTTGTTTACAGATGGGAGGAAAATAGCAACTGGCCTAATTGATAATAAACCAATAAACAACGCTAAGTTTGTCTATTTTTCAAGCAAGAATGCCAATTCATAGTAATTTATATTTGTGGTTTCCATAACTGGGTTTAACTCGCTAGAAAATAAATGTTGTATGCAGAAGGGTTAACTTACTTGGGTATCCGGCCATGCGCAGAAGAGCAACTTGGACCTTGATGTCTAAAAACAAAACAAATTATATCAATAAAAAATGTTAAAATAAGTAGCATAATTGGGTAAACTGTATATGAAGAACATAAAAACAAGTATAATCTTATTATTATAGAAAACGATTAAGTATTTCTTACATTTCACGACGGCTTGAGCGTAAATTTCAGCGTTGATGTTCTTTTGGTCTGTAAAAAAAAATAATGTTAGCTGCATCCTCTTTGTCGTCAAGGAAAATATAATGCAAAAAATAGTTTTTAATAATTGCAACTTTGTTTACCGCGGCTAGAACAAAAATTTGTCCTTTCTACTTCGGTCATTTACTATTCGGGCTGACCCCTTGATATTTTTTTAATTTTGGTCTAGAAAAAATAAAGTACATGTAATACATAAAATTTACAGAAAACAGTAGATGGATACTTACTGACAATGCTCAGGTAGTCGTTGATGAGAGCGGCAGCTTTAGCCCATGCTCCAGCCTTGAAACCTGTAAAACAGAATTTCCAAAGCTAAGAATAAAAAAAAAAACAAAACAATTGAATTACATTGTCCTATGTGTTTCAACCGATGTGGCGCAGTGTTGGTGCGGCTGCCTTTGACGCAGAAGGTTCCGGGTTCGATTCTCGGTGGGTCACTCAGAAAGTTGATATTTATCACTTTGTGAATTTGTTCCCAGTCTGGTTGGACATTGCGGGTTGAACCACCCGATTGTCCGTAAGTAAGATGGTTCCGTGTTTCGGATGGCACGTTAAGCCGTAGGTCCCGGTTGCTGTCTATGATCACTTGGATGGCGGTCGTTACACAACCATGTCAGAAGCCTGCTACTTGTAGAAGGCGGTTGAAAAATTCTGACACTAGGGTAGATCGGGTCGTTGGACGACTCGGTATCTCACACGAAAAGAAGAATTGTCATATGTAGTATAAATTTATTTTCGTTTACATTCATTGGACGGAAGTAAACTAATTTAAACGAAACATTAGTTTTATTAATGGTTTCTTTTTTAAAATGATTTTACATTATTTTATCTTCAGTACTCTAATTGAATTTAATCATTCTGGAAATGTTAATAGTATAGGTACCTACTACGTCTTTAAGATTGATCTGTACTTACGGGCTCCTTGAAGGAGAGCTTGGATCTTGGCAGCCTTTTGTTGGGCAACGCTGAGTGGGATTGCGCTTTGTAGGAAACCGACATTACCTATAATAAAAAATGCGCTTAGTTATTTAATTCAAGTTTAAACTTAAAACTCTCAATCAAACACACTTACCGAGTTCGAGGTTCAGGCTGTTGAAAAGGTTAAGGGAGATTGATCCGAAAACTGAAAAAGGAAAAGTATTATAGTATGATATGAATGACATTTCAGCTAATTCATAGCATTGGGGATAGCTATCTTCATCATCATCACATAATTTTCTGTCCATAAAAGTCTCCTGCTGGACGTTATGGTACTCCGCCATCCATCGGCTCCACGATAGATGTGGCCAGCTCAATGCTAGTTCATTCGTACATGCATATAACACGCCTTTATCCCTTGCGGGGTAGGCAGAGCATTAACGGCCTTAAGAATACGGCCACTATCGCCACGTCTAACATTTTTGAGGATTGTTTTCTAAAGTTGTTTCAGAAAACCTGTATCACTATAGTATTAGCCTGTCGCCGAAAAATTGTAATACACCAACACTCTCGAGTCCCTTAGTCGCCTCTTACGACACCCGTGGTAAGGATGTGGGGTGATGCTATTCTAAGCCGGCATCACACGGCACCAATGCTAGTTCAGTTTGCTACAATTCCATACTATGTGCGTTTCTTAATTATCTCAATCCAGCCTTAGTCGATTAGCGATTTCCCGTGCATAAGTTTTTCCAAAGTTCTTGAGGTCCACTGTAGCAGTGGGCCAGTTAAAAAAAAAGTGTCAGTAAAATATTAAGTACTTACTGTCAGAGAAGATGTTCAAGTCGACTGAAAAAAAATATTTCGTTAGTAAATTGTTCATAAAGAATAAGGTGTTTTTTATTCTTTTCATTATTATTTTTTACATTGCAAGCACATTATAAGAAGTAATCATTCAGAATTTTAATACAATATATGTTTTTATATATAAAATCCTACTTAATATTAAATGAACTATTATTATAGAGGTACTCACATCCGGCTCCGAAAGCTGGGGCAACGAGTTTTCCGTAGACTGGTCCAACTGTGAAAATATAATGTAAGTAAGCATAGTGTCACACATTTTTTTGTGAATTTATTGTAAATTTTGAAAATTTTTATAAAATTTTCTTTGTGAGAAATAATGTGGTAATTTCTATGATCCGTATCAAATACTTGGAGTTAAGTGTTTCGATCTTTTAATATCATATTATTACTTAAAAATTGTTTATTAATAAATAATTGTTAAATAGACAAATAGTGCAATTGATAACACTTACCCTTGTACAAAACTCCAGCCAATCCTTGAATGTCACTTGGAGCAGCTGAAAAATAATAAAATTTGCATAAATACAAATAAAGTTTATGGTACCACTAATTATAATATTCACAGTACTTATTCTTCTTGTATCATTTGTGACTCGAAAATTCTTTGATATCAGATAAAGTCTAGTTTCACGCAACTGCTATACTTATTCTTTAAGGACTTTCGCGCAGCGTTATTTTGGCAAAAAACAAAATCTCGTTCACTCTGTTCGTCTTTACGCTTACCGATGTAAGGAATCTTGCGGCCGAAAATACCACCGAGCAGACCTCCGACGAACGAAAGAACTCCTTGTAGGATGTTGCCGACCAGGTTCAAAACGCCACCAAGAAGGCCGTCAAGAGAGAATCCAAGCTTGAACTTTTCTGAAAAAGTTAAACCATTGAATTAATACGAGAAATAAAAATGCAAAAGGCGAATGCGAATATGCCAATGACTTATCTAATAGCTATGACTGGAAAGTTTATGCTAGCATGTTGAAAGTACAATATTTTTTTAGATGGACCTCCATTACTATTTCTCTTCTGTTTTGCAGTGCCTGCTTATACGGGAAACTCAATCGATCCACGACACAAATAGGCCATAAAAGTGTGTGTTGTGTTTGCAAATGAAGCCATTTCAATAAATTATTGTCTTAATTATATTTTTGTTCACACAGTAGGTAGATTTAATACTAACGGTTGATGAAGCCAACGCCTGAGACGCAGTATCCCTGTAATTTAAAAAATAAAACTGTTTTATAAGCTGAAAGTAACGGTATTGATTTTAGACAATATAAAGACGTGTAGTTAAACTCTATGTTCAAAACAAGAAACCTCCTCAAAGGATTAAAATGTTTAGTTAGTACATTGGTCAAAAGTATATTTTAGTGACAAGCTGACGTTACTGGCTTGTGTGTGGCGTAGAAAGATGCGTTTTTTACATTTGATATTGATATTGTATAAATCAAAATCAATCAGAACTGCCACAAACCCATTACAAAAATTTACAAAAGATGGCACTCTATCTAAGGCGTGATCTATGTATGTATGTACAAAAGATTTATCATTTGGTTATCTTCTAATGTATTACTTTTTTTAATAAATAAATAAATCAATTTACTACCTTTCATTAATTGAATTTAATATTTTTTAAGGAGTAATTATACTTACGAAGTTAGGTCCTTGGATGACGGTGCCGGTGGTCATTGACATCTGAAAATAAAGCAGAAAATTTAAATAGCTGCAAATAAAACTATTGAAAAATAATAAGTACAGTTGATAGTAGGCAACTTACACAAGCCAAGACGGCGAGGCAGGCTAAGATAGTCTTGGACACCATTTTGAACAGCTTAGGTCGGTACAAGAGTAAGTACTAAAGTGTTCCCTGCTTTACCGCCTTTTATATCCAAAAATGGCCATGAGAGATATTTATTCAAGTGCATATTTTTTTAACAATTGTATATTGTTTTCACGTAAATGACGTGAGTTGGTAACAATTAATTTGGCAAAATATTCTTGAATTTCTCAGCGTAGTAAATTTTATTACCTATCATACCTACAATGAATAATGAACATAGGTACATACATACTTTACGCACTTCAATTATTCTGATGATGGTTTTTAATAAAATATAATATGTATAATAACTAATTAGATAAGTGTAGCATACAATACATAGTTAACAATTTGTTCTTAGATATTGTAACAACTGAATCAATACGTGCATCAATGTAAATTCATTATAATATTTGCGACAGTAACCAAAGGATTTTCTTGACCCTTCATTTTCCTTAAAAAATAATTTCAATTCCAACCAAAACTTGTAAGTTGCGACTACTAGGTAGTTACTTGATAAACTACTTATTAGACTTCATCCCAAACCATGGCACATTTACTGGATTGCCCTCTGTTACCGGTCACATGTAGTGAAGAAGAGCTGAACTTGGCGTCTGATATTGCCATAGCCGTCGCCAAGTACTGGCAGGATAAGATATAGTTCGGCCATTGACACGAATAAGAAGAAGAGACTTCATATAAAGTGTAAAGAATTCAACTGTAAATATTCATAGAGGTGAACCAGTCTATGAATACTAACAATGAAACAACTTTCCCAGAGGAACATAGATAATTAAAAAAATTTGGACATCCCAACCAGTTGATTTTCGGACCCCACGTACATTTTAAAGCATACAGGTCTTTTGCGAAAGCAGTTCATTTTCATGGACTGCCGGCACCCCTTCATACCTATAAAACAACAATATTTGCAGTTTTTTTTTTTAACATCCTGTATAATTAGAAAACACCAACCTTCCCTAGTAACACCTACCATGACACCATGTGAAGGTCATTATTTAGTACGCATAAGCCCGCCAATGGAAAATGCTACGAAAACCAACATCATAAATTATTTTTTTGTGTTAAATCACAACTGTACAAATAGTGAAGTCATCTAGACGTAACTACCTACATAGGCTGAATATCATTTAAAATTATTACTATTCTATGAAAACTAAATAAAAATTGAATTAAATTTTACTTACTATAAACAAGGTGCAAGGGACAGTGTAGTGGTTTACTACGAAACCTATGCTGGGAATCGAAAAATAATTAGCCAGCTGATCAAGAATTTTGTATAGGAGGTCATTAGATTTGTTTGTTAACCAACATAGCTCCCATAGAAAAAGTTGTTCAGTTTCATGGTCGATCATGTCTGCAAATTTTTCTTTACACCGTCCCTTACGTGGTTCAGCTTTGAAAAGTTACTGTATGAAAGTAGTTGCGGTGGGGTGTATTATTGTGACGAGGTTCTTGAAACAGTTTGCACGCCACGCAAAAATGGGTGGTCCTTGGTTGGCCCACATGGTGGGCCGCGTGGCGTTCAAAGTGTAAAAATGGTTCAAGATAAATGGTTGAAGATGGTATTACAATGCTAGAAATCCACGGGTAAACGATTTAATGAAGAAATACCATAAAACAAATATTTGGACCTTTAATTCTAAATTTGGGTATCTACCCAGCCACACCTCTTTTTCTCAATGCTTTTTGGCTTGATAAACATACATACATACACATATCACGCCTTTATCCCTTGCGGGGTAGGCAGAGCGTTAACGGCCGTGAGAATACGGTCGCTATCGCCACATCTGACATTTTTGAGGATTGTTTTCCAAGGTTATTTCGGAAAACATGTGTGTCACTATAGTGACAGGTTGTCAGCCTGTCGCCTAAAAATTGTAATACACCAATACTCTCCAGTACCTTAGTCGCCTCATACGACACCCGCGGGAAGGATGTGGGGTGATGCTATTCTAAGCCGACATCACACGGCAAACATAATAACATAAAAATGTTTTCAACCACAAAACAGCAACATGAGCAACACAAACTAAGGTGTGCTTGTCGCGTGTCCAAAGAAGATCGATTTTATCCCCAGAGTAGGATCTTCCTATGATTGATAAGGGTGTGCCTTTCACGGGAAAATGGTTTCCATCACATTTCATTATTGTGTAAGTATTTTATACAACAAAACAATCTTGAGAAATTAATGTTTCCCTAAGTTTTTGGTGTCCTCACCTAGGTACTTAAATTATTATTATTATCAGCCTACGCTGTCCCACTGCTGGGCAAAGGCCTCCCCACACTTCTTCCACTTATCTCGATCCCTACCAACCTCCCACCAGTTTTTGTCGTAAGCATCCAGATCGTCTCGCCATCTTTTGCGCGGTCTACCCCGTCGGCGTTGTCCATGAGGGGGGACCCATTGGGTGACAAGGTGTGCCCATCGCTCCGGGTGCATACGACTAACGTGTCCGGCCCAGTTCCACTTCAATTTAGCAGATGTTTTGCCCACGTCAGCAATACCAGTCTTGGCACGGAGCGTGGTGTTTCTCACTCGGTCTATCCGCTTGAAACCCAGTATGCTGCGCTCCATTGCTCTCTGGCATACCTTGAGTCTGGACTTTTGACTCTCAGTGAGAGACCAAGTTTGTGCACCGTAGGTTAGGATAGGCAGGATACACATGTCGATCAGTTTTCGTTTTAGTGAAAGGGGAAGATCCCCTTTCATAAATTGCTTCATGGACCAGAAGCTCTTCCAGGCGTTCTCGATGCGGCGATCGATTTCTTTTTCTTGCCTGTTTTCGAAGGAGACTAGCTGGCCCAAGTAAATGTACTCGTCGACATAATGTATTTCCTGCCCATCAACCACTACCCTACGTCTTGTGCTATTGGTCATGGTCTGTGTCTTGGTCATGTTCATTTTGAGTCCAACCTCAAGGCTTGCCGTGCTCAGGTCTTGGAGCATTTGTTGGAGTTCTGCTGACGTGGACGCAAAGAGAACGATATCATCAGCAAATCGCAAATTTGATAATCTCTTGCTTCCAACTACTATCCCTTTAGTAGTCCAAGGAAGCGCTAACTTCTTAAATACTTCTTCCAAGGTACAGGTGAATAGGTTAGGGGAAAGGGGATCACCCTGTTTCACGCCCTTTTCTATATAAAATGCTGGACCTGGAGATAGAAGGTTAATTGAAGCTGTACTGACCCTGTAGACCGATTCCAAAAGCTTTATGTATGTATTATCTATATTCTGAGAGCGTAAAGATGAAAAAATCGCTTCATGATGGAGACTGTCAAAGGCTTTGGAATAATCCACAAAGGCCAGGTACAGGGGCGTATTGTACTCGTTATACTTTTCTATTACTTGGTTGAGTGTGTGCAAGTGGTCTGTTGTGGAAAAGGAAGGGCGAAACCCGGCTTGTTCGACTGGTTGGTGCTGATCTAATTTACCTCTAATGCGATTGTGTATTACTTTTATAAACAATATTAGGTACTTAAATATGTAGAAATATTTCATAAACTTGAAACTGTTGAAGAATTTTATAACCTGCACTCATCCGCTAACATACTACCTCTAGATAAAAGACGGTTTACCAACACATTGTTTTTCAGAGACTATCAAACCAACATCAATCAGTAAATGTGACCTGGGCTAAGTAGTTTTAGAGTAGGAATTAGTTACATTACATTCCAATGTTACGGTAATAGCACAAATTAGGAAGACTGCGCGCGCGGTGCCCTTTGAAATAAGTACCAAGTTATATTTAAATCATTGTATGTACTGTGTTTCCTTGAATAAAATGATGAGTTGAGTTATATTTAAATATACATAAATAAAATACATACATATATCACGCCTTTATCCCTTGTGGGGTAGCAGAGCGTTAACGGCCGTAAGAATACGCTATCGCCTTGTTGTAATACACTAATACTCTGGAGTCCCTTAGTCGCCTCTTACGACACCCACGGGAAGGATGTGGGGTGATGCTATTCTAAACCGGCATCACACGGCACAAATGTACAACCTAAGTTAAAGTCGCGCAGGCGCGGCATCTGACTAAAATCTAACGCATATGGGTATGAGACATGGTTTCTACATATCTCTGCAGTTTTTTTTTTCATTTCTTAGGTTATGAAATTGTTGGTAAACCTACACAGTACGGAGACTTCATTCGTTGAATTTATTTGTGAGTTAGGTAGGTACCTATGATAGGTATCAATGAGAAATTATTTCTTAAAATTTGGTAGTTTTTATCTTGTATTAAAATTGAGCCCGTTCATGGAAAAAACATAAATGGTCGGTGTACGCAGGTGTACTTATCATAATCGAAATAATTTATAAACAATATTTTGTGATTTAAAACTCATAAAATACAAATGTTTTAAAAAGTATAATTTATATACTACACATTTTCAAAATTACAAATTCAATCTAATCAGATTATAAGTCAATGCAGATTAGACATAACTTAGGAAGACTTGCTTACACATTAACTTTCTTCAAAGACGAAACTCACAAAGTGTAAAAAGATTCCCCTGAAAGGTTGAATCGATTAAGTTTATTGCAGAGGAAAAACGCTAAGAGGTTACGGAGGCCGCTCTCAAGACACCTAATTACAAAAGTTCCACGATAGTCGTTTACAAAGTATTGAAAAATGAACGCAGATATTCTATCTTTGCTTAAGAACAAAGTAATTTCAACTCTGATAGCGCTGCCGTTGTTGGAGATTAAAAATAAAAGATGTGAGTGCAGCTTTAAACTATAGTTAAGATAAGCCAAGTTGGTGTTGAGACTAGCTCCGTAAGATGAAAAATCGCGGCGTTTTACGTTCATTTTCCATCTTAATCTGCAAACACTAGGTGTAAAAAAATCTTCTGCATATGTGGTGAACCAGTTCATGAAACTGACATTTTTCTCCATAGAATAACAGGTCGAAATATAAAAAATGGCTTCCTACAAACTAACCCGGCTGGTCAATACATTTTGTTTAGCAGGTCCTAAATTTTTTGGTCCTACTTGTGTTCCTTGAGGAAAATTGTTCAGTTTTATGATCTGGTCCACGACATAAAATACTTTCAGTTGATTTTACATCTTCTTTTTCTTCGTGTCATAAGACGGTAAATTGGATAACACCAATTGCTATTCTAAGTTATTGTCCGTTACCGAATAAACTACCAGTCCTATTTAAAGTTAATGTAGGTAGATAATATAGTATGCAAACGCCGCGCATGTCTGTTATCGTCTGTTCAATACTTCCAAGTTATGTTAAGTTAAATGAAACTTCCACTATCCTTTGTAAACATAAACTCACTTTAGCGGTATTACAATCCACATTTAAAAAAAAATTCTTTTGCAGAGAGGTCTTTGCATCGCTACACACCGCGAAAATACATAAACCTACAAACAGTAAACAAGTAGTATAATATCATATTGATGAAAAACGTCATGATTTTTGCGTAGGTATATTGTCTTAGAAAGTGTTGTCATATTTTATACAATCTAATATTAAACAGAGGTGAAAGTACAAATTCTGGAGACGGCGCTCTATGTCGCATCGATTTATGCAGCCTTTACTGGCTGCATGTGATAAAGAACGACATAACATGACGTACAGTATGATATTTTGTAGTTACTTTTTTCGTACTTCAAGAAGTACAAGTCAGACTGATATTTCCCTTTACATTGAATTTTGCTTCTATTGTCTATAATGTAGTCGAGAAAATTGGCAGACCATGAAAACAATATATATAAACAATGTGTTCCGGGCTATGCGTAAGGATTGAGAGCCATTTGTGATTTCTGACTTGTTTGGATTTACTTTATTTTTTATTGTCTTCTTAAAGAGAGATAAATATATTACGTGTATTAATTATGTTACTCTTTTTTGTGTTCATATTTTAATTTACTGGAATAAAACGTAAATACTACCTACTGAACTTTAAAAACCATAAAAGATAAAAGTTTGTTAGATGCGGTGTGAAAGTAATATTAACCGATATGAATGCACCTTTACCTATGATTGTTAGGAAAAAAGTAGAAACTTTTTTATTGTATGGTACTTATTTTAATAGATTTAGTAGGTTTACTGAACAATAGAAAGAAAACGTACGGCCTCCTACTTGACTAATTATTAAAGTAAAATTTCATTATAAGACCATTTGAGCATCATAGAGTAGAAGTAGATGACGAAGCAGGTGCTTGTAAGTCGAATCTATTAATGCGACAACGTTACGCGCTTCTTCAATAACAAACTGCGGGGCACGTAATAACGTCGTTTTCACGAAAACAGACAAAAGAGGGCAAAAGCCAAGTCACGGAGTGCCAACCCGGCAGCGGCGCGGGCAGCATTCAGAGATTTATAACACATTTTATCTTCTATAGTCTATTCCCTCGTCAGAATTCCGTAGCTCAGGAGAAAACACGAAACTCTGATTAGATCACTGTAATATTACATACATACATACACAAATCACACCTTTATCCCATGCGGGGTAGGCAGAGTATAAACGATCGTAAACTTACAGTCGTTATCGCCACGTCTGACAAGTATTGAGGGCTCTTTCAGATGATTCGTGTATCACTGTAGTGACAGGTTGTCAGCCTGTCACCTAAAATTGTAAAACACATGAAACACTCGAATCCCTCAGTTGCCTTTTACAACACCCGCGGGAAGAGATGGGGTGATGCTATTCTAAGCCGGCATGACACGGCAAATATTTCTGTTACTAATCACGCAACGTTTAAATTGAATAATGTAGGTAACTAAACACGTATTTTTTTTATTCGTTTAGTAAATAGTACAAATAACTTTGAGGCAATCAAACGGTATACTGCGTAAACTTCTTAATTAATGAATCAAGAGGTCCAAAAGTAAGCGTTCTGGATTCGACCCTGGCTGTCCTAGCTAAGCCCCGCTTCGTTCGCAGGTTGTTAGCGGGCTAACAAGTCCTGGCGCTGGGCAAGCCCTGTTGGGTAACCCTTTGATTTTCCACTCATTTTCCGTTTACTAACAAAATAATCATTTTTAAAAGACTATAAAACAAAGAAGGGACAAAACAAACTAAGGGAATCGATAGTATTAACGTATTACAATGCTTAGGCGACAGGCTGACAACCTGTCACATGTTTTCTGAAACAACCTCGGTAAACAACCCTCAAAAATGTCAAATGTGGCGATGGTGGCCGTATTCTTACGGCCGTTGGCGCTCTGCCTACCCCGCAAGGGATAAAGGCGTGATATATGTATGTATGTATGTATAAAACAAAAACAGGCTGTCAATATGGCCAGAACATTTTTTTACGTACAGACGACCGAAGTGACGCATTGGTAGTGCGACTGCCTGCCACATAAATGTTCCAGATTGAATTCTCGGTGGGGTGGTCACAAACTTGATCTATCTTTTTATGTATCTTTTTATAAATGAGTTCCTAGTCTAGTTAAGACATTGCAAGCTGAACCCTCTGATTGTCCGTGAAAATGGTTCCGTGTTTCGAAGGGCACGTTAAGCCTTAGGTCTCTGCTTCTATCTACGATCAATTAGCCGGCGGTTGTCACGCAACCATGTAAGAGGCCTACTATTAGTAGTAGGCGGTTGAAAAACTCTGACGCCAGGCTTCATCTGGTCGTTGGATGACTCGTTGTGTTATCCCACACGAAAAACCAAGAAAAGTGTATTTTTTACAGATTATTTCATGATTACTTTTACACTTTTTGACAATGTCGCCAAGTCAGTATCCGAGATGATAGAATCCTGGGTAAGTAGAAGTAGCTCTACTTTGTTTTTTTTTAATAAAAATATTTTTGCATCTCTTGAATACTCGCCGTGTAATAAAGGTACCTAGGGAACTATAGCAACCTTTCTTTATCTTTTGTTTTCTTAGTATTCACCTAGCACCGTCGCCATTCTAAAACGAAGTGGCATCTCGCTTGAACCTTATTTTACACACACAAATCACGCCTTTATCCCTTGCGGGGTAGGCAGAGCGCTTATTGTAAAACTACGGTCGTCAGCGCCACGTCTAACAAGTATTGAGGGCCTTTTCAGATTATTCGTGTATCACTGTAGTGACAGGTTGTCAGCCTGCCACATAAAGTTGTAATACGTGGTAATACACATGAAACCCTCGAGTCCATTTGTTGCCTCTTACAACACCCGCGGGAAGAATTGGGGTGATGCTATGCGGCATCACACGGCAAACCAAAACCCTATTTTAACTCTGTTTAAACCTCAGCCGCAGAACCCTCTCTGATGTCTTTGCTACTGGCAGATGTAATTAGACTGCTGAAAACTTGTTTTTTTTTTTTATGTCACCGAAACTCTTTTGCGGAGATAATGAGTAGACAAAACGAAACTTCTTTTTGCAGCAAGGAACTGTAAAATAAAATTAACTGAGCTGAATCACAGCAGTAAGTATCTAGTTTACATTAGCTTATTATAAAAATGATATGACTGTGCTTTTGAATTTCGCGAAGTCTGATCGGTCCATGGTATGGAAGTACATAATTATGTGTGAGATCTATGAATCATGCTGGGCCTTGCCACAAAATAGGAAGACGCTATTCGAATGCATGTTTAAAAAATATCTTCATGCAAAAAGAAGGCTTTCAACAGGCTTCTAACTATTTTGTAGTAATGCCCCCTATGTTCAAGTAGAAAACTTGAGTTTTCATACAATAAAATTTTAAAGTTTAATGTTTGGAAATAGCACAGACTCAAAGCGGATCTTCATAATACAAAAACGTGCAATCCGTATAATGGCTAGACTCGGACCTCGTCAGACGTGCAGAACCCAATTTAGAAAGAATAGTATAATGACAATGCCTAGCCTGTACTTGTTACAAGTCATATCGTATGTTCGCCGCAATATTGACCAATTCGATCGCCGGCTTGCTGGAGGGCGGTCACTACGTAACGTGGGTAGGCTGGCCAGTGTACGTCACCGTACGGAAATGGCGACAGCAAACCCACGTGTAATAGGTCCCACTTATTATGAGAAGTTGCCGGCGAGTCTTAGGAATGAGGCTAACGACGAAACATTTTATTGCCAATTAAAATATCTTTTGCTGGAAAACGAATTTTACTCTGTAAATGAATTTTTAGTATGTAAGTTCTGAATTAACTACAAAGTTGTAGTTATTGACATGTACCTTTGTACCGATTTATTTAATATTTTATTTTTTATTTTTGACATTGATATTTTAATTATAAGTTGGCATTTGTTATATTGTAATTTTGTTTACCTATTGACATATTTTTCATCTATTTGACATTTGTTATTATTTGTTATTCTATTTACCTATTGACATGATTTTATTCTATTTGACATTTGTTATTAATTTTTTAGTTAGAAATTGTTTACAATTAATTTGTTAATCTTACCTATATTTTATTTTAATTTTTTTGACGATTGTATTATCCTTTGACATTTTTATTTTATATAATGATAACTATGAATTTGATAATGCAAAATAAACTAATCTAATCTAATCTAATCTAAATGATATTTACAGATCAGGAACATACGATGCCGTGTGATACCGGCTTCGAATAGCATCACCCCATTTCTTCCCCGTGGGTGTCGTAAGAGACGACTAAGGGACTCGAGGATTTCACGTGTATTACAACTTTTAGGCGACAGGCTGACAACCTGTCACTATAGTGATACACAAATTATCTGAACCGGCCCTCAATATTTGTCAGACGTGGCGATCGCGACCGTTAACGGTCGTTAACGCTCTGCCTACCCCGCAAGGGATAAAGGCGTGATATATGTATGTATGTAGGAACATACGATATAACTGCTCATAGTTACGCATTGACAAGCTATAAACTTTCAATTGTACACCGAAAGCAATCGGACATTAACGAGTATTCGGGTGGCATACATTTGCATGATTATCAGGAACCAAGATTGGAATCAAATCGGTCCAGTGATCCGCTCGGTCTAACACCGGTCGCTCCGATAGCCACGCAATTTCACACCCCGATACCCTCTCATATTAGGCTTCTCTATTCTGGTGACCGCCTAAATAGCCAGATCTTATTCGAAAGTAAAAACTTATTTCGTACATACATACATACATAAATCACGCCTTTATCCCATGTGGGGTAGGCAGAGCGTTAACGATCGTAAACTCACGGCCGTTATCGCCACGTCTGACAAGTATTGAGAGCCCTTTCAGATGATTCGTGTTTCACTATAGTGATAGGTTGTTAGCCTGTCGCCTAAAATTGCAATACACATGAAACCCTCAAGTCCCTCAATCGCCTCTTACAACACCCACGGGTGGTAAATGGGGTGATGCTATTCTAAGCCGGCATCACACGACAATCTTCAAACTTTAAACTTAGTAGATGTTTTTGTGGTAAAATGAACCTACTGTCAAAATTTAATGTTTCTAGCTGTGTGGTAGTTTAGGTATGTGTATGTAGTTTAGGCTATGAGGCAGTAAATGAATGAGGACTTTTGTTTTTATAAGTATAGATAATGGTCATTTTAAATTCAATAAAAATATTTTTAGGACGAGTTCTAGTTGTGAACTTGAACAACCTTTCTCAAGGAACATAGTAATGTGAAAATAAATTGGACGTCTCATACGAAAATATTCAAACAATGTGTCACACCCTATGGGACATTAAGTTTGTTTTATCATCATCATCATCATCATCATCTTTCTCAGTCCATCCACCCACTGTAGAGCATAAGGGCTCTTCTCTACAGCTCCAATACTCACGGTCTTGTGGCAGCCTTGTCCTGTGAAGTTCTGTGAACTTGACGACGGAGAAAATTTTGGAACTTTCCATACAAATTGACTCGGTCGGGAGGGGTTTACATTTTTGGCGCATATTTTGATCTATATTCCTTGGGGAAATTTGTTCAGTTTTATGAGCTGGTTCACCTCTTAAAATAAACCTATGCAGCAACTTTTTTACATCCTGTATTTAGACCCATGTTCCTTAATATTTCTGATAAATTACAGTTGCAAGAACTACTATTAACAGATCTGACACGCAAAAATATAACGTCTTTAATATTTAATTTATTGTATCAAATATTTATCTTAGTTAGAAGATGATAGTTATACGAGTTACAAAAGTTGACGAAAGTTATAACAGTTGACATCAAGTCATACATATACTTACATATTATTATGACAGATATTGCAACAGAACCTCCTCAAACCAGAGAAGTCAGTAGCGAGTCGAGCGACACGAATGAGTCATTCGTATTATTCGGAATGACATAATATTTGTTCTGTAGATATCTCGCAGTTTCAGCAGCACATATTTTCAGAAAACATTTTTTTTACTGATGTCTCTTTAATATAACTGTCCGTCCAATTTTTATTTGCCTTCTTTTTTCTCAGCTGAAAAGTCTAACGAGGAGCATGCGTGTTCTGCTGACCGTTTTCGTAGGCACCCAACTCGTTCAAAATTATTATATGTAATAGTATTAATTTATAGGAATAAGTATCATGAGAAATCAGTCAGATCAGATAAGTACAGAGATTTTTCAATGGTAGGATGCGCAACTACGCGCTCCGAGTACTAGCTACGCGTGAAGCTACGATTTTTATGATTTCTCTGTGCAGCATTTTTGTTATTCGTTAACTAAAAATGTATTCTATCGCCATTTATCTTTGACACAGGCTAGCGCCGATAACAAATTTCACTTCTTTTTAATTTGCTTTTAGGATACTAGTTTATTAAATGTTGACGTCATGATCCGTCATTGTAAAAAAAGGAATTGGTTGGTGTGTATAAATACTCGTAGTTTTCTTCTGTTTAATAATTGTATTCCATACAAATTACTCACACTAGGAAAGTTTTCAAGGTTGTTTACCTCTATTTATACACACTCACAGATACATAAAAACACGTGAATAAGTAAAACGTTCATTATCTTTCAATATTTCATATTTTGCGAAAAGCAAGTTGCTTTCCCAGCTGTTTCAATACATATCTATTTGCAAAAAATTGAAATCATTACCATATTCATTTCAACTTTAAACAAACACAAAGTCTCGTGATAAGTTATAACCGTTATAATAGCCGACTTTAAAAAGGGAAGGTTCTTAGAAACAGAATGTCTTTGCTAATATGTGTTAGTCTTATATTTCGTCAATTGGTCTAAAATTACTGTTATGGGGTATTTTTACTTCATAGCCTCATAGGCAGGATAAGAGAGTTATGTTCGGCAAGGGTGACATCCCAAATTATCAAAGGAATTCGTCACGTTTATACAAATATATACATACATCACGCCTCTTTCCCGGGGGAGTAGGCCGAGACCACACCCTTCCACTAGTTACGATATCCTGACAAACTTCTTTCGTTTAACATTCATCAACCTTTTCATACATGCTCTTTTGTTTAGTTAGGGTATACTTGTGGTTCAGCTTTACCACACGAACGTTTCCGATCTGATCCAAGTATGTTCCTCAAGGTCTGCCCCTTCAAACGTTCCCATCCACACTCGCTATATGCACAACGCACAACCGCTGCCCGCTGCAGCGCGGCGCAGCGTCGTGCGTTGTAACTACGTCAACACCTGTTTTAGTATGGTTATTGACGTTTCTAGTATGAATCTGACAGATCCCTGTGTTACGAATGCATTATTTTTGCGCTCCGTTGTGCTTTAAGCGTGAGAATGGATGGCCTTAATAAGCATGTTTTCCCATTTTGTAACTACCCATTTTTAGCTTTTTTCTGAAGATTTTTACCGTCATGTATATGGATTCCAGAAGCAGCAAAAGAATAATCTGATGATGAAAAAATAAAGCAATTAAACAAACTTGGAAATAAAATGCAACATTTTTGCTTTCAGTAGCCATCTTCAGCGGAAAACTTTCATTATGAAACGCTATTAAAAACAAAAAAGTTCCGTTGCTCGTTTTCTTAACTTCAAGTTGAGAAACGGTTGAAAAAACAGATGTTTAATTATTGTACTTAGCATACCAAAACTTATGTTCTTTTTCCACTTGACAAGAATCGCGTATACAGGGTGTAAAGGACATTTGAATACTGTTAGGGTGTATTTACACCATAAAACTGAACAAGTTTCCCTTAGAAACATATTTCAAGAAAAGTCAAAAAATACTAGGTTTTGGTACTCAGTAAAGGCTTTGGTATTCAGCTGATCGTGATTTTATATGGGAAATCTATATTTTTCGCCATTCTTGACGTAATGTTCCTAAGGCAAAGTTGTTAAGTTCCATGGTCTGTATACACCTCTATTTTCCGAACCTTATACTTTAAAACGACTTGCCTAATGGTTTCTATTTTGTAGGCTTTTCGTATCTCGTCTTTACGCGTAGGTGAACAGATCACATACTACACTTGTAGCTGTGATTGGTTAGCTTGACTGCTCACTCAAGTAAGGTCAACTTAGTTCAGTGCTTAAATTGATTTAACATTAAAATCTCGAGTTGCATTCACATGTCGCCCCATACTCAAGTTTACTCTTACTTAAATAGGTATTCAATACTCGAGTATACTCAAGTCGATACCTAGAATCGTAGGCACTATTGCAGATTATATAACACGCTTACGTAACACGTGTACAGCTTACACTATTCCTGGAATCTTATTGTAGGAATTTAACGGCTAAATTCAGGAACTAGTAGAAAGACGGAATGCATTCATTACTTACTACTACAGAAGTTAAAACTAAAAACACAGTACCTACAGTCACGCTCGGATTAGGTTCGACACTGTGGCTAAGGATGATTCAAAGTCCATAGTGCCATACCCAGACTGAACCTGATTGTAAATGTAAGGTACCTGACCCAAATAAGGCCTACCTTATTTTAGGTTTAAATTCCACGGCGAACCTTTTACTGGTAATACTTTTTGCGGGCTACCTACGGTACAACCTAGGTTAAATTTAGGAGATAGGGTAACTGATTTTGTTATCAGTCTCGTGCTATCAGTGTTTGTACTGTATAAATAATCAGTAAATTCCTACCATACTCGATTTCATACGTAAACTTTTTTTTATTCAGAGTAAGTTTCCCTTAGTAAGTAAAGTAAGCGCGCGGAAAACTTTTAGGGAATCATGCTAATAAGAGAACAAGCGCGTTGATTGCGCGAACAATTCTGCTGGGATGAAGATTAATTATTACTACATAGTAATAAATTGAGGTAATTAATTTAATACTAACGCCCGACATTTTCACTAGCTGTTACCCATTTTCTCATGGGAGTGTTACGTGTAAGTCAACACATTAAATTCTCAGGGGTTTTGAATCTAAAGAAGTTACGAAGATTGTAGATTGAGTACTTATACTTCAAACAAAAAATCACAACTGTGAGAATGATGTGAGATTACAAATCGAGTGTTTCTACGACCATCTGAACTAGAGTGTAGGTACACGAAAATTATCCCACTACCACTATCCACTGCGACATACATACATACATTCATATATCACGCCTTTATCCCTTGCGGGGTAGGCAGAGCGTTAACGGCCGTGAGAATACGGTCGCTATCGCCACGTCTGACATTTTAGCGGATTTTTTTCCAAGGTAGTTTCAGAAAACATGTGCATCACTATAGTGACAGGTTGTCAGCCTGTCGCCTAAATATTGCAATACACCAATACTCTCGAGTCCCTTAGTCGCCTCTTACGCCACCCGCGGGAAGGATGTGGGGTGATGCTATTCTAAGCCGGCATCACACGGACAATCATCAATCATCATCCACTGCGACAAGACATCAATTTGTTTTGAGGAGATATAAAAGAAACACACGTTTATACGAAACAAACCAATAAAAGCATAATATATAAAATGGTGTTGTATTGTGTACGCGTTATCATACCACGAGCGGTAAATAACTGTCGTTCTACTTGTAGAGTAAGTGGTGTCTTGCGTTTTTAGTTGCCTATTTTTATTTTTACTGCCATGTTGTAGAAACATGATGTTGCCTATTTTACTTTCTTACCTACCTCATACAAAAATAGAATTATTTTGGTTCCACAATAGTTCATGAAGTGGCTTTAAATCCAATTCAACGCATTTACAATTCCTTAGTTGTCAAATTTATTTAAATTTAAATATAAAAGAAATCTACTTCATAGTTGAGAGATACTATTGAAGTATGCATCAAATACCTTAATTTCATATAACGGGTCTTTATTACCTTAGGCATTCACAATATTCATATAGCCTAACTTATTCATGCAGGTATGGTACATGTTTTACCCAGTTTTTTATTGAATGCGAGAAATATAAATTTGTCAACAAGTGCATTCAGTCCGTCACGCTACAAATTCAAAACAGTTTACAAGTATTTATGGTTATTTCACATGAACTGCTTTTTATATCACGCATACACAATTTGAGTTTTTTTAGAAAAAACCAAACAAACTAAATTGCATGTTGTTACGGCTAGTGTGACAGTGTTCAATAGCTAAAAATTCACAGGAAAATGAATATCGCATGCAGTATGATTCGTTACAGACTATCGTCGACAACACGATCCAGCAAAAAAGATAAACTAGACTTTTGAATGAACAATACTGCAGTTGTAAATAAAACAGCTTTTTTTAGCTATTAGAACAAACACAAAATTGAATTGAAACATACATACATTGAATAAATTAAATTCATAAATCTTTTGAACAATATACATTTTTCCCTCATTTGTTCCGAAATGATTATGTAATAATTTGTACGATTTTACAAATCAGAGATGTTTTTCAGCACCTGAACGCGAATTCATTTTTATGATTTGAAGTGACGTTAGCGGAATTTTAAACACAAATTGCCTTTGTATAGCTGCAAACGACGTTGACACAACAGACGAGTTACCAGGCGCGTAGAACGTGCGAGGAAATGCTAAACCGAGACAAACAAGCTCATTAACGGGCGCGGTCGAAGGGAGAGCTATAATAGGGTTGATTAGACTGCATGCCGTCTATGGTCCCCTGGTACATTCAGATCATCTATGTTAATTCTATTAGGTATAATGCAAATCTATATATTAGATGATTAGTATATTCTCGTCAATTTTGAAAATTAACATTCTTCTGTAATAGAATCAGGCATCGAACGCCTTAAAAAATAATGTCTTTATTTCAATTTCCATCAGTATTTCATTACTAGTTCGTATTTTATTTCAATCCCATAAATTACACTGCTTAATGTCAACCCCTTCGCCTTTCAGCGTCCAAGCAACAACCCCATAACTTACTTGTACACTCAAATCTTTAAAGTCCCATAAATACTCGGGCGAGGCAGTAACCCCATGGAAGCAATAAACAAATGGTCTGATTACTTTATCACTTGCTTTTTCCATTATTTTTGTCGGACACTCCCCGGACAATGGACAAGGTACTAAGAAATATCGTAGCTTTTAGGCTTTCATTAAAGATGTTAAAAGGAGTTTGATTTTTGCTAAGTTTTTTGTTTTGACTGTGTTATTAAATGTGTACTTCATGATGTTCACAAAATTTTTGAAGTACCTTTTAGAACTTTAGGACTTTTGTAATGTGATACTACGCATCTACGCCACCACGTTTTATCATGGCGAGTAGTACAATTAGTGGTTATTGAAACTTTTCATGGTTAGGACGTCGATACAATGCCATTAGGACTGCCTAATGGCTGCAAAAAATAAACCTTTTTTACTATACCTACGCAGCCAGTGAAAAACATGTGAAGGTGTGTCATTCACAACAATTTGATAGCGGAGGCGTTCTATAATATGAAATGGCATTTTGCATGAAATAAATTAGGATACAAAATTTTATGTGCGCTATAATTTGTTTAAACACGTCATCAACTGTCAATATTGACGCCTATACACACATACTCTCACACACAAAATTATTTGCATATTCGTTTAAAAGTAGTTTTTTTAGTAGTAGTATAAAAACGACTATTATGTATGGGAGAGTCTGAGGTATGGTCTAAGGATGTCTAAGGTAAGATATTTATCAGTGTTTCGATATGGACCTCCCTGTCTTGCGAACACTGTCTTTTGTTACACAAGGAACATTGTTTGTAAGCAAATAGGTGTTTAGCTGCTTTTGTGCCAAGTTTGGCAACTTGTACGTTCCAATTGCTTGTTATCGCTTGAGTAATTGCGACAACGGGATTCTCATGGGGTTATATAGGATGTGTTATATTGTTTGCTGCCTATTTGAATAATTGTATTTATTAAAATAATGTGAATGATTGATATAATACAGATATAAGGTTTGTAGCAATTCGTGTAAAATTTATCATTTTCTTAACGCATTGTTATCCCAAACAAGAGACTACATAGATATGCTAAAGAATTTCTAAGAAGAAAATAGTTTAAGGAAAAATCGGCTTCCAAAACCGGAAAACTTAATCCCAATTCAACTTTCATAACTTTAATAACACTGTAGGAATTTACAACTTAATCTTTTTCGCGATTTTCGCGAACTCCAAAGAAGCAGAATGAGAAATTAAATGCCTCCCAAAGGAGTTGGCTACAAAAGGAATCATTTGGGCACCCGGCTCGAAGAACACGTACAATTTTGTTTAGTATTCGCCAAAGTTAGTACAATATCCAGAAGGTAAAATAGATAGCATTTCTTTTGCTATTTGACTATACTAGCTTCCAGTACTTTGTTATTCAGTAGATGTCTTACACGTTTACGCAATTTATTCGTAGCGACTTGCGACGGCGAAAGGGTACAAATATAAACTTTTGAATAGCGTTTGTTTTCTTATTTCGTAATAATGGCTCCTACACGCGGCAAGTACTAACGAGACTGCTGTCTTCTATTCTGAGGTCGAAACATAAGAATGAATGGTAAAAGTATTTGTGTAGTATGCTAAAATGTTATGAGTGGAATATCATGACCCTATTTCAGACTTTAGCATAAATTTTAACAAAGATTTTGATTATTAATAAAACTGTTGCCAGAAAATTCTTACATAAATAAATTTAAAAACGTTTTTACATTGCTTATGCATCTGCGGAATAATCAGCGGAGCGATTCCGATATTGACTTTCAATTGCCATACAATATAATCATTAAACGTAGTTCGCTGGAGTATTTTATGAAATTTTATGTGAATGAGCAAAAATATTTTATGAAATGTATTGTGAATATGCGTTCTTATGTTTGATATTGACGACTGACAAAATATAGACTATACAATTAATATTTTTAAATTTTATCTTCCTACTTAATTCAAATTCATCCTAATAATCAATTCAAATCGATCAACATTGGCAATAGTGTTCATTATTCTCTCAGATTTAGATCATCTCTCTGTATGATGTATTTATTCCCAATTACACCCGTTCCCCCAAAAGCGTGCACAGTGGAATCATTAAAGCCAGGATTCCAGCCCGCGCCGCTGTCGCCCTGAAAATACGACAGGTGCATCCTCAGAATTACGTGGTTTAAGCTTAATAGCTGTACCCTGACTCCGACCGTAGGATATCAGTGTACAGTTGCCTTGAATATACATAGGGTTTTGGCGTGTTGCAGTATTTATACTCGTAGCATCATGTGTCAACGGATCTTCTACTTTTGTCGTTTTTCCGACATCGTTGTAACGTTATTCCCTACGTGTGCGATGTATAGTTATGCAACTCGGACCAACGCTTACTTACCTTACATAGGTACGTAAATACTGATTTTAAATGGTTAGCCTAAAAAAATGGTAGACTTTTTAGTAACATACTACAAACTATACGGTACACATCCCCACCATCGGACACAAAAAGCAAAGACGCCTAATAAAATGAGGGCGTTTGACCTGTCGATTCAATGATCTGACCTCAATTTGTCAATGTTAACCCAGATAGTTTTCTTTTGTGTTCACATGCAACGTTCTCTGACATATCCAGCTCGCTTATGAGATGAAGGTACGGCAAAATCTTTTGCACGCGACTGTCCTCGCCAGTACGTCACCGAGGTAACCTTCGTATTCGTGTAGCCGACATCACCGACTGCGGAATTCGGAATTACACCGCAACAGAACCGCTTTATCCTGCAAACATGTGTTTTGTAGGTACTTTATTTGGTGCAATAATTAAAAGTTGGGGGAGAGCAATGTCCTGGCGCTAAATGCTACTAACATTACTAAGTATTTTAGGCTGCTATATATTTCTATGTTTTTTCAATCTTTTGTATCAATCAGTAGATTGTATGAATTGCTTTTAACTATTGGTGTCAGATCTGAGAGCCATCAACTTTTTCACATTGAATCCTCTGAAAAGTATCTAAGATTCTGAACTACGTCATCAGTGTGTAAGACAGTGCATAAATTCAGGAATTAAATTGACTAACACGAAAATTTGAATATTTTTAAATCGAATTTTGGCTGGATTAGTCTAACATGGGTAATAAAAATGTACTCTTTACGCTCAGAATAGGTAGTTACGGCAATCTTTATGATGATGTAGAAAATGTAATATCCTGTTAATTCGACGGGTGAAAAGTTGAGAATCCCGGATAAGTTACGGCGTCGAGTACCGCTGCTGATAAACGGAAAACAAGCGTCTGTTGCGCGCGCAATCCTCCGAATTAGACTCAAATCCCTTTTTGATAAGTCGATGCATTCATTATGGAGGCTTACGCCGGATTTAAAACTGATTGGAAAAGATTTGCTTGTGTTTTAAAATGTTTTCACTTGCAGCAATGCGGCGATGTGAATTGGTAATAATTTTAATCTCGGATCGTCATTGATTTTTGCCTTTTCGGTGATATTTTTCTGATTTATATTATATTTTACGGGTTGATGAGGTTATTCATTCACTCGCGGAGCTTATGGCTGATTGAAATATGAATATTTACGAGGATAAATTGGGATACTATTATATTTAAACAACCCGAAAATATAATATGATGCCGGTTTAGAATATCATCATCGCATAGCGGTATTTGTGTATTACTAATTTTAGGCGACAGGCTGACAACCTGCCACTTTTGGTGATAAGCGTGTTTCCTGGAACCACATTAGAAAACAATCCTCAAAAAGTCAGAGACGTGGCAATAGCGGCCGTATTTTATGTGGTCTCTAAAGTTCCGCCTACCCCGCACGGGAAAAAGGTGTGATAGGTATATATATGAGTCTATGTGTGTGAAATTACTCGACCGGAGTATGCTAAGTACGGTACACTCAAAAAATTTACCCATTGTAATAATTTAGATACACAAACTCTGTTTTCCTGTCGTTAATGACTGAACTGACTCTTAAAGCTCATTCAGTTCAGTTGAAACCAGACTACGTCAAGTGTACCTAGTAGAACATTAATAACATAACATAACATAACAAAATTCTTTATTGCACAAAAAAACAACATGTAGAAAACACAAACAAAGGAAACAGTACAACAAGGCGGCCTTAATGCTAGGTAGCATTCTCTACCAGGCAACCTTAGGGTGAAAGAGAGAGTGCGATTATGGAAGCGGGATAGTGCAAATATTACCTACTAGTACATACTACATAAATAATAATAAAATACATATACAATTTTACATATCAATACACAAATAATTCTGTATACAAAACATAATATACTAATAAATACATTAATATAAACTAATACATATCTAAGCTATGGATGACAGGATAGTATGCATTACGAAGAAAGAAAGGATAACAGTTAATTAAGTACAGATATAATAGATAATACAATGTAGAGAAATAAAAACAAATATACAACAAATAAGAGAAAATTATTCAATTCCAGATAAGTAGTGCTTTTTAACCCTTAACTTGAAAGTTTCAAGAGACGGGGCCCGACGAACCTCCTCAGGCAAACAATTCCACAGCTTGATCGCTCGCACCGTGAAAGAGTCTGCGTAGAAGTCGGTCCTGTGCGGGGGAAGGTTGAGCCTCATACTTTCACTAGAGCGTAAATTTCGAGGCAAGGTCGTGGAATGAAAGATGAAGCGCTCTTTAAGGTAGGGAGGAGATTTAGGATTGAAGAGGATGGAGAAAAGAAGGGAAAGGATATGACAGTCCCGTCGGCGAGATATGGGCAACCACTGAAGCTGGGATCGGTACGAGGAAACATGGTCATACTTCCGCAGACCGAAGATGAACCTAATACAAAGATTCTGCAGACGCTCGAGCTTGTTCAGCAGTTCAACAGTTAAGTCAGGATAGGAAGCGTCTGCATAATCCAGTATTGGTAGAAGAAGCGAATGTGCTAAAGAAATTTTAGTCTTGGTCGGCAAAAGATTCTTGAGCTTTTTCAACGAACCGTACGCGGCAAACACCTTCCTGCTCACTTCCGACACATGAGGTTTCCATGAGAAACAGTCATCAAAAATGACGCCCAGGTTTTTCACTTTATTACTAAATGGAATAGGCGTACCATCAAAGGTAATCCCAGGCAGCGAAACATAATCGATCCGAGACACATACCAAGAGCTACCAATGATAATAGCCTGTGTCTTGGCCGGGTTCACCTTCAACCCGTAGGATCGACTCCAATCGGCAATGCTCTTCAGGTCTCTGTTAGTGGTCTCAATCGCGCCAGGAAGGCCAGAGAGTGGTGCTTGTGTATAAATTTGGAGGTCGTCTGCATACAAATGATAGGAACAAGTGAGTGGAAGTGTGATTGAGTTTATGAAAATGGAGAACAGAAGTGGTGAAAGTACGCCACCCTGCGGCACACCGGCAGTTGTGTCGCACCACGCAGAGAAAGTGTCTTCAATGCGTATGCGCTGCCGGCGTCCGCGCAGGTAACTGTGAAACCATTCAATCACCGCATTAATCATATTAAGCAAATAATAAGACACATAGCGAAACCGATTGCCGATATGCGAGCGAACTACTTGACGAGCTATCGAGCCGTGTCGTTCTCTCGAGCAGCCTCCGCCTTAAATTGATTCTGTAGTGGTCTCGATACGTTTGTGCACTAATTAAATGTCATTCGAGATTTGTGCGTCACATAAGGTCTTTTAGGTACCGTTATACATGTACAACGTGTACATACACACAAACTTATATTACGGTGAAGCCGAAAATTTTGAGATACGAAGGCCATTATAAATTTTATTTCTGTGAAAATCAATTAAATTGCTGGAAAATTTTGGATTTAAAAAGACTGCAAATATTTGAAGGGCTGAACCAGCCCAACACATTGAAAACTTTTCGAAAACAATATTAAATAAAAAAAATTGGATCCCTACAAATTGACTTGATCGGCTGGTACATTTTGCTGTAATTTTTGCACGGTATATAAATTCTATCAAAAATAAGGTGATCATGTGAAGCTAGCGCGAAATCCAAACCAGTGCAAGGAACATAATATCTCCTAAGAGAGTCCGAGCGAAGCAAATAGATGCATCACGGCCGAGTCCGCCTAGAGTTAACCTAATTTAAACTTGCGCTATGATTGAGCATCCACTGGCTCCCGACTTGGTTACTGTTAGATCTAGCACCATTTTACTTGGCTCACAACTTGCCGAGCAATTGAAGTTAGAAGTAATTTTTATTTCCAACTTCTTTATCCAGACAAACTAGCAAATGTCCGCCTATATAGTAAAATTTATCAAATAAACATCCGAAAACTGTATTGTGGTTCTGAAAATGTATTATGCTTGATTTATTGTGATTGAATTCTGAAAACCAATTTTAAAATGAGAATTAGAAGACATAAAATACACTCGTAACCAATCACAGAAAAGTAGAGTTATTAAATTCTGTAACTCTCGCAATAGTTTCAGGATTCAGTCTGCGAAACTCATCTTTTGAATCCTTCCACGCTTACTTACCCGGTATAAGTTTAAAAAGATGGTTCCTACTTAATCAGAATCCGTGTAAAAGCGTAGACGCTTTGAGAAGGCGAACTTTGACTAGCTTTTTCCCGACACAGAAGAAAATGTCAAATAACTATATTTCGCATTGGCGACAATGGGTTTGTTTTGGTGCAATATAAGATAATATAAAATGGTTTTGTACGATACAGAACATTACTTTGATGTTATTAAGGCTGTTACCACACTTAATACACAACGCACTGCTAAAATAACTTTTAGTGTTTTTGTTGCGTCTGTCAAATTCATACTAGATCCAACGCACATCCGCTGTTGACGCAGCGTTAGCGCAGCGTCGTACGTTGGACCTGCGTCAACAACGATTTTAGTTTGGCAATTGACGTTTCTAGTATGGATCCGCCCGACGCATGCGTTACGCAGCGTTATTTTAGCACTGCGATTTTAGATGATGCCAGCTTGGCGGCGGTAAGTGTGAAATAGGTAATCTATACAATGTTACATTAAAACCGGCCAATTAGACATTTGTTATCATAGCGGCAATAATAATAGGTACTATAATCTATACTTGAGATTGACGCCGCTTGGAGAAACTAAATTATTTGTAGGTATTAAATGGTAAACACTTGTACTGTTACACAATTAAAACCTACAAATCAAATACCTACAAATATCTGCCTACTTACGAGTATCAGTTCTGTTCAACGGACAGTATCTACATCTTTCAATTCCTTGAGAGGTGTTTTAGTTTTATAAACTAATCGTCTTGTGTGTTATGTATACCCCTATTAATTGCCTATATCTATATAGTTATATTGACACCGATGAAAACGATGCAAATCAGTCGGCTCTGATTGGCGCTTTACCGACGACTTGACCCTCGCTATTTCGGGTTTAGTTTATTTTCCGAACCCCAACAAAGGTACGTGTAGCACATATCAACGATGGATCCGATTCCGACATAACCATTCCCTAGTTCTTAGATAATCTTCAGTAAAAGTAAGTTTTTAAATCAACAGTAAATACATTATATTAGAATATACGTACAAACCACAATATCGGTGAGATACAAAGTCAATTATAAGAATTATCACCAAATTATACTAACTCTAGATACTAAGTCACAGGGATTTTGTAGAATTTTCGTTTTATCACTATAAACGCTTCGTTTTAGAAACTAGAAGCAAAAGAGACTGATATTAATGAAAGCAAAAACAAATCAAAACACAGAAACCTTTTAATCTGTTCAGTGAAAATGCAATATTCATACATTTGAGCTTTATTTATGGTATAAAACGTCACTTTACCAGACAAATGACCGAACGAATGAGATTTTATGACTTTATTTATACTTGTTTCAGCTAGTGATATTTTTGGTACATTGGGTCATTCATCAACTCGGTTTCCGACAAAGCACAAGATGTTGTATGTTTTTTAATAAAGTGAATTGAATACCTAAGTTTTTTTAAACTGCCCTGCGAGAATCGAGGGCGTACTATATTCAAATAACCGGATACCTATTTGCTATGTTTATTTTGTCAGGAACTTTAGCTTCATTGCCATCGTCAAATAAAGGGTAAATTAACCTGCTTATAGCTATGCTTTATATATACATATACTTTATTTATACATGCTTTATTATATACTTTATATATACACTTACTTTTCACTTCGTTGCTTCACTTTGGGAAGAGTTTGAACCATTTCCTATAGAGCAAGCAATTAAGATTAAATTTTTATTTCCAACAAGCGGCCCGCCCAGCTGCTGCGCCCGCTGCGTCTCATTTTCCCGTGGGAATGAGATGTTTTCCCGGCAAGTGTTATACATAAAAACCTCCCTTTTGGATCCCTTTATCTATAAAAAAAACCTGCATCAAAATCCTTTGTGTAGGTTTAAAGATTTAGGCAAACTTTGCTTTATACTGTGTAGTGATGTTTCAAGGCTGGAGCAGTTTTAAAACAGGTCACTAGTACTAGTATCTTAGTATGCTTAACGCCGCCGAATAAAATACGTCTTGCCATCAAGCTGTTCATTATTTTGCGTTCATTCTTGAAACCACTGCTTGCAACTTAATTATAGAGTAAAATTTTGCGAGGAACGCCAGCCAGCAGTAATTAAATCCCGGAAATTAATTACCTACCCCACTTACAGGTTGTTAGCACCAAACGGGTCAAAAAAATAAAAATATTTTTCGTTTTCACTGGTGAAAGAATCCACGGTCACTCTTGAAATAGGTACCAGTTTATTTATTTTATGAAAGATGAAAAATAATGAGGCCCCGAGAATGATAAACTAATAGTAATACCTACACAGAGCATCGTCGGTGGGCAAATGAGGGTGGTGAGGACACCGGTCCTACAATCGTGAGACCCGAGTTCGATCCCCACGATATGTAACACTCACGTTGGTACATTTTATCGACTGCTCTTATGGTGAAGAAAAAACATCGGGATCATCATTTCATGTAAGACAGCGAGTCACCCAACGACCCAATGAACATCAAGATGAAAGTCACATTTAAATAAAATTTGAATTCGGATGATATTTGAATGTGAATTAACCTAGGATTCGGGCCAGGTTAGCCCTCGTGTTACAGGTCAGATGGCAGTCTCTATGTGTAAAAACCAGGTTCCACGTCAAATCCCCTAGGTAAGGTAGCCGACTCCGACAGAGAACGGGATAAAGCAAGAAGAATGACGATGACAGAGTGTCAGGAAAAGTACTAAGTTCCGTTCAAGAGATGAACCAGCCCATGAAACTGAATAGCTTTTCCAAAGTAACATAGGTCGAAATATGAAAAAAATATTTGGACCTCACCTAGAAATTTTATTGGTCAGAAAATACATTTTGTATGTAATTTTCAGTTTTTTCTTCATATTTCCACCTATGTTCCTTGGGGAAAGTAATTCAGTTTCAAGGGCAGGTTTACTTCTTAAAATAACCTTATTACTTATCCGAACGCCCTGTATAATTGAGCAAAATCACGCTCAGGTACTTCACAGTAAAGAAACAACGTCATTAAACATAGGTAGGTACATACCATGTACATGCCTACGCATTTAGAAATTTAAATGTTTGCACACACCACTCTTGCAATATAATGTACCCACGAAGCAAAATCCTTAATATTAAAATACACACAAATATCACGCCTTTATCTCTTGCGGGGTAGGCAGAGCGCCAACACCACGTCTGACAAATTGAGGTGTGTTTCAGATGATTCGAGCATTATTATAGTGACATTATTATAGTTGTCAGCCTGTCGCCTAAGAAATGCAACAGACATGAAACCCTCGCTTCCCTTAGTCGCCTCTTACGACGCCCGCGGGAAAGAAATAGGTTGATACTATTCTAAGCCGGCATCACACGGCATTTTAAAATATTAGGCAGGTATTCCTTAAATTAATACACTTTTCAATTCTTCTTCTTCTTAGCGAATCCATTCTTGAAACCTTAAGTTCTTTAAGACCATAGTGAGTGAGTTAATGTGAAAATTAACAAGAAGTAAACTATTTGAGTATTTATCCTGAGTAAAATACACACACACACAAAAATCACGCCCATATCCCTGGTGGGGTAGGCAGAGCGTTAATGACCGTAAAATTACAGTCTTTATCGCCACGTCTGACAATATTTGGGGGTAGTTTCAGATAAGTCATGTATCACTATAGTGACAGGTTGCCAGCCTGTCGCCTAAAATTGCAGTCCCCATGGGACCCTCGAGTCCCTTAGTCGGCTTCTACGACACCCACGGGAAAGAAATGGGGTGATGCTATTCTAAGCCGGCATCACACGGCAAATAAAATACACAGACAAAAAGATTTTAGAGTCAGGTTTCCTGGATAGTCGGAAGTAAAAAGAACCTGTCATCTACATTTTCTAAAAAGCTGGGATATAATTTTCAAAACCTACATAATTTTACTACTTAATTAAACAGCTTTTTTTTACAAGTGGCGGAGAAAATAATCTGATGTTAATAAATAACGAACGTAAATTAATTTTCCATCTCTGCCAGGGTTCCGTTAGAACAATCTTCGAATAATTCAGAGTCTCGAGTTTTTCTATATGTTTGCGTAAGTGCATGTTTTTTCTGTTAATATTATATTACAATTCTAGACAACAGGCTGACAACCTTTCACTGTACTGATATATATGATAGGGCCCTCAAATATATTTCAGACGTGGCGATGACGACCGTATTGTTACGTGTGTAATTATATGTCTGATATGTATTGATAGTTTATTATATGTATTAATTGGTATTAAGTCATTGTTAATTTATGTACATTTACATTAATATAAATTATACCTACAGATTTCTTAAGGAAAAAACCTATAAGAAGCCAGACCATTGGCTAGCGGGAATCCTCCAAAGTGAATTAGGGTCGCGCTAGTCAGTAGACCGACACAAAAAATATCTGGCTTTCACGAAAATTCCTTTGAGTGATTTTGAATACTCCTTAATTAATTAGCACCAGCAATTAGCACAGAGTATTCAATGACTTAACAGTATTGAGAAGTAGAGTGAATAAAAGAGTATGCCGAGCGTCTTATTTACAGGGAAATATATTAATGATTTGGGCAACTTTTATAATATTATTGCAGACCTATTAGTATTTTATCATGAACTGTGCTATAATTAGTATATGGTTTTTCGAATGACATGTCGTAGACTCCTTTTGTCAGAAAACCGCATCCCACAAACACCCGATAATTATGTGGGATTTGTGAGAGCAACCCTTGCTTTTAAAGTCGTAAAACATGTATAATGATTTAACGTTATTTAAATTTCATATTATTCGGATCATTTCAATCTTGACTTGATAGGTTTTCATCCAACATGTTTCATTGAACTTTAAATTTAATCAATTTTGTATTACGACCCTAAATAGTTCGCAACTACAAGCCCTGTAGGCTTAGATCTTCAGTTGTAGTCTCAATACTCACAATACCAGAATTAGTATAACAATATGAGCGAATTCTAATAAAGGGTATTATGGGCGCCGAACTAATCAAGACAAGTAAATTGAATTTAATTTTGCAAGCGGCCGCCGCTCGTCCGCTGAGATTTGCTGCGATGTGCCGTATAGTGATAATAGAGGGACCACGTTTTCAGGACTAGATAGGATTATTCAGGATACAACAGGGGCACGCCAGGGGTGATCGTATGCCTCCATGAGCTGTAGAATAGATACCTAAGCAGTCATATAATTTCGAGTAGGTACATAATATACTTAGTGTTCAAAATACAAAATCTTGTAAAACTGAAAGCTGCAAGCGGTGCGACACCACTTGCACTGATGTAGTATTTGAATAAAATGGAAGGTATTGATTTTGTTACGTTGATTTGCGCCAGGCAGCGAATAAAAAAAATATTACTAGAGTTTCGCGCCGCCGTATGTAAAAGCCACTTTTACCATAATCCCGCAAAGCACTTTCAATATGTCGTCGAAACACTTATATTAAAAACTACTTATTTCGGATTCTACGAAGTGGTTTAGCCCCTTTAATGTATAATTAAAATGCTATCAAAGCTATTCAAAGAACGAATATGGCTGTGACTGAATTATAATTAAGTACTTACAACAAATCCGTTTTAAGTACCTGTTTTCTTGATGTCGGTAACAAGTTTATGCTAATTTGACGACTCTTAATCACAGTACAGGGTGTGATGTGGGTAAAATTTTATGGTAATTATTAGTTTATAAAATTTTCACAGCTTAGCCCAGTTCAGTAGTAAGTTGTAATAGACGAAAATGTTTTTGTTTATAGTACTTAGTTAAACAAGAAAAACATAATACATTTGACTTGCAAGCTTCTTAGATACAACCTTTTCAAATTCGAACCTGCCTACCTATATTTATTACACAGCAACCTAACTAAACGAAATGGAAGGGTCTAATTCCCAGAGGAAACGAAAGTTGTGCTCTATTCGTAATGTCCCAGCGTCCCCGAGGCGGGACGTGGTCATCCTCAGACTCTATTGAATCACAAACGTCATTTCATATATTTCGTAACCACTTCCAAATACATTACTTCGTCTACACACTAAATCAACTTTCAAACGCGCGGGTTAGAGTTGCAATGTATGCCAAAATTTACAGGATAAGCATATGGTTGGAAAGGGACTTAGTTCTGTGTAGATTATGATTTATGACCTGGTTTTGGGTAAATGTGTCCATGTTCCTAATTTGGAACACGTATATTTGGCTGGGTTTAACGACCCTTAAACTTTTGTTTGTGGTAGCTACCTGGTAGTAGAAGACTTACTAATTAATGTGTAGAAGACTTGCTTATTAATGTTTTGATTTTAAGACGTAATATTAAATTTTCCCCGCATACATTCTTCTGGTAGTTTCCTACACTAGGCAGCTTGGTATAAGCGGATACTAAAAAAATTGCGCACTTATCACGTTACTCAAAATCGATATTATTATAGCTACTTAGTTTCCTTTATCTTTATAGACTTAAAAGATGGAAATGTACCAAAAGTTGCGTATCTAATCCTATACGGGCCAGGACAAATATTTTTATTTCGGCTTCCCTTTACCATGAGCCGCTTTTTGGTCCCAAAGGCTCAACCCGGTGGTTGGAAAAACTTTCTTATATTTTTGGGAAAGACTGTAGGTTCTTAAAGATGAACCTGTAATAAATTCATGATCATTGAAAGCGAGTCTTAATACTATAAGGATATGAGCTGGATCTTTGATTTATATAATTATATTTCAGATGGATATTGAAGTATATTTTGCATAAGTATTGTCAATCATTAAGGGTCGAAAACCTATTTTAAACCCAGTACATTAAATTTATGTGATCATGGTCGTACTACGGTATTATTTGCCGAATTCTGTCCACCACCGTATGATGACGAAAATTATGAAAATCCGCTAACACTATAATGAAGTACGACCATGCCAATCATGCGATTTTAGAAGCCGGTAGTTGCATTTTAGAGCGCTAGATGGAGCGCAATTAGGCCATGTGAATACGGAGCGAACGAAATTCACGCTTTCATGCGTGTTATACAACCGTTATGCGATTTGGCTGGTTTGTGAGGAATAATGAAAATAGATGGCATTTCGCGCTGATGATGATCATGCTGACTGTACAGGTTTACCGTAATGTATCAGCCGTAGATAATACTAACATTACACTACTGCTAGCCAGAGTTATTAGCAAGCGATACAATATTAGCCGATGAAGGTGGTACGTCATGGATATTCTACTTGCCGAAAAAAATAGTACCTCTATAAAACCACCAGGTAAGCTATGTATGAATTGCTTTGTTTTTTATTACCTACTGAATTAGTTCAAAGTAAAAAAAAAACCTAGAAAATCTTATAAATACTCGTACAGGAAACTACTAAGCTTACGCGTGATTAAATAATTTGCATAGTAAAATAAATAGGTAAGTTTACCTCGGTAGGTCCAGTACTTTCTTAACTACTCGTAACTTAAGGCCGTTCTCACACTTAATGCACCACGCAGCGCTAAAATAATGCTGCGTAACTCATGCGTCTGTCATATCCATACTAGAAACATCAATCCCCATACTAAAGTCGCTGTTGACGCAGGTCCAAAGCATGACGCTGCGTTAACGCTGCGTCAACAGCGGTTATGCGTTGGATTTGCGTCAACAGTGAGTAGAACGTCCCGATCAAGTGTACCTAATAATAGTTAACTTCGTAAGTAAACTACGGTCTTATTACCTTTTTTCAGCAAAATAAATATTTTATAGATAGAGTCTCTCAAAAGATTTAAATTTGGAACCAAATATTCTAAACAGCTTTTTTGCGTAAATAGTTTACCTAGGGGAAATACTCATGTTTGGCGTTATGGCATGCTCGACATTGCTGGGAAGGTGACCCTACCTAATGACGAAAAACCCCTCCCTCTATGAAAAACTATCGATGCAGAGCTCCGCAAAAATAATCAGAACAGAAATAAGACAATGACCTGTAAAATATATTTATGTGTATCCGAGAAGTGGCAATCGGAAAACACAATAGATAATATGCCAATGATCGGTTGACATGCCACCTATTTTCCTGCACGATTGCCATCACAACGACAATTCCGAAGCCAGAGCTGAAACACGCACGCTTCTACAGGCGCTATTGTTTGAACTCCCAAAGTTCTCGAACGTTCGATGACGTCGACAAACATAGGTAAGATATACAAGGGGCATTCGTCAAGCAACCGCAACGGTCTCGCAAAATTTGTGTACCTCCGGAATTTGTGCTTTGTTGCGCAATAATCTCAATTTCAAATTGGGCCGTGTGTACCCATGTCAGCGGTCTCCACTTGTCGTCCGGGGGTTAATAATGAATGAACCGTGCCGGGTATATGTCTAGGTTAGTGATGTTCATTGTACTCGAGGAAGGATATGAATATGAGTCCATAAGTTACCTGCCTGAATATAATCCGAAGAGCAGTGAATGGCACATTGTATTTCTGCTTTCACTCAGATTTCTACAGCAGCGGTGAAAGAGGTAATAAAAAATCAAGTTGGAATGAATATTTACCATCAATGTTTTGATGAAGTTTTGAAAAAATTCTAGGTTCATTAAAGGAAAAACTATCAATATTCTAACAAAGCTTTCCTTGGAAACTAAAAATATAAAGTTATTTCGTTTCATAAAAAATTTTAGAGCCACTTCGTATTTAAAAAAAATATTATACGAAAAGTAGTATCAGTTAACATACAAATTAGCCTGGCGAGACCAAAGAAACCGTTAATATTAAATTAACCTGTACATTAATTGGTCTTTTCAAGATTATCGAATACACCTTTAATGGAGCGTTCACAACTTTGACGTAGGTCGACGTTACGGTCAAATGCCCAACTAGGTACCACCTTTGCCAGTTTGGAATTAAGTAAATAAGTACCTTTGGTGACGAAAGTGGTTGTGATTTTATTTAAAAAGAAACAACTATTAAAGGGTCAGGGTAATTTTTTGGCAGAAATAAGAATTTCTTTTATGTCGGTACGTATGTAAACAATATTGAAAATATGCAATCAAATCCCAGTGCAACAGGAAAAATATTCAGCAGTTGCCTATTTTCTGGTACGCTATTTGGTGAAACGGACATTGGCGGAGAAGTTCTAATTGAAAAGTGGACGAAGGTAATCGACCGCCATCGAAATGGGATTGCGCGATGAACTTTTACCCTTTATGCGGTTTTAACGTGCCCCGCACAATTTTCCGATGTTTATCAAAAACCGGTTTTTGAAGATAGAAGTCAAGGAACGAAACACACAAAAAATAAGTCATGACACACGTCGCCGTTTCATATTGCGGTTGTCAACTATTATCATTTACATGGCTGGCTGTCATGACCACAATATTGTCCGATTAAGTTATACTCCAAGCGGCTTCTGCATAGTCACTACTTTATCGGGTTACTGGATAAGACCACTTTGCATAAAAAATAAAACAGTGCAGTGACGAGATTTGCTAACCACTTTGGTTGATACTTGATATCGGTTGCTGAAGGCTTATTTTTGAAACGATAAGTATGAGAAAGACTCATGTTCTCTTAGGCGGATCGCACACTTAACGCACGACGCTAAAATATCGCAGCGGTCTGTCAGATCCATACTAGAAATATCAATTCCCATACTATAACCTCTCAACCGCTGTCGACGCAGCACTATCGCAGTGTCGTCGTTGAGTGCGGTTTTAGTATGGCGAGTGACGTTGTTAGTATGGCTCTGAAAGACCGCTGCGATATTTTAGCACTCCGTCGTGCGTCAAGTGTGCGATCCGCCTTACCTGTACAAAACCATACCCACAGAAGATTGACGTGAATAAAATTTTATTTGAATGTGGGTTTCATCACGATGTTTTTCCTTCACCGTAGAGCAGACGGCACATGAATGTGAGCTAAACATATTGGTTCATGGCGGGGTCGAACTCGGGTCTCGCGATTGTCAGAACGGCGTCGTAACCACTTGGTCACCGATGCTCCACTACTATGTATTGATATGAGAAATAATAAATTCAAATTTCCTGATATATTTTGCTTGTGTAATATTTGGAATAGTTTCAATAACATTTGAACATGTATGTTTTCGCTCTGCTTTTAATTTGCATATCATTATTTTAGTGAAATGAGTGAAACGTTTAGAATTCAGTGATCCATTTGATAATATAATTGTATTGTTATTTGTTTGTTTATGATGACTGTAAAGAGTAACTAGTATGCAGTAACATTATTCTTATTTTAATTTTGCAGCTAGTGGGGAAAAGAAACCCTATCATATTTTTTTTATATTTTCCAGACTATCAAGTTCGCGTGCGATAATAACATTTTTATCGCACTTCATAGATGTCACGCACTCTTTCTAGTAGTACTCCACAAATCTTTTGGGAAATACAACACTTTCGTGGAACTTTATGCCGTGTGTTTTAAGGGACTCAAGGGTTTCATGTGTATTACAGCTTTAGGCGACAGGTAACCTGTCGCTATAGTGATGTACGAATCATCAGAAAGGGTCCTCAATATGTTTCAGAAGTGGCGATGGCCGCCGTGTTTTTTTCGCCGTTGACGCTCTGCCTACCCCACACGGGATAAAGGCGTGATATATGTATTTGTGTATCATGTACTCACCGTCGTTGACTTCTGACTCATCTATAGGTTTAAAAATAATTGCCTAGTGAAAATCGTTCCTTGTTTAAGGCAAAGACTCGTCTTAAGTTTTAAATTATTTATGGTGTCATCAGCATCAGCACCTCCGCCCCCGCAGTGACTCAGATCACGCCACCGCAGCATACAAACACATGATATCATGCCCTCCTAAGATGGACACGACACCATATACGGTATTTCTATATCTTCCGCTAAGGCAAGGAACACACTTGACGCACGACGGAGCGCAAAAATATCGCAGCGGTCTGTCAGATCCATACTAGAAACGTCATTCCCAATACTAAAACTGCACTCGACGGATGACACTGCGATAGCGCTGCGTCAATAGCGATTTCTAGTATGGATCTGACATACCGCTGCGATATTTTTGCACGCCGTCGTGCGTCAAGTGTGTTCCTCGCCTAATACCGCTCGAATGAACGCAGGTACCATTTTAGAAATCAACCTAAACTGGTAAATCTTAATAACCGTATGAAGAACCCGTGTAAATAGAGCTCTTAAATAGGTAAATGACATTTGTGCTGATAATCTCAATAAGGTGTTAGAAAAATATAGCAAAACGTTTCGTTTCATGTTTACTAGGTCCATGTCCTAAACAAGTTTCGACTACTTGTAGAATTTCATTAAAGTCAGTTTGTTACAAGTAGGTAGGTATGTCTACATTTGTTTAGTTTTTCGATCTCACGGAAGGGGTCTCTTATTATTCTTTTGTGAATGTTTATGGCTTTAAAGAAATTCCTCAAATTGCTAGTCCCAAACATAAGTCCCAAAGCTCCGTTAGATTTGCGCCACATTAAATTATATTATTTATTATGTGCCACATTTGTCGTAGAACCGACGGACGGTGGAGTAAGCGGGTTCTCGAGTGGAGACCACGCCTCGGCAAGCGTAGCGTTGGACGCCCTCCGGCCAGATGGACCGATGACTTGAAAAAGGCGGCTGGTAGCGACTGGATGGCAAAAACGGGAGATCGTGCCCTATGGCGTTCCTTGGGGGAGGCCTACGTCCAGCAGTGGACTGCAATAGGCTGAAATAGAATAGAATTATGTACTGAGTAAACAAAGCTGTTTATTACGCTGATCTAAAATTGTACAAAATATTATCAGGTAACATTTCTTCTTCTTCTACAGCCACATCAGTCCACTGTTGGACATGGGCCTCCCCCAAATTGAGGGGTATTGCCATTTACTTAAGTAAAAATATTAACAGGTAGTGTTCTATTTATAAAACTGAACCACTTCCGCCCGTTTTTTTTTTCGAAATACAAAACTAATGACCTCTCATTGGTACTAGTGACTCGGATTGCCGGTAGATTTTGTGTGGAAAACTTTGAAAGCTCATTTTTCATATTTCGAAAAAATGTTTAAGCAAAAGTTGTTCAGTTTTATGAGTAGAACACGACCTGAATATGTTTGTAATTTTGTACGTAGTATGAAATAATGTCGCTTTTGCGTTTTTCTGTCTGCCTGTAGGCATGTTTCTCATGGTCACCTTTGAGTTATTTTAGAGTTTTGATATGTCTTTAGATAGAGCAATTAAAGTAAAAGGCTTTTAATGAAGCATGCCAAAAATTTTTTATATTCACACATGAAAACCGTTAGTGTGTCGTCAGTTAGAATACGACTTATTATTTCATACAGCCCTATCAAGCCATTTACGTAGCTATTTTGGACGTTTTGAAATATTTCTTACTGGACAAAAAAATGTCTCATATTTTATTTCACGCATATTTTGTTTTCAAACTTAAATGGTTGTGAAAAATACATGAATTGGCAAATATAAATACTAACTACATTAAATAGAGGTGGAGGTTGAGCCTCAAATGTTTTCAAACTAATAACAGATATCTAATTCATAACAGAAATCATCTATATTTTTTGGAACCGGAAAAAAACACTATGATCCTCAATGTTTTCCTTACCACGAATTCAATAAAAGACAGCATTTGTGGATATTCAGGACAAAGGGGAATGTGTCGCACATTATTTACGAAAAGTTGATCCCGTACAACGGTACACACCTCCGCGACTATTTACCAAATACGTATTCATATTAAATTTGTCACGCAGGATCTGATTTTGTCAGACACCTTACTTATTTCATCAAATTGCTGCCGCTATAATACCTTTTTTTCCAGATTGTCCCCATCGCTTGCACTCTGTAAGGCAGAGCGATAACGGCCGCAAAAATACAGTCGCTATCACCACTTTTGTCAAATATTGAGGGCCGTTTCAGATAATTTGTGTATCGGTATGGTGACAAGTTGTCAGCATGTTGCCTCAAAATTGTAATACGCATACATAATACTCTTAATTGCTTCTTACGACACCGATGGGAAAGAAATGGGTGAATGCTAGTCTAGGCCGGCATCACCCGTCCATCTATATGGTCTATTGTAAAACCACGACGATAGACGACATCTAATTCTACCAAAAGCAGGGTTTGTAATTTAAAGGCCTTTCGTTATCAGCCGGTGAGCGTCACCTGTTAGATTTGCGAGGCACCCAATGCCAGCCGGTGTACGCCAAACGGGCGCGCCGCTGATACGTTCGATACTTTATTCGACTGTATTCGAACACACCCGCACCTCACGGAAGACTGTCAATAAATACGGCTTGAAATATACCTCCTGTCACGTTCTCTGATCCTGTTATATACGTGCCATTTGAAGGATGAATTTTTATTTAGTTTTCATGTTGTTCGGATATTTTTTCGCATGGAGTGCGGCGATGCTGTACCGGCGGGACTCTAACAACGTTTTGAAGCCCGGTGAGTTATCCAATAAAGTTTTATTTACAACCGCTCGATAGTGTTTGGTTTTTCATGACAACATGCTAGCGACAAGGAATTTTCATTTGTATTTTCAAGGGTTCTCTGCGGTCCAGTTTTTTAGTCATATCTGCGTATTCGTTATCAACAGCAATAGCCAAAAATATTTATATTAGCGTTGCCGCTCGATAGTGGACTATCGATAGACAATCGATAGTCTATCGATAGTTTTTCGATAGTAAGAACTATCGATTTTTAATCGATAGTATCGATACTATCGATACTATCGATACTATCGATTGTTCAGAATGAGGCAATACTATCGGTCAGCTTCGATAGTATCGATACTATCGATAGTATCGAAGCTGACAATCGAAAAAACAATCGATAGTATCGATAGTATCGATAGTATCGAAGCTGAAAATCGAAAAAACAATCGATAGTATCGATAGTATCGATAGTATCGATAGTTTTGGTCTATCGATAGTCGGCCGATGAGCGATAGTATCGTTCAGTCAGGTATGGATTATTTTACATACATATAATTATCATGACTTTATCTCTTGTGGGGTAGACAGAGCGTTCACGGTCGTAAAATTACTCAGTAAAGCGACAGTAATCATTACTGTCGCTTGCTATCGCCACGTCTGAGGGCCGTTTCAGTATATATTATAAATATTCTAAATATATATTCTAAATACAATTGCTCATGCCCTAAGCTACCCTAGCTAAGTTAAAAAAATAATAATAAAAAATTAATAGCCGAAAATGGCTATGCTGAAATAAACATAAAATACAATATAATATGTATACAGTAGATAATTCTACCTGTTTCTTCATTTAAAGTCAACTTTATACATTTAAAACTACTCCCATGGAGATTTATCCTGCATATAATCAGATATTTCATAATAGCCTTTCTTGTACAATTTTTGTTTTATTACTTTATGGCGGGTGACAGGATGAATCCAGGTGGTGTCGGGAAAAGGGTAGCTACCCGCCTGGCCGGGTGTTGTGGCCAGGGGACCGACGGGTCCACCTGGATTGGATTAGAAGTTGTATATATGCGTTGCGCGGTGAACACTTCGATATCGCGTTTCAGGCCCATTGTTCTGTCACGTGGCGCCATCTCTCCGATATGTTGAGAACTCCTGTTGCGTCTTGTATGCATGTGAACTACTTGAGTGAGCTTCATGTTGTAGCCATCAGAGGTCGCTACAACTTGACATGACAGGTGATGCGTAGGTATCTATTGTGATACATCACGTGATGCGTCGATTTCATTCTCCTGTCATATCCATACTATTTTTTCCCGCACGCACGCAGACGCAGGCGCATGCATCTAGTGTGCAAATGCCTTTAAAACTATAGGTGTATTTTTATGTATCTAATTGTATAACTAATTCATTCATTGCTAAATACTATGGCTAAATGAATTTACTTTAATTATTAAAATTTTAAAAATCTTTTAATATAATCCATATACAATAATTAACCCATTAGGCGTGGGATGCCGGCTAAGAATAGCATCATCCTATTTCTTTCCCATGGGTTTCATGTGTATTGCAATTTTAGGCGACAGGCTGACAACCTGTCACTTTAGTGATACGCGAATTACTGAAACGGCCCTCAGACGCGGCGATAGCAAGCGACAGCAATGATTACTGTCGCTTTACTGAGTAATTTTACGACCGTGAACGCTCTGTCTACCCCACAAGAGATAAAGTCATGATAATTATATGTGTGTAAAATAAAATATCCATACCTGACTGAACGATACTATCGCTCATCGGCCGACTATCGATAGACCAAAACTATCGATACTATCGATACTATCGATACTATTGATTGTTTTTTCGATTTTCAGCTTCGATACTATCGATACTATCGATACTATCGATTGTTTTTTCGATTGTCAGCTTCGATACTATCGATAGTATCGATACTATCGAAGCTGACCGATAGTATTGCCTCATTCTGAACAATCGATAGTATCGATACTATCGATTGGCCTATCGATTGTATAGGGGTTTCGATAGGAAAACTATCGATTGTTTTACTATCGATAGTTCGGCAACGCTAATTTATATTCGTTTTATTCATAGGTAACGCTTTGTTTATTGACTTTTGGGAGTTCAACAACCAGTGGTTCTTTTTCTTCTTCAGGCTTAAGAGTTGGACTCTTGTCAGCGGAGTAATCTCCATTTTTCCCTTCTCTCCGCCAGTGGTTAGGTACATAGAATGTTAGCTTATTTTTTTTTTATTGCATTCTACTTAACTTAAAATTATGATACACAAGCTTCAAATAGTCTTGTTAGTGCCGCGGCACGCCGCCGGTTCGCGTGTTCAAGGTTTTATTGCCGAGTCAGACTTTCATTCACTTTTTACGTATCAAGTATTGTTCTAATGTTGTACCTAACCCTGCTATTATTACATCAGTTTATATCAACTGCTAACTAGCTAGTACAAAGAGTATTAAAATGTGACGTGCCGATATGAATTCAAAGTTCTGGAACGTCAAATAGCAGTCTCATCTCTTTGTCTTATGTGACTCGGATGGCTAAGAATAAAAGTGTTAGAATCCCAGCTATTTCAGTGGTTTTCACATTAGCCACTTTTTATTGCGGTATTTGACAGACTGTGACTTTATATCAGTGCGACTATGCATAATGCGGTTTCATACAATAACGTAGTTCTTGCGTCATCAATTGAACGGACCGGCAAATTACCGCGACACGTGCGACAAATGTGAGAACTACCTGACTATTTTCGATAAATATAATATTTTTATGCGGAACAAGAAATGCCACTCAGTTGAACTGACCTTCCGAAGCGAAGCGTGAGGTCAACAAAACACTCTATTCTGGGATTTGAGTCGATACTTTTATACGGTTGTTCTTTCGGAAGTTTAAATGAGGATAAAGTTTATTTTTTCGTAATAATGGCATCAAAAAAATATATATATATTATATTTATATCCGTCAGTCTGTTGTAGTTACATAATGCTCGATATAGATCTCAAGTTCTCTTCCTAGAGGCTCTATTCTATAGAGAAGTTTTATTTGTTAGTCTTTCAAATGGCACGCTCCTTTTCACGTATTTAATTTTAGATTATTTTATTTTCAACGATTTGGTGAAATGAACGTTTTTTTAAATGAATAAGAAAAAGCAATTTAGATTATTAAGAGAAAACATGCCTATAGTACGGAGATAAGCTCAACCAGTCTTTGGCGAATCACACACTTAACGCACGACGGAGCGCTAAATATCGCAGCGGTCTGCCAGATCCATACTAGAAATGTCAATCCCCATACTAAAACCACTCAACCGCTGTCGACGCAGCGCTAGAGAATTGTGCGATCCGCCTTTGGTTATCGTCGCTTTTCTACGAACAAGACGTTGATGTATTGTGCTTAGATAAGTGTGCGGTTTTTCATACTTTTCGTTCAAACAAAATGATTTTGGAGATAGATACACTACAACTATTAAAAACCACAATAAGAATAAGAATAAGAAAAAAATAATCAATTACTGTTTGATGCCGGCTTAGAATAGCATCACCCCATTTCCTACCCGTGGGTGTCGTAAGAGGCGACTGAGGGACTTGAGGGTTTCAGGTGTATTACAACTTTAGGCGACAGGCTGACAACCTGTCACTATAGTGATCCACATGTTTTCTGAAACAACCTTGGAAAACAATCCTCAAAATGTTAGACGTGGCGATGGCGACCGCATTCTTACGGCCGTTAACGCTCTGCCTACCCCGCAAGGGATGAAGGCGTGATATATGTATGTATGTATGTATGTAGGTATGTATAAAGTGCTTCAAAAACAGATATAGGGTAACTTCAAAAAATCTTTCTTGATAATATGGCATATCCAGTATTCTTTTTTAAATAAATATTATTCACAAACCTCGTACCATGTTCTCCTTGACATACAGAAACAATTTGAACTTTTGTGTGAATGGCACATATTCCTTATATAGAGCGCTTTATTATAGTCCTTCTTTTTTTTAAATGTTATAGGCCAGTTAAAAATCAAAATCACATTTAGGTGCGCGGTCACACAATAAGAATACCGGGTGTTAGGGACAGCCCTCCGAAAACTGATAAGGTACGTTCATTGAAAATGAACAACTTTCCCCTAGGAATATTTATATCAGGAAACGTCAAATTTATTTTCTTTTCTCATAGTAAATGCGTCTTAAAATATCTGTATGGGAGGTCGTTTGTTTGCCGTTTCCCGACATATGTTCCTAGGGGAAAGTTGTTCAGTGTCGTGGTTTGCATGCACCCTATCAGTATTCGAGGAGCTGTCCCTTGCATCCTGTATAACTATGAGTTTGGAATACGGACCTTCGCCTGGCTGTTGGCTGACTCGACGGCCTGAGAAGCATGCCTATTATCTTCTTCTTTTCGTGTGGGACACCGAGTCGTCCAACGACCCGATAAACCCTAGTGCCAGAATTTGTTAACCGCCTTTTACAAATAGCAGGCTTCTGACATGGTTGTGTAACGACTGCCATCTAAGTGATCATAGACAGCAACCGGGACCTACCTATTTTAGTGATGTTATAATTTATGTGACATAATATTTGTAGGTAGATACTTTAGCTAGACGGGGTCACAAACTGCGGTAAGGTTTGAGAGTGCTTGTGGCAAGTGCAGTCGGGCGCGCCGGCCTTGTAACGCCGGCCATGGTCAAGAGCCGCCAGGTCAGGTAAAGGGCTTTGGCTTGGTACGACAAAAAATACATACATACATATATCACACCTTTATCCCTTGCGGGGTAGGCAGAGCGTTAACGGCCGTAAGAATACGGTCGCTATCGCCACGTCTGACATTTTTGAGGATTGTTTTCCAAGGTTCTTCCAGAAAACGTGTATCACTATAGAGTGACAGGTTGTAAGCCTGTCGCCTAAAAATTGTAATAAACCAATACCCTCGAGATTATATTTTGCAGGCATTTTAGCTACATGGAGAGTGCGGGTCAAATCAGAAATAGTTAAAGTAAAAAAAAAAAAACGAAACTACTACCCTCCTGGCGGCTCTTTACTACATAATTAAATTAAATATAAATGTATAATTTGCCACCAAAAGCAATTGGATTATGAACCATATCTACAATCAGACGTTAAAATCTGTCAACACATTGACTCCCTTCAAAATACAATTCAATTCGATGTCTTTAAAGGGCCCCATATGAATGAAATTTTAAAATAGGTCATAAAATTATGTATACTGTGTCTCATTAAGGTTACCACGACCGACTAGAGCCGGTGTTCCTAACCGCACCTGTCACAAACACGTTCCCGTTTCTAGGCCGTTGTACATTTGTTAGAAATCTATAAGGTGTAAAAATATTAGCTAATATTTTAAGGAGTGAATCAGCCCATCAAACTGAAAAACTTTCCCCAAGAAACATAGGTCGAAATCGGAGAAAATTTTTTGGACCCGACCCCCCATACAAATTGACTTGGTCGGTCGGTAATTTTGTATGGGTGGTACATATATTTCTTTTAATTTTTTGACCTATGTTCCTTAGGAAAAGTTGTTCAGTTTCAAAGGGATGGTTCACCCCTTAAAATATTTGCAGCTAATTTTTACTACTACTACTGCAGCCTGTATAAGTAGTTCTATGGATCTGGTAAATTTTATTGTTTGGGGTGTATTGGCAGAGTATCACATAAAAGTTCCAAATATGTTTCGCCTGATAAAAATATTATGTCGAGATAAAAACATTTTATGTAGATGGTATCTAGGTAGGTAGGTACATATTTTATGCATTAGTAACTTGGTTACGCGAACCGCGTAAAACACTTTTTATGACCATTTTAGGTGAATCTCACACTGACTGCGAACACCGCTACGGTTTTTGGAGCGACGGTTTTCGGATGCGGTTGCGGTTACAGTCCGCATTCGCTCCATCTTGCTTTGTTGAGATTCCTTGCGCACGAGTCCTTGTGCCCCTACGAAGTACACCGCACCTCCGTTCGGAAATACGGATCCGTCGCGCACGCTGAAGCCCCGCACGAAGATACGATGTCAGTGTGTGGTACCATAGAGCTTTTCTGATATACAAGTAAAAATATAAATCTAGAGTTTAAAACCAAATCGCTGCATACTGGAGCAATGTGTCATTCGGCTTGCCTACCTATAATACATGTCGGTAGGCAAGCCGAATGCCTAGCCGAAAGGTAGCTTTTTACCCGCAGTAACAAATGGTTCCCGCGGGAAAATCGTAAACCTACGTGTTCGCTCTTGTAACTAAGAGGAGAGCGTCTCATATATTTTCGATAACATTAAATCTCCCCAAGGAAACCCCTTGCGTCTCTACGATAACACACTAGTCGGAAAAAATTGAAGACATAAAATTTTAGTTTTAAAACCATTGTTAGTTGTCAAGGGTTATCCCAGACTGACGGACGGATAGGCAACAAAGTGATCATAAAGAAAATGATATGGATCGAATATAATGAAATTGCTGTAAAATTTGTCCTCTCTTTCACTTGGGAAAATATCTTTCAATAATTTGACGAACTTATTGTAGCAAAGTATCCAAACAAACAGATAACCTGCGCTGGCAAGGCTTTGGTGAACTACAAAACACTAAAACACACCTTAATAAAATTATATTATTTTACCTCTTACATTGCATGTGCAATGTGCAACGCGTAACGAATAATAAACTTTCCACACTCACAACTAAGTTGGGTATCTTGTTACAAAAAGTTTTCAACTTACAAATTTCACTAAAGAGTCATGATACTGTAGCTATGTAGCTGCCTTCCTCATTAAAAACTCGCGTGATTTCAACGGAAAGATTTTACTCTTGGAAGATATTTTTTACTTACAGATACCTAAAGTATTGTTAGCCATTTTGAGTACTTAATAAAGATTTTCCTTTCTTTTTTTCAGATTTGATGCCAATATCATCAACAGTTCTGCCGCTACCTTATTACTCAGTCTTTGACTACGAGAAAAAACTGCTGAAAGGAAAATACAAAAAACTTCCCGAAGGAAAAATTGAGCTTGTTACAAAAAGAAACATTATGTTCTAAAGGAATCGCAACTTTTTGTTTAAATAAGTAATTTAAATTGGAGGGATGTGAAGGTGTAATTTAAATTGTACCTATATTTTTTCTTAATTTAATTTTTAATTTATTCACCCTCTTACTACACAGAAATTTGCTTTTTAAATTTACTTTTGTCTACTAAACGTCGAATGTTTCACGCGTTTTTTTGGGATAATTCATTTAGTGTCATAATTAATAAATAAGATCTACCCAAATTTTTGTGTCGCCCAATTTCTATTCTAAAGTATTTGGTTTTCCCTAATGCTACAATGTGGAACTTTCTGGATTTGTGCAACATTCTTGAGTATGATTGCAGTAATTCTTATAAGCTGTAATGAAATATACCTATTACTGTTGATATCTATCTAGTTTTGATTCTGAATTAAAATAAACTGTTCTAGGGCTGGTACCTGCGTTAAATCGTGATAATATCTTAGAATACCTTTTCTTTTCTGTAGTGTTTTCTCGGGTTCTAAAAGTATCAAAGTAATCCCCGGTAGTTACCTATTCCTTTGTACTCTAGAGAGTTTCTGCAGGAATCTATAAGGCATCAATATAAAATGAGTGCTTAAAACCGGACCTGTTTTGTGTAAGAGGTTTTATTTTAAAATGCATCTCTTATGAATAAACTTTCTTTTTCTTCTGGTCCATTGACAGGTAGTCAACTTTTGAAACAAATAAATAATAATAAAGCTTTCTACTTTGAGGTTAGGCAGCCGACCCCGACAGAGAACTCATTAAGGCAAGGGGAATGATGATGATGATGAAAGAGCATTCTACTGAAATTTCTCATATTGAACCGCAATTGAATATAGGTTTGACTACACTCAGGTACTTTGACCTCAGGTGAATATAATTTTTTAACACTAAGACTCATAATATCAAGTCCTGAACATACCAGGAATCTGGGTTCTGAGTTGTAAGCTTTTCCCGTATAAAATCTGACGGCGAATCTCAGTAGGAGCGGTTCTGATTTTCATACTCAGTCGCTAAAAGTTCCATAAAAGAATGTTAGATTTTTATAAATTACTACACCTTAGGCAGGAATATTCATCATCCAATTCATACAACGTAACTAATAACATAACGAGGTGAAATTGTCGTCTTTGCGGCTTAGACGGATCGCACACTTGACGCACGACGGAGCGCTAAAATATCGCAGCGGTCTGTCAGATCGATACTAGAAACGTCACTCCCCATACTGAAACCGCACTCGTCGGATGTTGACACTGCGATAGCGCTGCGTCAACAGCGGTTGAGCGGTTTTGGTATGGGATAGCCATTTCTAGTATGGATCTGACAGTATTTAAAGTACCTACCTAATAAAAAGTGTAATTAGCTAAAGATTAGATTCTTTAGTATATTAATGATCTTATACGAATCGAATATTTTGAAATTTAAAGAAATATGTAGCCAACCGGCGATCGCAAATGAAACATTCACAACTAAAGTTGCCGCTAACCTCGTCGTCGTGTGCCCAAGTTTTAGCGTCCAATTAAGTCGCGTGCAAGTTCATCGAAGCCCCGATTGCTTCAGACACAGCGATCAATCAAATATTCGGCAAAGTCATGAATAAAGGAAACTTCCTCGTGAATTTCGTTAAACAAGAACAAATTTTCAAACAACAGCCGGCGTTGTGTTTTCAAGTTTCTGCGCTTGATCTGGCTCGGCAAATATTAATAATATACTTATTATGTTAGCTTTCGAATGCCGGTGTGGTTGTAATATATCTTCATTCACGTACTCCCCAGCGATTTCGTAGAGAAGTATTTATCAATTTAGAAATCTGTTTCTATTTCAGTTAAAAATTCGTTTGAGTTTTAACCAAGTACTGTACTTAATTGTAAGAAAGTCAAGTTTTAGTCTACTTTTCGTTATCATGCCTGATTTGCACACCTCAATTACAATTAGATTACACGCCTGTCCAAGTTCTTGGAGCAAAACATAAAAATGAATACTTACCTATTTACTAGCTTTAACAAATATTTTTCAAAGTTCTCAAGCATCCACTGTACATTGTACTTTACAAAAACTCTTCTATCCAATTATTAGTTTTGACAAGTGCAACGTACTGAAAAGAAATAAACGAAAACATCTCGACTTCATATAAATAAAAGGATTAAAACATACCTTTGCACAACTGGTGCACGATTGGCAAACTGCTTGAAAAATTGAAATTCGTTCTCCAGTTTTCAGCGGTGAATATTTCAATGTTTCGATAAGGAGCTCTGAAAGCAAATAGAGTGCATCCACGTCACAGGATTGGGGTCACTTCCATCTGTAGTATCTGCGCTGTGACATCTAAAAAAATTACAGAAATGTTTGTATAAGTGTAATAAATTTACATCAGCATAAGCTTAAGTTTGTTTGTAAAAATTGTAGATGTCCTAATCAAAGATAGAAAAGTCCAGTCTTGCTAATTAGCGCACGTAGCTTCACTTACCTATTTACAGAATTTTCCCGCTTTAAGTACCTAATAAAAATTTAAAACTTTGTTGTAATTCGGCCCGTCGGGTATGATAAATAAATCGTCTGAAATTTTAGGTAAATATGTATAATCCTAAGTGTTTTCATACAACAAACATTTTCATTCTTGCTCTATATGTGTCGCTTCCAATTTGTTTGCTTAGCTTTGCTTAGCATATCACCGAGCAGCCGCATTCCAACTGCGAGAATAAATGTGGCCATCCGACCTTCTTTCTCTCTAGCAAACTCCAAACTGAATCCTGCCTTGCTTGAATAGCACAAGGCATGTGTTGCGTTGTTTTCATTTGTGTCTTTAAGGCGCTTTCTGAGTTACTCATACTCTTGCTCGCTTTACCTCTTGCTCGTGTTTGCATTCCTGGTACTTGCCAAGCAAACGCTCTTACTTTGCGTTCTCCGACTTTGTGATACCGTATTGTCTTTCACGCCTTTGAGAAAACTGTATGCATTCTGCTACATACCGACTTTTCGCTGACTTTTGTTTGTAAGAAAGAGGCAAAGTTTGCAGGTGCAAAGTCAAGATTTTAAAACTTAATACGCAGAAAACTAAATAGAAATCTGTTTTTAAAAACAAAAGTCTGCTACTAATTTGCTTGTCAGGGACGATTAATACCGATCTAACTCATTCAGTTTTAAAAACACTTTTTCTGCTCATTTGCTCAACATTTGCTCAACCAGCAATTTTACTTTAAAATAATAATATTTATCTAATTAAAACAGCTTCAAGGATAAAGTATCAATGACTCTTTTCATCATTAGACAATGATTGATATCTTTCAAAATCACAGCGGGTTAACTTTTCTCAATCATATTTTAAAACCCTGTTAGGTTTCAATAGGCCCTTATTTTTCGACAAATCCGGCGTGTTTCGTTCCTTCTTTATAATTATGTTAAAATATCATGATAATAAACAATATTGAAGCGGTGTAAGTTCGTTAATTTATCATTTGCGATGTCGCTCGATACGTAGCGAAAATTTTGCGGAGACAGCGAAGTTTTATCTGATTCAGTCTGTCACTCTTTCTTGCTAATAAACAGAGTTTGGCCAGAATTGATCTTTGTTGTGCACACTGGCCGTAAAAAAGTTTTAGATAAGAAACAACTTAGTTCAATGGGAGTGGGCGAAGAGGGCGCCAAGTAATTTGCTTTCGAACAAACTTCTCTGGGTCCGACAATTTTTTTTTAAGCTCATTGAATAATGGAAATATTTAATTTAAATCTTAAGGCGAGCTGAAGAACTAGCTCCAATTAGCAATAAATATCAAATTTCATCTAACAAAACATCAGAATGTCATATCCTCCTGTTTTTGTTATTATCCTAAAGCTCAATTGCACCCTACTAATTTGAAGAATAAATATTCGAAGTAATTTGAGTTATGATCATTACTACCAAAAGTAGCCGAGAAAAAAAGTTTATAATGGGATAAAAATGGTATCATAATGTCGTACGATGAAAGGCTTAGATTATTATCATCCCATTTACTACAGTGAGTACCATGTATGGTGTATCACAATTTAAGTCCACAAGCTAACAAATATTAGCGTTTATCTTTTCTAAATTGTGCATGAAATAATATACTAAAAATAAATACAACAACTTTATAAAAATGGACTAGGTGCACATGGTATGATATCTTTTTTTACTATCGGTACAGCGGTCACCAACTTTTTCGCCTACTTTATAGGTGTTCTCCCATTGTACTGGTCATCCTTTTTATGTCCAAAATGTTGTCAGTTCTTTTCCCAATGAGTTCAGAACACACGCATTGTGTTAGATTACTTTATAAAAAGTTGTTTGGACTCTCACAACAAATAGAAGAAAAAAAATATTATTTGTGTTTAGCAAGGTTCGTAAACTTAAACAGTTGAGAATACTACTGGGGCACATTTACAACAAAAAATTACGCTGTTTGAAACTACTCTAAATAGTGACAACGAAAACGGGAGATGTTACCAATAGGGATCATAATAAAATTTTTGAAGCTGCTATAGTGAAGATTGCTGGCTGATACCGCATTTTGTATTGAATGTTTTTTTTTTCAAATACTGAACAAATTATTTTACTAGTTTGATTAGTCTAGGAGCAAAATCTTTTCTATGGAACAAATAAAGAGAGAAATCTTGTATAACTATTTCGAAACTAATAATACAAGTTTAAGGTATAATATCCAAACATTGTCTCGTCCTATTAATAATAGGCGTGCGGCGACCGCGCGATAATGTCGCAGCCTCCATGGGGGTTTTATCTTAATTGCTTCCAAAGTCAATATCTTCGAGAGCTAGCAACTTTTTGTTGGCTGTTCCCAGGCGCGTAAACAATATCCCGATTTTCCATCTGGGACTCGCAGCCGTATTACGTGTTTTTGGACAATGGAACAGAAATGTTTATTGTTCTATATTTAGTTTACACATACACGTTTTTGTCGTATTGTAGTTTTTCTTGTGAGCACCAATCTTAATCTTCTTGTCTCTTTAGATTTGGTCTACTTAGATTAGATATATCTTATGAATTTCGGAAGTGATTCGTTACTTACAGTTGTGATGACTGTCGTAATAAAAAAAAATACAGGGCTAGGAAAACATGGCCAAGTAGGGTTTCTTGCAAGATTCTATGTCACCTGTTAATGTGGCATACCGATCATAACGAACCATACCGCCTGTGCGCCGATTTTGAAATAAAACGCGGTGGCGTCCGGCCGAGAAAAGGCCGTTGGTGTGGCAAGTTTTCGTATACCTCCGTTATTATGACAGTTGCATAACTACAATGCTATTCTTGCGGTGTACTATGAAATTGGCATATTACAGTGTCAAAATATCGGGAATTCAAAATAAAGCTTCGAGCAACACGGTCTTCCGTCTCGTTCCGACCAAATAAAGTGTACTTCAAGGTACGAATCCGTTAAAATGAAAACTATTAAATAGTATTAATAACGTATTTACTGGCAATTGTAGGTCGGCGGCATTTCTGGTCTACGCAAATGGAGTACTGATACTTGTCACGCAGATTCTCTTTGCAAACTAGGCATGCTATGCACGGCCTGGACCACAACTTGCCCCAATGTACCACCGTCGATCAATCAACAACCTGATACGCAAGGTCTTTGGGATGACACTTTCGCAAAACTTGCTCCAAAAATTTATAGCAACATCTTCTGCTGTAGACCTAGCTCGCCTCAGGGCAGCCTGTTGCCACAAATCAGGGACTCGGCTGAACGCCCTGCCTTCACCCCATTGCGGCACTTACCTAGATCACTGTATGCAAAGTGTGTGAGCTGCAAGTTGTGTGCAGGCAGACACACAAGACACCACGCCCTCGACGTTTTTATACGCAGGCCCTTCTGTACCATGTGTCTGGGAACCATCACATACCATCATATCTCGCGCACACGAAAAAATACCTAACTTCCTCACTCTCAATCCGTGGAAGATAGGTCGCTCCCTCCTTTGGGACGCCACCTGCGCTTGCACATTTGTTGCGGCCACTCACCGCGGACCACGCGAACAGCTAGGCTGGCAGCTCAGTATCTAGCAAGGGAGAAAACTGAGAAATACGCGGAATTGCGCCAGTTCTACCTACGACTTTGTCGCGGTCGCGGATGGGGCACGGCGGCAAGAGCGTTCGTTCTGGAGATAGATAGCGGCTGAGGAACTATGGCCGTGACACTCGTGCCGCTTCGTACCTGGTCCAATAGATTTCCCTTATTATACCTACAGCGGGGCAATGCAGCCAGAGTAATGGGTACTTTTGGATCGGGTACGAACAGACATGAGCTGCTAGGGCAGGGGCGTGCGGTCCGTAAAGGCATAAAAGCACTGCTTACCCTGCGATTTTCACCCGGGTAATGTACATAGTAGTTAGGTATAGTTTAGTTTTATTTCACCGTTTACATACCTGCATGTTTATTCTTGCTTCAATAAAGACCTTTTCAATAAAAAGTATATATTTACTGGCATATGAGCAAGTGTCGGAAAATGGTATATGTATGTCGTGAGGACATAATACTATAACGACTTCACCCTTGTCTTTAGCATTGGCTAAACAATTACCTACTCTAACATATTTGTTCCATAAGACTACTTTTATATCCGAATTCTATGATAGTGTAATTTATTTTTATACATTTTTAATTAACAAAGAATATTATGTAGGATGGGATTCAAATAAAATTTAACAGGCAAAATATCAATATAAAAACTCTGACCTAGTTTCTTTTCCAGTAATTTAGAAGATTTGCGAACAAAGTTCATTACTGTCTGTTCTATTCTGTTTTGAAGTATAATGGAGAGCCGCTTGAGACTTTTTATCTCAGGTTAAGAGTGAACATCGCGTTGCTGCTGCCTCATTTAAAATGTCTCTAGTGGCGCAAAACGTGCTTTAGACTACGGTAGCCAATTACAATGCCGTCTGCATTGTTAGTTTGCGTCATATTTTAGTAACTTTAAATTATTCTATTACTTACTCTAGACGAACTCGACGAGTTGCCCAAGGAATAGCTCATAGCACCTAGGCGCTACTTCAAACTCAAACACCGCTGCTACCAATATGAGAGGAAAATTTACTTTGTCAAATAAAAATGATGCACGAAGGACTGCCACACGGGAAGATGTTCAATGGAAGTTTTTTCATCGATTTTGTGGCATTGATTATACAAAGAATGTCACAGGGAAATCGTTGCAAAATTACCTCGATACCTAGATAGAGCCATGTTATTGGTATTAAGATAATTTGACAGCAAGTTGTAGGGTTAATGAGATTTGAGGGCTTAATGAATTTAGGGCGTGTAGCTGTAAAAACTTAGCTTAGCTTAGATCAGATGCCTTTTTCGTAGTGTAAGGCTTACCTATTAGGTATGCTGCCGTCCTGGCCACATTCATGAAAATACTTTGGTAGGTTTAAATCTTGGTTTAAACTGAATTTCATATAATTATGTACTCATAATGGGGGCTTTTAAATATGGGGTGTAAGGGACAAGTCTCCCAAGTACTGAGTGAGAAGGTGCATGCAGAGCATTAAATCTAAACAACAGAAATTTCATTTATATCTGAACAATACTTGAACATTGTATTGAAAAGCAGGCGTCAATTTTAAATAATCCGTAATAAGGACATGGCTTGAGAATCGATACGTTTTCCTCTGAAAATAATATTTATAAACGAGGCAGCCACCGCAGGGATGGACATTGATAAAGTGATTTGTCTTTTTCAATGAATATTTATCGTAAGAACCGTTATTTATATATTTCGGGCGCGAAATTTAATTCCATCTATCAATGGCTACATTTTTGAGGTATCGAAGGAATAATTTCGAATTGTGTAGCAGATTTTTTATCACCGTCTCTTACTTATTCAGTGGCTTTGAGTTTTTGAATAGAAGAAGACTGAAAGATTGAAAATTAATCATGACTCATTTTTTTTATGTCGTGAAAGAAATCTTGAGTTTATTTCAAATAACATCTATGTTTTATTTTGTTAACTAAAAACGAAAAAGAATTATTGCGATAGTGATGGACACCTGTGATAATTCGTTAAAAAATAGATTAATCTGACACGTGTGTTACAACCTAGAATAGTACCCATTACTACCCGTAGTCGTCCTGTAATACAACGAGGATATAAAAATAATGTGCTTAACTATATCATCCTACACTACGCTCGCCAAACCGCCACTTGTCAAATGTGATAAGTATGACTAATACGGAGAGGCCTATCTCTATCAGCAGTACTTACTCTTTTTGCAGTCAATATGGAATATAGCACGCGATTTTGATACAAGAACTATGACAATCACAAAGCGTACCTATCTATTTGACAAAAACTAAATAATTTTAGCGTATCGGTTGCCCTGATTGGCGATGACGAAAAACTCAGTCAGTCAAGTAAAAGAACATATAGTGACAAGGATTGAAAAGGGAATGCTAAAGTGGTTTGGTCATGTTGAGAGAATGAATGAAAGGAGATTGACGAAAGAGATATATAAGGCGAGTGTTAGGGGAAATGTTGGAAGGGGAAGGCCGCGAAGAACCTACCTGAATCAAATCGGGGACGTTTTAAAGAAAGGTCAGGTCAGAAGTACCCTAAACCGACGAGCGTGCATGAAAAGACTGATGAATGTAGAAGAAGCGAAAGAAGTATGCCAGGATCGTAGCAAGTGGAAGGAAATAGTCTCTGCCTACCCCAACGGGAAAGAGGCGTGATTTATGTATGTATGTATGTCAAGTAAAAACTGTTCAAAGTCCTTTTTCACACTTAACGCACAACGCAGCGCTAAAATCACGCATCGGTCTGTCAGATCCATACAAGAAATATCAATCCTCAAAACGCTCAACCGCTGCTGATTTTGCGTGGATCTGACAGACCGCTGCGTTATGGATGCGTTATTCTAGCGCTGCGTTGTGCGCTAAGTGTGAAAAAGGCCAAAGTGTTGTAAATGGGTTCCAACTTAAACATCGCGGATAAAGAGAAGACACTTTATCGTCAATATCAATATATATGGACGTCGGATCCGCTCTCGAGAAATCTATAGACGAACAAATACTTAGATCTTTTTGTGACAAACTTGTCTAAACATTTCTATGTTTTACCAGATGGTTACAGGTTGTTTTATACGGTAGCTGTCATGATCATGAATCACAATGTGCGTGTGTAATCCCTTTATATAGGTAATTCTGGCTGGAATAACTTTATTATAGGTAAATCCAAAACATGATTCAGGAAAAACTGCTGATCCTGCTTCTTCATTTTCTTGAGGATAAAATTTCAGTTGCACAAATCATACTTTTACTCGAAAAAGCAGCGTATTCTGATGAAGGCTGATATTCCTAGTAGGTATTGTAGGTGAGAGATTCCCTTAGAGGAAAATGTAATAAAACACTTATTGTTGAAAAGGGACAGCCAAATAATAAAAGAATATGATATGAGACATTATTCAAGAGGATGACAGCAACTTAGTGTGTGCTCGAGTGAATACGAGAACCATTCATTACATTTTATTTCACTTTCATTTATTTATTACAACAAATAATATTTGTGTAACAGGCTGGCACTCCCAGGGTAACAATTTACGCTCTAATAGATATAGTACGAGAACTTCACAAAAAAAAAACCTTTTAATAAAACTATTTCATATGTGTTATGTAAGCGAACTCCTTCAATGAGCACGTATAAAGTACCGTGTCTACGTATAATCTTCTGACGTTTCCAAATATGACAGGCAAAAATCATGATCCAACACGTGTAACGGAAGGAAGCGATACAATTGATATAAAAATTGGGTATAGGAGATTCCTTGTTAGATTAGTCGCTGTTTAGCATGGGTTCATCGGGTCAGTGGACGACTAGGCATGCCACTCAAAGAGACTAAAGCATGGGAAATTAGAAATGCGCTAAAAATGCGCAGCGTCGTGCGTTAGATGTGGGAATCGATCACTCGTTACCGCAGACCAAATTGTCATTTTGACGCTTTTAAGAGAAACTTTAGGTACTTAAGTAAAATACCCAGTCATTGACGTTCAACACTTGTCGTCAACATATTTGTTCAATAGCTAAAAACTATAATTATAACGGAGGTAACTTGTTTTTACATAATTTATTGGTTCTTATAAACGTTAACATTTTTATGAAATCAAATCGGTGTCCTTTTTGTGCTCGTTTTTTTACGCTGTGTTGTTGTTATAATACCAACCAACCAACTTATTATGTTTAGTGAACTAATATTTTTGTATCTACCTAAACCTAGTTACCTAGAATTCTCCGGTACAAGAAAATGTAATACAATTGTCTTTATTGCTTCAAAAAGTTTGGATATTATTTGGGTTAGTGACGTATTTCATAACACGCTATTAATCGATTATTCAATATTGGTTTTTCGAACATCTACTGTATTGAGAAGTCAATATTAATATTTTATGAAAGCACTCAGTTATTGTGTTACTAATGACGGATTATATTTTGACTCTATGGAGGCTACTGGTAAATTCAATGTCTTTTCATAGCATTAATTTCTTTAACTTTACTAAATTTTATTCTCACTTACAAGCAGGTATTAGACGCCTATTCATTATACACAGCAATTTAGAAACCGGACTGTTATTAGCCATAATGCTACATAACTACTACGCCGTACTCAATAGTCGTAGCAACTTGTTTGCTCTTAAAGCAGCTTCAACTTCTTCCAATAAATGGTTAGAATTTTTCAAATGTCATGATCAATTCTTTGCCTTTTTCGTAGGATGGCACCTCTGTCGGCAATGCACCAGGGGTCGACCGTCAGCTAAACGCGTTAGCTCGCTCTATTGGATATTGGGGTCCAGGAATATGACGCGGTCCCACTGGAGTTACTACGCACGCCGTGTGGAATGCTATGGTTGGTCTATGTTGAATGGTACCTATATTTCCAGGAATAGGTAGGTATCAATTCCAATTCATCAATTAAACGAAGAAACGAACAAATAATAACATACTAACAAAAAATGGTATTTTTGATCACTCAATTTACACACTACAACTACCCAGTCCATTGGTAAGCGCAGCAAATTTTCCTCGGGAACACTGTCCCTGTTCTCAGAGTATAAATCTATTCAGTTGCCTTATACCTGCGATGGAGTACTAACACTACGAGATGAAACCTCAGCCTCAAAGGAACAATGTTATTTCAACTTGCCCGTTATTTAAGGCAGAGAAATTCGTGAACTTGCCAAAGTAGTGTGATAATATCAAAAGGTTGCTATTTGGGACAGGTTGCATCCTCAGCGGATTTTTTCATGGAACTTTACAGGTTCGACGTAATGGATTCTTGATGGAAATGGACGCAAAGTAAATACGAAAATTGTATCGTAAAAAGTCAATTTGCATATCCGACGATAAACATTTTGCGGAGAATTTTTATAGGTGCCGGGATATTCGGCTGGATATTATAGATAATTTAATAAGAGGGAAGCTGAGTATCGGCTTTCAGAAACCAAATATTCTTGACGTATTTCGAATGATGCTTCTTGTTTTCTATACCTTATGTTATATTATTATCTTTCAGGTTAGGAGTGCTTTTCAAAAAATACTTACTACAAATATATATTTTTATTATTGTACATGAGAACAGTACACTCGTTCCTGCTTAATAATGTAGGTATCGAATCCTAGCCTTGCCACACCAAACATATAATTTTCTTGTTTGTTTGCTATCCGAGTAGACGTTAAAAGGACCCTCGCAAAACTGCTCAAACAAACCGACAACATTTCACCGTCGGAACAGATCGCTGCTGCGCGAAGGAAAATTTCCGCCAAAAGTAGAAATATAAAAATGTACAGTTGTAACATTCCTGCTTTGCTCTTTGCGCGGAATGCCCAGCGGTATGCTCAAAACGTTATAAATAAATGAAGTTGCTCGGCAGACAGAGTTGTTGAAATTCTTTTAATGTATAAACTGACTTTACGAGAATTCTTCAGGTGCCAATGGTTTCTTCGACATGGAACAACGACGTCAGTCCGACAGGAATTGCGGACACGTTACAAATTAAATTGAACAGAGCGTCCCACCGATACTGGAAAAGAATAGTGCATTAGTATAGTGTAGGTACAGGCCAAAAAGGTATTAATATTAACAGTCTAAAGGAAAAAAAAATAAAAATAAACTGTCAGTAATAAACGGTGTGTAAACGGTAACGCGTGTGAATGGAAACGTTGGAAGGGGAAGACCTAGACGAACGTACCTGGATCAAATCGGGGACGTTCTAAAGAAAGGTCAGGTGAAGAGTACCCTAAACCGACGAGCATGTATGAAAAGGCTGATGAATGTTGAGGAAGCGAAAGAGGTGTGTCAGGATCGTAGCAAGTGGAAGGATGTAGTCTCTGCCTCCGGGAAAGAGGCGTGATTATCTGTATGTATTTGACAAATGTCTGTCAATACTAACTGCCACTCGAATTCGCACTCAAGATCGATCTCAGATTTGAGTGCAGTTTATAAATACGAACCTTACAGTCTGAGAGTTTGTACTTGTGGAAGGCTGTGTCATGAATTTTTAAGTATGAAGCTTATCAATATCCTCCTGGATTAATAATAAATATTTCTTACAACGTTATCATGTCGGTTTAGACATCGGAGCAAAATAAGACTATTATTAAAAATTTAAAAACACCTCCGACATTGTTTAAAAGATAAAATTGTAATTTATACATGAGTATTTGAATCAGCAACTAAACGCCAAATGTTGACAAAGTGGTAACCGATTACGAGTAACATAGATAACAACTGTTGTGGGCTTTTAGTGGCTCTTTATTTAAATGACGTCTTAAAGAAAATCGTTTTCATAATATCGGACCATCTGTCGCCGAAAGAAAAGAAGTTTCAATGCGACTTTTTATGAGGCAGAGGCATCGCACTTTCCGATATTTAGTATGAAAATGTTTTTTGATGTCACCCAACAAACTTTGGGACATCCTTTATTATGCTTTTAGGCATGGAGGGAAGTTTTACGATGGACGAAGTTTTTATTTGTATTTTCTGTTGAACAATTTGGTGAACAAGTAGCTTCTTATCCATTAAACTAATTTTAGCGCAAGGAAAGCAGTAAAGAAGAGTGGTATTTTGTTACGTACAAAATAAATGTTGTTCTTTAAGACAGCTCGTATGTACGATGTTTAATATACAGGTAGGGTTGCAATACCCATGAATCTTACGTTATATCTGACAGTGACTTAAGTTACCGACCAGACCAGCACTGAACTATTGCTGTTACCGATAATCGTCCACTTGATGGAAATTTGCTCACCCGTAAATTTATGATATTGTGTGAAAGTATCTCAAAAAACTACTTAGACGTTTAATCTACTTGTCCACTTCTAACTAAGTGACCAGAAAATTATAATTAGTACTAGGAAGAAGAAGAAATCGTAAAATTATGGTCGTTATCGCCACATCTGACAAGTATTGAGGGTCCTTTTCGATGATATGTGTATCACTGTAGTGACTGGCTATCAGCCCGTCGTCTAAAATTACAACACACATGAAACCCTCGAGTCTCTTAGTTGCCTTTTACAACATCCACGGGAAGAAATGGGATTGTGCGCTTCTAAGCCAAATCACACGGCAAATCACTACCTACGTTATTTCCTAACCCAAACTGAGATATATCAAGACCGGTATTGCTGGAACTAGTCTAGCAAGGCATGTGCTGTTGGATTGTTAATGAATGTCAGCCTCAAGTTTGCCTCCATTCAGAAGACAGTAACATGGCTGCGTTTCTACGATTGGAACAAACTGAAATTGGTGCTTGAAATTGGTTGAGATATTTCTATGATCGCACTAAATTGGTGTAAACTATTTCCAGCAGCACAGTTTTTATTTAAGTATATCATCAGCATCATCGTGTAGGTATGTGTGCTGTGAAAATTGGCCTAGCACAATCCAATTTGCCCACTAGTAGGTTATTGTATATCCAGTAGATACGAGTGGTGTTAATTGATTAGCTTTCGAGGTCTGATGAAAGTTGGCCTCTCAAGCAGATCAAATGTCGGGTTTTGTTTCAAGTATAAGACACACATACTTTCAGAGATAAGTTACAAAAATACAATCTTCATTTTTATTATTATCTACCACATTCTTCTAATTCTAATTACGACGATCATGGTTAATTCGTATCGCATATCGAGGTATCTAAAATTCAATTAAAGACACTAGATTAAATTAAAGTTTTATATTTGAAAATAAAACAATAGTGAAATTTCAAACAATAAGTACGTAAGTAGCTTTACACTATTATATTTATTTACTTTAAGCCAAAAACACTTAAGTAGTAAGGTATTCGTAACTGCTGTAAAAACTTGTTTAAAGTTATGATACTAAGAAACTTTATTATTTTACAGAATATTGAAGTTGTCTGCAGAACATCCGGTTTTGTGATTAATCAATTTCAAAAGTTAAATTTCATAAATCTTGGCGCAAGTATAAAAGTTCATCAAAGATCTAAATAAAAGGACGAATTGTACACGAACCGGCCGATATTGCATAACGCAAAAGCAGCAGTTGATATGGCAACCTGCAACAGGCGCGATTCGTTTTGGCGACGTATGCCAGCCTTAGTACATGGTTTTAGTATGAGATTTCATTTTTCTTTATCTGGTACCTGAATTCAACAACAGGTAGGTGTGAAAATTGAAAAAGCATTAGGTACTTATATACCAAATTTTCAACGTTATAAAATTGGTCCTAACATGGAAGCACCGTTTTTTTCGTCCTCTAAAGAGAAAATAAAATAAATAACTTACTTTTCGGTGCCAAAATCAGCAGCAACTATGTCACAGCAGCATTTGTCCATAACCATATATTAGTGGGCAAACAGCGAGCCAAATACAATATGTGGGTATTTGGAAAGTTTTGACGCCAATACGGCTGCCGGCTGCGCCAATAAAAGACAGACGCTGTAACTTTATCTGTTGCAAACCTGGGTTATTAATTTCCAGAACCAATACAAGCTATGTAAGATGTAAGAGGATTACGTATATTCACAGAATTTACTCATAATACTAAGCAGAACGTATTCGCAACATAATAGTATTTTTTCTAAACTCTTACCGCTACATTTTTTTAAAGAAATTAAGCTCAATTGATCATAGTTGAAACCGTCATACGATATTGCTATATTTAAACAGGAATTACGAGATATTCAACAGTACCTTATCGTAATAACAGAAGTTTTACCTTATTGAACACCATAACCTCATTAAAGATTTACAAACAAAGGAGAAACACGCTTCAACCGACAATAAAATTACAGTATTGACAAATAAACGACAACAAATTTTAAAAAGCAACCTAAACCAGTTATTGCTCATTGCAATAATGACTATCGTTAACACAAACGAGACCGCAGTTTCCATTTAAATAGAGATTCAAAGAGAATGCATTGGTTGAAACGTTTCCATTCGGTTCATTCACTTCATTCGTTCAATAAAGCCCGATTGCATAAACTGAACAGTTCTTATCATAAAAAGTGGTATAAAGGAACGGGTGGTCGCTGGGATTGTACTGAAGTAGTAAGCTTCTTTTGCGCTATGAAGAAATTACTGTAGTGTCAAAGAAGTGTTCGTTCAAACTTGGATATCTTTCAGGCAGACTGAATAAGAATATTGTGCACGTATGGTAAACATATCGAAGATTTTTTATCAAAAACTTGTATTGTGAAAAAAAAAGCTTCTACTAGAGAAACAATCAATTAATATACTACACATTTTTTAGAACTACATAATATTCCATGGGTACATATTATTACTATCAATCAAAGGTAGTCCAGCTCCATTTTACCAAACTTAATCGGAATGAGCATTTACATGCATTCTTCCCAGTAGATCTTTATCCTCAAAGCATGATGCGCAAGTGCAGTCACGTATGCACTCGCTAGAAGTGCACTGCATATGTAAAACAAAAATATTTATAGCCCGACAACAGTTGTATCCCAAAGTATTTACCGTGAACACACTGAAAACGTCAGAAAACACAGCTGTTATTAGCAATATAGGACACAACATAAAAATCTCTTTTTTCAGGGAAATGAAAAAATCATGAATAGTAGACACATTTCTGCCAAACAGCGTAGCAGTTAGTGAAAAATAATTAAAATTCATGAAAATAAAATATGAGTAGGTAATTAGGGACCTACTCCTACTAGATATCGTATTTGAAAGAAAGAAAGAAAAGATAAACAAATTATTGGATTATTAAATATTTTTAATGGATGTCTGAGAACCTTCGTTATTTGATAGATTTGAATCAATAGTTTAAATAAATTAGGAACCTGGCTCTTCCTACTCCCTGATGATCCTCATATGCATCACAAATTATTATAACATCCAAAATAAATTAAAAATTGTTCTTTATCAGGTTTGTAGTTGTACAACACAGCGAATCGTCAATACATTTTCTCCTGTACCTGGACATGTACTGAGGTGACGACTGAAGAAAACAAAGGTTTACTAAGTTTAGTCCTGTCATGATCAAACTACCTAAATGAAAACCGAAATGGGAACCCAAAAATACCCAATGTTTTGAGCCACAGTAGCCAGCTACGTACGTGCGTCCATCGTGTCCTCACTCTTATCAGGGCGGGTACAATCATGGCCGCTCTTAAGTGGTTATTGAATAGCTCCACCGACCTTTCTGGATTAAGGGGCGGAATAGATTCTCCGGAACAGCGGGCATTGTGTTTCGTAACCGATCTGTGTTATTTGGGGGGCACGCATGGTCGGCATGGGAAGGATTCCACTGGTAGTACCTTCCTATATAGTGCTGAGAGTCTTGTAACTAGTTTTACTTAGTATACACCAAAAGTTTTTGGACACACATACACACACAAGAAATTTGTGTTTAAAATGGACTACATTTTTAGCATAAATTAACCTACCTGATTCTCACTCATTAGATACTTAGGGCTAATAAATGGCCTACTACGTGTTTTTCAATCATCAACAACTACTCCTTGCGTATAGCATAGCAGTAAATTTAACTGTTAAATAATTAAAATAATTAATAATAATTAAATTAGATAGTATTAGAATATTCGTTTACATCACATACAATAAATCACCTTTTTTTTTGTCAGCCTACACTTTAAATTAATAAAATAAAATACTGATGTATCTAGCTAGGAAAATACTCTAAACCAAAGGCTGCGAAGAATGGGAACTCTAAATATGAACCATACTAATACTAACCATACCTATAGCTTTAGGTATGCTACTTTAATCTTTCTTGCGGTGAAATATCGATATGAAATTAAGTTATACTTCCTATCAGGTGAAGAACTTGGTATGCAACGAGCGAGGCAGAATCTTGTAAGTTTAACAGGAAAGGATAAACAAGCTCAGCTTGCTTAGCGATATCGATTCACGTAAAGCATTTCTTGGATAATATGGTGTTTTGCTGAGAAGTTATAAAGTGATTAAAAGCAACCATGCTTTAATAAAAAATAAACTTTTGGTAATAAAACACCTATCTTACATCATTAAATGACACTGATGGATGTTGGAATCAGGGATTTGCTTCCAATTGAACGTGATTGATATTTTGCGGTAAAGAATAGGTACTTTTCTAACGAAGGTGCAGCTTATTTTTTTAAAGTCAGTGGTACTTATACAACGATACAATGTCACTCGCCTTTCAAGCGGTAAAAATGTGAACTATGAAAAATAAGAAAGAAAATGGAAACAGATTTCTCGTTTCCCCGTAGGTCTCCCCAGAGTTCGCCAGTAGGCACGATCGCCCGTCATCGGTTGATCTCACCGGAAGGTCCAATGCTACGCTTGTCCAGGCGTGAGTTACGCCGCGTGGCATTCATTAGAGTACCAGTCTACTCCACCCCACTGTCCATCGGTTCTATAACAAATGTGATTAGCTGACTGTCGCTTCACGTCCAGACTTCTGTTACTTTATTATACCATTAGCAACCCTATTACATCTGTAGTAATCCCATCTCTATTGTAGTGGCGGCGATGTAACTGTTTGTGCGGACTATGGCCCGCGGTGTATTGCGGCTGTTTTTCAATTTGTAAGGCCGGATTTCCTGCTCGGTTGATTCGACTTAAGGGCCCCCAAAGACTTACCTATCAAGTGTTGTGGAAATGTATTTAGGAATGACCGAAAATAGTGTCATTTTTTATTTAAAAACTATTTGAGCGTGATTATAGAAAACAAAATTTCATTTTTCATCAAAATTGCAGTTTGGTTCTATATCCAAAGGCTCAAAACGAGACTTTATTTCTGAGGTACATTCTGTTTTTCTTTTAGATAGTAAGTTCGATCGGCACCACTCCAGGCTGTTCACATAAACAAGGCCCTACCTACTTCCTCTCACTTTTTTAAATTAAACGATCTAAACAAAATACAAAGAGAATAGTCCAGTCCCATATGTTTTCTCATACAGTCCGTCGCATTCTCACTTGCTTGTTTCACACTTCACTTTAAATATCACTCGAATTCTGAAAAGATATATAGGTTTCTTTGTGAATTACTCACAAAGAAACCTATATTCTACATATAGGTTTCTCAGTGATCTACTAAAATATTTTCACACAAACATTAACACTTTCGGCTTTCTCTTGTGGCCAGTTGCAAACATTTGAAGGTTTAGTATGATTAATGTGTGGCTGTATATGGCTACGGTAAATATCCTCGCTTGTCCCGCGTGAAATGAAAATATTTTAGTTTTTTGGACCACGTTTATTTTATTGACGTCATAAAGTTTGATAAACTGAAACAGGCGACATTGTTAGATAAGAATTTATTGTATTAAAACAAGATTTTTACACAATGGGAACGCAGAAAACAGTGCATAGTTACAGTGCATACTTAAATTGAGCTAGTTTAATTAATATTGTTGCTGTCAAACTGCAATCAGTCTGTCAAAGAATTTTGATTAATATTAATTCTATGTTGTCCCGTATACGTATGGGAAACTGACTGTTAATATAGTCTCTATCGTTAACATAGGCAGGCATAAGTAGGAAATGGTCACTTTACGGTATATAGCGGTCATATCCCATTAAAAATTTGGCTGTTACCCCATTTCACCCGAACATTATTCCGGCATTTATATAACCAGTAGGTGCAGTATGCTATAATGTGTGTACTAACAACAGCAGATCAACCCATTCCTTTATGGGATCAAAATAAACGGATGGAATCATACAGATTACAAGTAAAACTAGTATACGTTGATATCTTAGAGGGTTCTTGCGGCCGTTAACGTTCTGCCTACCCCGCAAGGGATAAAGGCGTTATACATGTAAGTATGTATGAGCATGTTCGACCTGTATCGTTTTTAAAATGCATTTGTATATAGTTTAAAAATAAACGGAGTAGGTAAGTTGATTCCTTGAAATATTAGTTGCGCTGCTGGTTTGTACAATGTACCTACAATATCAGCATTACGATGTTTTCGCCTATTGTGTCTGCCAGCTAAATGGACACTATTCGTCCTGTGGGACAAATAAAAATAATATACAGGGGATGAACTTAATCCTATGATAGATGAGGGTCGCGTGATTATACGTGTGTGTGTAACGTGCTATCCTTGTTATAAGCCATTAGTACTATCATTGCAGTTATTAAATGACAAATGGGTTATGTTAACGCGCGTGTCTATTGTTTAGACAGGTTAGGTGAGCTTTGTGGAAATGTGATTAGACATTAGTGTCATCGTTCTATCTAATTTATAATTTTAGTTCTGCGATGTGTTGAAAATTGATGGCTATTGTTTGAATGACCAACCATAAATCATTATGTTATTATGAATAATTTACGCTTTGATACAAATGAAATCTGTTTAAGTCCTGCTAGCGGGATAAAAAGTAACAAAAATGTATGTCAGTGTCATCAATTAGGTACAACGTGCTACAACTGGATAACATTAGGATAATACATTTAAAATTTAATATGTTTATTCTCATGAAAAGGAAGAGGAACAGAATTTAGATACGCAATTCAAACTAGGATAAACAAATGAACGCCTAAACCAACGGTTAGTGTTTCCGCTTTACAGTCACATTTAAAATCATTTACCGACGAAATTTCACGCCCGCATTCCTCCACCAGTGAAAATTGTTTACGTTTAGGTAACCTGGTAAATTACACAACCTAATTCTCTGTTGCCATGCATTTGCCGCAAGGGCCGAATTCCCACTAAATCACATAGAAAACGAGCCCCATTATACTGCTTAAATTATGGGCAAATAGAGTCCGAAATTCGTAAAACAAGGCACACTTGCAAACAGTTCAATTCAAAAACAAAATTGAGCTCGCATTTTACAAGCGCCTAATTTTGGGATTTGTAATCAACAGTTGGAACCACATAAACAATGGAAACAATTTTCACAGGAGAAATTATTTGAACTATTGTCATACGTACGTACGTACGCACATGCTTAACCTTATCACAAAAAATTCACAACCATAAGCGGATAAAAAAGTCTAAAAACAAGGCAAAAACAAGTTGGAGTATTATAAAGAATGATAATAGTACATTTAATACTAGATTCATTAATGACATATTAATAAATGACAAGTTGATATCTGATCCAAAATTAATAGCAAATCAATTTAATAATTTTTTGACCGAGTTATCTAATAATAAAATTTCTTGCCTCAAAAATACAAATACCACTCGTTTGACAAATAGCATCTTCATTGAACCTTGAAATGTGTGAAATTTGCAGTATTGTGAAAACACTCAATAACACAAATGCAACTGGCTTTGACGAAATATCAACCAAGGTTATTAAATATTGTGCTAAACAGTTAACAAAACCTCTAACGTACCTAATAAATCTTTCATTTGAGAAAGGCATGTTTCCGGAACTTTTGAAAATATCTATAGTAAAACCTCTTCACAAAAAGGGTCCAAAAACTTGCATTAAAAATTACAGGCCCATCACATTAGTACCCATGCTCTCAAAAATTTTCGAAAAGGCAATGAAAAGGCGCTTATTAGGTTTTGTCGGAAAATATAATATCTTAAAACAAGAACAATTTGGATTCCAAGCGAATAAATCTACAACTTTAGCCATTTTTCACCTTGTTAAGGAAATTGTAGAGAACGTTAATGCCGGAAGACCAATATCAACAGTTTTCTTCGACATGACGCGAGCGTTTGATTTCGTGTCACATGAACTGCTGCTCCAAAAGCTAGATAATTTGGGGATAAGGGGCCTAGCTCTACAATGGGTATCTTCCTACCTCCATAATAGAAAACAAGCGGTAGAAGTACAATATCTTAACCGTGAAACAGAAATTGTTTCAAGTACGTCTGAATTTCGACTCAACTCGTGTGGCGTGCCGCAAGGAAGTGTTTTGCGGCCTATTCTTTTCTTGCTCTACATAAATGATCTCCCTGAAGTGACAAAGCATAAGTGCATACTCTTTGCAGATGACATATCAGTAATAATACCCTTTGATGACAGTGTAACTACGTATGAGGTGGACATAAATAATACGATATATTCAATAATTCAGTGGTTGACATATAATAATTTGACAGTAAATTTGGAGAAGACAAGCTATATGCAATTTGGTACAAATAGGTATAAGAAACAAAATTTAGAAATAATTCATAATAATTGCAAAATAAGGGAAGTAGAGCTCACAAAGTTTCTAGGAATTTTCATAGATAATAACTGCAGTTGGCATCATCATATAAATACTCTTTGTGGCAAGTTGCATTCTTATGTTTATGTTTTGAGTAGACTTCGAAGCATATGCTCTATAGAAACCAACATCACAGCCTATCACGGCTACGTCAGCTCACTGCTAAGGTACGGAATTTTGATTTGGGGTAGCCCTACAAACAATGCTGATCTAAATAAATTATTTATAGCACAAAAAAAATGCGTTCGTGCCATGTGTGGCAAATCACCCCTCGAGTCTTGTAAGCCCCTTTTTAAACAGTTGGATATTATGCCACTTCCATGCATGTACATTTTTGAAGTTGCTAATTTTGTTAAATGCAATCAGGATCTATTTAAAAAATTCAGGGACAGGCACACAAGGAATGTTAGAACTACTGATAAGCTCGTATATAATGACATACCAAAACTGTCATTTTATTTAAAACAATGTAATGGCATGTGTGTAAGAATTTATAATGCTATTCCTAATGACATCAAACTATTACCTAGACAATTATTTAAGAAAGAATTATTAAAATGGCTTAAGGAAAAACAATTCTATGCTGTTAGTGACATATTTAATAAGATGTAGTTAAATTTAATTTTATTTATTGTAATGACATTTGTAATTTGAATATTTTAATCGCACAGAACATGTAAATGAATCTTATTTGATATTAATATTATTTCTTATAAGTAACTAAAAATTTGCATGCCATATATTTTGGTGAAACTATGTGAGACTAAACAAATACTGAACATCTTATTGTACCATAATTTTGAGCAAATAAATTTCTGTATTTCTGTATTTCATATACTACGCTCGTACTTACTTCAATAATTAAATAAAATTATTAGCCAGATTAAATGAGCGGTTAACGTAGGAAGTATAAAAACCTAAACTAAAGCTATAGCACTCCTAGTTTAAGACATTGTAAAAATGCTACTCTACTCACACGAAAACCCAAATACAAAAAAATATTTCCATAGCAAAATATTCGTAAGCTATTATTTCTAAGCATCGAGCCGAATAAATGAAACTTTTCCAGTACATCAAATTAACTCTGGCATTGGAATCGTTAAACAATAACAAAACTCTGGCGACCTATCGACTGGACTGTATAATTCAATTATTTATATAAACTTTGAGAGGAAGTTTTATTGTTACTCCAAGGAGTTGAGCTTAAGTGGGTAAAAGTTAAGTTTATTTTCCAGCGCTACTTGACAATATTATGAATGGAGTTGCTACGCCATTTGAGTGTTCTATGGTTTTGTACGTAGGTTGTTTGAACCACTCCAAACTAACGAGTGTGTGCTAAAACAACCATAACGAGTGGAAACTGTTAAACGAATAGGTACTCATGCAGTTTTTTTAAGTTTCTAATATCGCAGCGTGAAATTAAAAAGTTCATTGTGTTTCAGCGTTTTGCAACTGCAGGTAGCATTTCCGAAATTCAGGAAAGTTTATATTGAACCCAACGTTTGAAACCACCACTGAAATATAGTGCGCTTTGTGTAGTCATTTGTTAATCTATTTAAAGCTAGCTATTCGACTGTGGTCGTTATTGCAAAGGTGTAAAAGCTAGAAACGTGAACAACATTTAACAGGTTCTAAATCATTGTTTGGCTGTTCTGGAATGGTAAAATGAGAGATAGCTTAAATTGCTCGAGCTTACCTAACTAACTCAAACCGCGTTAATACAAAAATGCTGTTCAGGTGTAGAAACACAGTCGTGGATTTGAAGATTGAGTTTGACATCCAATATTTTCTGCGCGGGAATTATTTGCGACTCACTGAACACACGCGTATTCCTTAGGTTTTGACGTGGCTTTAGGAGCAACCATTCATTGTAGATTACTTGATCACCAAAAGTGTTAATTCTTCACAGTGGAAAGATTCTAGAAAATGACAACAAAACAAATCAGGTCAGTTTCTAATAGCTTATAGCGGTTAAACATTTACGAGACATAATATTACAATAAGTAGCACTAATATTCCCCAATAGGGGTAAGTGAGGCAACTTCACGCTAGCTCTCCATACATTATGCATGTGACCGGTTTAGCCAATAAGGGCAACCTTATTTCCTCTACCTTTCACCTTTGTGTTAGTGTCCTTAATAAAAATGTGCACATTGGTGAGGTAACACTTGAACGTATTTGAAATAAATCAACAAATATTATTTATTCCATAGATCTTGTACAAAACATAATTTGATGTTCTCGTTAATTTACTCTGATCAATTCAATTCCTGGTTTTATTGACTCTTGTATCTGTAATAGATGATTTGCAAGTCGTGTGTTGGTATGTTTTTGCCTTTACTAGGTTCATTGATATGCAAAACTTTTTTAATATATTCATCTCAGAAAAAGGTAAGATAAGTTCGCAGGTTCGTGCAACAACTAAAAGCACATTTTTTTCTTGCTCCCGTACAAAGTTACCGCAGCCAAGTGTAAGCACGAGCGAAAAATGTTTTCATTTGCGCTGCGCTGAAACTATAAAACCATACGAATTATTTCACATAGCCGCGCGAAGTTGTGTAAACGTATAAACTCCGTCTAATACGGTACGTTTGCCCATTCTCCAAGATTACCTAGAGCGAATGGCAAACTTGAGCTCTCACTTTAGTATTATAGCCACGAATAACACGCTTATACACAGGGCGGAGTCAGGAAGCTTGCAATAAGATTTAAAAGAAGGCTTTTTTTTTTCATCTATTCTACTGAACTGGATAAATAGGTTTAAATGCTAAAATAGAGTATAAAGTTTATGATACAGTTAAGTTTATGACAAAGGTTTTACAGCTGTTAGTGTAGATATTGAACACTTTTTCCTTAAAATAAAATTTTCGGTAGACTTGATTATTATAAAAAAAAGTTACTCTTCATACGAATTGACTTCATCGACTGGTACATTATGTAAGAGAGGTCTACTTTTTTATATATTTTGACATATGTCCTGTGGAGAAAGCTGTGCAGTTTCATGGACTGGTTCAGCACTTTAAAATTTAATATTATAAATTTTAAATTAGTCCCTGTTTCAGCATGAGAACCACACTCATGTTTCACCTGATGCCGGGTCAATGAACCTCCTTTATTTTGTATCGATGTTTGAACTCAGTTCTGTCGGTGAACAGGTCATTCACTCTATAAGTCTTGTAATTTAATGCACCGACGTCTTCTGGATTCCCTGATGACAAATGGAATTTCAAGGAGCTGTACTAGACTCTGTTTGGATGAATGGTAATCAAAAGTGTATTAACCTCAGGTTAATACGCCTCTTATCGCCTAAAGGAGCTTGATCTACGGAATGTTCACAAAATTTGTTAGGTAAAAGTATCGTAGTACCTATGTAAAATAAGCGTTACGGTACAAAGTAAATTAGTTATTTATTGTACTATCATCAGAAATGGTTAAACATGAATGAAATGGTTAAAATACAACATTTTGAGAGCTAACAAAAAACTTATCAGAGAGGTGTTCCTCAAGGGTCGATCCTTGGACCAGTTTTGTTTCTTCTATACTCATCAGATATTGCAAAAAATATAAAACACTGCAGGTATCACTTTTATGCAGATGATGTTCAGCTTTACATTTCGTTCAAACCTAAGGATTCTAGCGCTGCGGTCAGTAGAATGAACGAAGACTTGAGTCGTATTGTTGAGTGGTCTGAGACAAACTGTTTGTTCTTAAATCCAGATAAATCAAAATACTTAATTCTAGGGTCAAAAACACAAATTAGTAAAATTGCTAATAACAATCCTGTTATCTCCATTTCTGGCCAGCCATTGGCACGTGTTACAGAAGCTCGCAATCTAGGCCTTTTGATGGATGGTAACTTACGTTTTGAAAGTCACGTCCTTACCACAGTTCGCAATTGCTTCTATAGACTAAAGGTTCTGTACAAAATACGTGATTATCTGACTGTTGAGATGCGCTTGAGATTGTGTGACACATTGGTACTATCAAAGCTTAATTATGCGGACACTGTTTATGGAAATTGTCTTCTTTCTCGCACTCAAAAATTTATTCAACGTATCCAAAACGCATGTACACGCTTTTGTTACAAGATACCACGTAGATCTCACATTTCTCCATATTTAAATTCAAACAATATCTTGAACATGAAGTCTAGACGAAACCTACACCTTGCCACTTTGTTGTTTGGAGTCATTTCTTCACAAAAACCTGAATACCTATACTCTAAACTCTCTTTATCTAATCGAAATGTAAGACATGCTGTCCGTTTGACTGGTATACAACATCGTACAACCGCTTTTCGTGGCAGTTTTCGTTACGCTGCCACGAAATGCTGGAACAATTTGTCCCCACCAGTAAGAAATTCAAAATCAATTTATCGTTTCAAGCTTTTATTAAAAACCCAAATTCTTACTCAACAAAAGTCAATGCTGTAGGTGGTTGTACCATGTAATAATTTAATCATCATTTATCTGGTTCCTTCCTACATATATTAGGATAATTGCATACCTGCTTAGTGCTTATTTTTTAATCTTCGGGTACCGTGAAATTGTACAGCTGTGGTCCTGGCTTACAGCTGTGATCCGAACAAACCTGTAAGTTCTCATTTAGCTTTAACGAATTCCGAATTTCAATGGGGTAACGAACTTCAGTAGCACCTCTGTACTTTGCATCGCTGTTATATTTTCAAAAATAATCAGGTTTGTGTGGATCATAGTTGTAGGACTTGGGACCATTGCTGTGGGATTTTACGGTGCCTAAAACTTACTAATGTAAATCTATGTTACGTAAAGTATATTCTAAATGTCTGTGATATAGATCTAGTAATGATAATTTTAATGTTAACTAATCTTTATTTCATAGAAATAATATTTCAAGTCACTGTCCTTGTCGGTGTACCTACTCTTTTTTTTTTTTTTAGGCTTCGTGGTAGACCAGCGCTACGCAGTAGTAAATACTACTATTGTAGCATTCGCTGAACGAAGTGCCTTTTCAGTGTCCTCAATAACAAACGGACTACCTATAAGTCTTACAATTCTAAGTGTACTATTTACCTACTACTGTACTGTTATAGACTTGATACAGAAATGTTCAATAAAAACTGTTTGTTCCCACACATTGTGATATAATAATATGTAAGCTATATGGTCACTGAATAAAATTTTTCTTATTCTTTTTCTTATTCTTATACATTACCTACATGGTGCGTTTTCAAACTATTCGGAAGCATAACATGAATAAAAAAACCCTTTATGAAAATCAAATCAGCTGTGTCCGTCAGAAGGGCCGCTGTTGCCGCTAAATCGGCCATTGGGAACCTCGTGAATCTGCCCCCAGAGTTATTGGGGTCCAGCTGTAAGACGTCGGCCACAAATCCAGGACCCTGTCAATTTACGCCCCCCAGTATTTATGCCTGGCTATCACCGTCAAGAGATTTAGGAGTTTGTTATTCAATGGTTATTAAAGGGTCTATCATTTGCGGTTACTGTTACGACCTATTACTGTGAGGTTAGTTATTATCATAGTATGAGCCATTAGCAGTTTTGATTTAGAAAACTTATCAATATAAGATAACAAGACAGGTACAAGTGCTGATTATGACTATCCCCGTGTTTAACGACACAAAAATGGCTTGAAAAATGTTTCCTTTAAACTGGAAATGCCATTTGATGGCGACAGATACTTCAGTTGCTTACCTAAATCATTTTAATTTATTTTGTATTAGGATACAATTAAACTCTGACAAGGTTCACCTGAGTGTTGGTTGACTCGGTGTCACACACGACCGAAGATGAATAACAAATATGTGTTATTTGCCCACGAAAATTACTAAATGAATAAATCGTAACGAAACAGTCGATTCCAGTTGGGGTAACGGAGCACAGAGGTGTGGTTAGACCTTACGCCTGAACGCCTTCTCTCGTTTGTATTAAGGTCACCCATATTGAAGGGTGAGCCATAATCCTGCGACGGGTTGGGAGTAAATTGACGTGGATTGCGAATTACAAAGTCGGGTTTGGTTTTCATATTTTTGACTGGTTTCATATTGGGAATTTGAATCAATCATTTACCACTCCGAAGATTTTAAATTTTCAACATTATGACATGTTTCCGTATTGAACTTCTTTTTTTCCTATTTGCTCAGAAATGGAACAATTATTTCTCTTATTGGCCTGTACAATAGTTTACCTATTATTTTCGATTGAAATAAAATTTTAAGTTGCAGTGTCCTTCTTCTTTCTTATGGGGTCACCATGTTGATGAATGTCCTAAAGAATCCCAAGCATAAAATATTAATTTGTCTTGTTTTGAAGTACAGCTTGCCTAATTATTCAGTCCCCTAATAGTAACTTAAAAGATATAGATAAGGTTTATGGATAATGTGGGTTTTTAACATATCACTCAATTACTAGTTTGATCTCAGTTACGTCCCTACTCCCTAGGCCCAGTAGAGATGAGAGTTTAATTTTATTTTTAGATCATGTACCTACTTATTAAATCAGTATCTGAGCATTGCCAACTTCGAAGTAATTGTAATGATTATACGAACGAGTAGAATAATGAATATACATGTCTTTCAAACGTGCGATTGTTCACGAGCTTAAATTCCCCGACATGTTTAAATTTCCATCAAGTTTGGTGCGTACGTACGTGATGAGAACTCGCAAAGTTCCGTCGCTAATCTGCGGGGATGCCGGCCGATTTAACTTTCCAACAAGTTGGTAATAAAGGGCTGACTTCTTCCTGCCTTCAGAAACTTGACGCCGGTTTTAACAGAACATTTTCACGGGTGTATCTGGTTAGTTGGATAGGCAGGTATGTGTGAACTTTGAAACTTTCTGTGTTTGGTATGAAATCTTTAGTCAGAACCGGTCTTGTTGAGAAGTCAAGCGGATCAGTATTGTAAAACACAACGGCGGTGGTGATTCCAGCTACTGCGTGGTATGCTATAACATTCAAAGTAATCATGACATCGTTTTCGATAGCTAAGGACATCACAGCTTCATTTTCCACTTCTTGGACCTAAGGGCCAACGTTGCGTCGCGCGTTTTGCACGCTTGGTTCACTCACTTCATCTGCACCTTGTAGCACGGACAAAACGTGTGCCATAGCGTTTTCCCTTAGGATTCTGAAAAGTGTATAAACTATCTACCTATGCGCGGGTCTGCAATTTGATTTAGATTCAGATTCAGCTGAGCTTGATTTTCTTCACTGCACTAGTTAGTAGACTGGAACGGTAGAAGGGATTATTTTTTATACATTATAAGAACAAAGTAAATTCCAGTGTAGACAAATTACCATGGTTCTATAACAAGGAAGTAAGCGAAATGAAGACAAATACAAATGCGCCTGGCAATTCTGTTTGCGACCTCCCGCATAGCCCGCTGGCGACCCAGCAAACAAAACTCCCACTTAGCGGACTCGCGGTCAAGTCAAAGCGAAAAAAAAAACTCATTTATATGAAAATTTAATAATGACGACTTTTTACTGACTGTTAGCTTGTGGGCAACAATCTGACTGCGAGTACTGCTTCCAACTTCTCACTTCAATCAGCCAAAGTAAATGATGACTGTTTATAGGGTTAGTAGAAAAAGGTTTCGGCAAAAGTTCCACAGAAGTATGTGTGTGTTATATTGTTGCTATTTATAGAAATAAAAACAAATTAAGACATGGCTAATAAACCAAGTTCAGTATAAAGTACTCATCAGTCTCCTTGCCTTGTCACGTTCTTTGTCGAGGTCGGCTATCTAACCTAGAGGATTTGACATGGAACCAAATTTTTACACAGAGTGACTGCCATCTGACCTCTGCAACCCGAAGGCTAACCTGGCCCGAAGTGATCATTTATATCTGTAGTAAGAGTGGGTTCTCCTCAGACCCTTGTAAGAATAGCAAAACAAAAACAAATTAATAAATTATTTTGGGCACAATAAACCTACGTAAGAAATCGGTGGTATTAAACGTACTCGATTGTAAATATTGGATAGGGTTTAGGCTGGTTTCAGAGCGACGCGTCTCGGCAGCGCTGCCCAGCCGCGCGCGCCTCGCATTACACTAGATTGTATGTAGCGTTTCATAGTGACGCGTCTTGGGCTGCGTCTCGGCCGCGCCGCGATCGGATCTCCTTCGATTGCCAGTAGCGTCGACTTGCAATCTTTTAAGACGTCGTTGTTGCATTCTTTTCCATATAACGTATATAGCTAATATAGTGATTACGTTTGCTGGCATAATGATTTTCTGCACTCGACCGTACACCACAACGTAGCGCGCGCGTCTGAATGTCGTTTCACAGCGAACGCGCTGCCCAGGCGCGCGCCCGAGCCGCGCGCGCCTGGGCAGCGCTGCTGAGACGCGCCGCTCTGAAACCAGCCTTAGTTACTAAAGATAATAATTAATGAAACTTCCACAATTTTTGTATGACTTTTAATGTAATAAATACTGTGAGTGTAAAATTTACGGATAACCTAAGCATAAGTAAGATTAGTTGACTTCACCTTTTAGCGACATTTCTTTGACTTATACAAAACCATAAACTAAGAATGCTTTGTCAAGTTTGGTGAGAAGCATCCTTTAATAGGGGAAGAGTCATAGATCAAGGGTAGACCAACCAGAAAACGAATGGTGCTGAAAAATCGTTATCGTGTTTTAGATTTTTAATTAAATCTGGTTGACAGCACTAATATGTATTTCCGTAGCAGTCCCATTTCTAGCTGATAAACCCTGAACGGGCTCGGCGATGCGGATCGGAACTCTGATGCAAAACAGTGATGTTGAGGTGTCAGAGTCTTCTACGAAGAATTCTAGCGTCGGTGCTACATTCTGTAAATGGAAATACAAGTAAATACTGATACATTCTTCGCCCAAATCTAAGATAGAAAGAGGTAAGTAGGTATTCTATAACAAATCCATCTGTGAAATAACTACGCAACACAACAGCGTATGCCTTTGAGTTTCTGGTATTTACTATCAAAGATTTTCCACGCCTGTTGCTAAATTCAGGGACTCAACTAAACGCATGGGTTTTAATGCTTTCGATGTATAATATTATAATAAACGAAAATAAAAAAATGAAATATGGCGTCGCTTTGAGATTTGCATAGAAAGATTGAAATTTGGCAAAAAAAGACGAGGCGTCGGTAGCTAAGTGGTAGAGCAGTGGGACGACACTCCGTGTGTCCGGATTGGATCCCCGACTGACACTAGGCATTTTTTAATTTCTTATTATCAAATGCATTCTTCTTATTTTCATGTCCAGCTTAAATATCAAATTAATTTTGACAAATACTCCGCCACACGAACTACGAAATCGCTGGCGTCTCATAAGTCATAATTATAACGTGCATGGTGACGGATACGTAGGTCATGACAATAGATCTGCCACTAAATGCATTAAGAAGGATTTTCATAACACATCCAATTCTGTATATTTTTTAAAGATTCGCGTTTACTTTCTCACATTTCAGTGGCCGGTCACAGGTTAATCACTAATTTTCACACTACCTGGTTCACTACCTAAAATATTTACTTCAAAAATTATTTCGATTTGCTCGTCACATCCCAATTACGGGATCGGCATTATCTACTTTGCTTCAAGCAGTAAGTTATGCTAAAAATGTACTCACAACCGGGAATATGCTCTCAATGTACATCTTCAAGGTATACTGCACAACCTCGTTCTCCAGCACTGGGCAGTAGCTGTTGGTGAAAAAGTTGCAGGTCTCTGCTGCTTCGCCAAGGGGATAGGGGATCGGGAAATTCCCGAGTAGGTATGCTCTGACCAAAGTCCTCAAGTGCCGTATGGTGCGAGCTGAAAATATAAAATAACTAACTAAAAATTCTTTACACTATCAGCCTCTGGTGATTTGTTGATTAACCACAACACGGACTACAGAAACTAGAATCACGACTGCGTGTTTCACTCACTGAGTACATAATCTGAAGATATTTTCCTCACCAAGTAATTCGGTTAATATTTTCTCGTCTGTATAGATATAAGTAAGTATACTCACGGGCTCGAAAAACAATATGCATGACAACATCTTGTAATTGAGGCAGAACGCAAGGAGGTGTCTCACATCCTTCAATAAGAACATTGATGGGCAAGGGAGCATTGTGTACCGTGCCTGCAAAGAATAAGAAAATATTATGCGTGAATCAGTAAGCTTAAGTGGTAATACGCAGGCCACATTGCTCAAGCATAAATAGCTAGAAGTTTTGAGGGCGGCCTATGATCAGCTGTTCTATGACTCACATGACGGTGAATGACTACACTAACGGAATTCGCCAGCCTCATTCATGCGACACAGAAAAACTACAGGAACAGTAATGTGTAGTATGTCCAATGAACGAACGTACGAATATACCCAATGTGTGTGATAGATCATACATGATCATGATGAATTCTCTGTGTGTAGTGGGTTTAAGCCAGACATCATAAATCATAAAATATTTTTTATTTTTCATCTAAGTACATCGTTTTGATAATTGGATAGGTAAAAAAAAGCATTGTAATTAAATAAACGAGTACAATGTACAAGTTTGTAAAGTATATTTTAAAAAAAATATTTTAATTTCTGTTTTTGATATGGAAAAAGGTTTTGTAAATTATATGAATTCATAATCTTAATTCATTCTGTGATAAATGTTTCGACACTTAAATACTTAAACAAGACTTAACCGCTAGATACCCACTTACTTGTTATATTTAAGAGCTAGGCTAGAAAGTTCAAAATTATAAAGGCTATAAAAAACAAATGTCGAGAGAAACTTACATTGGCTTACTTGTGTAGATTGCTGGCAGGAAACAACTGCCAGAAAACAGGACAGTGCTACAAACCGCCACATGTTGCTAACACGATAGTACTGTTAAAAGTAATTTAATTTTCACGATAAGTTCTTTAAAGAATCAAAAACATGCAGGTGCGAGCCATTTTCGTGAACAAAGGGTTCCGTACTATTAGCACTATCACTACGTCTATGTCTATATGTATGTATGTATGCTTAAATTTTTAAAACTACACAATGAATTTTGATGCACTTATTTAATTATTAGAGTAACTTAAGAGGATTTATATTAACTATATGGAAAATGCCATATTCCCACCAGAAAACAAGTAGCAACGGGTGCTACAGCTGGGCGTGCAGCTATTTACGTATAAAAGTGGCAAAAGAAATTTCTTGTATATTTAATTTTTTTAATTTTTTTTAATGCCTATTTGTTTCTATAACTTCAACAAAAAAAGACATCCGCCAATTTTTTTGTTTTCTGTTTAGTTGTCGTGAGTTGCAAGATACAGCCTGTTGAGACACGTACAGACAGGTATACAGAGAAGTTTCAGTAAAAGGGTCCCATTTCGACCCTTTGGGTACGGAGCTCTTAAGTCGGAATAACAATCAAATAAGCAAACCATTTCATTATGCACTCTATTTGTTTGATTATTATGTTTAATTCTGTTTGCAGAGATAATGTTTGACATTAATCTATTGATTCACATTGAACGATTAGTTCAATATGTGATTATCCGTTAACTGATAGCATTGGTTTCAAGTTTTCACTCGTTAGATAAGATACCTTGCTCTCTCATTCTTTAAACATCCTGAAGCAGTCGAGTAAAAATCTGTCTGATGATTAAATTAGGGACGATCAACAATAATTTTGCACTCTCCTTGTTTGATTATTATGTTTAATTTGGTATGCAGAGATAATAGTCGACATTTAATCATAATCGGGAAACTGATTACACTACTTACTAGTTTCAGGTGTTCAGATAAAATATGAATCATCAATGTCAGTAATCCGTAAGTCGCTGTTCGTGTTTCTTTGTCACTGAAAACGCTAACTCCAGACAAACTAAGCTACTAATTTTGTTGCAGTTTTATTAAATAGAATGATTCAAGAGGAAAACTTGTACAAAACATGCCAGAAAAACGTCTTATCCACACGAGGAAACGATACCCAGTGTGTGCAATCGTTGGACGCATTGCTAGTGAAAAATAAATACAAATAAATTTACGATTCTACCCACCCCCAAAATATGCAAGCTGTGTGATGCCGGCTTCGAATAAGATTACCCCATTCTTATCGATGGGCATGTTCTAAAGAAAAGAGACGATCCAAGGAATTGGGAGCAGTAGTGTTTCGTATAAATGCGCTCGCCAATCTACCAGTAGGTGGGGGAAACGAGTTTTGAATGGTTGAGTTTGGATTTTTTTTATTTGAAAGCTATAGTCTTCTTCTTCTCGTGTGGTACAGTCGACCAGTATATTTACAGCATGTACCTTTCAAGAGGTGTACGTTTGGAAAAGGTTAAAAAGGCAAATAAGTTCACACGTTCAAAAGGTTTCTTCAACATTTTCCGTTGAAAAACACAAGAGAACACCAATGTCACGTAATTATCTAAGAAGGTTCCCCTCATCTGGATCAGTCCCAGCGTGTTGTCGTGTGATCACTTAATTCCTCTCCGAGTGGACGCTGCTCGTGACCCTCGTAAAGATAAGGCGTAGTGAGCGGAGGCCCTTAATTTATGAACATGCCAGCAGCTCATAGGCATGGTTGAAGGAAATATCAATTACAAGCTTATTACTTATAACAATAACAATCAACTAGGTGTGGATTCAATCTCTCTTCGTGTGGGACACCGAGTCGTCCAACGACCCGATGAACCCTAGTGTCAGAATTTTTCAACCGCCTTCTACGAGTAGCAGGCTTTTGACATGATTGTGTAACGACAGCCGTCTAAGTAATCGAAGACAGCAACCGGGACCTACGGCTTAACGTGCCATCCGAAACACGGAACCATCTTACTTACGGACAATCGGGTGGTTCGGCCCACGGTGTCCTAACCTAACCAGACTGGGAACAAATTCACAAAGTGATAAATATCAACTTAGTGAGTAACCCACCGAGAATCGAACCCGGAAGCGCTAGTACAAACCGGACTACAGCACAGACAGGGGACTGTCTGTGCTGTAGTCGGGTTGGAACATTAAATTATGCTACAAAGGCGACTACAACACAGACATCATCGATGCCAAGTTAACGATTGTAATTATTATTAAACGATTACCTAATGATGTTTTAATGATAAATTGAAGTATAATGATATTATAATGATGAATAACCAGTCATAATGAACAGTTAATGAAATGATTAATGATAATTTTAATGATTAATGACACTTAAATGATTAACGAAATTATAATGATAAATGATGTTTTTAATGATTAATGATAATTTTAATGATAAATTCAAAAGCCACTCAAGCTCAAACATAGGTTTGTTAGGTACAACCTATCTTAACTTGGCGTCAACGCCAGGTTAGGTTAGGTTAGGTTAGAACTGCGTCCACAACGCACGAGCCGAGCGAGCGGAGCGAGCGTGCCCCGGCAGGGGCCGGCGATGTGCCAGAACCGACACAGGGCATTTCAAAACTAATGTAATTGCAAAGAGGCTGGTATGAGTGCTCTGTGTTGTAGTCGGGTTTGTACGTCCGAACTCTGTACCAACCAGACTACAACACAGAGTATGGATGTCTGTGTTGTAGTCGGGTTTGTATTTACGCAACCCGGAACCTTCTGCGTCAAAGGCAGTCGCGCTAACACTGCGCCACATCGGTCGTCAAGCTTTTTACTTACTACAAATCAGCTAGGTTTCGATTCAATAAATCACATGTATAAATTGGGTTGAAACATTCAGTTGAATAGGCTTAGACAAGGAGAAGTAAGGAGTTGATCGCAAATAGAATTGTCATAATTTTACGTATGTGTCAAAATTAAATTACAAATAAATAGATGGCGACAAGACCAAAGACGGAAACGTGCGAAATAGCAAATAAACCACGTGTTAACTTGCTGAAGTTTGCTGTCTTTTTTGTCGTTTTTCCTTGTATATTACGAGTATGTGTCTCTTGTTATGTTTTTGTGTATAATAAACGGTTAATTTTCAGTAGTGTTGGTTGAGACATGAAATCGCGACTGATGAACCCAAATCGCTTGAAAGATAGTAGGCATCTGGAAGTGGTTGTGTAATCTTAGTGAGCAAAAGTAGAGAACAGACACCAGCGGCTTCGCATAACCTCCGCAACATGAAGCCAGCTCTGTTACGAATAACTAGTAGATCAGATTACTGGAAGCTAAGCCATAAGAAGGACTCAACTAGGTAAAACCTAGGTTCCCCCGAGAATCCGACCAGAAACCTCTGATGTGGATTCTGAGACCAATTTTTGTTCCTTATATTGATTGTTTAAAAATATATATTTATATGGCCCTACCTGTATTTATTTATTCCTACGCAGCTACATGGTTCAAGCTTTTATGAAGCGATCTCATGAATACGACCTTACTTAATTTCGGTCCCAATTAGCGCATGGATGTCATCTTTCGCGACTCATTTGTCCGGATTAGCCGTGTCTCGCCAGTCCGGGATCCGGTTATAACCGGTATATGGGTACTTCCACCATACTCCAAAACTCGTTGTTCTGTTCAACAATATTAGTGTTGCAGACCATCACCTTTTCAGATTTCGTAGTCTACTACAATCTGTTATAATTTCGGCAACTCAGTCTGTCCATCTGTGTCTCGCTTTAATAACTTTGTTAGTTTTGCAGTTATTAATCTGTAATAAGGTACAAACGCAAATTTAGAAATGTTAACAAAACCATCCTATACTAGTGAAGAGAGGGATAATTTTTTTTAAATGTAACCATTATATAATAGGTACTTTTTAGAGCAAAAATATTCTATCACATAAAATAACCAGTTATCACGCTAACAGGCACGATAATACTTTATCAGCAGCATTTGGTTATTAATCGACTCGAAAAGTCACGAAAAAATTGAGAGACAGCAACACAAAATAGGTAATTTTGTATTCATGTAGTTACGAGTGCAATTTACGGTTCTGAAAATAGTCTATCAATGATAAAAAATAATTTTACCTCTTACTTCTGTGGCAAAAATACAACGAGTAGATGTCACGAACCAAAAATAATTAACCATCGCGTTGGAACTACCCGAGTATAGCCGGTTATCGCCGGTAAAGCACGTCTTGCCGGATAATGGGGGTAGTGCTGTTAATTGGAGACGTCGTCGTCTCCACCTTACTGTACCCTCATTATAGAGGAATGAGTGGTTCTATGTTAATAACTGGCAGTGGACTCTCGAGATTGTCTTGTTATAAAAAATGTTGATTACATTCTTCAATGAATGTTCGGAGAGCATTTTGTTTGAATAAATTTAAATTTATTTTACGGTGAATTATATTTTTTGTTATAGTTCTTGTGTCGACTCTTCATGCAAAGGCTTTAGATTACCTATCAATTCACCCCGTGGTGTACGAGACGGTGTAAAAACTTTGCAGGCGTGATCAAACCATGAAACTGAACAAGTTTTTCTATGGGGGTTATTTGGTAAACATAAAAAAAATCTAGTTCCATACAAAATTGCGATCAGCTGACTGACTTTGTTTGGACACTCAAAAATTTTTTTTCGTTTCCCAACATAGCCCCCATAGAAAAAGTTGTTCAGTTTCATGGTCTGATCATGCCTGCAAAGTTTTCATTACACCGTCTCTTACACCCTGTTTAGGTAGGTACAGCGTCCAAGATTTTCTATCCAACGTCATAGAAAACGACGACATTAATTTTATAAAATATTTTTTTATTATAGGTACATATTTACCTCGGGCAATCCGGCCACAAAATTATAGTTGCGGGTGAAGTGGGGCCAAATGTAGGGATAATTTGTATATGGTCCGCAACTTCATTTTGGTTGTAGTTTGTAAGTTATTTAGTTTGTAAAAACACACCTTTTTTGTTGAGGTGCCGAGATAAACAACTCTCGTTTAGCGGCATTAATAGAAAATGGAATAATTTGTAAGTTTTACAATAAATTAATAAAAATAAAACCTATTCTAATATGCGCAGATTCACTATTTTGCACAGAAAACAGCCGAATGACGAATGAATGACTGATTATAAACCACATTTGTTTTTATCGATATTCTTCTCGTCTCGACAATGTATAAAACAAAGTCACTTTATCCATTTAACGCACAACGCTGTAACGCATAACGCATGCGTCTGTCAAATCCGGCGCTGCGTCAACAGTGGTTGTTCATTGGACCTGCGTGAACAGCGGTTATAGTATGGGTATTGACGTTTTTAGTATGGATCTGACAGACGCATGCCTTACGCAGCGGTATTTTAGTGCTGCGTTGTGCGTTAAGTGTTAGAGTAGTCTTTCTCTGTAACTGTATCGCCATATATGCTTAAATCTTTAAAACTACGCAAACGGATTTTGATACGTTTTGATTTTTTAATAGATAGAGTGATTCGAGAGGAACGTTTATATTTTAATGAAATATTTTACATCTTCTACTGTCATGTGGGATGGTGGGTTAGTTCATATTGTAAACTCATGTTCATGTTTCAACTATGTATTAAACAATTTATGGTATGTGTATTAATGAATTTTCCGTTTAGCACGCAACCACCGACAAGCCAACTATGTGGAAGAAACAACAACACTAATATTTTTACGACAAAAACTGTTATGAGATAGCCGGAACGTGGCCACATTTTACCAAAAACCGACCAAGAGTATGTCAGGCACATCCACAAATGGGGCTTCTTAATAATTCAACATAAATTGAGCCTTATTTCAACGTCCTAAATAATATAATCATACAGATTCTTATCAAAGTTTCATAACACTTCCACGTAAAATATTAATTTTTTCAAAGTTTAATTAATTTTTGATGACATTTATTTTTGCGTCAGCTATGTAGTCTACACAGGGTATAAAAATATTAGCTGCTAATATTTCAAGGGATGAATCGGCCCATGAAACTAAACTTTCTCCTAGTAACATGGGTTGAAATATGAAAACAAATTTTGGACCCCCTCAAATTGAATGCACATTTTGTATGGGAGGTTCAAATCTTTTTTTCATATTCCCGGCAGAAAATTCTGGGGAATAGGGACAGACAGAGTTGTGGCAGTATCAAGCGTTTGTAGTAAGTAAACAGCGAAACTCCAAAACTGGCTCGATTGCACCAAAACCCGTACGATATCTACTGCTGCAGCCATTACGGCCTTTATGTGACACCACGCTAGTCGTAGTTGGTGTAATCTCCTTTTTTACGACCGTTTTAAGTAACGTCCCCCCCATACAGGTATAAATCATGGGTACAATACACAGTCGATTTACATAGATGTGCGGTATTTTTTTGTTTCGTAAAAAAAAAAAACAATTTAAGCAACTACATTTTAACTAAATTCTAACTTCCTCTTCCCCCGGACCTCGTTAACGAGTAGACGTGTGAAAAATCTTTGCTAGTTAAAATTCTAAATTAAAATAAATTTCTAATTCAATAAATCTCACCTAAAAAAATAGGAGTGCATGAACGACGAGGAGTAATCTGCTCGAGCCCGCGCCGAACGCATCGCTGTCTATGACGAGTACACCCAAAACCAGTTGACACGAAGCTGTGTGAGTGTTCTTCCTATTACTTTTGCGTGACATAGTGCGTGCGCGTGACCCGGCAGCAGCCGTAGAACGACAAACCTGTGTGCGCTAAAACGCACACACACTCACAAGAGAGCCGCTAGGCAAAGCCGCCCCGCCTTGTGTGACGTCGTGCTTGCGTCACGCCCTGCCGGTGCCCACTGCGTCGACGTCGGAGTGACTCTTCGGACTTTATGCGATCCTGGTACGCGTATGCGTAAATCAATATATATACGCAAGAATTCAAAAACAGAATGAGCTACTTGGATATGCTTGCTAATCATGGTATACTCACTGGTCATACATTACCAACAAGAGAACAGAACTGCCTTGATCACTTCATGCTAAAACTAAATAAAATCAAATTTAAAGCAGAAATAGCAATTATGCAAACTACTATATCAGACCATCGTACCACTTTTTTAACGATTAAAAAGATAAAAACCGTCCCCAATGAGACAAAGACAAAAACGAAAATAGATTTTGATGCAGCGCTTAAATACTTACTAGATAAAAACCTATCCGAAATTTTGTTTTCTGAGGACCCAATAGCTGTTACTGACTTTTTAATTAATAAAATTATTGAGAGCATAGAAGTAAACACAGTGGTTACTCCCGTTCCTTGCAGTAAACGAACGTTAAAACCTTGGATTACAGCTGGTTTGCTTCGCTGTATAAGGAACAGAAATAAATTACAGAGAGATGTGCGTAAAGACCCTCACAATGATATACTTCGTATAACATATCGAAGGTACAGAAATTACTGTAATAATCTTATAAAAAGAATTAAAAGAAAATATGACCGAGATAATATAATAAAATCATTACATAATAATAAACTACTCTGGAAAAATATCAAAAGCATTACTTATTCAAATAAATCTCACAATACAAATTCTGAATTGCTCAATATTAGATCAAGTGCCCTTGAGTCTGCAAACTTAATTAATAACTTTTTTGTCAATATAGGCGATAAACTTGCTAAACAAATTCAACCGACCAAAAATACAATGACAGCCCATTTGAATGACATAGAAGCTGTAACGAACTCGTTTGTCTTGTATCCCTGTGATATGCTAAGAAGCATACTAGCACGCCAATGATTAGATGATTAGATAGGCCTCTCTCTCCCAAATAAAGCACGTATTAGTAAGTATCTCTGAATAGTATATAAGGTGATGTATGTGAGTAATAAAGGGATTCAGTGTAATCAATGTACTCCTGTGTATCACTTCAGCAACCCCAGCGTAGTTATCGCATGGCGACCGGGGTCATCTACCCGAACCTGCGTGGAAGGCTGTGAGTTTTTTTTTGTTTTGTTTTTTCCTAAGGGCATATGTAATGTTGAAGAACTGTTTTGAGCCCGGAAATTCAATGTATATGGCATATTGAAAGTCTATGCCTGCTGCAGATGTGTGTTCCGCGAAGAGGAAGCACAGTCATCAACTGATTTTACCCATATGCTATTGTGTTTGGTGGCATTTGATTTTATAATGGGGACGCAGCAGTCGAAAGATAATGTTATTGTCAGTCAGACACCAAACGTGGCGGCTACAGCAGCAACAGTTGGGATGGAGCTATCGGAGATATTGTTGCTGACGATAGTAGTGGCGATAGCTGTTTTTGTGTTGCTCAAAGCGTTGAGGTTTTTTAATGAGCACCTACTGGAGGAGTTAGACCGGCGAGCGGCACGGCGCGCTATTCGCTCTCAGTCAGAGAGTGTATAAGTTGAGTGGTTCCACGTCTATCCGATCAGATTGTGAATATATGTGTGCATGTAACTAATAATGAATTCGCGAGTGTTTTGCGGCAGTTCAGTGTAGTTTTAAGGTGTTACTTATAGTGTTTATTTACGAATGGCTAGTTTGCAAAGACTTCTAGAAGAGTTAAAGGAAGTTCGCGATAGCGTAGTGAAATTAGCAAAAGATAAACGGCTAACTGCGCAAGGGCAAACTAAGTTATTAAAAGCGAGATTGATTAAGGAAGATTTTGATAATTTGATTAAAACTTTAAATAAAATAGAGGTGGTAGCTGAGGATTTAAGTTTAATTGTTCAAATTTCAGAGCAATTTAAGTCGCTGTTCCGGGAAATAGAGTCTTTAGTCAGCAAAATGGCGTCTTTTGATTTAAAAACAGCGCTTACGCTGCTTCCGGTAGTTGATAATAATAGTGAAACCCAGTTGGGACAACTTATAGACGGACTAGAATTTTATAAAAGTACCTTGAAGCCAGAGGAACACAAAATGTTAGCTGATTTCGTGCTTAGGACTCGGCTATCGAGTAGGGCTAAAGTTAGACTAAGCAAAACATATATGAATGTTGATAGTCTGATTGGAGATATCAAAAAGTTTTTATTGCCAAAAAAATCGTATACTGCAATTTTATCGCAATTACAGCGGTGTAGGCAGGGCAGCAGGAGTATAGCGTCGTTTGGCGATGAGATCGAGAAGCTGATGAATGACCTTACGTTGGCCCAGGCTGATGGGGATGAAGGAGTCCAGAAGATCCTGAGTCCACTAAACGAGAAAACAGCTGTAAAGCGTTTTGCCGATGGGTTAAATAGCCAGCGGATTGGGACGATTGTCTCAGCGAGAGGCTTGAGTTCTCTTAGGGAGGCAATTTTGGTCGCATTGGAGGAGGACGACGTGGTCCCAAATACATCAGAGGGTTGTATGAGTTTTGTGGCTGGACCGAGGCGCTGGTCTCAAAATAGTTACCAACGTGGTAATAATCATATTTGGAATAATGGCAGAGGTGGAGGTGTGAAGCTATCTAATGCGCGCTATGTAGCGAGTCAGCAAGGTCGGGGCCGCGTGAATCATACGAACAGAGGTCGTAGTCACGGTAGTCAGCAAAATAATCATAGCCGATCTTATCGGCCATTCGCGCGAAATAGAGTAGTGAACTGTGTAGAGTCGCAAGACACGTGCCCGAATGAAGATGAGTCTCAGAGCACGTTTTTTCGAGACCACGAACAGTGACATAGAAATATTTAGTTATGGAAAGGGGAATCACGTAGTCTTCGATAGTTATGATAAGCGGTTATCTTTGTTAGTGGACACGGGTGCCAATATTTCGATTTTAAAGTTAGGATGGTTACAAGGGCTGTTAGATAAGTTTAAAGTAGTGCCAGATAGGCTTAGAATAAAAGGGGTATGTGGAGATCTAGTTTCTGTAGGTTATATTTATATTGATTTATGTTTGGATGGATATAGTTTTTCGCATAAGTTTTATGTTTTTGACGATTTGCAGTGTAAGAAAGATGGCATTTTGGGTGAAGAGTTTCTGTTGAAATACAAAAGTTCTGTGGATTATGAGAAAAGGGTAGTTAGTTTTCAACATAATTCAGGTGTAAAATTATGTACGGAATTGTTTTTAGGTCAAGAGCAGACAGTGACTGTTCCGAGTAGGTGTGAAATTATTAAGTACGTGCCAACAGCGTTAAAGGGTGTTTATGTTATTCAGTCAGAGGAGGTGTCGCCAGGGGTGTTCGTAGCAGCTTCAGTTGTAGAATGTGACGGCGGTAGGGTTCCGGTGAGATTTTTAAATACGCGGGAGGAGGATGTGTCGTTAGGAAATTTTAGTCCAAAAGTGAAGAATTATACGGACTATGATGTTTGTTATTTTGAGTCGGGGAATAGTTTGTCTGTGGATAGAGTTAAAAAGTTATTTGAGTCGCTTAAGTTGGGAACTTATTTGAAGGAGGAAGAGCGAGAGTCCATTGAGAAAATATGTGCTAAGTATGCGGATGTGTTTCACATGCCGGGAGATAAATTGTCTGTGACGAATTTATTCGAATATGACATAAAGTTGCAAAATGATGCCACTCCTGTTTATGTCAAGCCGTATAGAATACCACGAGCACAAAAGGAGGAGTTATCGAAGCAGGTTGGCAAGCTGTTGGATGATGGCATAATTGAGGAATGTTCTAGTGAGTGGTCTTCTCCTTTGTTGCTTTTACCGAAGAAGTTGGATAGTAGTAATGAAAGGAAGTGGAGGATTGTGATTGATTATAGGCTTTTGAATAAGAAAATAGTTGACGAAAAATTTCCATTGCCAAATATACAGGAGATAATTGATTCTTTATCTGGGTGTTTGTATTATTCACATTTGGATTTAAGTTCAGGTTATTATCAGTTAGCGTTGTCTCCAGATTGTAGGAGGTACACAGCTTTTACAGCAGATAAACAGTACCAGCTGAAGAGACTACCAATGGGGTTGAAGACAAGTCCGAGTGTGTTTTCTAAGCTCATGTCCATGGCTTTGTCAGGGTTAAATTACGAAGTTTGTTTTTTGTATCTTGATGACGTAATAGTTTTTGGGAAAAGTTTACATCAGCATAATGTTAATCTGATAAAGGTGTTAGATAGGTTCAGGAAAGTCAATTTGAAGTTAAATCCATGTAAATGTGAGTTTTTGAAGAAAGAGATTAATTATTTGGGACACGTGATAACACCGAGCGGAGTATTGCCTGACAGTAGCAAGATTGAGGTGTTGCGTAATTATCCTGTTCCTAAAAACGTAGACGAAGTTCGGCGTTTTGTAGCTTTTGCTAATTTTTATAGGAAGTTTTTTTTTGATTTTTGATTTTGCGCGAGTAGTTTTTCCGTTGCATCGATTATGTAAGAAAAATGTCGAGTTCCAGTGGTCAGAGGAATGTGTAAAAGCGTTTGAAACCCTAAAGTTGGCGCTTTGTTCGCCACCAGTTCTGGAGTATCCAGATTTTTCGGAAGAGAATGTGTTCAGGTTGCAGACAGATGCGAGTGGTGTAAGCTTAGGCGCTGTTTTGTCAAATAGTAATAATAAGCCTGTAGCTTATGCTAGTAGACAGCAAAATAAATCAGAAATGAACTATCCAACAATACATAAGGAGTTATTAGCTGTAGTGTGGGCTGTTAAACATTTTCGTCCTTACTTGTTTGGTAGGAAGTTTAGAGTTTTGACAGACCATAGACCATTAGTGCACTTATTTAGTATGACGGACCCTAATAGTCGGTTGACAAAGTTCAGGCTTGCTTTAGAGGAGTTTGATTTTGAGATAGAGTATGTGAAGGGGTCGGAAAATGTAACGGCAGATGCTTTGTCACGTATTATTATGACGTCGGAGGAGTTGAAAGGTTTAAATACAAACTTTGTAGGAGTTTTAACGCGTTCTATGAAACGGCGTTTGGAAGACACCGGATATGACAGAGGAGTTTGTGAGGGGAATAATAGTTCGCTCTTAGGTTCCGGCCGGCCTAAAGTAGTGGATATTATCAAAAAAAACTTCAAATGACGTGGAATTGGTAGTTTGTTCGAACAAATATTTAAAGACTATTCAAGGTATAGAAGGTAATCAACCCTTAAGGGATATTATTTTTAGTAACTCTACATTTTACATAAGTCAGGACTCTTTACTAACGGAGGTGCGCCGAGACGCAACGATGGGAGAGCTGATAAAATTATGTAAAAGTAATGGTATAGTAGAGTTAGTATTGGTTAAAAATGAGCTCAATAAGAATTGTATTAAAATATTGACACAAGAAGCTTCTAAAAATAATTTGTTTCCTCGTTTATGCATTGTAAGTGATGTAGAGAGGATAAGCGACAAGGAAATGATAAGAGTGATTTTGAACGATTATCACTTATTGCCGTCTAGTGGGCATGTTGGGATCACTAAAATGGTAAAGAATATAAGGAAGAAATACTACTGGAATAATATGTACAAAGACGTTGCGAATTATGTAAAACATTGTGCTGAATGTCAAAAACAGAAATTCATAAATAGGAATATTAAGGAGGAAATGTGTATAACTTCCACAGCTACCTCTTCTTTTGAGAAAATATTTTTAGATACTGTTGGACCGTTGGAGGTTGATCATAGTGGGAATAAATATATACTTACCTTACAGTGCGAACTGACGAAGTTTGTCGAAGCATATCCTATTCCAGACAAATCAGCGGATACGGTGGCCAGGACTTTGGTTGAAAATTTCATCATGAGATATGGTGTTCCGAATATAATTGCAACTGATTGTGGAACGGAATTTATGAATTCCATATTAGAAAATGTTTGTAAATTGCTATCTATTGAGAAAATTAATTCGACACCATATCACCATGAGAGTATAGGATCCTTAGAAAATTGGCATAAACATTTGGGTTGTTATTTAAGAATTCAAGCCAAGCAATCATCAAATTGGAGTTCTTGGATACCGTATTGGTGTTTCGCTTATAATACGTCAGTTCACACGAGTACGAAGTATTCCCCCTATGAGTTAGTTTTTGGGAAAAATTGTAATATACCAAATAATTTGTTACGTAGAGTAGAACCATTATATATACATGATAATTATCCATTGGAATTAAAATATAGGTTACAGAAGGCACAATTGGATGCGAGAAATAACTTATTGAAATCAAAAGAAATTAGAAAAGTTAGTTTCGATAACAAGTTAAATAAAATTAGTTATAAGGAAGGAGATTTAATTTTAATAAAAAATGAAAATTACAATAAGTTAAATGATTTGTATTTAGGTCCATATGTTGTAATAAGAGATTTAGGCGAAAATGTGAAGATAATTAAGAATAATAAAGATTATTTAGTGCATAAGAATAGAACTAAGAAATTTAATGAGTGAAAATATTTTATCTTTTAGTGTATTAATATTTTAAATTTATCATTTTTTTTCCTATTTTAAGGAGGCTCGTTTCAGGGGAGGGACGCCTATCCTTTTCAGGGGAGGTGTGATATGCTAAGAAGCATACTAGCACGCCAATGATTAGATGATTAGATAGGCCTCTCTCTCCCAAATAAAGCACGTATTAGTAAGTATCTCTGAATAGTATATAAGGTGATGTATGTGAGTAATAAAGGGATTCAGTGTAATCAATGTACTCCTGTGTATCACTTCAGCAACCCCAGCGTAGTTATCGCACCCACACATGAAGCAGAGGTCGCTTCAATAATAAAAAATCTTAAACCTAGTAGCGCTGCAGGATGGGATAATATCCCTAACACTTTCCTAAAATTGGCAGTTAGAGAACTAGCACCTATAATTGCTCATTTAGCAAATATATGTTTTGAAAAGGGTATTTTCCCTGAACCACTCAAACACTCTATTATAACTCCTGTGTACAAGGGTGGGGATAGAGACGATATAAATAACTACAGGCCTATATCAGTTCTACCAGCAATATCAAAGATTTTAGAGAAACTACTTAATGTCAGACTACTTAATTATTTAAATAAATTTAACATATTAGCACCTACACAATTTGGTTTTAGACAGGGAAAGTCGACAGAGGATGCAGTCAGTGAGTTAACGTCTTTTGTCTCGCGACAACTGGACCAAAGTAAAAAATGTCTGTCGATTTTTCTTGACTTAAAGAAAGCGTTTGATACCGTTTCTATCCCTATCCTTGTGCACAAACTGGAAAGGATCGGAATAAGAGGAACACCTTTGGCCCTCTTCCAGAGCTATCTTTCGCAGAGGATGCAGTGCGTTAAGCTCACAGGGTGCACTAGTGGTAATGCGGCGGTGTTATGCGGCGTGCCACAGGGAAGCGTCTTAGGGCCTACTCTTTTCCTAATTTACATAAATGATTTATGTAATATGCACATAAAGCATGGTAAAATTTTGTCGTACGCTGATGACACGGCCGTAATCTTTGCTGGAAATTCCTGGGAATCAGTCAGGTCTAGTGCTGAGTCTGGGATGGTTACTCTCTCTTGGTTACTCTCTGGTTGCAGCAAAATTTGCTTACTTTAAACGCTTCAAAAACGAACTACATCTGCTACAGTATATATAACAACACGCAGCCGCCAAGCGACTTTGCCTTAAAAATACATGGCTGTGAGATTGCTGACAGTAGACATAGTGGACATTGTGACTGTCCAATTCTGGAAAAAGTCTCTCATGCTAAATACCTTGGAGTGGTTGTTGATCAGAACCTATCTTGGTATCTACATCTCGAACATGTGATATCCAGAGTTCGAAAACTGGTCTGGATCTTCAAAACTCTACGTCACGTTGTACCAGAAAGGTCTGATAGTAAGGATTCTCCGAAGCACATTCTAAACCAAATATATATCTCCCTTGCGCAATCAGTTATCGTCTATTGCATTCCAATATGGGGTGGTGCTGCCAAAACGCAATTTATTGAATTAGAGAGAGCACAAAGAACACTTATTAAGGTCATGTATTTTAAAAAGAGACGGTTCTCCACCTACGAACTTAGAATCAGATTAGTGATCTTCTCTCGGTAAGACAGTTATATGTTTCTCTGACAGTACTGAAAACTCACAAATCTTTGACCTTTGACTCCAGCCTATTGAAAAAGAGACGCAAAGACATTGTCGCCCATGTACCATATACTAGAACGACATTTGCTAGCAGACAGTTTGCATCTCGCTCCGGATTTTTGTATAATAAAATAAATAAAGAAGTATACATATATGACAAATCGTTACATGAGTGTAAGAAACAGGTGATCAAATGGATAAAACCTAAGTCGTTTGATGAGGTTGAGGAGATATTGGTTCGCAACTAAAACTTGTGGGCCAGTGTTTCTTCAATCATCAAACAAATCACATAAACACAGGCGTAAATATTACACAAACACACACGCACACACTCACACACACACGCACACACACACACACACACACACACACACACACACACACACACACACACACACACACACACACACACACACACACAGATACATACACACACACGCACACGCACACACATACATACACAAACACACACAAGCTTGCATGCACAAGCACTATACATTGACGTTCTCTAGCTTTAGTCCATTTTTTGATTTTTGATTTTTTAGAGTTATGTCTTATATTCTGCTTGATTTTAGTTCTATCTGAATGTTTAGAGTTTATGTCTACAGTTTTTCAAACATTACCTAAGTGCTAATTATGGAAGAGCGGAATCTCCAAACACAGGCTGTTACTGCTTAAATGGAGATTCCGATCGATTGATTGTAAAGAACTGTTGTAAAAGACAAATAAATTATTTTATTTTTTTTATTTTTATTTTATTTATACGCTGCCAGAATTATCAACTAGGAAAACAATCTCGCGGAGAGAACTTATTTATGGATCAAAGACTAGCTCCTCTTCTTGTGTTTTTTAAGACAATGCTTTTCTAGGCCTTAATCACACTTAATACACAACGCAGCGCTAATAACGCATCCGTAACGCAGCGGTCTGTCAGATCCATACTAGAAATGTCAATCCCCACACTAAAATCGCTCAACCTCTATCGACGCAGCTGCATCAAAATAACGTACTCGTATTTTATACGATTCGATCATTGATAAAAGACCTTGGTACTACCTTAAACCTTAAACATTATGTTGCCCTATAAACTATGAAGTCTGGCATTTTGGTCATAATAATGCAACATTGTTGCTCGGTTTAAAGCTAACCCTTGCATAAAGCGAAGCTTAAACGCAAAATTGCTGTCATTTCAATTTAATATTAAACGTGTACAGCTAATTTATTTCATATTAAAATTAAAATGAATGTAAAAAGGGGTTTCGTAGCTGATACGCGAATTAATTTTAAATGTCACACGTAGTTGTTTTATGCTTTTGTGTAATATAGAGCCCGTGGATTGTCATATTAAAATTTAAAGAATATTTCAAAGATAAATGTGAAACGAACAATGTTTTTGTCAATTAATAAGTCCTTATTTATATAGCTTTGAAAAATCTGTTCTGGGTTGGCAAATTAAGAAATGTGGAAGTTATATGTAAGCATTCTTGGGTCCAAACTTTTCGTTTCAGATATACATTCTGAAAAAAACAAAACCAGTGGCAAGCAAAACAAAAATATCAACTACGACTTTGCAGACTAATTTAAGTACTCGACCAACATGCTATTTAAAAGGATAGCATATATCACGCCTTTATCCCTTGCGGGGTAGGCAGAGCGTTAACGGCCGTAAGAATACAATCGCTATCGCCACGTCTGATATTTTTGAGGATTGTTTTCCAAGGTTGTTTCAGAAAACATGTCTACATATTACTATAGTGACAGGTTGTCAGCCTGTCGCCTAAAAATTGTAATACACCAATACTCTCGAGTCCCTTAGTCACCTCTTACGACACCCGCGGGAAAATGTGGGGTGATGCTATTCTAAGCCGGCATCACACGGCAAAAGGATAGACCAGACGTTTTTGCTGTAATGTCGCTTGGAATCCGACTGAAAATTTACATAGCATACCTCTGAAGGTACAAAGTATTCATGGTAACGGTAGGGGAAATTGAATCTTGTGAACATAACTGGAAATTGAAATTTCGCGAGTATGTAGGTGTATGGGCTATATAGAGGGTAGTAAATCGATCTACCTGTGTCGTAAACGGCGCTTGACGACGGAGTAACCTCCTCATAACTATTACCTACTCTAGGGCTATAAAACATGCGAATTAGATATACCTATATATTTTGAAAAGGCGTCCACAGAGAGCGGACTGTCAACTAATTATTTTTGGCTTCAAAGGCCACAGTATCTGATAATTGAGTCAGGCAGAGAGAGAGATGAACCATATGTGAACCAATGAAATAGGAACCGCACTTGACGCAACAGTTGACGATGATGAGATTAAAAACTTAACAGTTAATCTTTTTGTTATTTTATCCAGTAGCTGACAAAATGAGGTATTTTGATCTCTCTTCTCTTTTCGCGTGGGACACCGAGTCGTCATAAGTATTTTAATAAAAATATGGTATTGATTATTTCTTACTAAATCAGTACTTTGCTTTTACAACATCCATTTGTCACACTTCCCTACAGCTAGCAAGCTTCTCTACTTCTACCTATATGTCAACTAGACTGAGCTTGGCTATATATTTGCATCCTTCTCGACCCGCGCCTTTGGCCTAGAAGAGTGGCTGAAAAAGGTTCACCTTCAATGTAATTAATTAATTACCAAACCGCTGTTCGCTATTTCCCTAGCCCGCCATACCGCCTGTCAGTCACATCGCATGAGATGCAATAAACCACGATATCTAGCGAGACGCAGTTCGGGTGAGCGTAAACTTCTCGATAACCGCCCTACGGTGATGCCACTTTTATTGACTACCGCTGTGGACATATGTGTTCACACAATGCTGTGGAAGATAAAAGTTTCCTGTCATAGAGGAACGACAAATGAAACGTAAGCTAATTTCAGGTTAGCGCAGGAATTTGTTTCAATGGTATTTCTTTCAACAAATTATTATGACTGATACAACATTTTGTAAATAAGCATCATCATCCTGTATTTGAGTCTGATACGAGCTGAAATTTGGTAAATTAAGGCCATACTCACTCTTTTAGCTCACAACGCTAAATTAACACATCGTAATGCATGCGCCTGTCAAATACAAACTAAAACGTAATAATCCATCTAAAAACCGCTGATGACGCAGGTCCAACGCACAACGCTGCGTTAATGCTGCCTTTTTGAGGCCTCTAGGTTTGTATGAGGCCCTTAATTAGCGTAGACAAAAAATATTCCTAAGACCAGGTTCAGCCGACGCAATATTTAATTCGAGGCAAAGTAGGTTGTTGCTCTTATGGCTTTATGCCTCCCACATAACATGACCGTTCCGTATTAAAAGTCTAGAATAAATACTGGAATAGTTCTAGAAAAATGCTCCCCATTTTCGTTCAGTTTGTTTCATAGTTTCCCGGGGAGTAGTTTCAGTGAGCTAGCGAAAAGAAATGGGTAGCTGTTTGTCAAGCACCGTACCGCGCCCCATACCCCTTTTAGGAAAGCCGCGCGTGTCCGTGTTTTAAAGTGATGTAGGTATAGCAGACCAATATTCCAGTCGTATATTGACGAATTAGAAACTTACGAGAAATATAGAGTAGCAAAAAAATTCTAACACACCTTATTTGTTATTTGGAACATAGCTTTTGATGCAATGACAGATTATTCTTAGACCTTCGTCTAATAGACTAGATTAACTGAATACTAAAAAACTGCTATTGAGTTTTTAAGTAGTAAAACTATTAAAATCTTATAAATGTACATAATTACGATACAATATAGGCCCTATGTACATCAGGCCACATATAGGTATTAATAGTAGTAATTCTACTACCAAAAATTCTTCTTCTTTTCTAATTTGCATAGACATTACCAAAGGTACATAAAGCGTGAACAAAATGTTTAAGCTGCCAAATTTAATGGTTCAACATTAAAATTCCCGAAAAAGATTATTCCTACGCAAACAAACACCCTGTTTTTACTAACGTATAACGAGAACCTTTTACAGTATTACCGAAAAATGCATTAATATACTTACGGAGTTACTCCATCATCCCTTTTCTATTTACGACAACAAAGACAACGCAAACATGCCAGAATTTAATTTATATTAACCAGAATAACAGCGAAGCAGATTAGCTTAGCGTTAATTTAACGTCCTATACAAATACTTTGATCTCGTTAGTGTCGGCGACGTCGTGGGTCGTGGCAGCCATCCTGTTAAGGCGGCATATTTCTCACAGTAAGGAAATCTTATCATATAACAACTTATTGGTCCCTTATTTCAGATAACCATAGACGATCCAGTACAAAAATCATAAATGTAGGTAGTAGTCATATTCTTATACCATCTAAAAGTCAGTAAGTAGGTAGAACGAGGAATTCTTCCCAGTCTCGGATCGCACACTTAACGCACGACGGAGCGCTAATATATCGCAGCGGTCTGTTGGATCCATACTAGAAACGTCACGCCCCATACTAAAACCGCACTCGACGGACGACACTGCGCTAGCGCTGCGTCGACAGCGGTTTAGCGGTTTTAGTTTGGGGATTGACATTTTTAGTATAGATCTGAAAGACCGCTGCGATGTTTTAGCACTTCGTCGTGCGTAAAGTGTGCAATCCACCATAAAATATGACATCCAAGATTATTTTGTTTAAGTTTAACGGAAACTGAAATTCAGCGTATAAATAAAATCATAAACTAAAATTGGATAAAATATTTGTGCATGCATAATATGCATGTACGGAAACTCTAATTTATAATATAAGCATAGTATAGTGGCTGTTTGGTTTGATAGTGGCTACACGTTGACGCAGAAGAAAGATGGATTGAACCACAACAGGGCCTTAACACGCTTCTGTTTATTAAACCAGTTACAATGGACAGCGGAGGCGCAGTGCCTTAACTTGGAAATTTTGTTTGTACACAGACTTTATTATTACACAAGGTGTGGCAAAAAATTTGGTTCTTTACACTTAGAACCTGATTTTACCTGCGCATATTAACGGAATGCAGAAATTATTTGAATATGGCAAACGAACATTTCCTTTCCCCACACAGATGAGTTCCGATTCTAATGTACAATAAGAATTATGGTTTCTAAGTGAATAAAAACATAGTTTGCACACTACGTGTAGTCATAAATAATGTAGGTTTTAAATTGAGGGTTTCTATTATTCTAACCGAGTAAAACCGTATTTTATTAAGTTTTTCGTAATTATGGCTGACATGCTCACCTGTTTAAAAATTGGTACCATTTATTGACAATAAATTGCCGTAATTATGTTTATTTTCAACATCCTGTTCTTAGTACCTATGAAGGTAGCATTAGTTGGGTTGACGGGTTAAGACTATTAAGATGGCCAAGTTTAATCAACTAATTTAATAATGCCGTCGCCTAGGTACTAAGAAAGTTCTTTAAAATGTTAATTTATTTTAACAAGTACAATAGTCATAATAATTATTTGACTTAGTTTATAATAATATTTTTCTTTATCATATTTACCTACGTTTAAACATTGTGAATTCTGTTGTAGTTTGCTAAATAAAATCATTATAATCTTAATTGTTCCTATATTACGATATATTTTTTTATAGTTAACTCTGTATATTTGAGTAGTGTTATGTATGATGTTAAATTCTCTATGAGACTGCTTCGCTCGAATGTTCGCCGTAACTATAAAATACCTTCTTGATATTTCGAAGCTACTACCTATTTCCAAAGTTTCCGAAGAGAATTACTACGCGTTGCTACGTAAAACCGTAGCACCGTAGCCGTAGACATAGCATACTATTTATTCAGATTTCATCGAACAAGTAGAACAAAGTAATTCATTCATTTTAATTTAGTCTTCGCTTTCGTGTCTTTACAAGGTTTGCTTAACACTGCGGAAGAAAACAAACTTTCAATGAGTAAATTCAGCAGGAACACCGAACATCTACCAGATGTTTCGAAGTTGGAGCTCCATCTGTCTCAGACAAACAGTTAACTTGATTGTCAAGGACGCTGTGGAGCGCGCTCGTTCACAACCTATAGAAGAAGTTTTGTACGTGCCACACTATCGCTCACGAGTTCACAGGCATAGCTCGCGAAGTGTTCTTTGACAGAACAAGTTTAGTGAATACCCTGCCACGACCCGTATGTTCTAGTTATTTAGGAGCCGCCGGAGCCGGATCCAAAGCCGGAAACTCAATTGTATTGAATTGAAAAATTGTAATTCGATTCCGCGTAGGGATAATATAGTAGTACGTACGATATAACACAATTAGTAGAAGATTATAAAATAGAGCTCCAGGTCGGAGAAATACCGAATTTATATTATTTTACTCTTTCATGCCTGTGGAAGTTCATTTACTTTGTTACGGGGTTCTTCTAGGAAAAAATTCTACCTTCTAATAATTTATTCCTCAAGTAATTATTATATCGTGAATTTTTGGAAACAGGTATTATTCCAAGATATTGTTTGAAATTCATTTAACATTAATTACTTTGTTACTTAAGCAGAGTCAGCATTTTTACTAACTCCGCCCTCTCTGAAAAGATAAGCGTTTCGACCAAAAATTTAATTATTAGGTTGCTCTCTAGACATCGCTCAAAATTTCTTTACTGAGTAAGTAATTACTTAAGTGGCCTATACCTCAATGCGATTTCAGGAAATTCAGTTGGTAAATATACTTTCTTTAATTTCTTTTAAGAGGTTAGTAATTTAATAAGTCGAAAATATTTTCCTGACTGACTAAAATAGGTAGTCCTCGGTCCAGGTAAAATAGGTAATACAGACCTTTTATCTCACGAGCGCAGGTTTGCCATACTTGTGTGTATTATCTCTCTCTCTTTTCGTTGGACTACTCGATGTCTAAAACGAAAAGAGAGAAATATAACGCACACAAGTATTGTAAACCCGCGTTCGTGAAATAAAAGGTCAGTTGCTATTTTAGTTCTCTTTGTGGAGTGCAAGTCCAATGCGTGACACCGTTTCAGTTCGTGGGTACAGTCCGTACAGTCAACATAATATTTTTGACCTGCGAGATTGATTTCGAGGGGCAACGAAATCTGGACGAGGCAAAATCCAATGACTAACCCTGCTGGCTGACGTGGTTATGGTTGTGCCAGCCCAGCCGGAAAATTGTGCTACAGTACAGGTGTCGGATCCCGTAGTACCTCACCCGTGAAACAGTTAAGCCAGGAATCACAAGTGGAATATTGATTAATCTATGGGTGGTGCGACGAGTTGGACAAGTTTTCAAAAGACTGGCATGCGGAAGCCCAGGACAGACAGGATGGAAAGAGAAGAAGGAGGCCTTTGTGCCAGTGCGATGATGTAGGCTAATTAAGATAAGATATTGCCCTTTAGGTCTCTCATACTTCAGAGCAAAAATGGCAGGCGTATACGTTTGCGCAGCGTTATTTTTGCGCTGAAGTGCGAGAAAGGCCGTATGAGCGTAAATTAATTTTGTGATATCAATTTATCCTTTTTTAAATCAAGTCCATACACGACACGAGCAGGTGTAAGAATTTTCTAACCACCTATCCGTCCGCCTAAGCGACCTAGTAGTAGCTAGCACGGCTCAGACATGGTTATAAAGAGGTGATTATAATTCTTAGAAGAGCATATTCATATATTATTCTCAAATACACCCCTTTATTAAAAGTCCCTGTATACAAAACGTTAAAATGGTTTAGAAATGTTGCACAAAATGTTTGGAATAAGTTTTCGACCATTCATTGCCGAAGGAGACATCAGAATCAGAACCTCGTCCAGTCGAAGGACCCTAAAGTTTTCTCTTTGATATAAAATGCCATTGGATTTTAGATTCCCCAAAGTATTTCTGTAGAAACTCCAAAGGGTTGAATGAACAACTGGGATCAAGATAAACTGAATTTACGCCAAATTATTTATATTTAAGTTTAGGGTTGCCAAGTGACACTAGCATCTGCTATGTAGCATCGCCCCTTTTCTACCGGTGTGTGTAGTAAACGGTGAATGAGGGAATATTACAGGAAATGAGCAGTAGCGTTTCCTGTGAAATACAATACCTTACACTGCGCTCACCAACTAGGTTAGATTATTATACTCTCAAATAATTTCAAAACCGTTCTTAGTAGATAAGCACCAACTAACAATTGTTTACCTACAATATTATGGCGTTGAGCACAATATTAACTAAAAAAGCTATTTTTGGTAGGCCCGTAAAAAAATATTGACCTTTCACTTGAAAAGTAGAGTGGGCAACGAAATATGTTAATAAGTTCTGGTAGACTGTACAAACAATCAATAAAAGGGTCAATATTTGAAAACGGTTCTTCAGGTCCCTTTCCTGGCAAATTTGAAATTTTCGTTTTATGGTTATCTTATCATTGCATAATATTAAAGGCCTATTGAAAAGGCTATTTACGAAAAAACACTTAAATCGAACCACAGGTTTCGACAAAATTCAATTTTGAAATTTGAGGTGCCAGTCAACGGGACATTTTGTGCCAGTCAAGGGACAAAGTAATTATTTTAACAAAATATATGAATAAAAGCTGTTCATCTTTTGCTTTTAACTAAGTAAAATAGAAGTAAAAGTTGCCGCAGCTTACCAGGCTGACGCCCTGAAGCCTCAGTCTGGTTAAGACACGAGGCACCTAGTCACAGAAAATTTGCTCGTGCTTGAAACACGACACAGACAGCCCGACATACGAAATGAAACAGCCACAGTGTTCTACAATCACAGTTGACAGGCGGGTGTTTGTGATCTGTCGACCTCCGGAAGAAAGCTGTTTGTAAACAGCCGAAACGTTGACCCAATTCTCCACCAAAAAATAGTAACGTAAGTCGTTTAAACTTAGGCCATAATGAAACAGCTAGCATGAGACAAGAATAACCACCGAAAATATTATGACCTGAGAATTAACTGTGTTGAGCCACTTAAGACATTTTGCGAATTGTATATTCTGCTACTGAACAGACGAAGATAACCTTAAAGATGACGCAATCAGCCTGAGACATGTATGACTCAGATAGGCTTGACACCACTAGCCAAGCAACCTGACACAAGACGCTGTATACATGAGACACGATGCAATTTTGCAATCAGCTTAAGAGACATTGCAATCAGACTGAGACACAACCTAACTAACCTGAGACACGACGCAGTCACCATAGAGACGACGTAATCAGCCTGAGATACGATGTACTCAGCTAAAAAGACTCCGACATACAATGCAATCAGCTTAAGAAACGTCGCCATCAATCTGAGACATAACGCAGTAATCCTGAGATACAACGCAGTCAGCTTAAGAGACGTCGAAATCAGCCTGACATAATGCAGCCACCTTAAGATACAATGCACTCAGCTAAAGAGACGTTGCAACCGACCTAAAACATAACGTAACCATCCTGAGATACAATACAGTCAGCTGAAGAGACGTCGCAATCAACCTCAGACATAACGCAGCCAACCTGAGATGCAACGCAGTAGGTTAAGAGACGTGGCAGTCAGCTTTAGAGATGTCGAAGTCACCCTTAGTGAGACATATCGCAGCCGTCCTGAGATACAACGCAGTCTGCTAAAGAGACGTCAAAATCAGCCTGACATAGCGCAGCCACCCTGAGATACAACGCAGTTGCTTAAGAGACTTTGCATAATGACCCTGAGTGAGATAAAACGCAGCCGCCCTGATATACAACGCAGTAGCTTAAGAGACGTCGCAATCAGTCTGAGACATTACGCAACCACCCTGAGATACTACGCAGTCAGCTTAAGATACGTCGCAATGTGCCTGAGTGAGACGTATCGCAGCCAATCTGAGATACAGCGCACTCAGCTTAAGAGACGTCGCAGTCAGCCTAAGACATACGTCGAAATTAACCTGAGACTTAACGCAGCCTCCCTGAGATACAACGCAGTAGCTTAAGAGACGTCTATCAATTAACCTGAGATATCACGCAGCTACCCCGAGGCCTAACGCAGCCACACCTCTCTATGTATATCTCTACATAAAGCAAGTGTTTTTAAACTATGTTATCTGCACGAAATGCTGTTCACCTCCTGGAAACCCTTAATCTAACTTACGGTACCCATGGGCAGACATGGGGTGGTGCTATTCTACTCTGCAGGCACACCTTTACACAAAAAAAAAGCAAAAAGCAATCATTTAAATAACATTAGTCACTTGACTGGCATAAAATGTCCCTTGACTGGGAAAAATGCCAGTCAAATGAAGCCAGTCAAGGGACAATTTTCTATGTTTTTAGTGATTTATTGGTAAACGCTTGAATGTAATCAAAATGTGTAAACAAATCTTAAATCTCGCTTTATTATGCAACATTATTTGTTCAGAACAAATTCTCTGTAATAACTCTTTCACGAAGAAAACATGCACAGGAAAGGGACCTGGCGCAGGTGCAAAAATAGGACCTAAAAATTTAACAACTCCTATTTTATTCTAGAAGTGCCAAGGAGCTATATGCTTCCTCTCCAGGGATGAAGAAGCAATCCTGGCAGAAGGCAGATACAAGACCCAGCTCATAGTTCTATTAGTTTCAGCGATTCAGTCGTTTTAGACCACGTATTCAGAAAACACAAAAACGTGTGACCAACACAAATTGTAATTTTTATCGGTGTGCCCATTAAAATATTGTCAATATTATAGTTTACTATAAATCTACATGATACAAGGATTATTTTGATGGGTAAAAAGTTCTATCATGTCCAGTCAGATAAAATTTTACACATGTTTGAATTTCGCAACAGCTGAGTGTGACACGCGAAGAACGGGTATTTTGACCCCGATTTTAGGTTTCAGATTAAGTTTTAGTTAAACATATTTCATAATTTATGGATGGAGTTTTAGTTTCTGAATAGTCAATTCAACATTATTTCGTGTGAAAATTAGTAAAAACCTGTAAGTGTTATACTTTTGTAGAAATTAACGTGTGACCGCAATTTTTACCTTCTCCAGGAATCACCCAAAACCTCTTTTTGTGAATAAAAATCCAATTATCACTCACTCTTTTAGGTAGGTTTCCTAATAGACATCTGAATGCATGCTGACGAGTTTTAAATCCCATTTTGTACGATTTATTTTCCTGAAATACTAAATACATGAGTGGATTTCTCAAGCGAAAATTTTTCGCGTCTCGGCTGAAAACGTGGTGATGCTTTGCAGATATCACTATGATTATTTTTCTTAAAATATAAGACACATGTATTGATATGAAGCCATATAAATAATGTTTGTACATTTATTAGTTTTTAAGAAAAAAATCCCTAAGTAGCGTATTCTCAATTACCGTGACCTGTCCACAACACAACCACTTTGACAGTAAATAATCATCTCTCGGGAAAATCCTGTACAACTCATACAAAAAAAAGTGTTCTGAATATGTTAAGTTTAAATTATCCTACGAGAAAATACTATAATTTGATTTTTTAACCCAACAGTAAATGAAATGTGCTACCAACTAGTTCTGTCCAAGCGAAAACACCAATTTCCATGGACATTTTGTTTTCACGTTCCTACCTTCCATTGTTGAGTATATGCCGAATGTAAACCCATCCCCCGCAAGGATCAGTTGTGCGCTTACGCGCTGTGCGAACGATTCTGTGTCATCTTTCTACGTTTTCGCGCAAAAAATGTAAGAACGCGATTTCAGTTTACTCGGACAGAAATTTTGCAATCTCCATGGTCAGATTTAGAATGTTTCCTCAGGTCATAAAAATATTTATTATGTACTAGCTGGTGCCCGCGAACTTCGTTTCGCTAACTTATTATTTTTAAAAAAATGTCAGACGTGGCGATAGCGACCGTATTTTTACGGACGTTAACGCTCTGCCTACCCCGCAAGGGATAAAGGCGTGATATGTGTATGTGTGTATGTATGTATTATTTTTATGTTGGTAGGTGTCTATGTCTATGTACCTACTTTAGACAGACCTTTGACCTTAGGTCTGAATTCATTTTGATTAAAGCAAAATTAGAGGCAAGAGTTTACAAAATGAAATATACCTACCTAACACATTTTATTTACACTTTACTTTACAGGCATGTTACAGCTATTTCTACAAATAATATTATTTATTATACATTTTATTATTTTACATTTTATGTACAAAGTTCAAATGTATCTACAGTTTATTTATGTACAATATTTATTAAGTTTACAATATTTCTTTGTACACTACATTCGCTGTTTTTCTCTCAGCGGTTAATATAAATAGGCCTGCAGCGCTAGTAACCCGCGAAAAAGCCACGTACAGCTGGCCGTGGGAAAAACAACTTGTTCTCAGGTCCACTCCAGCAGCTTTCAGCGTTTGTCCCTGTGACTTATTTATCGTCATAGCAAAGCAAGTAGCCACAGGAAATTGTGTGCGCTTGAACTGAAATGGAAAATTATTGGGGATGCGTGGTATACATACATACATACATACATATATCACGCCTTTATCCCTTGCGGGGTAGGCAGAGCGTTAACAGCCGTAAGAATACGGTCGCTATAGCCACGTCTGACATTTTTGTGGATTGTTTTCCAAGGTTGTTTCAGAAAATATGTGTAACACTATAGTGACAGGTTGTCAGCCTGTCGCCTAAAAATTGTAATACACTAATACTCTCGAGTCCCTTGGTCGCCTTTTATGCGTGGTATACGCGGTATAAATACAGATTCACCGGCGCCACAGCCAGTCAAAATCTCTGCTTCGATTAAATTCCTTTGTAAAGCACGCACTTTTAGTCGGGTTCCGTTGCATAATTTCGGTGGGGTGAGATTCCGAAGAAGCATTATTGGAACATCGACTTTAAGCTTGATCTCGTGAGCTGGTAGACCACTTGCCGAAAGTGAATTTAGAAATCCGATTGGGTAATTTGTCGCGTCGTCCTGGTCAACAACATTGTTAAAAGATGTGTATACCACTTCATCTCCAATAATTTGCGCTAAGATTTTGTCATTAATGGCAGCCACTTGCTTATTCTTTGGGGTCAGTATGGCGCGTTCACATAACCAAGAATTTTCATGGTCTAATATGGTTTGAAGTTGGCCAAATACAGACTGCATTAGTTCCTCTTCTGAGGCTACAACTGTACCCAGTAACTCAGAAAGTCTTATCTGGCCATCGTCTACTAATTCCAAATCTAAATTCAAAACCAATCAGTAAGCAAAATCGAAGTCCGTAAAGAATAGCAGATGTTTGTTATAATAATTCAACAAATTCAATATTATCTCAATTCAAAAAAAATATTTCTTTAAGGTTAACGTTGCCTGCCAGTGGCTCTTTATATAGTTGTGCAGGAAATATTCCGTTAGCGCGTTTTACAAAACTAACAACGACATCTATGATTTTTTTTTGTAAACTATCTGGTTCTACTATTTTTGTCAATGAATGGCATTTTTTATGATTGGTGGTCTTTTATGTATGATTATTATGAACCAAGTGAGATAGTTGCCTGTGTAAATGGAAAACAACCTGTAGCAACTCCGGACTGCCACCGATTTGTAAATCATTCATTTGTTAGGTGCGAAGCCATTTCGACGCTTGGGTGGGTTTTGAACACTGTTATTTTATTATTATAGTATACACTTCGTACGCGGCATCTATAAAATTATTTCGGAACAAATTTGTATCTCGCTTCGCCGAACCAGTAATGGTGTTTTCCTGTGGGAATGAGATATTTTCCCGAAGTAAAAAGTATCCTAAATGTTGACCCGAGTAATTAGCTACCATTGTACAAAATTTGGTAGAAATCTGTCCAGTGGTTTTTACGTGAAACGCTAACAAACATACATACAAACAGACAGACAAACAGACAAACAGACAAAAAATTTTTTAATCATCGTTTTGAGATCTATAACTTAAACTGAATTAGAAACAAAAAACCTTTTTTTAAACTATTCAATGTACAGAATTGGTTCAGTTACTGTTTTATTATATGTATAGATAATAATTATAGGCCTTTGGTACACTTATATAATACTAGGAGAAAACTTAAGTAACCTTGATAGTTATTTATTTATTTTAGATAAATACCTTGTTTCCAATTTCCGTGTGCAAATTTCCGTGGTTTCCGTGTCTGCTCGATGCCCACGGAAATTGCAAAGTTCCACAGAAATCGAACAATTCATATAAACATACTGACATTCCTTCACATATCACACCCTCGTCCCTTGCGTGGCAGGCAGAACTGTAGGAAACGGTGGATATTGTCACATGGCTTATTAAGATAATCTTGGCCGTTAACGTCGGCTATGCTCTTCCGATGAGCGGCGGCGATACTGGACTCTGCTCGCAGCGCCGCAGGCAAACTGCGACTATACTGCTGCCACGACTTTGCCTACCCACAGGCTAAGTCTGTGGCTGCCGCTGCTTGGGGCGCTGCAAGCGAACATTGACCACGCTCGCCTGATGAGCAACTTGGCCAGGCCTCTACTTACAGCGGTGCAAGCAAACATTGGCCATGCTCGCCTGATGAGCGACTTGCCCTGGCCTCCACTCGCAGAGCTGCAAGCAAACATTGGCCAACCTCGCTTGATGGGCGACTTGGCCTGGCCTCTACTCACAGCGCTGCAAGCAAACGCGAGACACGCTCCTCTACCAGCCGATTAGACCAAAGGTCAGCCACGTCATTTGTTTAGCTTTATATTTAGGTCAGGTCTGTGATCATGGTAGCCACATACCTGTCCACTTAGCTGGTGACTGTAACTAGAGCTTGTTTGCAACGCTGCAAGCAGATGCTATTACAAACCTAGCTGGTGGATAGGTAAGCCTGGCCAACGTTCGCTTGTAGAGATTACATAAAAGGCGGCAGTAGATTTAACTGGCAGAGGAACGCGGCCTTCGTTTACTTGCAGTGCTGCAAACAGGAGTGGCTACAAAAGTTGCTTCAAGCTGGTAGTCTAGTTGAAATGGTCTGTGATCGCCTTGATCAGGTCTGTGACCGCCTTGATCACAGCGCAGTGAAAACTTCGTAAAGCAGAAATTCATGATTTTTGTTTTATTTTCTTTTTGGGAAGAAAAACTCGTAATCCACAAACAAAGGCGTAGCTGCGATACTGGGAACGTTCTATTGATGAAACTCGTTATCGATCAATGCGAACATTTTGTAGAGTAAAACCTAGTATTTACTTAGCCATGTTTTACTTTCTATTGTGAAAACACGTCATTGCTTTTACAAGTATGTGTTTATTAGTATGATAATCTCGCATGTACGGTTGCAGATTTTTCATACCATCCGATTCGTAATCACTTGTTTGCGAGGTTTTCAACTGTAGATAAATACACAGAAATGTTATTGCAAGTTTTTCATTTGATACTGCGATACCTTAAAAAGTACTGTTATAATTGTTTCCGCGAGGTTCTTGTCATTGTATAAGTCCATTATAAATCCTAGGACTTACTAGAGTGCCGCTTGGTGCCGGCTTAGATCAATATCACCCCGTTTAAATCTGTAGACGTCGTAAAGAATGGGCATCATCTTTTCAATTAATTCAATTTTTGGCGTTGCATTTGCCAACCGAGGCTGTCCATTTAGAGGTCAATTTCAACTCCTATCTCTGAGGTGTCACATAGGCGCTGGGGCCTGGTCTTCTTGGGTGTATGTGTGTAGGTCCGACTATTGGGCGATTCCCTATTAGGAGAAGCTATAATATTGGCCCTCTGATTGATCCGGTGATGGCCTATACCTATATGTGTGTGTGTGTGAATTTGACTATGCAATAAAGAACTTGAACTTGAACCATATCATCATCCTTGAAATGAGGTGGTTGTGTTTTCCTACAGCAATAGAGCGTATACCAGAAAACAAGATTAAGGTGCTGACTATTTTAACTATTCAACGGGGATTAGTTGATGTGGAGAGCTGTGGGCCACGTCAGTACAATCTCGTGTTCCCTTATCTAAGCCTTCAGTTTGCCCTCGATAACAAAGGCCTCGCTGCAGGATGAAATTACTTTTAGTGATGCTACTTGCGCTCTGTCTTCTTCTAGGACAGCTGATATTCAACTCCTATATTTTTTGGCAACCTACACCAAAAGAAGAAGACCTGTTTTGTCATGAAGCCTGCTTTGTGGACAGCTACAATGAGTGAGAGGCCGCATTTATATCTTCTTGATGTGCAGTCACCTTCTTTTCCGGCTCGATGGGCTTCATGAGCGGTGCTGTGCTCCCTCTTTCTTTCTAAATCCTTGGATTGAATCAGTGCATAAGCAGGATAAGGGTCTCATAATTGCCTGCTCGTACAGGCGTGTAAAATTCGCAAGCAGTATGCTTATTAAAGTTGATTCTATTATGGCAGTTTTTAATTGATATCGCACACAGTCATTTTTATTAGTCTACTCTTTTCGGTTTCTGTAGCAAGGCATTTATTAATTTTTCATGTCTCAAATACAAATTACGTGCCTCAAATACAATTTCCGTGTAACAAATAAAATCTCCGTGGCAAGGCAATTCCCGTGGGCGAAATAACTCACTTATTACTATCAATCACTTAATATTATTACTATATTTATATAATCCCCCATTAGAATATATACTGTAAATGGGGATACTTCTCGATACAACATATTTTTTTAGCCAAAATCCTCAAAACTAAAAAAAACACGGAAATTAGGCAAAAAAATCCAGTTGTTGAAATCGACTCACATTTAGAATTGAAACAGAACATTTTAATTAACTGATTCCCACGGAACGCAGCGAGGCGCATTTTGGCATGCATAGTGTAGTAGTCCATTATTTTGGCGCGGCTAGCGTCGCACATGCATTCATATGCTGGATAAATGAGGGACATGAGTGTAACCATTTGTATTTAACAGTTATTTGACCAACTGCCTGCCAAGAACTAAAAAAAAATACTCATAAAATATTAAAAATGTAATATCTGTATGTTTTTAAGTTGCTTCGTCCCAGCCCATGTCATGTCGTACCTAGCTTGAAGTTATCTCTTGCTCTCTCAAAACGCAAAAAACTAGAAAAACCGCGGATTGCGTCAATAACGGCATAAGGCAGAAAACTGAAAAGTTTTTTGTAAAGAAAGAATAAAATAACTCCTAAAATACCTTTACAAAAACTCTTTTAAATTTTAAGGCGACACATTTTTTATCGTCTTTTTTGTTATTTCATAAAAGGCTGACTATTAAGATGACACAGCGGCGGCAACAAAAAGCCAAGAAATTATTAAGGAGCAAACAAGAAATTAGGGTGAATAAAATATAAGTACAAAACCTATAGATAGAAAAGGCAAAGATGAAAGATGAGATGAATTTAGGTCTTTGTAAAGATGAATAGGTAAAAAGTTGGCTGAAATACAGGAGTTGTATACGATTCCTAAAACATGGTAGTAATACAATTCTGACGTCATTTAAGAAATGTATGAAATGTTGTTTGTAATACATACATATATTACTAGCAAACATTTACAACTAACCGTATGGCTCACCTGCTTTCGTGAATTAAAACATCTTATACGCCTATGCGACTCGACGTAGAACTTGCTACGCGTCGTAGTTCGTAGCGCAATTATACACAGGCTGTAATGGGTTTGTTACATTTTTACCCGACTCCTTTCAAAGAAAAGTCATGGTTTTCATAAGTATGGATTTTGAAAGAAAAATGAATAACTTTCAAATTGCCTAGTCATTTATGACCAAGTAACACATCCCTTCCAGTTTTTTTTTAATTCATTTCCCTCCGGAGGCTTATTAACACGGGGGTCATTATTCTGGAGCAATTTAATTCAGGTCCTTACAAATTGGCGCTCGGCACTCCATTTCGTCCCCTATCTGTGTAACGACACAGCTTTTGGAAGGGAAAAATTGGGCTTCCTTCATCGCAACGAGTAAGAAGGTCTACGTAGGTACCCATCAAGATCATTATGAAGGACAATCTCTTAGTAGGTAGACAGTAGGAAGTAGCAGCTGAATTCAAGATTGTTAAACACGCTGAAATATTTGGTGTTGTGGCCATGAAACATACGAAAAGTAATCTTATTTAAATAAATAGGTAGGTATGAAATTTTACACTTTAAGAGTTATATAAAATACTAAGCTAAACTACTTATACCTATGTCATTACTTTAAGAGTTTAAAATGTTCCTATACGTATTTTTTGGGATTTACCGCACTCACAGTGCTATATCATTCTCATAAATGAAAATAAGAAATCGAAAAATTTACAAGCTACGACCGGGAATCGAACCTGGGCCTTGTGGGGTACCGGTCCCTGCTCTACCACTGAGCTATCGAGGCATCGACTGACCTTCGTCAATTTCTCGATCTCTTGATGCTCATCTTGAAGCGACGATATTAGCGACATCTAGTATTCTTCCTATACGTATTTCAAAAACTATGAGTGCTACAATTTTAGTTATAGTTTTCATTGTAACTAAAGATTTACTGCAATGAATAGGCGGTAGAGCTTCCACACTTTGTTTCCTTTTTATGCTTCTGGATTTAGAGCTCACGAGTTTTCAAAAGCAAAATTATTTCGGGGCAGGAACATTTAAAAAGACTTCGTTCCAAGAAAACTTAATTTTCCTAGATTCTACTTCATAGAAAACAAAGGAGTTCTCTTTTTCTAAAAATAAATTGAATACAATATAATTACACCTAGCGCTGTATTGTAAAATAGTGAGACGCGCGTTTGGACAGTGTAGCTATATTATTATGGTCCATATGATTTGCCGTTGTCAAAACTAGGTATGTTTTTATTAACACGGTTTGTATTTAACTTTATTCAGACATATGTCTCGACACTACTGTGAAGTTGATTTAGATTCGATGAAATCATGGCTAGTTTTCAATCTGGTATCACGCCTTTATCCCTTGCGGGGTAGGCAGAGCGTTAACGGCTGTAACGATACGGTCGCTATCGCCACGTCTGTAATTTTTGGGGATTGTTTTCCAAGGTTGTTACAGAAAACATGTGTACCACTATAGTTACAGGTTGTCAGCCTGTCGCCTAAATTATAATACACCAAAACCCTCGAGTCTCTTACGACACCCGCGGGAAGGATGTGGGGTGATGCTATTCTAAGCCGGCATCACACGGCACGACGTTGTCAAACGACATAAACCATGTGTAACTTTTTTAATACGGCTAATTTCTGAGATATTATGAAACAATCTCATCAGTGAAACATTAATTCTGCTTACCATTTGGCTCGCAGCTCGCAGTATATTGTTTACAGAAATGAGCTCGGCGTGCTACTAACAATAAAGCTAAACATTGGCCAGCAAAATCAATTATGGCTCGGATGCGGTTTGGCTAATTCACTCATCTCTGTTCCAGCGCAGAGCAGAATAGGTACAGTCACATAAGTCACATTGGGCATTATCATTTTGGTTGGAATAGCTGACTAGGATGATGTAAAGGTCAACCGCGGATCAACATGATACTCTGGCGCAAGCATTCATCTATTGGTTCGTCCATGCGGTGTCCGACATCACAGAGAAAGACGAACGTGATACTGGTTTTTACTTCCATACAGCCGCAACGAGTAGTCGATACAAGTCTATTCCATAAAGGGGTAGGATGAGGTGTTGCTGAACGTTCTAAGTAAGCAGAAGAAGTACTACATCAGCAGTATAGCAGTCCACTGCTGGACATAGGCCTCCCCCACGGTAGGCCACAATGAACGATTTTGAAAGGGTGTTTCAGGTGTATACCTAATTTAGGTACTTAGGTGAAGATTTTGAATCATGTCTCTGGAAATTTCTTTGAATGTAGGTACTATTTATTTTTAATTTCTAAGTGTAAGACACGTGTAAGATAATACAATACTTACGATAGCAAGGTAGCCAATATAAAACTAACAAACTAAACAATGTTCCCAATAAACTGAAGTATGCCTAACGCGGAGATGGTTAATATGAAAATATGGCAGGAACCCGGGGGTCGGAGTGAACTAGAGCACAACTATTTGCAAATTAATAACTTGGCTTTGTTAATTGTTGATTCGCATAATATTCCCAAAGTTTCGTAACAGTAAATAGACGAAGATTGTAGCTAGGTAGGTACCTACGTAAGAGCAATGGTTTACTTTTTGCTAAAAGGTGCCTATAGGTCATCATTTATTTTCAGGTATCAGCCTCGAACCAGGTAATATAACACATTTGAACTAATAAGAAAGATGATGATGAAGAAGACCTAAAGAAGCTTAAGCGCGTCTTGTATATTACAATTTGTCCACACATTTCGTGACATACATACATACATACATACATATATCACACCTTTATCCCTTGCGGGGTAGGCAGAGCGTTAACAGCCGTAAGAATACGCTACCGCCACGTCTAACATTTTTTAGGATTGTTTTCCAAGGTTGTTTCAGAAAACATGTGTATCACTATAGTGACAGGTTGTCAGCCTGTCCCTAAAAATTGTAATACACTAATACTCTCGAGTCCCTTAGTCGCCTCTTACGACACCCACGGGAAGGATGTGGGGTGATGCTATTCTAAGCCGGCATCACACGGCATTTCGTACCAGGTTCCCTCTATTACTGAAACGTCGTAATTCAATTCCGTGCACGAAATTCCGCAACGACTGGTCTAACCACACGTTTTTAAATTCCTATTACTTGATGATTTTATAGTCAATGGTATGTGTGAATTTATTAGGGTATGTGGAAATCGATAAGTAAAGAAGAATATGTGATACAAGCCTAATACGTAGCAGATTTACGCATGAAACAAAAACAAACGTTTCAGGAATAGAGCTCCAAAAGTTATACCATGGTCGTACCAATAATTCGATTCATGCGAAAATTTGCTACCTAACTACTAATTGTCTTTGTACCTACCACACGTTCTACTTTAGGTACCTACTTAAATATTTTATGATTCGTGCCTATCCTAATAACTTTACACATACCCTTGCTTGACTATAAAGATATCGAGTAGTAGAAAATTTAATAAGAGTGCGGTTAGAATAGTCTCTGCGGAAATGCGTGTACGGAATCGAATCACGACTTCTCAGAAATTGAGCTCCCGGAAGCTCTCCAATACAAAGTGGTGTTTTGTAGATATTTGAAATACACTTTTTTATCAGACAGGGTGATATCTACCTAGATTTTTAAAAGTGTTTGACGAGTAGGAGTGGCGAGAATATGGGGCTATAATAAAACTATAACGAGCAGAGGCCGACGACTCTACTTAACACTTGCTGCATTGTATGACTCTTTATATTTTAATAACTCGTTTATGTCAAACAGGAAGTGAACCATTTCCGTACATATCTAGTTAGATAGCCTATAAATGGATTGACGGCATAGAACAATCAAATAAAAAAACATAGTAAACAAAGGAAAATCGACCTTATGTCATAGCATTTGCTCTAAGGTCACAAGCGTCACAGAGATCATCCTAAACTTTACAGAATAAACCTATTTTAAAACTAGCAGTTCCGTGATTCCAGCACTCTACTTTAAGATGCTGCGCTGTAGTTTCTAAGTTAACAACATCTCTTTATCATCAAAAATGTACAATGTTTACAATACTTAAAATTAAGAACTAAAAAAGCCCCCCTGCGTCACCACCCGACATAGTTCCCAGCATGCTGGCAGCATTTCCCCTTTGTATAGCCAGGCTAATACGCTGGGCAAGGAAGCTGCTAGCTCTGCGGTCGCGTGCATAGCTAACATGCGTGCCACGATAAAATTTTGTCATCGCAATATGTCTTCTGCGGGTAACTTCACTTTGAATAAGTTACGCATTCTTCCGTAGACATTGTACGCATATGAAACGACAAAATATATAGTGGCACGCATGTTAGCCAGGCTGCTGATGTCTTGTGGAGACGCATTGAGAGTTCAGTTTTTAAGTTGTTTTTACCAAAATAATGTTTATTGTTTAACGATCTATGATCTGTGATATGCACTTGGCAAAGTTCGGAAGACAATCCTAAATTTTATTTGTTCAATAGAAAATGCCGGGAGAAGAATAAATATACATACATATACACACACATAACACGCCTTTATTCCTTGCGGGGCAGGCAGAGCGATAGCGATCGCAAAATTACGGTCGTTATCGCCACGTCTGACAACATTTGAGGGTCGTTGCAGATAAGTCGTGTATCACTATACTGACAGGTTGCTAGGCTGTCGCCTAAAATTGCAATACACTTAAAACCCTCGAGTCCCTCAGTCGCCTCTTACGACGCTCACGGGAAAGAAATGGGATCATGCTATTCTAAGCCGGCATCACACGGCACATTTAAGAATAAATATCATCAATAATAAATAGAAAAATAGATATTTGCTCTTTTGTTGGAGGACATATTGAACTTGGATACTAACTTTCACATTTGTGTTTTTGTTAAGGTTTTCGTTACCTTTAGTTAAGGAGCTTCATCTAACTTTTACCCCATTTACCTAACCCCTTTAAGGACCAAAATGTTGTACATTTTGATTAGTTTTAAAACAAATTAAAATAGACCCATTTTCATTAGTTTGAATAGATATGTCATTAGCATTTGCCCGAAACTGAAAGACGTCACAGCACAGGCATCAAGCTAAATTTTATACTTAAAGTAGGTACCTACTTATAGCGATAATTGATTATTTCCAAAAGAAAATTTCAAGCACTGCTTCATAAACAACCCGATTGATCAGTTTTCATTGTGGATAGTTATATCCTTGCCTTTTGACTGAGCTCTTTAGCTCCTTTAGTTTCAAATAATTAATAATAGGAAAAAATAGAATGATACCAAGCAGTTTATTATGTGAATTTTCTATACGAACTGGCCAAATGCCTAGAAAAAATTTCATGTGAAAGCCATTTTTGTTTCGGAAATGCATAATTATTTTTTTTTCGTTTCATTTTAGCTAATGGCATCCCTGTCCAGGTTTTTGCGGATGTCGGCCAGTTATTCTGCCATGATGGATGATTCAAATACGAGCGCGAAGGCGTAAACGCCATCTAGTAGATAACGTGTATACTAATGAGAAAGCTTCGCACCGCATGTAGTTTGACGCAAGAAGCAAAGCATGAAACGGAACTTTGCAAGGATAATTTTTCCCTTTTATATTGCGTCTATTCAAATTAAATTTACAGCTATTAAAATTTTAGAGTTAACTATTACTATGTAATTAAAACCAGTATTTTTTTCAGGTTTATGAAGCTAAGCAATTATTTTCATAATTGTTTTTCCTAGTCTGAAGTACGTGTGCAAGCAAAGCAAGTTTAGAACGGAACGTAAGTAAAGTTTACAAAAAGTCAAGCAAGCCGGGTGGGCGGGAAACTTTCGAACCGTAAAGGCGCGCTTTAAGAAAATATTTTTGAAAATTGTAAAAAAATTGTAAATAATCATAGTTTCTCTAGTGTTTTTGTAAATATTTCTTGTACATAGTTAGGTGTGTACATAAAAACTGAAGATGGGGCGGAAGGATAAGCCCAAGAAACGAAAAAAAGACCCGACTGATCCAGGAGGGAATTCGGATCCTGAGGAGGACTCCGATATGGAGCAGGAGGCAGATAAGTACCGGCCCTACAAGGTAAAAGAATATAGTAGAAAGTATCCGGAAACGTCTGACCGTAAGGATTTTGTAGTATTTTTAAAACACCAAGTCGACCAAAAGCCGTTCTCTGATAACGATAAAGTCGCCTTGTCTCAGGCACTCAGGAAACATGCTGTGTCTGGTGTGCTACATTTGAGACCGGTCAATAGATATAAAGTGGCTATTACATTCGACTTGTCGAACAATGCAAATATGTTTCTAAGCAGCAAAATTTTAGATGAGTTGACATTGTACGCGTCAATCCCCGCTTCAGGAACAGAAATAACCGGCGTTGTTAAGTCAGTCCCGGTTAACTTGTCCAACAAAAAAATATTTTCTCTGATTGGAAGCTCACGTAATGTCGTTCAAGTGCGGCGTTTTATGCGCAAGCGAGTAGAGGGAGGTCAGGTTACATATATTCCCACTCAAACTGTTGCAGTAACTTTTGCATCAACCCAACTTCCAGAACACGTCTTTCTCGATTCTTGGAGACATGAGGTATCACAATATGTTCCACCTGTAAAGCAGTGCCTAAAATGCTTGCAGTTTGAACATATTGCTAGCTACTGTAAAAACAATGATGTTTGTTCAATTTGTTCAGGACCACACAACTTCAAACAATGTAATGCCGACAAAAGCAAAACCCCCATTTGCGTGAACTGTAAGGGCGATCACGTGGCTATTTCGGCGGCGTGTCCAATTAAAAAAGCCAAAATTGAAGAAAACAAAATTAAGTCTCATTCAGTTACATATTCGGCACTTTTTGACGAAAAATCGTTTCCGCATTTGGCGGCAAGAAACTCAAATCAATATTTACAAAACATTATCAAAAGTCAAACATTTCTAAACATGATCACACAAGTTATTGTAAAATTGATCTCCAATAAAACAAATGATGATACCCCAATTAACACTGAAACCATACGTGCTGCGTTTCAGAACACGATCAGTGAGGGAGCCCATTCAACCAAATAATGGACTGTCTCAATGTCGTGCAATGGAATGCACAAAGTTTATTACATAATAAACATCAATTTACCCATTTTTTATACGACAAAGATATACATATCGCAATTATATGCGAAACCTGGTTGAAGCCTCATCATAGGCTGAATATTCGAGGTTACAATGTAGAGCGCAATGATTGCGGTAACAATCATAATGGTGTATGCATTTTAATTCATAATAGCATTAATTACAATAAAACCGACATTTATTTTGATAATTCGTTACAGAATATATGCATACAAGTAACAATAAACGGTAAAAAAATTACTTTTGTCAGCTTTTATAGTCCTACGAACTGCAATCCTGCATTTGATAAAGTGAAATTTGACAATTTAGTCAAGTCTATACCTAGTCCATTTGTTCTTGCTGGTGATTTTAATGCGCATCATACTGTATGGGGCTGTGGTTCTGTCGCACCTCGTGGTAGAGCTGTCTTGGAAGTTGTTGACGATAATAATTTAGTCATATTAAATGATGGTCAACTCACTACAGTGGGTACTTTAACTTGGCGTCCGAATGCTTTAGATTTAACTATTGTGTCTCCTTCTTTGGCTCTCTGTTGCAGTTGGTCTGTCCATGACGATCCTCTTGGAAGTTATCATCTCCCTGTATTAACTAAAATCGTTTTAAATGATGTTTCTAATTATAATAATAGTAACAGTAGTGGTGTGCATATGCCCATCCAACCCAATTTTAGGAATGTGGATTGGCAAATGTATACCAAAAAAGTGGAACACTTGCTGTTTGATTTTCAGTTGGATTCATTTTCGCCTTTAGAGGCTTATAATTTGTTTATTAAAATATTGTTTTGTGCTATATCTCAATCAATTCCGAATACTAGTGGGCATGCTGTTGGCAGTCCTCGCAATCCCGATCGGTCAAGATCGGGAGTGGGTGGACGTAAACGTAGGCCTACTCTCCCTTGGTGGAATAATAAATGCTCTATTGCTGTTCGTGATGCTAAAGAAGCATACATACGTTTTAAATACAATCCAAATTTAGAAAACTATTTAGAATTTAAAAGATTACAAGCTGTTAAAAAACTTATTCTTAAAACGGAGAGAAAAAGCTCGTGGGTCACGTTATGTTCTTCTTTTAATCGTTGTACTCCCTTATCAATAATTTGGCGCTTCATGCGTAAATATAACAAATCATATGTTCCTCAAAGTTCAGATGACAATCTAGATTGGATTTTTAGTTTTCTCCACAAATTTACTCCAGATTTTGTGGAAAATAAGTTTGTATCTACTGATACTACTTCAAATAACAATTCTCAAAATAGTTTTATCACTGAACCGTTCACCATTCAGGAATTAAGAGCCGCAATCTTTTCTCGTCGTGACACTTCATGTGGGCTAGATTATATTCCATATTTAATGTTCAAAAAGTTATCGCAAAGTAGTTTGTTAGTGTTGTTAGACATTTTTAACGCGTTATGGTCCAATAATGACATTCCTCCTGAATGGAAAATTGATTGTATTATACCTATCCAAAAACCTGATAAACCTAAACTTGATCCTGACTCATATCGTCCTATAACGTTAACTTCTTGTGTGGGAAAAATATTTGAGCAGCTTCTTAAGCAACGTCTTGAATATTATATAGAACATAATAGACTGTTGCCAGTAAATCAGTTTGGTTTCCGTAGAGGCCGTTCGGCTGGTGAAAGTATTAGTTTATTACATTTAGATATTTTAAAAAGCATTGGCGGTAACAACAAACTCATAAGTGTGTTTTTTGATATTGCCGGTGCTTTTAACAATGTAAATATAGATATTTTATGTACAGAGTTATTGTATATTCATATTCCATTGAAACTTGTTCAGTGGATTCGAGATTTTTTGCTTAATAGGAAAGTGTATGTCAAGTATAATGGTGGACTATTTGGTCCTCGTTTGTCTTCTGTTGGAGTATGTCAGGGTGGAATCTTATCTCCGTTGATATTTATTTTGTATATACGCCGGTTAAACCTAATACTAGGACCCAACATCAAAAATTTACAGTTTGCAGATGATCTTGTAGTGTATATGTCAGGAAACAATTCAAATGATATTACAAATAACATTAATTCGGCTTTAACTAATCTTCATAAATATCTTTCATATTTAAATCTTGAAGTTAATCCACAAAAATCCAAGGTCATTGTTTTTGGCAAACACAACAATGTCAATTTGAGCCCAGTTTTTTACAACAATATTGCTTTGCCAGTTTCTATAGATACAAAATTTTTGGGTGTTGTATTTTGTCGTAACCTGTCATGGAAAAAGTATACAGATAACTTGATTGTAAAAGCTAATAAGGCTTGCAATGTCTTGAAATCACTTTGTGGTACTAGTTGGGGAGCGGACCCAAAAGTTCTGCTTATGCTATATAAATCAATTGTAAGGTCGCATTTTGAATATGGGTTCTTATGCTATGCGGGAGACTCCAAACTCATTGATATTCTTAATAAAATACAAAACAAATGCATGCGGATAGTCACCGGGGCTTTCAGGACCACTCCAATTGTTTCTTTACAAGTGGAGTGTAATCTGCCTCCTCTGACTATTCGTCTCGCTTATCTAAAAGAAAGGTTTATTCTAAAACTCTACTCGGAAAAAAATAACAATCTTATAGCTGAGCTTACCCATCCTAGTATTTCAACAATTCAAAAACCATGTTATATTTTGCAAGGCTTTTCTGAATATATGGCATGCTTACAAAACCTTCCTATCTTTCAAAATAATAATTATCTACCATGTTATGATGGACCCTATAAAAGTAAATTCAGTCCAATGAATATAGTAATTGAGAATAATCTTTCTAGGAAGGAGGAAGTTTATGAAAGATTATCTCTTTGGAATGGATATAAATTTTTATACACTGATGGCGCAAAGAACGAGTCAAATGTATCTTTTGCAATATACGACCCTGCTACTAAAATAGGTATTGGATATAAAATAGACAAACAATCCAGCATATTTACTGCGGAAGCAGTCGCTATACTTGGTGCGCTTAAGCACATACTTAATCGCAACTGTGGTTTTCATAGGTGGGTCATAGTCAGTGATAGCATGAGTGTTTTGAAGGCATTGCAAAATAATAAAATGAATGCAAACACGAATTATCTCATATACAGTATAAAGGATCTTTGGTTTAATCTTCACGATAATCATCAAATAACAGTTGACTTCATGTGGACTCCATCTCATATAGGAGTATCCGGCAACGAAAAAGCAGACTATTTGGCTCGTTCAATTTCAAATTCTCAAACAGTTGGTAATGATTTGAATTTATTATTACCATATACTGATATAGTTGCTGTTCTGAAACAAAGAATGTATGATAAGTGGAAAGAACATTGGGATCACATAGTACAAATAGAAAACAAAGGTTCTTGGTATGCTGCTTTGAATGTTAATTTGAAGTCCGTTTCTTGGTTCCGTACCGGTAATACATACCGTTGTAAAAAGTTTTACTCCACAATAAGCCGTTTAAGGTTTGGACACTGCCGTCTTAATCATCACCTGTTTCGAATGAAAATTGTAAATAATCCGCATTGCGATCATTGTCAGTCACAAGAGGATCAAACCATTGATCATTTGTTCTTTTCATGCTCGTCTTTCGGTATCCAGCGCCTTTTGCTGATGGACGAGTTAATCCGTATTTACGGAGAACCACAACTGGTCCCGCACTCTGTACAGACATTACTTCAAAATAATTCTACTTACGTTCCATTATATAATTTTGTAATATCAACTGTAAAGGAAATTTAGTTTAAGTCATTGTATATAATTTAATGTGAAATAATTTGTAAATAAAAACTCAATTAAAAAAGATGATGAAACGACAAAAACATTTTACATGGACATGAAACTTTTAACGAAAGTTGAACATAAGACGATTTTATTACAAAAATACCCAGAATGGACAAAATACTGAAGACGTACGAAATATCGAAACACACTGAATGGACAAAACACTGAAGACGTAAAATTTATAAAAATACACAAAAAGAATAAACTTACTAAAGACGTATAAAATATAAAAATACACAAGAAGAACAACACACTGAATGGACAAAATACTGAAGACGTATTATTGGTGAAAACACACAGGAAAAGGAAATTAACTGAAGACGTATAACTTATAAATATTCAAGAAAGAAGTACTGAAGACGAGGCTGTATGGTCTTAAGACCTTTGCCTGTCCAGAATGGACGAATAAACAAAAAAAATCAAGCAAGCCGTCAAGCGAGTGCGTCTTCCGATTTCTTTTATCACAAATTCCAAGAAATATAAATTATGTAAAAAGAATTGACAACAAAGCGTTATTAGAGAAATTTGTGTGTAATGTAAATATGTAATCCAAATCAAACCTAAGTTGTTTTATACTCGTGCCTTAGTTCAGCAACAGTTGTGATAATTTTGAACACATACATGAATTGTTTAGTTGTTGATATTCACTTGTTTTCATTATGACCAAGCGCCGGAGGATCCTGCACGCGGACAAGATCATACAGAATGTTGTTCATGTATTCTGTTTGTTGATGTTTTTACAGTTGAAAGGTTAGCAGAGTCGTATTTATCACACTACCTTACAAAGATTTCCTAGATAACAGGTTATTTGAAGACCTTGTTGGTGATTATCTCCTCGATCTGAACAGATTGATCAATGATAGAATAACTACATAATAAAATAAATAATTACACATTTTCATTACTGAATTGGAAGCTCTGCATTGACTGTATGTACTTACTTGTTGGCCAAGCCAGAGACCTAACTACAGAAGGGATGCTAAAGTACAAATAATAGTGATAATATCAATGTAATCGTGCATCATTAACTAGAAAATCTGCTTCCCATGTTTACCTAACTTGAACCTGTTAGTCTAGTGTCAAATATCTAGGTCATATAATTTTAGAAATATCAATATTTGATAAATGGTAGACATATAACCATTATGTCAAATTTGTTTCAAACCCCTTTAACGCAGTGAATAATAATTCCACAATTGAAATAATTATGTTCATTTACCTTTTCAGACTATTACACAGTAGCTAGCAACCCATTACTGCTATACTCTACAGCATCAGATATACGAGTGGCGGACATGACAAAGTTCACAAAAGTGAACACAATCACCAAAGGCCTAGAACAAGGGTCCGCTGTGGACTTCCTGCACCGGAAGGACTTGATTTGCTGGTCTGACCAAACTGCTGAACTTATTCAGTGTATGAAATACAATGAAACATATTCTGGAGAAAAGGTAAATGATTTTGATATAAAATTCTAGCGGCATGCTCTAACTCATTTCCCTGTAGGAATTAGTTGTTTTTCCATGGAAATTTGTTGTATTCCTGGCAAGTTTTATACATATAAACATTCCTCTTGAATCACTCTATCCATTAAAAAAACTCTGCATCCATTGTGTAGTTTAAATATTTAAGCATACATACAGACAGGGACAGACAAAAAGCAACTTTGCTTTATACTAAATAGTGATATCTACACTATAAATAAACAGGACAGAACTATTATCACTTATGAGTTCCTAGTGGTGGAAGAATAGTGTTATAAGTTGAGTGTATGTTTGTCACTGCTTTAAATAAATTCATGGCAATTTTTCAATTTTGCAGGTCCGAATAGTATCAGAAGGCCTTATCACCCCAACTGGCATTGCAATAGACTGGTATACAGATAAGATATACTGGACAGATGGAGAGACAAATAGAATAGAAGTAATTTGCATAGAACAGAAATATAGAAAAGTGCTCTTTTGGTCTGAGGTGGACTTAGCTAGAGCTATTGCTGTGGTTCCCAAAGAGGGGTAAGATTAGATTTTCTTTTATATGGCATCCATTAAAAATTATTAGTCTACGTCGTAATGCGCATCGTGGCAAAGTGGTCAGGATACCAGTATTACTATTATGACACTCCAGAGTGATCCCCGCTATGTATGCTACACAATTTTTATACTCACATACATATACAAACCAACTGCACTGAAGGAAAAACATTGTGATGAAACCCACATTCAAATAAAATGTGAATTCAGTTGATATTTGGATGTGACTTAACCTAGGATTTGGCCCAGGTTGCAAATGACAGTAGCTCTGTGTAAAAACTTGTTTGCACGTCAAATCCCCTAGGTTAGGTAGCAAGGAGAATAAATGATCTATTAGAAACTATAAGTAAGTTATAATCTATTCTACTCTCAGTAGCAATGTTTTTTTATCATAAAATATTTTTAATTTTCAGCCTCATGTTTTGGACAGACTGGGGTGAGATACCTAAAATAGAACGAGCCGGAATGAATGGCGACCCAACCACTCGAGAAGTCATCATCAAAGATGACATATTCTGGCCAAACGGAATCACAGTAGATTACAACAATAATCTCATCTACTGGGTTGATGCTAAATTACAGTTTGTTGATGTTATAGACTTCAATGGACAGAATAGACAAAGAATTGTAAAAGGAGGCTTAGAATATCCTTATGCATTGGCCTTCTTTGATAGTAAATTGTTTTGGACTGATTGGAAAACATGGTAAGCTTTAAAAAAAAGTAATTAATATCTGAGTTTTCTTTTGTATAGTCTTTAATACAATTCATACAGAGCAAAACCTCTCGCAACCTAGCACAACAGAGCTTATAAAAACAGTTTTCTTTTATTCAATGTTTTATAAAAGGTGTTTTTAGATGCTTGCTATTTTTTGTTACTTTAAAAAAACACCCTTCTTCAGAGTGAATTAGACTTGGCTTTTGCTTGTTTGTATTTGTATTGTATGATAAAGCAAGACCATAGTAAATAGTAAGTATGCCTTTGCGCATTTTTAGTTTAAGAGGCTGACACGAGCTAAAAACCGGTCCCTTTCTGACAAATGTCAAACTGCGCGCGTGCGAACGGGACGGAATCTTGCCGATTCAATGATATTTTCGTATTTTCGATGATAACTCGGTCAAAAATAAGTTATTTGAAAATCGAAAACAATATGTCGATAGAGTATTGTAAGGCGCTCATTCTGATAATAAACACTTAATTATTGCGTGGGTTTTGTTCATGCAGGTTGCGATATAATAGATTTTTAGAGGTAACTTTACGATGTTTTTCTATCAAGCTAAATTACTAATATCATGTTTTGGAAACAATAACACTACAGCAAATATCCTGAAGATTATTACCTTTTTTTTTTCGTCAGTTTTTCTGCATTTTATCTAGGGTAGAAATCACTTATAAAAGTAGCTTTTAGCTCTACTCAGCCCCTTAAGTTTTCGTGTTGTGTGCTTGTGTTTTGAATGTGCACTAAAAGTGTTTTTACTTACTTACCTAAGATCTAAGCAGTGTCAAACCTTTACTATTCAGGTCAATCCACTCCTGGGATATAAATGCACCGGGACCAATCAAAGAACTGATAAAGTCTGATCCAGTACCCGTAGACATAAAGGTTTATGATGGTAGTAAACAACTTACTCCTGAAACTGACTATCCATGCAAGGTTAACAATGGAGGCTGTTCACATTTGTGCCTTTTGGCGCCCATTGCACCAGGTATGTTGAAGTCTGTTAGAGAAAATATTTTTTTAGTCATACATTTTTTATCCCTGTATCTCATACAGGCCAACAATCAAAATAAAAAAGTAAAAAATCCGAAAATGTTTATTGGCCAATAAATCTGACTCCCACGCTCATCCTAGTGTGGGAGTCAGATTTATTATCATATCAGCCTCTTCCTGTAGGATGCAGGCTAGAAACAATACAAATTACTATCACACTCATGTCTATTTTTATTTGCCTACATCATAAACATCAAATTATTAATTAAAGCACTCTTATTATATTATTATTATTATATTATTATTATACTCTTATGTTTCCAAAAAAATACGGTAACGTTTGTTTTCTTCGCAGGTTACGTGTGTACGTGTCCTACAGGTGTAAAACTGCGTGAAAACAGCAACACGACTTGCCACAGCGGCCCACAGTCATTACTTCTAGTCGCACAACGCTCTTTGATCTCAAAAATATCACTCGACTCACCAGACTTCACCCCTTACACTCTTCCGTTGAAAGACTTGAAGCGAGCCCTGACGGTTGACTTCGATCCGAAGACTGAGAATATTTACTGGGCTGATAGTTTGGTAAGTTTTCTTTCTTAAGTAAGGTAAGTTTTATTTACTTATGTACGCACGTACCTAGTTCTCAATAAAAAAAAAAAAAAATATGTGTGACATGTAACAATGTGACAACTTATACTTACTTCATGGCTCTTTATTTTTATGAAAAAGTAGCAAAAATCTAAACTATATCTTGTATACTTACAGGCTAAAACCATATCGCGAGCCCGCCTAGACGGTAGCGAACAATCCGTAGTTATACACAGCGCCGGCGTGCCAGACAGCATCGCCATAGACCCACTAGCGAGGAATATCTACTGGAGCGACCCTGTCACTGATACCATCAATGTAGCAAGGCTGGACGGCACGTCTCAAAAGGTAAGAACAATATCCTGACTATTCCTGACATCGGCTCAGTAGTCATAACAACACGCCGAAAAAATAACTTTGGCGATAGATTAAATTGTCTTTGTGTATCGACAAAGTTCTCGGTTACAATAAGATGATCTACCCCAAATAGTATCATAACGCTACTCTGTTTTCTTTCTCATAATATTGTCTAAGCGTCCAATTTCCTCACCCAGGTGCTAATACACGACGAACTGTACGACCCGCGAGCGCTAGCATTACACCCAATAGCCGGGTTCATGTTCTGGTCTGACTGGAACGAGCGCAAACCAAAGATCGAGCGGGCCAACTTGGACGGCAGCGACAGAATGCTCATTGTGTCAGAAAAACTCACCTGGCCCAACGGCATGGCGCTGGATATGGCCTCAAATAAACTGTATTGGGGTGATGCAAGGACACATAAAATAGAAGTAAGTTTTAGACATAGTTTGAGCTTTTAGAGTCTGGAAGATCTTTTCGTTTGTATTTTATACCTCATTTACATAGTGTCACGACCCGCGTAACTGTCTGTCAGTACCCGCCCTTACGTGCGTGTATGGAGCATTGAGGTCAAGTTACGCTGGTCGTGACACTATTTATACCAGTTTATACCATTCTTTCCTTTTCTTGAAGTCGTGTAGCTTCCCCCGCACAGGGCCGACTTCTATGCTGACTCTTTCACAGTGCGAGCGATCAAGCTGTGGAATTGTTTGCCTGAGGAGGTTTGTCGGGCCCCGTCCCTTGAAACTTTCAAGATAAGAGTTAAAAACCATTATTTAACTGAAATTGTATAATTTTCTCTTATTTGTTGTTTTTTTCCTCTATATTATATTATCTTTTATATCTGTACTCAATTAATTGTTATTCTTTCTTTCTTCGTAATGCATATTATCCTATCATCCATAGCTTAGATATGTATTAGTTTATTTTAATGTATTTATTAGTATATTCAGTTTTGTTTACAAAATTATTTGTGTATTTCTAAGTAAAATTGTTTATGTATTATAATTATTATTTATGTAGTATGTACTATTAGGTAATATTTGCACTATCCCGCTTCCATAATCGCACTCTCTTTTCCACCCTAAGGTTGCCCGGTAGGCTACCTAGCATTAAGGAAATCATTAAGGCCGCCTTGATGTTCCCCTTGTTTATGTTTTCTACATGTTTTCACTTTTTTGTGCAATAAAGAATTTTGTTATGTTATGTTATGTAGAACATATACTAACTATTCCTAACCCTAGAAAAGATTCTCAATATTTCAAAGATAATGCTCTTTTTAGCCACCACTAGCATTTTCTAAATCTTTTTATAGGTGTGCAATATGGACGGTTCCGACAGGAAAGAACTACATAACAGTGATATTCTGCACATATTTGGACTAACTTTATTGGGCAATCACATATATTGGACAGATATGCAGCGAAGGACACTAGATAGAATCAACAAGGAGACAGGTAAGTTGTATATTGACCTCGGTTCTAGCAGGACTTTAACCACTTCTTATCTGTTACTGCATTTTCTAAATTAATTCCTGTCACTTTCTAAAACAAACAAAGAACAAGGAAAAGAACGGATACAGGTGATCTACCGTTAGGCATTTGTATCTTAAGCAAGTTCTTTAAAATGATGTTTCATTTCCTTACATTGCATTCACAGAGTACCTGATTACATAGAATTTTTTTATACAATTTATTTAAAGATACTTTTAATTAAAGAAATCTAACGTCACGACAATAAATCAAATTAAAGCTTTCCCCAATTGAGACATTTCGCAAACAAAAGTCGATTAAGCAAAATCTCAATTACAATGAACCATCTCTACAAAATTGTCATTTTCGGCTTTATTCTTAATTTTGCTTTAATATACCCAGGATTAGAAAGAGAGCCAGTTGTAGATCAAATGGCGAACATGATGGGAGTGAAAGCGTTCCACCTGGGGGAGCCACTGGGCTGGAACAAGTGCGTGGACAACAACGGCGGCTGCAGCCATCTGTGCTTCAACAGGCCCAAGGACTATGTGTGCAGCTGTCCTTTAGGTAAGAGTCAAATTTAAAAAATCTGTTTTCTTTCAGCTGTGTTGGAGCAAAGTGAAACCCATGGACCCAATGTCTTCAAATGACCGCAAAAACAAGACACTTGCTTTTGTCTTTTCTTAGTTGGTCAACCAGAATGGGGTAGTTAGTTTGAGCATGTCGAGTTCAAGTAGGTTTGAAGTGAAATATGTACCATACACATATCAAATATCACACATTATTCATTTGACAGGTTTTCAAATCATACTCAAATCACGTTATACTCATCGAATTGCTTTCAGGCTTGGAACTAGGTACAGACAGAAAAACTTGCATCGAGCCGGAAGCATTTCTAGTCTACAGCCGCAAGAACGTGATCGGCAGAATCAGTGTGGAGAACGAGAACAACGACGCCATCCTGCCCATCAAAGAACTGAAGGAAGTCAAGTAAGGCATTCCTAAAACTGTTCGCTAATCCGTAGTAAAACTAAGGAGGATAGAACTGAATGAATCAATTGCGAATGGTCACAGGAATAATCCTTCGGTCACCAAGAAAAAGCTCTGCGTTGGCCTTTAGAGTAAGAGTAGAATTATATTCTTCCGACACGCTCTTGGCCGTTACATTTGCGTAAAGGTAGAATTATATTCGTCTGACTCGCTCTTTGCCGTTTCGTTTACGTAAAGGTAGAATTAGATTCGTCCAACTCGCTCTTTGCCGTTACTTATATTCGTTTGACTCGCTCTTGGCCGTTACATTTGCATAAAGGTAGAATTATATTCTTCGGACACGCATTTGACCGTTATTTTTGACGGGCTAAACTAATTCGAGCTTACGTACTTGGCTTTACCACTACAGTAGTTTAATAATACAGCTGCGTCGACAGGGATTGAGCGGTTTTAGTATGGGAATTGACATTTCTAATATGGATCTCCGTTGCGTTATCTTAGCGCTTACAGCAAAAAGATAAAATTGTGATGAACGTGCAGTTTTTTCCTCGATTGAATCTTTATTAAGACTGCATTGTTTATATTTTCAGTGCCCTAGCCATCCACGTATCTGGCTCAAAGCTGTACTGGTCCGACAGCAAAACGAGGACTATCAACCGGTGCTCTGTCAATGGCTCTAACATGGAGAAAATTGTTGAGTGGATGGGCTTAGTCGAAGGTAAGAAAAATTCGTCACTGATTTTCTTTTCCGAAATGAAATAAAAGCATAATTTACTGCCGTTCCCAATTTAATACCTTTAGTTAGAACAATAATAAGGCAAAAGGGGGCAGCTCAGCTTATGCAGACTAAACCGAATTTTGGTCTGCTCTGTCTTATTCAGTGTTTTATTTCCTTTTTCTTTTCATTTGCTTATTTTCTTTTCTGTTCTTAACTTTTATAAAGCATCTAAAAACAACTTCTCCTTTGTATTATATTGTAGGCTTAGCTATAGATTGGTCTGGAGAAAACATATACTGGACAGATACGACGACACAGCGAATAGAGGTGGCAAGACTAGACGGGTCCAGTCGAAGAACACTGATTTGGCAGGGATTGAAGAAACCTAAAAGCATCGTACTTGATCCTAGAAAGGGGTAAGTGAAAGTGTACAAAACGTTTCATCAAAAGATTTATTACAAAGAAAGATAAGGCAGATAGTTACACCGTTACACTGATATTTTCAGCTACATGTACTGGTCGGAACTCGGCTCAAGGACCATCAAACGAGCCGCAATGGACGGTTCTTCGATTACCGTCTTCATGGAGCAAGTAGGGCGAGTGCACGCGCTTGCCATAGACTATGAGAAGCGCGCGATATACTGGGCTGCCATAGACCCTCCGGCTGTGGAATATGCATTCCTAAACGGAACTGGAAGGAAAGTGTTGGCTGATGATATTCCTATGCCGTACGCGTTGACACTGTATAATGACAAGGTCTTTTGGGGTGACTGGAATACTGGTAAGTTTAGGTTTTGTTAAAGACATGTGCGTGTGGTAAAATAATCAAAATTGGTTTGGCCACAAAGAATGCTGACGCGCGGGTTCTGTTTGGCGAACTAACAATAATTCGTACAACATCAATGACCTCTACGATTACGAAAACTTTTACCCTGTTATTGACACGATATTAATATGACACATGCTATGACGTCAACAAAATTTTCCCAGCACGTCTTACACGTATAACTTACCTTTCAATCACGCATTTTATTAAAACACCAGCATCCATCCACCCAGGTTTTGGACATCCAATATCTTTATTTCGCGAAATCAAAGAGATCCACACCCGCAAAACTTGTGTAACATTATTGAGGCCATTGGAATCAAACACTCAATTTTTATTCTTAACTGTTTCTCATAGGTATCATTGAAGTAGCCCAAAAAACAGACGGAACGAATCGCAAGCGGATCCACACCCAACTCGACTACATTTCCGATTTGAAAGTGTTCCACCGGACGCGATCTTCAGGCACCTTCCAGTGTGGAGTAGACAATGGCGGCTGTTCCCATCTATGTCTGCCATTGCCCTCGGAAACTAGATCTGATTACCGTTGCGCCTGCCCCACGCATTATCGGTTGCATAAGGACAATATGACTTGTATTGGTAAGCTCTCTTTTTGTGTGGGACATCAAGTCGTCTATCGACCGAAGTAATTGATAATCTTTTTTAGAACCAGCGGGGTTATAGGTATTGCAAGTTTTGTGGTCCTACTACTAGGTAGCAGGGTATCAATTAATAGTCCTTAGAACAAACAAATCTAACTAACTTGCTGACGGAGCAACTTTATCTAAAAATCACTTGTGACATCTGTGTGGGTCTGAATATTACTAGTCATACGTTAGTATTATTATACTAGTAAGTTAGTACAATAGAGATAAATAAAAAATATATTTCTACTATGTAGAACGAATTCATTTACTTGCAATTAACCTCAGCATGCTTGGTTCATTTTTCTAAGCGTAACTACATTAACTTTTGTTTTCAGAACCGGAAGAATTCCTACTATTTGCTCAGAAAAATGCAATAGGTCGAATAGTGATTGCCAATGGCGAATGCAACGACGCGCCCATATCGCTTACTGGACTGAAAAGCGTTAGCGCCATCGAATACGACCCTGTAAACAAGTAAGTTTATTTGATACGTAGTTTTGAATCTATACTGCATCATTTAAGTACCTATAATAAGCAAATTACTCACTTTACTTCGAAATAAAATTAGCAAATAAAAAAATACGATAAAATACAGCGAATGTGATCTCCTAAGCCAATGTCTGATTTATATCGATGGTAATAAAGGTACGCACTACTGTTACCCGAACATAACAGCGGTTTCAGTACCTTACCTACTTACTCAACGACAAAAGTGGATCTTGGTTTCAGTACCTATGTACTCAAAATACACCCGAAGCTTCTGTGACAGATATTTCCCCTTTTAGATTTCTCTATTGGATGGACAACGAATCGCACGCAATCCGTCGCGCGCCCCTCTCCTACACTATGACGTCAGCCGTCTCCGATTCTGCAGCGGTCGTCACCAGTCTATCTCGCCCGTTCCATATGGTGCTGGATATTCTAGGCCGCGCTTTGTACTGGACATGTGCCGACACGGACTCGATAAACGCTACGTCGATTGACGGGAACTCGTCAGGTGTCATTCTGCATGGACCGAATATGATGCCGCGGCATTTGGCCTTCCATCAAACAAAGAGGTATGTGATACTATTCATAGTTATGACTTTAACGGGGTCTTACCGACGAATTTATTTGATTGCCTATATTAACAACCGCGATATTTTAAAATTTAGTGTAAAAGGTATGCATTTAAATCATTTTAATAGAATCTTATCAAGGCATTTGTTTTATTTATGAGTAAATTAATCTTCTGTACATAATTTTCTGTGAAAATACAATAGCATAACAGAATATGAATTTTAGAGTCTTGCAGTTAAAGACACATTTGTCTTACTATCCTAAGCTTTGATTTTACATTCACCAATCCTTTTCAGGCTTTTAGTCTGGAATGACGTAGGACTCGGCGCCATAATGCGAGCAAGCGTGGACGGCACATCGCAAGTAGAGTTAGCTCGAGCGGCCAACGCGACCGCGCTTACAATAGACCAAACTACTGGTACGGTGTACTGGGCGGTCAACAGGCAGATACATGCTGTGGATCTCGACTCGCATAACAAGTAAGTCTTAGAACAATCTTGCTGATTTAAACATTGAAAATGACGATCATAATGGCCATACCTCACTGGCAAAGTGATATCACAAGCGTGAACGGCACACCGCAAGTAGAGTTAGCTCGCGCGGCCAACGCGACCACGCTTACAATAGACCAGACTACTGGTACGATGTACTGGGCGGCCAACAGACAGATACATGCTGTGGATCTTGACTCGCATAACAAGTAAGTCTTAACACAATCTTGGTGTTGTTAAACACTCAAAATGACAATCATTATTCCCATACTTACCTAACTGGCAAAGTGATATCGCCAGCGTGGATGGCACATACAGGTTGTAAAAAAATTGCTGCAAATATTTTAAGGGGTGTACCAGCCAATGAAACTGAACAGCTTTCCCCAAGGAATATAGGTCGATATATCAAAAAAATTGAAACTCCCATACAAACCGACCATGTCAATTTGTATGGGAGATCTTACAAATTTTCTCTTATTTCGATTCATGTTTGGTGGGAAAAGTTGTTCAGTTTTACGGGCTGATTCAACCTTTAAAATACACTCGACTGCAAAAAAATCTCACGTCCGTAAAAATAGGCTTCAAGCACTGGTAATCTTATAATGGTCCTTAAGACAAGCAGTTATTCGTAGCAATATTGGTATCATTTGAGAGCCCTATAAAAACTCTTTAAAAAAATATCCATTTCATTTGAATAAAGAAAAAGCTTGACACTTCACGTCACTGTGAATGACAATGGAACTGATTCTCCTCTTCAAATTTTGTTTGTATTGTTTTGTTTTTTGGGTATAAAAGGGTCGATACAGCTTATTGTCACCAAACAACTGTACCAACAGTCGAAAAAGACACAGAAGAATATCTTTCATCAGAAAAACGTCCTTGAAGATGGACACTACAGCTGCTGAAGCCGCCCAAGTTATCGCACTACTGCAATCAGGACTACGTCAGTGTGATGTTGCTCGGCAATTGCACTTGAGTCGCTTTTCTGTTCGAAGAGTGTACCAGCGGTTCCTGCAGACCGGTGGCTTTGTCCGAAGGCGTGGGTCTGGTAGAAATCGGTTCTCTAATGCTGTTGAGTTGCAACATCAGCTTCAAGCAGTTCGTAGAAGGGCCGTGAGTGTCTCTACAGTTAGAAGAAGACTAAAGGAGAGAAATATTGTGGCTAGAAGACCTGCCACGGGTCCAAAATTAACCGCAGCGCATCGGCGAGCACGCTTGCAATTTGCTCGCGCCCACGTTAATTGGACCCTGGACCAATGGAGAACTGTTCTCTTCTCAGACGAAACGAGAGTGTGCCTTTTCTGCAACGATAGACGCAAAAGAGTATACAGAAGACAATGGGAACGTTTTGCCCAAGCCTGCATCCAAGAAACGGTAGAATACGGGGGCGGTTCCTGCATGTTCTGGGGCGGCATATCTGCCGATGGCAAAACTGAACTTTCTTGCGTCTCTCGGACCGGCGGTGCTCGCGGGCAAGGGTCGATGACTGCTCACCGGTACATCACAGAGATCCTGGAAGAACATGCGGTCCCCTATGCTGGATTTATTGGCGACGGGTTCACATTAATGCACGATAACGCTCGCGCGCACACTGCTGGTATTGTGCAAGGCTCTTCAAGAGGTTGGGATCCCTGTCATGCAGTGGCCAGCGAAAAGTCCAGATCTGAACCCGATAGAGCACCTCTGGGACCAGCTGAAACGCAAGGTTAGATCCCGCGACTCTTCAGGAGCTCCAAGACGCCGTTATTGAGGAATGGGACAGTATCCCTCACGAAGAGGTCCTAAAGTTGGTGCGATCCATGAGGGAGCGCATGGAAGACGTCATTAGGGCTAGGAGGGGTAACAGTAGGTTTTAGGTTAGTTTTAAGCAACTATGTTTTGAAAAATTAATCAGATTTCATTAGGGTTTTTAAGGATTTTTATTGTTTTGTAAATTTTTCTCAGTTCCAATAAAAAACATTGAATGAATCATTGTTTTTGCATTCTCTGTTTCTTTACCTTTCAAATGATACCGAACATTACCAATATTTCATGATACAAATACGATTGAAAGATGTTTGAAGTAGATTTCTTAAAAGGTGCGATTTTTTTGAAGCCGAGTGTATTTGCAGCTAATATTTTTACACCTTGTATAGTTAGCTTGCGCGGTTTCAACAATATGGTTTCTTTTGTTTTCACAGGCGCGTAGTATGGCAAGGCGGCTGGGTAGGGACCCTAGCGGTGTACGGCGGCCATGTTTACCTCTGTGGGGGAGGGGGGGACCGCGCGCTCATGCGGATACCGCTTCATAGAAGAGACGCCCCCGCCGCGGCCGTTCCTCATGTTGCTAAACTGCACCATTTGCTGACTGTACACAAGGTACGTGATTAGGTACTTTTAAAATTCACAGAATTAGGTGAATGGCTATTTCGTATTTTACCTGTTCTCTTGAATAATTGTTCTTTCTCTCAATCATACACTATCAGCGGAATATACTGAATAACAAATTTTTTAAAAATGTTTCCTATTTAAACTTAATAGAGGGGAAGATAGAGGGTAGAAGAGGAAGAGGTAGACCAAGGAGAAGTTACTGCGATCAACTAAAAAAAGTTTTCACACCCAGTGAAAACTTACAGGGACTTGAAAGATGTTCCCACGAACGGGCAGATTGCCGATCGTTACACCGACAAGAGTGAAACTCTTATTATTTTACATTAAACTTTACAAACAAGCTGAATGAAACCATGAAAAGTTCGTCATGTCATGTCAAGAAAATCGTCGGCATCAAAACAAAATTATTTTATGAAATAATGGCGACAATATTTCATTATTCTTGTGTTCATTCAACTGAATGAGTCCTCACGTTTGTTCATCATGCAGGTATCTCGCGAGCACGCGTGCTGGGGCGGGCGCGTGTGCGGCGGCGGGCCGGGTGCGTGCGCGGCGGGCGGCGCGTGCGGCTGCGGGCTGACGTGCGCGCCGCCCGCCTCCTGCCGCCCCGGGCAGTACATGTGCGCGCTGTCCCGCGCGCCGCAAGCGCTGGCGCACCAGCCGCACTGCATACCCGCCGAGTGGAAGTGAGTCATTTGCAGTTACATGTCGCTAAAGGCTTATATTAGGAAGCATGCTTAAATAGTTCGTGCACGGCGGGGGGCGTCTTCTCATCATCACATCAGCCTATAGCAGTCCACTGCTGGATATAGTCCTCTCTCAGAGTACGCCACAATGAACGAGCTCCCGCTTTCGCCATCCAGTCGCTTCCAGCCACTCTCTTTAGGTCATCGGTCCACCTGGCCGGAGGGCGTCCAACGGTACGCTTACCGAGGCGTAGTCTCCACTCGAAAACCCGCTTACTCCACCGGCCATTGGTTCTACGACAGATGTGACTCGCCCACTGCCACTTCAGTTTGCTACACTTTTGGACTATATCTGTTACTTTGTTCTTTTTGCGGATAGTCTCATTTCGGACTCTATCCATCACAATCTATTAATAATAAACATACTTTATCTGAAACATTTTGCATAGATCGATCAAAAGTAGAACTAACTGGCGCTAACCTTTTCTTCACCAGATGTGACGGTCAAATCGACTGCCCGGACGGTTCAGACGAAGGCCCCGGGTGCGGCGCGTGCGCGACCGGCACTCGCTGCGTGGACGGCAGCTGCGCGCAGTCGCTGGCCGCGTGCCCGCGCGGCGCCGCCTGCCCCACGCGCCCGCTGCCCGACGCCTTCCGGTGAGAAGAGAACCTACAAACATAACATAACAAAGATCTTTATTGCACAAGTTGTAACAACATGTCGAAAACACATACAAAGGAAACAGTACAACAAGGCGGCCTTAATGCTAGGTAGCATTCTCTACCAGGCAATCTTAGGGTGAAAAAGAGAGTGCGATTATGGAAGCGGGATAGTGCAAATATTACCTACTAGTACACTACATAAATAGTAATATGATGCATATACAATTTTACATATCAATACACAAATAATTCTGTAAACAAAACTTAATATACTAATAAATACATTAAAATAAACTAATACATATCTAAGCTATGGATGATAGGATATGCATTACGAAGAAAGAATAACAGTTAATTGCCATAAACCATCTACCATCATTATCCTTGCCTTATCTCGTTCTCTGTCGAGGTCGGCTACCTAAACTAGGGGATTTGACGTCCAACCAAGTTTTTACACAGAAGTTGACACACAAAATTCATATACTGTTAGCTGTTTACTAATAAGCCCCTCCCTCCAGTTTTCATCACCAACTGAACCACAATCTATAAATTTCAGCTGCGACGAGCGTCTATGCCTGGCAGCGCAACTACTTTGCGACGGACACCAGCATTGCGAAGACGGATCTGATGAACTACCCTCTGCTTGTGACAAGAATACGGTAGGAACATTCTAGTTTGTAAAATTTTTGCCAGACAAATAACAATAGTGCAATTTTAGTATCTACGTAAATAGGAGCCGTGTAGTGCCTGTACAGAATAGGCCCATGTCCAACAGTGGACTGCTGTTGCTGTCAAGGTACGTAAATAAAATGGCATGTGCGTGCAGTGTAAGGCGTTGCAATCGCTGCCTTTCGCTACTGCCTTTTGATTCTCTAGATGAAATTTAGCCGAATTATGCTTAATACGATACTTTCGAGTATAAGGCGGAACGTTTTAATGACTTTGTATTGTTTTACTGTGCTAGTACAAGCCTATTTTTTTTTTGTTAATATAGCTGTAAGACTCCCTAAAATAAATCAAATAGTGCCATTTCTCCGGCTCATCCATTTCTTCCTTCTGTCAGGCGGAAAACACCCCGCGCCAATCCAACGCGTTCGTAGTGTGCGGCGCCATAGTGGGGTGCTGCGGCGGGCTGGCGGGCGCGTGGGCGGCCGCGCGGCGCTACCGGCGCTCCACCCGCGCGCGCGCCGCGCCCCCCGCCACGCACTTCGCGCTCACCAAGCCCGAGCGCATCGAGGACCGCCCCTCCTCCGGCACAGCGTGAGTATATCCTACACCATGGGGTCTCATTCCTTACAAAAGGAAATAAGTTTAAAAAAATCAATAGATGGCGATACGGGTAGCGAATGTAACTTAAAGCGTTTGAAATAAAGGCACAGAAACAAAGTATCAGAAAATTATAAATACATTATTTAAGACGTTTTGAGATAGAAAACACGCGAAATTATTCACATTTTTGCAATGTTTTTCTATACAAATGACGTCAATACGAAGTATCCAATAAATAAACAAGATGTCGCTAGCAACGCACGCGCTGAGTCGACATATCAAATAGCCTGCCAATAGCCATCTTAGGGCAATCGAATTCCCTCTATGAGGCTAGGTATCTGTACTACTCTAGTAGTATTATACTATCTGTGACTATACTAACGGCCCGCCCAGCAGCTGCGCCCGCTGCAACTCATTTTCCCATGGGAATAAGATGTTTTCCCGGCAAATATTATACATAAAACCTTCATCTTTAATTACTCTTATCTATTAAATAGTCTGCATCAAAATCAGTTGTGTAGTTTTCAAGATTTAAGAAAACATGCATACATACGCGAAAAGCGACTTTGCTTTATACTATGTATGCTTGATTCATGCTACCGCCCACCCTATACCGACATCAGGTTTTATATTAATTAGCTGACATCGTCCCACTGCGGGTTATATTATGAACGAAGAAAAGAAGGAAGGTCAAAGCGAATCGGTGCTGACAGTTTGTGTCTGGTTGTGGCAGTGTTGCTGTTTGTTTGTAGTAGTTAAAAACAAGTGTTGAAAGCCATTTTCTCTTCCAGAGCAACGGACAGCCTCTGCGAGCGGTACCGGCCCACCGCCAACCCGCCCCCCTCCCCCGCCACAGCCAGCGGCGCGGGCAGCATCGTAGGGGGCGCTGGTCGACGCACCCGCCCTTATAGACACTACCGGGCGTACAATCGCCCGCCGCCTCCTACGCCGGCTTCCACTGACGCCTGTGAGTCGGAACCGGAGCCCGGGGCGCCGCCTCCATCGCCTGACTACATCTATTGATAAAGGAAATATGATAATCATTTGTTAATTGTACTACCGGACATACGAATGTGCCGCCGCCGACTATCCCTTTGCAGTAGCCTGGTTATCACCACTTATCAAGTTTAATGAAGAGTTTCGATGGTGATTTTGTTCTGAGTCGCAAAATGTCACAGTGGTACAAGGACAGTCTTAAATCAAAGTGATGAATCACTTAGCAAATCCTTATAATTCTTGGAAAAACTCTGTTATCTGTTTTCATAAAATGCCTTTTGAGATTTAACTCTACTTTCGAAGACTTAGCGAATCAGCCCATGAAACTGAACAACTTTCCTCGAGGTCGAAATATGAAAGAAATTTTTGGACCTCTCATACAAAATGTAGCTGCCGAGCGAGACAACTGTATGAGAGGTCCTAATTTTTTTTCATATTTCGACCTATGTTCCTTGGGGGAAGTTGTTCAGTTTTATTGGCTGATTCACACCTTAAAATATTTGCAGCTAATATTTTTACACCTTATACATATATGAAAATGGTAGCACAAATTAGCAAGACGGTCCTAGTCAGTCTGCATAACTAAGAATGTAGCAGATAAATTGGTCCAATGTATATTATGTTTGTCTTCTAAGAAAGTGATCGTTCCTTATTCAGTATTATGATTTCCTATGTGCGGATAGGAAAAGAAGCTTTTTGGCAGATATCCTACGACTTCGACACATAATAGAAAATAGAATGTAATAAGAAAAACGCTTATTTTTATGGATTGTGCAAAATCGTAATGCGTTAAGGCAGTGATGTAAATAATTGTACTACTTATAGTCATGTCACTTTGAAAAGTCCAAACCCAAAATCATACTGGAAGATAGATCATCATAACAAAATCAAAAAGGACTTAAAAGTGGCGAAACAGTTAAATATTGTAAACCTAAGTTATATTTTTTTATGATTTGGTCACAGTTTTAAGAATTTTGTAAGATAAACATTTGTAAGAAATTTATATTTTTAAGAGTTCACGCAATAGTTAAAAGTGCCATAACTTTTTGTGTATGATAAATCAAAATTGCACTACTTACTATCGACTGAAGTATATTTTATCGTGGTAGTAATTATACACTTCACTGTGGTGCTAAATACAATGTTGTGCCTCATTCTATATACTTAAGTCTTTTATAGCAATATGTACATATATTTAGTTTTTAAGTTACGTACGATTAAGATTACATGTAAACTGTACAGTCTATCATCATAAATTAACCAAGGACTTCAATGGTAAGCACTAATTTTAAACTGTTTATTGCTGCTATACTTATTTGTGCTGACCTTTTTTGTAAATAGTCTTTTTTGTCTATATAGACCATGGGGGTCAGTGGTGTAGCTAGATTTTATGTTATCATGTAAGCGTAAATCATTAAAATATTTGAAATGTTTTAAAGACTCAGTTCCCTTTCCACACAGATATGAAGTCAACGTCGGTGGGAACCATGTGTAAACCGACTATTTTTGCGCACATCAGATTAGTACCTCATTTAAACAATTTTTTGTAACTATTATTTTCAACGATTATTATAAATTTATGCCTAAGATTTATGCGAATGATAATGTTTGCAAATTTTACCAGAAATACTAACTGCCATAGATAGTAAGTAGCCATCTGTGACCCATGTCAACTGCTCATTTATAAATTAACCTTTTGAACGCCAATGACCACTATAGTTGCCAAACGCTCGCGTACATACGACGCCACTGACGACTAAAGTAGTCCAAATTTACCTATTTTTATAACTTAAATTCTGTCTTGTTTAAGACACCGGGCTGCTTGCCGATAAGTTTTTACCATCTTCACATTTTTCTATGCTTGGCGTCGGGGGTGTGCCGACGTAAAAAAACTCTGGCGTGCAAAAGGTTAATAGAAGATTGCAAGGCTTACCTTCACTTTCGTCCAAGGCTTACACAGACAAGTATAGGTATATTATATACCTAAGAATTTTGTGGAACTCTTTTGTAATTAGATTAGACCTTGACTGAAATTGAGATTTTGTAATAAATTATTTTAACTGTTAATTCTTTTCGTTTATTATTAAACATATTCAACTTAGCTTCCCCCACTTGTATAATGCCTCATGGAAGGAAGGAAACTTATGTCATATGCTTATGTTTTCGAAAACAAAGGGCTCCTTAGTGCTAACTACGGATACCCGCAATGCGAGAACCCACACGACACAACTCACTCACACCTTGAGACTTCAATCTGAAATTATTACTGAAATAACGCCACCTAGTTCGTACAACTGTCATCAGCCCAAAAAATCCTCATCAGAAAGTATCGCCGATCGAATTTAAGCCATATTTGGAAATGCCAAAATTTTATTTTATTTTATGACTATGACTAATGTCACCGCCGCCCCGAAAAGTATACTCTGACCTGACCGTCTATTTTCTTTGTTGACATGTCTTTTTGAATAGGTTTGATAGGTGTCAAAATTGGCTTATTAGAGCGGCGACAAATGTTAGAACGGATTAAAGAACTTTAAATTATTTTAATAAAAGTACCCTTAATGGGTAGAAATCCATATTATTAAATAATAAATTAATTATAGAACTGTGTCTGGATGGAAGAAACATCACGAACGTGCCGCGAATCTGTTTTAGCTAAGCGTTAGAATCTAAGCACAATAAAGAAGCAGAGCTGCATCGGGCGCCGCCGGCGGGAGTGCCTTTCAGAGTCAGATTTCAGTAATATCCATCCATAAGCTTGTTATCATCACCCATCCCATACAATCAAAATCCTTAATTTTTCATGACAATAAACGGCTGTAAATTTTTAAATACTTAGCTTCGTTAGTCCATCGCCCATTAAAAAAAATTGGTTTAGCGTTGCCTGCTAACGTATAAATTATCGCACCTCCCAAAAACAGCGTTGATCGTTATCTTATTTACAGGTGCATAAAACTTACCTTCTCACAATAAAATAAACGCCCATTGAATGCGTGTCTAGCGTTCTTTATGTATGTTTTTTTTTAACACGGGTGATATAGTGGTATATCTTGTTTTTTTAAAGAAACGTCACCGATATGGCAGCATTATTGTTGATATCCCGCTCATATGTCACATATTATTTGTCATGTTACTATAGAGACAAACAATAATGTTAACAATTCGGGATCGCTTCTTTCTCTGTACGAGATAATTATAGTAAGATGTCACCGCTGCAAAACGTGGTTTTCATATTGACTATTAATTCAGTTTCATTTGAGCGGAAACAACACAAAAAATATTAAATATTTTATTTATAAATGTATGAATCACTCAATAATATGTCATGGATGTCATGAGCATGCATCACTTAAAATACTGTCATGCTTTGTCGTTAACGTAACTGTCTATAGCTAATTATTCGGAAGACGCTATCTGGCAGCACCGTAACTGTCAAAGTGACAACACGCAACCACAACATATTCGTGTAAATCGTTCATTTGTTCTGAAATTCGTGAACAAATAAATGATAAATACTACAAAAACGTAACAAAGAATGGTACTGTAAAGCTTTAGATTAATATATTTAGGTCCAGCGAAAAAATGGACTTGTTTTCGTTTATATATTACCTAATTATCTACGGAGTATCAGCCGCTATAACCTTGCTGATTGGGGTACGTGTACTTTTTACAACTTTTTAATGTTATTTCCGAAGGCACGTTTTTTGTTTCAACTGTAAATTTATGTTACTATACTTCTCCATAGATATCGCTCATCATATTAGTTGTGACAAAACCGTATCCAGTGGTAAAGCGGTTCAAAGAAGAAGAGACATACAATGATCCTAGAACAAAAACTAAGCGAAAATTTCCCAGCATAAAGGATAACTATGAAGTTAATTTAAGTGTCGTCGTGCCAGCTTACAATGAAGAAGAAAGATGTATGTTTACCTAAATCCAGCAGTTTGTATTATAAATGTATTTCAATTCTCCTTGCTGGTCCAGGAGCAGTGCCTTTATTTTAATTATTATAATATGCAACCCAAATTTAGAATTTGGTCTGTAATGTATAATCTCAAGTATATTAATGGGAATAATGGGAATGTATCCATATTCATAATTTTAACTTTGTCAACTTTGTTTTCAGTAATCCCAATGCTTGATGAAGCTTTAGAGTTTCTTGAGAATCGACAAAAATCAAATCCATCTTACAAGTATGAAGTGCTTATTGTCAGTGATGGCAGTAAAGATAATACTGTGCCGTTGGCGGAGACTTATGTTGAGAAGTATGGATCTGATAAAGTCCGGTGTCTTAATCTCATAATGAACAGGGGAAAAGGTGGGGCTGTTAGATTGGTAAGTTTCTGAAGTAAGTTGTGGTATCATTGAAGTTTGTTTAAAACAAACATCAAATACAATTAATATTCATAAATCATACTTTTATAGGCCTTATTTGTAATTCTCTTTTGCAGAAAACAGACTCGCAGAACAGCCTTTTATGTTATACTGCCTACATGATAGTTTATTATAGTACCTTATAATTTTTATACATACATATATCACACCTTTATCCCATGCAGGGTAGGCATAGCATTAACGGTCCTAAGAATATGGTCGCTATAGCCACATCTGACATTTTTAAAGAATGTTTTCCAAGGTAGTTTCAGAAAACATGTGTATCACTATAGTGACAGGTTGTCATCCTGTCGCCTAAAAATTGTAATACACCAATACTCTCGAGTCCCTTAGTCGCCTCTAACGACACCCGCGGGAAGGATGTGGGGTGATGCTATTCTAAGCCGGCATCACATGGCATAAAATTTTTATGCAGTTATTTTTATAATGTTTCAGGGTGTTCAAAGCTCAAGAGGTGCAACTATCTTATTTGCGGATGCAGACGGAGCATCCAAGTTTGAAGATCTGACCAAGTTAGAGGCAGCCTTGAAAGACATCACAAAGAAGGACCCAATAAGCCAACCTGAATTAGTTAGTGGCCATATGGCTATTGTCATTGGATCAAGAGCGCATTTAGAAGAGGAGTCTTTAGCCACAAGAAGTATTTTTAGGTACCAAATCTTTTTATAACTATTAATTCTATAACCTTATTAAGTGTCCCATTATGCTTCACATTGGCTTATGACAGTCCACTGACTGGATGTAGGCCTCGCCCAAGGTATGCCATAAGGCACAATTACCCATATTTGCCACCCAACAAGTACATCTCTCTTGTCATTAAATATTTACATCAAAAACTCATTGTTACAGAAATATATTGATGTATGGATTCCACTTCCTTGTATGGTTATTTACTGTAAGGGGTATTTGTGATACCCAGTGTGGATTTAAACTGTTTACGCGGAAAGCTGCTGACATCTGTTTTAGGAGTCTACATGTAAATAGATGGTAAGCTATAGTTACCTATCCATATTTATTTTAAAGACAATCAAACTATACTGACTATTTAAAAGTTAAAGAAAATATTGACCTACTCAATTATTGTGGAGAAATGGTAATTTTTTGATCTTACATTTAGTGCCCTATCATATTATGAAACTACAGGCTACAAGTCTACAGGTGAAATTCTTAGTACATTGGGTAGTGGGTTAAAAATCCTGGTCTCATAATAACCTACCGGCTACGCAATGTATATCGAATTTTACCTGTAAACTTGTAACCTGTAGTTTGATAACACAGGGCATTGCTGGGCTAAATATATATTTTAGAAATTAATATTATTATTTTCTACCTGTTCCCAGGGCATTTGACGTTGAGCTGCTGTATATCGCACAAACACTCGACATTCCGATAGCAGAGATTCCCGTAAGATGGACTGAAATTGACGGATCCAAAGTGACTCCAGTATTATCCTGGATTCAGATGGGACTCGATCTTGGTCTCATCTGGCTGAAGTATACAATCGGCGCATGGAGGATACGCACTGAGAAGGAGGAATAAGATTAGTTACTTATTTATCATTCCTTATTAATTACATGCAATATTTTCTTATTATATGTAAGAGTTCCGAAATTATTATTTTGCAATGCTACAATCATGTTTGTAGGTAATTTTAATAATACAACCAAATTGAATTTAGCCATTTGTTTATTATTTTCTTATACATTAGATTACAAAAAATTCCTCATAGGATTACAATAGTAACAACAAGATGTATAAAAATAACTAAGTATTACAAAAAATTCTAACACCAGGTGCAGAAACATCATACACATCGGGTTAGTTTAATCTCCCACCCCTGGGTGTCTATTTTAGGGTGTCAGATTGGACTAAAACTTTAAAAATCTAACAGATACAACTAATACATTTGTGAAACATTATATAAAATACAAATATTGACAAGTTTTATAAACTTTAATATTTTCTTATAGGTAGAGAAATTAAGAAAATTGGAGAGGTACCAGCATAGACTAGCCTGTTTGCATTGGGCATACGTACCTCGATCTAGCATCTAAGGTTCGAATTAAATTCGTCCACTGCCCGCCCGTTCGCAAAACTTGCAAGAAAATGTCTGCCCGCAGCGGATATAAATTATTCTAGGACTACATTTATCTAGTTGTTTTGACGGAGAAATCTTGGCCAGAAGTAACCTTGCCGTTGGCGGACGGCACACCAAATAATTAGAAATTAAGTTAAATTCCGATTTTTGTCATCATTATTACATTCAACATCTTTGATGGTGATGATCAGATAGGCATGCCACTTCAGTTGGGTTACTTTTCTAGGATCATGGAAAATACGACTTCATGTAAAATACGAATCATAAATTATAAGATTTTTAATTAAGCTCTTAGATTTGAGCGAAATTATTTATTTTGCAACTAATTCAGTTCAATAAAGAGATTAGTGCTTTTGGCAATTTTTTAGAATTTAAGAATATTCGCCAAGCTCATACATCAGCTAAAAGTACGGAGTTTATTTAATTCCTTAAGATTAAATGTGTGAAATATTATTTTAAATGCTTTAGCAGTGGGATAGTTGCGTTGCGTAAGGGCCGCCTCACAGTAAGAGCTGTTTTGCGTAAGACAGCGAGCGAACTTTTTAAGAATCCGAGTAATGAACGTGGCATTGGCTATAATGATAAACTTCTGACGCTTCTGGCGTAATAAGATTGTTTTTCGAATCTATACTGAAAAGATCGCTCGACGTCGCTAGCCAAACGTTATGTAGTCTACGGCGGCCTTAATTCCGTAGGTTGGGTACCAATACTACATACAAATGTTGCAATTTTGTACTTTTTGCATTACATTGACCATAATCATTGTCTTTCCATTCTTATTTGTTACATACAATTATTTTAATCCATATTATATTGAAACCTACTTTGAAAATGAAGAAATGTAAAAAAAAAAAAATTGATTTAAGTATACAATAGAAATTCAATATAGGTACATGTTACTATGTTTTACCAATTTGAATATCGTTCAAAACAATACATTTTATCAATTTTCCGTTGTCATTTATAATCTTTGTATCTAATATGTTCGTAACACCTTCCCATCATACACTCTTGTTAACAGATCAAAAAATATTCATATAGTATCACTGAGATTCCGCAAAATACATATAAAAAAACTTTTATAAATATAATACAAAAACATTATTAGGTATTTAAGGGGTAGTACTTACCTAACTAAGCATTCATATGAAAAGTGCAATGTGTAGTGAAAAGTTTTACCCCAGAAAACTTTTTAGTGTAGAATTGTAAAACATGGAATGGAACCAAAGAGTGGAGTTTTAAATATTAGTACATGGAGTGTAGAGTAATGTAGTCTGTAGTAGGTAGAGTAGGACCAAACCTTTATGAAGAGCACTCTCGTTTGGAACGATGCTTACGGCCAACACTGGACGGGAGAGAAATATACCTGTTAGTGCTTATGTAAAGCTGTCATTAGGAACACAATATGTTTTACATACAATGTAAGGTATTTATATCCAAATTTATTCATATGTTCTAAAGGGGAAACGATAAAAAGACGCAAGGAAACGATAAGAATAAAACGATAGATTCAACGTTATAAAGAACCGGACTGTAAACTATCTTTATCAGTTATAGTTTCTTAAAAATAAAGGTTATCCTTATCAGTCAATAGTGTCTAATATTGAATTTAGTTTTTAGCAAAAAATATATGCGGTCCCATTTTATTTTCTTGAAGCTGTAAGTGACAGCGTATTTTTAGCTACTGATTTTATAAACGGTTCTGTAGTATCGAGTCTATTGAGTCTCAACAATAAGCTACCTTCACCTAAAAGCTGGCATGCAGAGAATACCTAATTAGTAAAGGCTCATGCAATTTTCACTAATTTCACGTCACTGCATGTACCTACGTAATTAATAGTATACTATGTTACAATGTATTAACTACAGAAAAACATTATAAAAGATATTAGGTAAGTATACTTAAACATTTAATAGGCATTAGTTTGTGCTACCTTTTAAAATTACAACTAGTTTTTAGGCTAGGCACTAGTTTATAGTCGGGCTGCAGGGCGAGCAGGTCTTATCTCTTATCACCTCATTCTATCTACTTTCAGTTTCTACCAAAATTGGCTAATTTTTCGTTTAATACGATTCAATAGCGGGTGGCGAAAAATTTGAGTAGTAGAGTGCTTTATGGTTGATGTGTTTGTTGCCTATAGTTTTAATTATACTTAGAAGATACAAAAATATAAAAACCGATAGCGGCTTTATAATTGTAGTAACTCGTATAATCTAAAGATCATTAAATGTAAAATTTCATAAAGGCACACCCTCTACACAATATGGATTGGTGCCACTTTATTAGTTTGTTAATGTTGAGCTTGGGCTTTTATGTTTAACTGTCTTACAGAATCTCTTATTAATATAAACTTTTATCTGATGCATTTAAAGAAGCATTGTATAACTTATGTTATTTCATTTATATGATTTTCAGCCATGATAGAAAATTACTAACAGATAGACTACTTCGGAAGCACAGATAATAAAATAATACTACTAAGCTTGCAAAGGTGAGAAAATATTTTTTATAAAGAATACATGAACATTTTCTCTTACATGGTCAATCCACTAGATTATGAGCTAAATAAAAAAAAAACAGAACAGTGGGTTCATTCTTGAAACTACATTGGAAATAATATACCCATAAGAAATGTAGAACTATATTGTTATTAACAAGTTCACCAAAATTAAACTTTTACCTTGAGACCAAAGACCATTTTCAGAAATTGCTCATAGTGTATGGTAATCACACCATCTTGATCTGTGTCGTACTGCCGAAAGGCTGATGTTAACATCTGAAACATAAATTTGAATTGTTAATATTACAAAAGCCAACAGGACCACATTTATTTCTCATTAGAAAAATCGAGGCACTTTCGTTTTTATTTTTATGATTTGATAAAACCTGAAACCTATAAGAAAATCAATTTTGAATTTGAGATTTTTCGTAAAGATTTATAAATCTCGTTTACACACTATTATACGATATATCAGACATTTATTCCAAAATAAACACACTTTTAAAAAAAAATGATTCATATGATACATAAATTTGTTAGGTATCCCGGTTTTTTGATGAGAAATATATTTGATTATTTTAAAAAAATCTAAAATTATAAGTAACATAAAAATGTGCCTATAGATAACATTGAGTTGTTACAACTTCACACACACAGATATTATATTAGCAATATGCTTATATCTGAATATCAATTCCCTGCAACTGGCACAATGCATCAAGATGAGCATGGTCCAATTTGTATTCATTCCATTGTTAACCAATGTAGGGATTCTCAGAGGTAGAGATAGAGAGGCATGCTGAAGATTTTAGAATCTTAACTCAAAAAGAGGAGATTATACTTACATAAAGTGTGACACAACACTGAATGAAATCATCAAATAGAATTGTACCACGTCCAAATCGATCGAATTTCTGCACCATCATTGAAACAATTTCATCAGACAGTCTGTATCCAAATGCAGTAAGAGCGCTCTTAAGTTCACCCTTATCAATGTTCCCTGAGTTGTCCCTGTCGAATGACCGGAAACAGTTTTGCCAATCCGTGACATATTTCCACAAAGATCCAAAGTCTTCAAATGATATAACTCCTCTTCCTTGCTTGTCGAACATACCTGCAAGAAAATTATTTATCACTACATACATGGTATAAAACAAAGTAGGTTTTTGCGTCTGTATTTATGCTTATAACTTTAAGACTACACAATGGATTTTGATGCATTTTTTTAATAGAAAGAGTGATTCAAGAGGAAGGTTTATAAATTATGTTATTTGCTGGGTAAACAACTTATTCTCACACAAAAATGATGGGCGGGCAGCTAGTATTAAAAATGCCATTCTTGATACTAAAACTGAAAATAAGTTTTTTCCTTATATTTTTTCAATATATACCTATCATGAGTCGAACTGTTTCGGGATTGAAAGGATTCCATGTTCCATTAGAAAGAGCTTGCTGTAACTCATCAGCAGAAATGTAGCCACTTCTGTCCTTGTCAACTCTGTAAAAAGTTTATTTTATTATGTAATTCATTGAAAAAAGTTTATTTTATTATGTAATCAACTATATTATTAATAACGAACATCATATTACAATTATATAGGGTGACCGGTAAATCAATGCATTCCTTTCAAGGGATGAACCAGCTCATGAAACTGAACAACTTTCCCCATGGAACATAGGTCGAAATATGAAAAAAAAATTTGGTCCTCCCATACAAATTGACTTAGTCGGTCGGTAATTTTGTATGGGTGGGCCAAATTTTTTTTTCATTTTTCGACCTATGTTCCATGGGGAAAGTTGTTCAGTTTCATGAGCTGGTTCATCCCTTAAAAGGAATGCATCAATTTACCGGTCACCCTGTATAACACAGTACACTTCAGTTCTTACATGACTTTAGTTTCAGATGATTTGACTGATTGGTTGATCATAATCTCTGAATTACTAGAAAAGTAAAATACAATTTTAGTTAGACTAGCAAAGTTCATCATTATAATCATATCTGCCCACATCTACCCACTGCTGAGATAAGGCCCCTTTTTTTTCTCGCCATCTGCACCAGTTCTGTGCTTGCGCATCCGCTGTCTACCAGCAACAGTCACTGAGTCATATTAAAAAAAGAAAGTTAGCTGGCAAGGTGGTGTCTTGGTGAGTCTTCCTGTCACATTGCCTTAATGCCCATAGCTTTCACCATAGCAGTAAACCTGTGGTCATTATTTATCAGGAGGGACCACAAGGAGTGACTCGGCCAACCATATTCCACCTTGAAGCATTCTTAACATCACTCTCTCCCCACCAAAATACGAGCAATAACCACAAAAAATTTTGTTGTTATAAGCTATATTAAATAGGTACCTTCGGAATATATCCCAAAGAAACTCTCTGCTTGGCATGGGTGACTGGAATTGAGACATGGCTTTTTAAGTCTGAAAGACAAAAAGTAAAGTGTTTTAATTTACCTATAAACCTTTTCATTATTTTATTACTAACACATAACATACCAATATAACATTTAAAGTTTACAATTTACTGCAATAACAAGTGGTCAAACTAGTATGGAAGTGACTGGGTAGTTGAGATCCAAATAACTCCGCAATTGTGGTTCAGTGTTCAATAGGTTCCAATAAAAAACCGTAGTCAGTAAGAAATGTACCACAATAATGAAGCCAATTTCACAATGTTTAACATATATTTTCAAAGCAATTACTGATTGGGCGTTCTTCGTATCCTTGATTGAGTCAGTTCAACAAACAACTTAATAGACAAAAACAGGAAAACTTACATATTAGGGGATGCAGTGAAACCAAACCAGTTACGCCTGTGTAAACAATGGAGCTTATAATAATTTGAAGAATGGGAATACTTTTACAAATAAATGTTTGACGGGCACGTATTTTAATTTATTTATTTTAATTTAATATATTTACAAGTAGAAGACGATTCACGATGAATGACGAGATGACGAGCCGGACGAGAAACTGGACGTCACGTCACGTCACGTCATGGACCTGACTTTTTGAAAGTAAAAGCGACAAACTATAAGCGACCTGCTCATGCTCACTCAAATTGTCTATTTCTGTTTCATTCAAACATTTCACTTATAGTAAAAAAAAGGGTCCAGAAAATCCAATAACGCATGGTTGGTTACATTGACTGCGTTTAGATATTAAATTAAATCGGAGTCTAAAAATTAAGAAACTGTAGCAAAAGCCGGAAAAAATTGAAAGGATTTATTTTAGTATTGCTTAAAATTAAGTTTCAATAGACTGACGCCGGGAAAACCGTATCAGAAAGAAAATAACTATTCTGCGTTTCGCTGCTGCCAATGACTATTTTGCTTGGGCTCGCTCACAAACAGAGAAGAGTTGCTGATGTCAAAATGGCGGATGTCCCAAGTAATGACCGAAAAGTGAAGATAAATAAAAATGGAAAAGTAGTAAAAAGGCGCCAGCGAAATCCAGAAGGTGAACTTTTGATCTTCTTATACCTTACTTCTGTTTTATAGTATTTGCCTCTGAACTTTTCTTGATATATTATGCTTTGTTAAGCGTCCACTTCGCTACCATATTCTTTGTCTCTTACTACATTTTGATACCTTTCAAGATTTTGTAGATGTTTGAAATAGTTTCACAGAATTGTGGAGTGCGATAGGTAATAAGAATAACCGTTATAATAGATCATTAGTTCAATCACTATGTAAATTTAGGCACTTACCTATACTATGGGTACCTATGTATAGAAATGCTCCATATCAGAATAACTAGAATCAACCAGAAGTATCAACATACAACTTTTGTTTGTAAAAGTTGAATCATTTTATTCTGCTCAGATGAGCTTGGCTTGTAGATTGTAGACAAGGCATACCTACATATTTATTATTTAGTAACCAAATCAGTGAAAATAAGAGATCTCCACTGATATAAATTAAATTCCGAAATTAAAGCATGGACATAAAATTTTATTAATTTTTCGCTTAATAGTACATAGTTACAGTTATATTCTACATGGTGTCATGGTCAGGATTGTTTCTGGCTTTGATGATCTAGTAAATGAGTTAAATGCATGCTAACCACTGACATTTACCACCCTGAGAAGTAGGTTGGAGTTTACGGTTGGGGGCGCTAGGCGCAGGACTTAGATAAATTTTGCCAAACTTTTTTTTTCGAAAATATTTTTTTTTATATACCTATATGTTCACGTATTGGTGGGCTTAATACAAACACTTTTTGTCCTTGGCCATTTTGGGCTAGGACGAACCTAGGCCGAGTTCTACATATATCTCTACGACTTACGGCCTTGAAGTTTTTGACCTAAACTTTCGAGGGCCTATATCTCGGTCTAGGTGCGTCCTAGAGCGAAATTGCCAAGAACAAAAAGTGTTTTTATTAGGCCCTTCTACACGACAAAAATATAAAAAAGATGATTCTCGAAAAAAAATTTGATCTTGTCTTATTTTATTTTAATCTAAATTAGGTAATTTTCTTTTTCTAGAATGGCACAAACAAAAACAAAAGCGTCTACGGATTGCTGGACAAGAGTATATAAATGCAAATGGAAAAGTTGTTCCTCCAAAACAGCCTGGACCTGACTGCAACTGTCGCCGGCGATGCTTTCAAAAAGTCCCTGAAGATGTCCGCCTTAAGACTTTTCAGGGATTTTATTCCATGAAAACACATGATGAGCAAAATGCATACCTCTTTGGCCTTATGAGGCAAGTTGATGTTAAAAGAAAGCGAGTAAAATCTAGCAGTCGCCGCACTTGCACATTTGAGTATTTCATCAGAGTCAAGGGAAGGGAGACTCAAGTATGTCAGACTGCTTTCAAAAACATTCATGCCATAACAGAAAGAAAAGTCCGAGTTCTATGCAAGAAGATGGATGATGGAGTTATGTTCCCTAGTGACAATAGGGGAAAGAATAGCCATCACCGCTCAGGAGAAGTTCGTCTTCCATCAGGAGTTGTGGAACAGATCAAAAATCATGTCTATTCTATTGTGCACACTCATAGACTAAAAGACTTTATAAGATTGGATAAAATTGCAGGCCTTGAAATTAACATATCAAAAATGTGGAAAGATTATATTAAAACATATGATCCGGAAAATATAACAGCAACATTACCTAAATCTAAAAGGAACATGGAAGTGGCAATAGCAAATGAGCCCATGCCTCCTCAACCCCAACCTCAGCCGCAGCCAACACAGGAGGCTTTTACCACATCAGGAATCTATCCAGGCAGTGGACATCTTGTCAACATTGCTGAAAACTACTTCCAAAATCATTATCAATCTGCTACCATGGCTACTGCTAACACATCTACAAATTTTTATCAAACTCCAAATGGTGGGCAGAGCATGGGAATACTATTACAGTCCACAGCAAGACCTATTCAGCCTGCTACCTACATAGTGTTACAGCATGCTAAACCTGAGCCAACACAGAACACAACTTTAACCAATGTCACTATTAATGGAACACCAGCACTCTCTGGTGCCACATTTGCAACACAACCTCAACTCAACACTAGACAAGAAATATCAATCCAAGAAGAATTGGGCCTAAAACCTATGAAGAAAGTTAAGAAGGAAAGAAAAAGGGGCCCTCTTGTTAAACAGTGGAGATACACAAACATATTCCATGATGAAATAAATGGAGCTGCTTTAGCAGCAATAAAAACCAGACTCAGCATGTATTATGCTGAGAGTGATGCGGCTAGGAAGAAAGCGAAACAAGTACAAGTGCGTCCGCCTGAAGTTGTTCAGACCCAGACACAGACTGAACAACAAATTAGACCTACTCACACAGTTACAATTTTCACTTAGTCTAAGTAATATTTTATGTTAAATTGACTGATTTGAAAGTATTTTAGTGGCTTGAATCTCTATTTATTAAGTTGTCATTATGAATTAAGCATCAATTTCATCAATTTAGAAGCTATTAAAGCCTATATCTATTATAGTCAAACTAGAAGATGTAGAAGATGAAGTTAAGTGTAACAAATTATTTTGTAAGTTTTGCAGATGTTTGACTATTAAAGCAAGCCCTCTTTCTACTAAATACATAAGCTGTATTTGGTATAGAGAAGGCTTGCCATTTTAATCAATTAACAGTTAAAATATATTACATATTGTGAGATCTAATTAGAATATAATTAAATAGGAAATATCAGAATGTATTTAATCTAATCACAATCCTGAAGCAAGTCATTTACTTTTTATTTTCAATTTTTTATTTGTAGTAATTATGAATTAAAGTAGTTATAATAAATGCCTACTATTTCTAAAATTACTTTTCTTTCTCTCATTTGCTATAAAATGCCGAAATAAAACTAAGATACTAACATAAATCGCCAAGACGTAAATTCGAGTAGTTAGGTAGTTGATTCAAAACGTAAGACGTAACAGCTGACCCCGATTTCTTTTTCTAAATGTAAATAAGAACCTACCTATGTGATTACACTTTTAACACCCTGAGTGGCGGTTGCGGCTATTGCAGTGCACATTGTGTTGGGTACCACAGAGTGGTTGGACTGAAATCCTCCTTAGAAAGTTAAAAGATCGTTGCTTTATCACCCAGACCTTAGCTCAATTCCTGCAACGTTACATGTTTCATGCGAAAATCTGCCACTTATTAGGCTTCTATCTCACGTTCTACTTTTCGATTTCCACATACCCAAGTAAATTCACACATTCCCTTGGCCATAAAATCATCGAGTAGTAAAAAGTTAAAAACATGTTTGACCAGTCGTTCGTACACGGAACAACGGCGCACGGCAGGAATTACGGCGTTTTAGAAATTGACTCCCATGGCATCTATTTCCGCGCGACCCTATAAATTACGCCTTTGTGTAAACAGGGCGTGCCCACTTTAAGTATGTTCTTACGAAATTCTTCCAACGAATCTTCTGGAATCCAAAGTCCAAAAAAATCTCCTATTATGGGAGTAATAAGTTCGGGCTGATTAAATATGGTTAGGTTAACCGGTCGTGCGATGCGTTATATTGTATGTGTAAAGCAGAAGCGAGTTTTCGTTATGTAGAGATTTTGTTAACTATTGAATCATCAACGTAGGTAGGTACTTTCAAACAAACAACATGATCACTTAGGTATCCTTAGGCTGGTTTCAGAGCGACGCGTCTCGGCAGCGCTGCCCAGCCGCGCGCGCCTCGCATTACACTAGATTGTATGTAGCGTTTCATAGTGACGCGTCTTGGGCCGCGTCTCGGCCGCGCCGCGGTCGGATCTCCTTCGATTGCCAGTAGCGTCAACGTCGTTGTTGCACTCTTTTCCATATAACGTATATAGCTAATATAGTGATTACGTTTGCTGGCATAATGATTCTCTGCACTCGACCGTACATCACAACGAAGCGCGCGCGTCTGTATGTCGTTTAACAGCGAACGCGCTGCCCAGGCGTGCGCCCGAGCCGCGGCGCGCGCCTGGGCAGCGCTGCTGAGACGCGCCGCTCTGAAACCAGCCTAATACACACACACACACACACACACACACACACACACACACACACACACACACACACACACACACACACACACACACACACACACACATCACGCCTATATCCCTGGCGGGGTAGGCAGAGCGTTAACGACCGTATAATGACGGTCTTTATCGCCACGTCTGGATATTTGAGGGTCGGTTCGGTTCAGATAAGTCTTGTATCACAATAGTGACAGGTTGTCAGCCTGTCGCCTAAGATTGCAATACACATGAACCCTCGAGTCCCGTAGTCGGCTTCTACGAAACCCACGGGAAAGAATTGGGGTGATGCTATTCTAAGCCGGCATCACACGGACTGCCGTATAAGTATACTGATACTTATACGCAACTTTAATCCAAAGGCAACGCATACGCAACTCGAACGAAATCCATAACAGTAACCTAAGCTCCTTTCAACAAGAAAAATACAATGCAAGGATTAAGTTTTACGCGAAGTTATATTCGGAGGAAAAATCCATTTGGAAAATGTACGTGCATCAGATTAGAGAGCGAAAAAAGCACGGAACAGTCCATAATTTAGTAGGTTGCCGCCTCCAGTCGCAAGCACTCCCGCATTTTGTCTAGCAGTAGTAGGATGCCTGCTCCCGACTGTTTCACGGGGTTTAGAACTTCAGGATTTAAGGACTTTATATGGCTGCGTGTGAAAATGTTTTCAAAATAGTCTGCTTTTCCACACGTTTTGAAACAGTCTGAGGAAGAGCATCGAACGTCGTAGCAATTTCGTAGACATGCTACGGACAGTTTGTAGCAGTAACTGTTATTAAATTATTACTTTTAAAATAATTGCTACCGAAAGTATTTAGGTATATAAATTTTTATTTTTTCCTTATATTTAAAAGAGGATATTCAAAAATACAGTGTTCAATAATTCATTGGTTTTAAACGAACCTCGTAATAAATAATTCACTATGAGAACCATTGGCCTGTTGGGTTTCCGGGACAGGTCATACGAGGTATTACAGATTCAAGAGTAAGTATATATGTACCCCCGTATGTGAGTGAGTAAACATTATGAAAAACAAAGAAAAGTGCTAAAATATATTATTTTAGTAAAGAAAATTCTTGTTTGTAATCGTATTCCCTTCGTCTTAGGCATAAAAAAATATTCTCGTAATTTTACAGTAGTTTTTTTAAATTCCTTTTTGATATTTTAGGTCACAAAGTTTTAATCTACCTAAAATCAAATAAACTTTAAGGCCAAAAAACAAATAGCAATTTCCACGTAATCAGCGGTGCACGTAGGCAACTAGTATCCAACTGAAATACTTAATTGAAATTACGAGAAAGCACAAACAATAAAGTTCCATTTACAGCGAAACGCTTACATGCCCATTGCAATATACGAGTGTCGTGCACGCCGGATGTAAAAAATCAAATTTTACAACACATTAGTTTTTTTATATTGCTTTTAAACACATGTTTCAGTAACTTTATAAAGCTGGTAAAAATGCCAATTATAGTGTTTAAACAAAATAGTAGTTAGGTAGGTATGTATTTTTTATGATAATAAAATAGTATGGTAAAAGACCATTCATTGGCTGATATTTCGCAGCCAGACCAAATTTTAATCTAAGTATAAATACCGTTATGAAGTTGCTACGACTTCCGTAGCGGATTGCTACGAATCCACAATTGGAGAATATTCAAGTTCAAAGAAGTTATTGAGCGATGGATGAAGGATCACATCGAAATAAGAGTTTAGGCCATTTAGGTAATACCCACATCAAAGTAAATATATGACAAGATAAGTTTTGGGTTGGAAATTGCAGTTTTGCGTTTGGATTGGGCCTTTCTGTACTCGTAATCCCACAGAAATCGCAGGTCAAAGTGCTGGGCAGCCTTATTCCCGATCGCCACCGGGGTGGTCACTGTTTCCGATCTCTACCCCTTGTTGCCACCGGGCATACTTGGCAACCCCATCCGCGGGTGATTCTACTTTCTCTATTTTTGTTTGACTGCGTTAAAATATCGCAGCGCTAACACAGGTGTCTACGTTGAACCTGTGATTTTAGTCTGGGTATAACATTATTAGTATGAATCTGACAAGGATGCGTACGGATGCGATATTTTATATATTTCTTGCGTAAACTTTTAGTAGAATTACCCGCGGGTGGCGTTGCCAACTATTGCCTATGGCCACGGGGGTGGCCATCGGGAATAACGACTAGCCCTGTTGACCGGCAGGGGTGGGTGGCCATCAGGAATAAAAGCTGGGTAGACCCTAGGTTACATGAAGTAAGAGTAACTGCCAATACAACTTATAAAATTTATATTATCGTATATTTACAAGTACCTAAAACGTGGCGTACGAGAACGAACAGTTGTTAACGAACTAGACGCTACTCGTCGCACTAAACGAATTTGCTTACGTCCGTCTGCAGTCAGGCACAGACACAGTCGACGTAAAGGAATTAGGCACAGGAGTGTTCCCAGTAGAAAATAATATTATAACTACTTATGTGTCTTTACAGTATGTTTTTTTGAAATAGTGTAGGTATCAGTTTCAGAATAACCTTTTATGTATTTAGGTAGTTATATTAGTTTATTAAATTTTTGGACTCATCCCGTTGTTCTGCAGTCCTGTTCGAAACTTCGGTTACATTGTTTTAAGTAGGTACCCGTATAGTTTTTTTAGGAAATGTACTTAGGAACAAGCAAAATATTGTTTATTTTATGAATTAAGCTGAGAAATTTTACCTGCTATTTGACTTACCTACGTATTTTGGACTTTATTTTTCAGTTCCTGACTTCTGTCTATCTAAACTTATCATACCTGCAATATTCTTGCTCGAACATGGGAGCTAATGGAATCAATTGCTTTACTAATATTATTATCAAACAGCCAGCAGAGTATGTGCAAGGAATCATGTAGCTCTAACCTGTATCGCTCGGCTGGCAAAGCAAGATGTCTTCGATAATGGATTTGGGCAAACTAATGGATGGTTACCACACCATCAGTTTTGCGGCAGACAGGGCAAATCTCCGAGTCCAACCGCATCCTGTAAACGGTGACACCGTGCTTAGGGGAACTTCATCGAATTACTATTAAATATAAAGGTGTGACAGATAATAGGGAATCTCTACATAGTATAAAGCAAAGTAGCTTTTCGCATTTGTGTGTATGTATGCCTTTTGTTCAAACTACACAACGAATTCAATGCATATTTTTTTAATAGATAGAGTGGTTCAAGAGGAAAGTTTGTATACAGTAATACATGCCAGGAAAACATCTTATTCCCACGGGAAACTGAGTTACGCGCAGCTGCTCGGCGAGCCGCTAATAATATTATACACGCGGTTTATTGATGCAGTTAAATCGAGAGGAAAAATATACTTATCTTACAATATTTGTAATGGTCCATGAAGTACATAATAAACAAGTTTATATTTCTATAGTCCGTAGTCTATAGTACGTAGGTATAAGATTTTACAAGTTTGATAGATTTTAATTGAAGCAATATGTAGGTACAAGTACCTATCTTGTTATCATAACAAAAAATATTTATCATTTGGTTAGGTAAACCTATTTGGCTCAATAACATGTTCTTGTAAGAGGTAATATGTATGAAAGGAGAACCCAAAATTAATTTACCTTCGATAAGCTCTTCAGTGGGTACAAATATGAAGGAATATTGTGTAGGTACGCAAGCATTATGTGCTTAAAAGTTACGGTTGGATTGTATTGAGGTCGTACAAGACAATTTTATTCAGATTTTTCTCGTTAAAAGCGAAAGTTTTTTGTGATTATTACAAAAACATAATAAAATTTGTCTGGTTAGGTTTACTGCCAACAATATCAATCTCAGAGCACAGAATAGTCAAAGTTTTTACGCTATCGTAGGCGAGATAACTCCTTTTTATTCCGCTCTAAATTTTACGACGGGCGCGCCAATTGCTACTTCCATTGATTACAATTTGATTCTTTCGCTGTGATTGTGATTCGCTAGTCTGACTTCATTTCCTGTAGGGAACCCGCTGCTTATCCAGATCGCAGCTGGATTGGACGGCCAGATTAAAAGCCTGGGATTTAGATAGCCAACTCATTTTGCTAGATTCACTCAATACTGGACAGATCTTTACTATGATAGTTCGTTGCTTGTTAAAAAGCAAATTCTTTAGGAGAATAATACTTTCTGATAGGTAATATAAAATTAGTATTTTTTTCTTTCTTGTTACATGCGAAACTTAGACGAGTAATGCATCAATGAAGTATGTTATGTTAGAGACTGAAACGACTACTAGACTTTGAAGCAGAAGAGAACGTGTGTTATCTTACCTGTTTCGGGCAGTATGAATAAATTTAGGGTTATCGCAAAAATAATCAACATTCTGTTACAAGAAATAAACGTATATACCTGTAATAAAAACATAGATAGGCGGATCGTACACTTAACACACAACGGAGCGCTAAAACATCGCAGCGGTCTGTCAGATCCATACTAGGAATCCATACTAAAACCGCTGCGATATTTTAGCGCTCCATCGTGCGCTAAGCGTGCGATCCGACATACCTGATCTTTTCTATACAAACCAACATGCTGTATTTATCTACCAATGTAGCGGAGTACCCAACTGAAATACTTAATTGAAATTACGAGGAAGCACAAACAATAAAGTTCTTTAGCGGTTTTGGACTGGGTAGTAGACAAGTAAAACTGCTAATTCAGGAGCGAATATTGATGTGTCTTTTATTTACAAAAAGTGCCTAATTATATTTACAAAAGTAGGTTCTCATTTAGCTATTTACATACAGAGCTTATCAACTAATTAAATCTACAAACACATGAAATCATGCGCGCACACATATGCGAAACCGCGGGACGCGAGGGGCGGAGCGTGACGTTTCGCGGGTCGCGAAATCTGTCGATTCTATAAATAGAGCGATCGCGGCCGCGCTCTTTCCGCGACCTAGTGATGACTGCTAGGCTGACGGAACATAGCTTCCTGTCGCAGGGGATGCTCCGCTGGATGGCAGCCTACTTGCGCATACAGGAACAGGAGATAGGGGACCTAGAAGAACTCCAACCAGAAGACCTGGCCGCTCTCTCACTAGTAGAAGAAGCGACTACCGTAGAGATACCGCCTCTACGTTCACGCCGCAAGCGCGACGCGGACGAGGACGACCCAGTAAGCGCTCACAAGCGCCACTGCGCTGAACTTCTCCACCTGTGCCGCAGATCCCCAAGAAAGGACGCTGAGCAGAGAGCTCAACTTCTGAAAAGAACCCAATCACTGGAAGAGCGCAGACTGAGGCCGCAAGGGCGCGATCGTGACCCAAGCCAAAGGGCATCAGCCGCCCAGTCACCGCAGCCCCAGCAGAAGCCTACCGCCACCACAGCTGCGGAACCCCTGCCACAGCGCCAGCCAAAGCCCGCGAAGAAACTGACGCCACCCCCTCCACCACCACCGCCGGCAGCAATAGTGCCTCCTGCTTCGGCACACATGCCGCCTCCGCCGCCAGTATCTCTACCCCCACAAGCACCGCCACCACCGACCTCGTTTGCTGACGCAGCAAAAGCAGTCGCTTCCCCACAAACCAAGCTCCAGCAACCAAGGCCCAAAGAAAAGCCATACCCGCCACTAGTCGTCGAACACCTCCCAAACTGGGCCAAGCACTTCGCCGAGCTGAAGAACAAGCTAGGACGGCCTCCAAATGCCAGGCCCTTCGGAAAAGGAGTGAGATTCACCCCAATCGACGGAGAAGAGTACCGCTGCATAGACCGCTACCTTACGGAGCTCGAAGCCACCGAAAACATCAGCTGGTTTGGCTACGACCCCGTCGAAGAACGACGAGTAAAAGTCGCCATTCGAGGTCTCCCAGCAGATACAGACCCTGAAGACATCAAACATGCTCTCTCGGAGAAAGGCTTTGAGGCGGAACATGTCAAGAACATCAGGGCGAGAGGCGACCGACCCGGGTGTATCTTTTTCGCCTCCTTCAAAAGAACGTCCGAACTCACCTCAGCACTGTACGAGGTTGATGAACTGCTGTACATGCCAGGGGTGAAAATTGAAAACTGGCGTGGAAAGAAAGGCCCAGCACAATGCCACAGATGCCAACAATGGCGCCATTCGTCACATCGGTGCCACCGTCAACTGACATGTGTCCGGTGCGGAGGCCCCCACGCTGCAAAAGACTGCGACAGACCCATTGAAGATCCACCAACATGTGTAAACTGCGGTGGACCCCATCCAGCAAATTACACGGCGTGCACGGCTTTTCTGAGGGAGGCCAGAAACAAAAAGGCCAGCACACTAGCCAAGAGCGGCAAGCAAAAGAAGACCATACCAGCCACAAGCACTGCCAAGGACCAGCCCAAAGCGGTAGAGGAGACCGCCCAGGCATCGTTAATGGCTCCGGCAAATGATCCCAAACCCCGAGGACAGCCCTCTTCCTCCAAGCGCGAGAAACGCGCGAAGAAGAAGAAGAAAAGCGCCAAAACCGAAGATACGGCACAACCCGAAGCAGACGACGACGAGGCCGCTGTAACTGAGCTCCTCACCCTAATGCTGCAGCGACCTTCGACCAAATCAAACCCGAAGATCATGAGCCAACTTCTCGAGATTGCCAAGCTGTCCTACCGCAATGGATAGAAAGCTGAGGGTCATACACTGGAATGCCCAGTCGCTGACGGGGAAAAGACTGCTGCTCCAGCACTTCCTCCGCGAGCAGCAGATCGACATCGCCCTCATCAGCGAAACCCACTTGCGTGCCCACACTCGCTTACACTTCACTGGCTACCACACCTACAGGAAAGAGGAAGTCAGCCCAGAGGGAATTGCCTACCGCGGACTAGCTGTTATAGTCCGGAGGAACATCGTACACCAGCCAGTCAACTTCAAGCCGCTGCAAACTATGTACGCCCTTGGAGTAGACATCCAAATTGCCGGAACTGAACTCCGGCTATATGCAGTTTACCGCCCCCCAGATAACCACTTGGATGTGAAAGAAATCCGTGACCTGCTGCTCAATTCACCCATGCCGACCATCCTGGCGGGTGACCTGAACGCGAAACACACAAACTGGAACTCCCGAGTGATAAACAGATCTGGCCGCCTCATTACCAAAGATGCTCTGGATCACAACTACGAGTGCAGCGCACCGGACGAACCTACCCACTACCAGGGAAATTCGACTGATGGAGACGTACTGGATATTGTCATCCACAAAGGGTTCAACTACCCGATGTCTCAGGAGGTGATGATGGACTTACCCTCAGACCATCGACCCGTGCTTCTCACGCTTCACACAAAGCCAACCAGAGTGCTGGACGCTCCGCCAAAAATCCGGGTAAACTGGGAAGCTTTTGAAGCTGAGATGGATAGGAAGCCTGCCACACCCCCCATCCATACTGCAAAGGACGTTGAAGAAACTGCGAGAATTGTCACTGCCGACATCCAGTCCGCTATTAACACCGCATCTCGCACAAATCTGATTAGCGAGAGGAAAAATCCCCTACCTAAGAAGATTCTGGACTTACTTGAGAAGAAGCGACAGGTTCGTCGGCAGTGGCAAAACTCTGCAGGATGCCGCACCCTGAAGAGACTGCTCAACAATGTCACTCAGCAGCTCAAGAGCGAACTCGCCAACCACTCTATGGAATCGTGGGAGAACCATATAATGGAGATCGAAGACGATGTCCCCTCCATCCATCGTCTTTGCCGGCAGTTGGGGAACAAGTCGGAAGCAGTTCGCCCTCTACTTGATGAAAATGGAAGCCCAAGGTACAAGGCAGAAGATCGAGCTGAACTCTTTGCCAAAGCCCTGGAAAAACAGTTCCAGCCCAATCCAGCAGCACAACCTGACCACGTTGCTATGGTGAACGCCCATATACAGGACTACTTCGCTGAGCCTATCCCACCTGAAGAAGATCCTGTATTCTTCTCTCCAGCTAAAGTGCAGAAGATCCTGAGACGCCAGAACCCCAAAAAGGCTCCAGGTCCGGACCGCATCCCGAACATGGCATTGCGTCACCTGCCTCGCCGAACCATCGCGTCAGTGACACGACTTTTCAACGGCATAATGCGAACCGGCCACTACCCCGAGAACTGGAAGATGGGCAGGGTGATAATGTTACCCAAGCCCGGGAAGAACCTGAAGAAACCGGAGAGCTACCGACCGATCACCTTGTTGGATACGCTCTCCAAGGTGTTCGAAAAACTGCTGCTGGGGAAGCTCCAGCCGCACATTGAGCCAAGACCAGAGCAGTATGGTTTCCGCCCAGGCCATTCTACCACATTGCAACTTACCAGAGTGCTGCACTTCATGTCCGTGGAGGCAAACAAGAAAAACGTGACAGTGGCGGTGCTCTTGGACATGGAGAAGGCGTTTGACAGAGTGTGGCATGAGGGGCTGCTGTACAAGCTGTCAACGTCTACCGCTCCACGGCGAATAGTACGAGTGATCGCCTCCTTCCTCGATAACAGAAAATTCGTCGTGGCGGTCGAAGGCATCACATCGGACCCACGGAGCATTGCGGCTGGAGTACCACAAGGATCCTGCCTATCACCCTTCTGCTACTCGAGGTTCACCGACGACATCCCGGTGCTGGGGGACGCCAAACTGGGCCTATTCGCGGATGATGCGGCATACTTCGTTGCATCTATGAATTCAAAAAATGCTGTAACGAAAATGCAGCCTACCCTTGATGCTCTACCCGACTGGTTATCCAAATGGCGGCTCTCGGTTAACGTTGCTAAGACACAAGCAATGATAACCGGAAACAGGAAACTCCCACCACAGCTGAAACTACAGGGCCAATTGATCCCATGGCAGCCAAATGTGAAGTACCTGGGCGTCACGATCGACAGACAGCTCACCATGACAGCGCACGTCAAATCGGTCGTCCAGCGTACACAAGTCGCCAAGACCCTGCTGCGCCCCGTTTTAGCCTCACAGAAGCTCCCAACGAGGATAAAGCTGGGCATCTACAAGACGTACCTACGATCCCGCTTGACATATGCAGCGCCAGCCTGGTACAGTCTTCTGGCAACTCACCTCAAAAAACGACTCCAGGCGCAAGAAAACAAAGCCCTGCGCCTCATCGTGGACGCTCCACGCTACGTGAGAAATCACACCATAGCGAGAGACCTCAAGATGGAAAGACTGGACGCCTTCATCGGACGGCTGGCAAAGAACATGTTTGCCAGAGCCGACGAGTCGAGCCACCCGCATCTGCAGGGAATAGCTCCACTCCACGCAAGACCGCCAGATAAAAGAGCCAGGCCCTACGCGAGAGAACTGGTCCCCAGTGATGACATTACTCCACAAAACGATGAAGACGGGCCATCTACACCAAGATGGCCCACCCCAAGCCAAGTAAGGCAAGACTAAAAGGCCGCTGAAAAGCGGCCACCCGAAGACCGGTCGATAGTCATCGACCGCGATGATCCGCTTCCGAAGGGGGCAACCTAGCCCCGAGTGATTCCCCGCGTTCTGGAGAAGGACCGCGAGAAGACTACACATCATCGCTCTTTCTATTCGCTCGCCGCTCGCCGTGGAAGATGGACGTCTGCGCAGTTCCGTCGCGTCTCGCGTCGCACCAAGCCAGTCGAGATGAAGATGCTGTGATGATGATCTTCGTGTTGCTGCCGTGCGTTGGTGCACTAGAACAGCTCTTTTCAGAGCTACATTCTAAGTTTCGAACAGCTCTTTTCAGGGCTCCATCTCAGCTGTTCCTCGTGGAATGGCGCGAAGTTTCAATGGTCTATCTATCGTGATGAATGCGTAGTGCTTGCTTGTAGATAGTAGCTGTAGTAATGCTTCATGATAGTGCGCAGTACTGTGTATAGGTGTAGCAGATCGATCGTCGCTTGCTTGCTCGCACGCCTAGTAGGTATACTCGCTGCTTGAATGTGACGTCACACGCGTAGGTTCTGACTTAGGTATGTGCACGGCGAAATGCTTGTAGGTAACGCTTCTATCGCCTTGCCTTTGCGCTCACGTAGTTATTCGCGCTTGCAGTCGATGTACATGTAGGTATGTATGTTGTAGCGTGACGTAGGCACCTACAGTGCACCCCCTCAAGCGAAGCGTACTGGCAGATTGATGGTGCGGCCGGAACGTGTTTTTTTCGTAGGGTCGTCGGCGCTCTGCAGTGCGGGCTTTGCAGTAGGAGGGTCTGGCGAATTTGTAGGTACAGCTGGCGTAGTAGGTACTGTGGTCTGCGTAGGTACGACGGTTGTCGTCGGCGGCGTGTTGCGATCGTGATCTGCGAGTAGGTATGCAGGCTTCAGTCTGTCGATCGAGATAGTAGCTTGACGGTCTGGTAGCTGTAGTGTGAAGAACTTGTCAGTACGTTTCAGCACACGGTAGGGTCCGTCGTATGGCGGTGAGAGAGGTCTCTTCACGGCGTCGATTCTGACAAACACGTAGTTGCAGTTTTGTAGATCTCGGTGGATGAAAATCGGTCGACTGTTGCTATGCGGTTCTGTAGGTACTGGCTTGAGCTTGTCTATCGCTTCTCGAAGTTGGTCGACGTAGACGTGGTCCATGGTGACGTCATGAGGTGTTGGTATGAAAAAATCACCGGGTAGTCGGATAGTACAGCCGTAGGTAAGTTCGGCTGCACTGACACCGGTATCGCTGCGCGTTGCAGTGCGAAGACCCAACATGACTGTAGGTAGCTCGGTCACCCAGTTTTCGGTAGTGAGTCGAGCTGTGAGTGCTGTCTTCATGGATCGGTGCCATCGTTCGATGATTCCGTTCGACTGCGGATGGTAGGCTGTAGTTTGGATTTTTTCAATACCCATTAGGCGAGTGAGACACGTGAATAGGGCACTCTGGAACTGTCGTCCTTGGTCGCTAGTTAGCCTGTGTGGACATCCGAATCGTGTTATCCAACCTTCGTAGACGATTTTTGCAACTGTCTCAGCTGTGATATCTCGTACTGGGTAAGCTTCTGGCCAACGTGTCGTTCGGTCGATCATTGTCACGACGTAGCGGTATCCGTCAGCAGTGGTAGGTAAAGGTCCAACTATGTCGATGTGTAGGTGAGTAAACCTTGGTGATGCCGGGAACGTTGATATGGCGCTTTGTGTATGCCTGTTTATCTTCGCTCGCTGACATTGTAGACACGTCTTAGTCCATTTGCTGACATCTGCGTTCATTGATGGCCAAAAGTATCGAGTTTGAAGTAGCTTGCGTGTTGTTCTCGTACCAGGATGACTGAGACCGTGAATTGCTTTGAATGCGATTTCACGATACTCAAGCGGTAGGTATGGACGAATGTTGCTCGTAGATACTTCGCAGTAGATCGGTTGACTTGTAGTAGGTAGCGTGACTTTCTTCAGTTTGATGTTGTCTTGTTGCAACAAGGTAGGTATGTTGCTGTCTCGCTCTTGCGCGCTAGCTAGTTCGGCGTAGTCGATAGGTGTCGGGCAGCTGATTTCTTCGACACGTGATAAGGCATCCGCGACGACGTTTTCTTGTCCGCTGACGTGGCGAATATCAGTGGTGAATTCGCTGATGAAAAGTAGCTGTCGCGTGCGTCTCGGTGTCTCGCTGTCTGAACCAATCTTCTTGTATGCGTAGGTAAGAGGTTTGTGATCGGTGAACACGATAACTTCTCGGCCTTCAAACATTTTACGAAAGTGTTTTATCGCCATGAAGATTGCAAGTAGCTCTCTGTCGTAGGTAGAGTACTTTTGTTGGGCTTCAGTGAATTTCTTTGAGAAATATCCGAGTGGTTGCCATCTGTTGTTTACGCGTTGCTGTAGAACGGCGCCAGCCGATGTGCTGCTCGCGTCACACATGAGTGCGAGAGGGACAGAGTGATGCGGGTGAGAGAGTAGAGCAGCTTTTTCGATGCTTTGTTTGCAGTTCGTAAAAGCTTGCGTTGCGTCATCGGTCCATTCAATCTCTGTCTTGTCGCGTTTCTTAGAATTGTGTAGGTATTTACACAGTGGCGCTTGTAGAGTGGCGGCGTTCGGGATATTTGCTCGGTAGAAGTTTAGCATGCCGAGAAATCTTCTTAGTTCTTCGACTGTCTTCGGCTTGGGGTACTCTACTATGGCGTTGACTTTCTCTTGAGGAGGTTTGATGCCTTCAGTGTTCACGGTGAATCCGAGGAATGTGACTTCGCTCTTCCCTAGTACGCATTTCGACGGGTTGATAGTGATTCCATATTCATCGAGTCGTGATAACACGGTACGTAGGTGTTCTCGGTGCTCGGTTTCATTGTTCGACGCGATGAGTAGGTCGTCGATGAATGGAAACACGAAGTCTAAGCCTCGTAGTACTTCATGAATGAAACGTTGAAACGTTTGGCCTGCGTTTTTCAATCCGGGACACATTCGAGGAAATTCGAATAAGCCAAATGGTGTGATTATGGCTGTCTTCTCTATGTCTTGCGGTGCTACCGGTAGCTGTTGGTAGGCTCTGTTGAGATCGAGTGTAGAGAAAATCTTCTTATCGGCGAGTCGGTAGGTAAAGTCTTTGATGCGAGGTATCGGGTAGCGATCGGCTTTTGTTATAGAGTTCAGCCTTCGGTAGTCGCCACACACGCGTAGATCTCCATTTTTCTTCGGTACGACATGTAGAGGGTTAGCCCAAGGGCTTTTGCTTGGACGGCATAGGCCCTGAGCTATCATATTTTCGAACTCCTTCTTGACTTGTTCGTAGCGGTGAGGTGGGAGGGGTCTCGCTCGACAGTGTAGTGGCTGGCCGGTAGTTTCGATCACGTGCTCGACGCTGTGCTTCGGACTGAGTTTCATTGATGTTAATCTTGTAATACCGGGGAATTGAGCGAGAATATCGTGGTAGCTTTGCTGTTCATCGATGCTCATGATTCTGGGCTCGTCCGACTTGCAGATAGGTAGATTCACGGCGAGTAGGGTTCGGCCGTCAATCAGTCGGCGGTTCTTGACATCGACAAGTAGGTTATGGTGATGTAGAAAGTCAGCTCCGATTATTGGTTTATTGACTTTCGCGATGATAAACTTCCAGCGATATGGTCGTCGTAAGTTGAGATTGAGCTCCATTGTTTTCTCTCCGTAGGTATGTATAACGGTGTTGTTTGCGGCGTACAGGTTGAAAGATAGCGGCGGTGCATTGCATCCTTTTCTTTTTGGTATTACGGATATGTTTGCTCCCGAGTCAACCAAAAAGGTAAGTTTTGAGTTCTTGTCCGTGATAAGTAGGCGGTATTCTTTATCTTGAACGCCGGTGTCCGCCGCTGCCAGCGTTCGGTCTAGTTTTCCGGCTGCTGGTTTTCGTAGGTACTCGTCTTCTTGTAGGTACACGGTGCGTTGCAACGGCGGGCATGTTGTTTGAATTTGTAGTGATAGTAGCACACGCCATCGGTATGCGGACGGTAGTAGGTATTTCCTCTCGAGCGGGAACGGGGACGCGCGGGGTGCGGGGTGTGCGGGGACTTCTCTCGGTAGCGGTATTGTGAACGTGAATGATGTTCGCGTTTAAGTTCGGCGACTTCTAGTGATAGTTTTCTTATTTCGTCGACTAGGGCTTGCGTTTCAGACGGCTTCGCTGGACTCGATTCAGACGGGCTTGCGATTGACGAAATTTGCTGATGCTGTTGTTGCTCCATCATTTTGTCGGCGATGAGTGCGAGGTCGTCTAGTGCAGTGGATTTGCTGATGTTATCGCTTACGACGAGGACTGAGCGTACGTGGGATGGTAAGTGGTTCATCCACATCATACGTAGGGTTGCGTCCGAGATTTTCCCTCTTGCTAGACTCTTCATACGGCGAAGTAGCTGTGTAGGCTTCTGGTCACCGAGTTCCATTTCGGATAGTAGCTTCTGTAGTTGCCGTTCTTCTGACTCCTCGTAGACGGAAATGAGGCGCTCCTTAAGTTCGGTGTATGGTTTCGTATCGGATGGAGTGTAGAGAAGGTCTGCGATCTGCTCGACGTCTTGCTTTTCTAGTTGTGCGATGACCATCTGCGCGAGTTCTTTCTCTCCTCTCTTGCTGTCAGCTGTGACGGCTTCGAACGTGATGAACCAGAGCCTGACGCGGTCGCGCCAGAATTTAGGGATACGCATGGAGAGTGCGATGCCGGCGAGTTCGGTGCGAGGTTGTGGCTTCGGAGTTTCTTTTTCTCCATTGTTTCCCGCGTCGCCTTCGATTACTGGGTTTCCAGGATTTCCGTTGCTGGCCATCTTGACTGTTTGGGTTGCAGAATCTTGAGGTTGCAGGTTGCAGAATTCTTCTGAAGGGTGTCACCACTTTAGCGGTTTTGGACTGGGTAGTAGACAAGTAAAACTGCTAATTCAGGAGCGAATATTGATGTGTCTTTTATTTACAAAAAGTGCCTAATTATATTTACAAAAGTAGGTTCTCATTTAGCTATTTACATACAGAGCTTATCAACTAATTAAATCTACAAACACATGAAATCATGCGCGCACACATATGCGAAACCGCGGGACGCGAGGGGCGGAGCGTGACGTTTCGCGGGTCGCGAAATCTGTCGATTCTATAAATAGAGCGATCGCGGCCGCGCTCTTTCTATTCGCTCGCCGCTCGCCGTGGAAGATGGACGTCTGCGCAGTTCCGTCGCGTCTCGCGTCGCACCAAGCCAGTCGAGATGAAGATGCTGTGATGATGATCTTCGTGTTGCTGCCGTGCGTTGGTGCACTAGAACAGCTCTTTTCAGAGCTACATTCTAAGTTTCGAACAGCTCTTTTCAGGGCTCCATCTCAGCTGTTCCTCGTGGAATGGCGCGAAGTTTCAATGGTCTATCTATCGTGATGAATGCGTAGTGCTTGCTTGTAGATAGTAGCTGTAGTAATGCTTCATGATAGTGCGCAGTACTGTGTATAGGTGTAGCAGATCGATCGTCGCTTGCTTGCTCGCACGCCTAGTAGGTATACTCGCTGCTTGAATGTGACGTCACACGCGTAGGTTCTGACTTAGGTATGTGCACGGCGAAATGCTTGTAGGTAACGCTTCTATCGCCTTGCCTTTGCGCTCACGTAGTTATTCGCGCTTGCAGTCGATGTACATGTAGGTATGTATGTTGTAGCGTGACGTAGGCACCTACAGTTCCATTTACAGCGAATGTTAACACGTCCACTGCCAGTGAGTGTCGTGCAGGCCAGCTGTTAACATCCGATAGCTCGGTACAAATGAGGTTTTAAATGGGCCTTTTATTACATTCTTCTACTTTATTAGCGTCACAGCCCAGATATGATGCACCAAGCGCGACTACGATTTTCTCTACACTTGTAGACAAAATTATTTACTTGTTTTAATAAAATATATACGATTAGTCACTTTTGAAGTCTCCTCGCTGGCGAGATGGGACAGCCCCGTTAATAGTTCAATGTATGTATGTAGGATGCCGCCGTGAAATTACACACGTGAGAGTAGTTATAATTGCGTATAATAAGGCTCAAGAATATTACAACTTAAGTGTAGCCAAAACGACAAACGACTTTAGAAAGTCTCCCAAATCGAATGACAAAACAAAACACTATCACACGGCGCCTGTCAACAGGGCCGTGTCAGTGGGTGCATCCAGCCTGGTGGTTCACCAAGGAGGATGCACGCCACAAGTCTCTATACTGTGCGCATCATAAAGGGGCAATTCTACTTTTGACTGAAACTTCAGATGAGTGTTGTAAAGGATTACCTAACTACGAAAATAGATATAACGCACTTTTGAATACTGGTGTTAATAGTGCCAATTAAATTATTTGTCTAAAGAGAACACGTTCTTTCGAACACTGGGACTTGAATATTTTAAACGAAAACTACATCTAGTAAGTACAATTATACTCCGCAACTCTCACCTCTTTCTCAACTCCGTACAGGCCGCAATCAAAGAGTTAAAACACTGAATTCGAATTTAATGAAAAACAACGCAATCTGATTGGTTAATTTCGAATTACAAAAGTTTTCCGAATTAAATATTAAGTTCTCATATAATATTCTGGTTTTCTTCTATATAAATACGAATACAATGTAAAATAAACCTACTTTGTAAGTTAAGATGATACCTTAGGGGTGTGGGATGTAATTAATTGTTAGCCCTTTAAGATGCTTTCAGTGTAAGCCATGTTATACGATAAGTATTTAAGTCTCAGGTAAGTACATATACATACGCAGATACCTACATATCTTGAGCATCACATATTATAATAACATCTTCACATTGAGTATACCTTACTGTAGGTTGATAAATAAAACACACAAACACAATCCTTATTTCTCTACGTGTGAGACACCGAGTCGTCCAACGACCCAATGAATACTAGCCTCAAATTTACAAAAAGCACTCAATTCTGAGATCGATCTTGTGTGCGGCTTTGAGATGATGTTAGTATTGACTGACATTTGTCAAAATTGCTCTTGAGATCGATCTCAGAGTTAAGTGCGATTTATAAATACGGACGTGTCAGAATTTTCCGACCGCCTTCTACAAGTAGCCAAACACAATGAAAACGGATCACGAGAAGAACTCTAATTTGCTATAATCTTGTTTTGAGATAGTTGACCTGAGAATGACCTCAACTTACCCCTATATAGAGTTACCTGTTGATCAGTGAGTAGGTGCACAATGTCTTAATTGTTTTGCAGTATATGGGTAGTGCTAGTGATGTTGTAGTTGCAATTAATTAGGAGTAAAAGGCAACGCGGCCAGGGAGGTAATTCCATTACCTGCCACGGACATCGATTAGACCAAGTGCTCTACTATCCAAGCTAAGACACAGTAGAATGAAGTTACAGTATATTACTTTTTTTAGAAAATTTACTGAATAATTCCGCCGCAAAAAAGAGTGTTCCGTAAGCTATGGTCGATTTTTCTTCTTCTTATATTTAAGAGCTTAGTGCTCTTGTCGGTGGAGCATGGTCGATTAAATATATTGTGCAATTTTAGAGTCTTAAAGATAAGACAAGCTCATGCTTTTTGCGAAACTGTTTTGCAATTGAAAACTAAAGATACTAAGTATCGCCAGTAGCTATTCTTTGGTAGTGTATTACTACTATTAATTTGTTCGGTGGTAGTGTGTAAAAAACTTTCAAATATTTATTATTTTTCAATTACATGCATTGTTTTTTAAACCAACAACAGCTTGTTATCGTCACGGATCGCTCAACATAAAAAAAACCATCGGCCCTTTTTTACATGCGACTTAAAGTATAACATAGTTGAAATAAATAAAAAATATTTATTTCAATTTATTTAAAAACATCGTAATTTTACTAATTTCTACTGTGGTCATATACAAGCTTAAGGGTTGTATGGTAGGACACACTCAGGAATACCTACCTCAAACCATTGATCTAAGTGTTTTATGCTTGTTGACGTTATGATTAGCTGTCGGGTTTGATATTTTAAAACCTAATAAATAACAGAGAATTATGTCTACGTTTAGTTGGTAAAACAAAAAGTAATAATAACCACAAATATTTTACAAAAGTAAGTAGTGCAATTCTTGTACGAGGGGTTCTGTTGAAATCGGTCAATCTGGATGAAGTAGAAAATGTGTAGAGAACGGCTACAGATTCGTAGCAGTTCGTAGAAATGTCTACGAGAAACTTTTTGTAGTTCTGTTGAAAGTACCTTGCATGTAATTAAAGATCATGTAATAAACCTCATTCGTGCCAGTATCGAGCCGTTCATTTTAGGGTTAAACTTAAACTGGTATACATACAAGGGATAGAGATAACCAGTACAAGTTGATCCTCTAAATAGACAACGTTATGTGCTGCTGACATACTCAGCTATCGTCTATTTACGATTGGCATGCACGATACTCGCACTGCAATGAGTATATTAACATCCGCTGTAATTGGATCTCTATTTACGTTTCCTCGTAATTTCTATGAAGTACCTATTTCATTTCATAAGCCTTTGCCTAGGTAAAGACCTACATACGTGATAATGCAAAGACAGCAATATAGAATTTCGGCTTGCAGTTTACATACACACGACACGCCTTTATCCTTTGCTGGGTAGGCAGATCATTAACGGCCATAAAAATACAGCCAGCCCTGCAAGGGATAAAGGCGTGATATGTGTATGTATGTACCATCAAGATAATCAGCGCACGTAGCAATCTCGGCACACGCGTACATTGCGACGTAGAGCGCGTACTGAGCGCGCGACATAGAACGCGTCAGGCGATAATTGTCGCCAGATAACGCGACACGGTGACAGTCCTAGTTTATTTATTAATTTATTTGTTCTTACTTAACCTAATATCAATTTTACACCTACTGGGAGAAAAAAGCTCAATGTATTTTCATATATTAGGGTGTTACCCGTCAAATAGCAGCCCAAAAAGCATAAAGCCTGAGCTAGTTCTAACTACTTCAAACGAAAAATGAAAAAGAAAAATGTAATTTCTTTCGTTGGCAGTCTGTAATAGGGTTAAGTTATATGGATCCATTCTGGGCACATCCATATGACAAGCATGCAGAAACATGGACATACCCATTTACTTGGCAGTGTGGAATAGTATGCCGTGTGATGAGAATAGTATGACCCCATTTCTACCCGCGGGTGTTGTAAAAGGCAACTAAGGTACTCGAGGGTTTCCTGTGTATAGCAATTTTAGGCGACAGGCTGACAACCTTTCACTACGGTAATACACAAATCATCTGAAAGGGCCTTCAATACTAGTCTGTATATAAACTATAACAGTAAATACAGCTAAAGATATATCATAGCTCAATGTAGGTAGAGCCTAATTTGTTGTTAATATGAAATATGACAACTTAATTCGAAATTGTTAATGTCACATTTCTACTATGCTAACAATCTTATCATCACATATCCAACCAACAGTATATCTGAAATCCCTTTATGACACATGGGTGAATTCATAGAATGGGTACATATGTCACGCCTTTATCCCTTGCGGGGTAGGCAGAGCGTTAACGGCCGTAAGAATACGCCACTTTCGCCACGTCTGACATTTTTGAGGATTGTTTTCCAAGGTTGTTTCAGAAAACATGTGTATCGCTATAGTGACAGGTTGTCAGCCTGTGGCCTAAATAGCCGGCATCACACGGCACACGGTAGAATAAATGAATCTGAGATTAATAATAAATGTAGGTTCTAAAAACTGTGTTGTTAAACCCCTAACACAATCAAATATTTTACTTCTAATTTGGTTTAACAAGACGTAATACTGATGTTGTTTAAAAAATAACCTACGAGGCTTAACATACCTAACAATAGGGCAGTATAAAACTTCTACGCTAGTAACACAACTTACTATTTCCACTATCCGATATAATTTGCCGATGGTTTCGAGTTAGGTACTTCAGACCACTGATTGAATACTATTTCCAGATAGTCTATCTATTCTGAAGGACATGGTATTCTTGGAAGCTGAAAAAGCCTCGAAAGTGATACAACAAATGTTTGAGATTGAGCCGATCCTTTACAGAGTTTTATCCAGTAACGGGGGAGGGGGGGGGCATTATCTCTCACGCTTGACCGAGCTTTGATCACCGCTGAACGATTCACAAAGCCTTGTTAAGCTATAATGATATGGGAGAAACCTCTTATTTTGTACTCCGGCCGTTTCAGGTGATCGCCTCTACGTAGAGTCGATTTTTCTTGTACTTACTCGTCTTATTTGTTTACCGATACACAAAGACACGGTATGGTATGGTTTGGTTCATCCTAACATTAAACCTCTAAATCCGAATGGTTGTGTGTTTATTTGGTCAAGGTCTAACAGTTTAACTGATGTAGATGAATTTTGGTACACAATACAGCCTGGAATATAAATAAAGTTTTAAATGATTTGTGGAGTTTATTTAAGATAAAATTTCAAAAAATAATATGACGATTAGGAATGAATCAAAAAGTATAATTAACTGTAAAAGTAACTTATTAACTGTAAAAGTAACTTATAAGAAGTAAGTTACTTTTACAATTAGAAAAACGGATACCTGTAATTGTTTCGGCATCACAAAGAAAATATTTCTCGTTTATCTAAAAATCAGCAAAAAGCAAAGCTTTCGTTGATACTAAGTTTTACCTAAAATATAGCAGCAGGTATTGTTCTCACGACCCCGTATATTCAAGTAATCTGACACCGTAGGCAAGTCGTAGGTTTTGTTAGCAACGGCGTGACGCGCATAGCCAATGTTTTGCAGATATAACTCAACGTTTCCTATTTTCTTAGACAATCTGTACCAAGGTAGCTTCAGTTACAATGTTTCCAAATGATTTATTTTAATGACGGGACCACCAATATCATAAAATATTTTGTCAACTAGATTTAATATGTCAATATAGAGCTTTGGTTTCCAAAACTCAACTTTTAGTCCAGAAGTCCTCAGGTTTCATAGACTAAAACAGTAGTTAGTCCAAATCCCGTTTAATACTAAAGTGAAAGCTTAAACCTACAGAAACAGTAGTGTCGTGTGCAAGCTGCAGACGACTTGATATTACAGACAATAAAATGGCACTCTTTGTTTCTAGACTTGTTTTGAAATGGGTACCTAGTACATCTTGACATAAACAAGCGAGTGAAATTACAATTTATATACCTAACTACTGACTGAGCCACCGACTTGCTGTGTGGTGTCGGCTTAGAAAAGCAACACCCCATTTTCTATCCGTGGCTGTCGTACAAGGCGATTAAGTCCAAGGAGTGGGCAGCAACGTTCCCTATAAATATCTACAATATATTGCACAAAACGTATGCAATTCGTTTTTTGGCTTTAGGTATTGTTAAAAGTAGGTTAACAATAATTATAACATAAAACTGCTAAATATCCAAATTTAATAAGTAAAAACTTAGGCAGGTATTAGTACGAGTAGAGCTATTTATTATGTTATATGGATTGCTTGCTCCACTGAATGAGTTTATATTTTGGCTCAAGCAGAGGGTGTCGGTTTCATGCAAATTGTCGGATCCAAACGGAATTAAATGCCAGTAGAAGATCAACCGCTCACTTGCTTCGAAGTAGGTCACGCTCCTCCTTTTGTGGTTCAGCACAGTTTTGTTCCTCTTTAATTTTGTAAAATTCACTCAACTCCTTCTAGAAAGTATCTAATAAGAACCTTATAAATCTTACTGATCTGGATGTAACGCCCAAATTACAGAGACTCAGTCCAGCCATGACTTTCGCTAAGCTATGCTGACACAAGGAAATGCGAGTCCACAAGTGCGAATGATAGTTTGATCCGGAGATCGCACCATCGGAATATTATCTGTCGGCGCGACCTACATAAAGTTTTGGATTAGGTTCAGCTCAGCCAACTGTCAGAGAGCGAATAGATAATTTACTGTTAGTTGACCTTCTGTGGATTCGAGAAGATATGAGAGAGGGACGTTCGCTGGAAGACAATGTCGTACATATTTTAAACGGGCACGCCCTGTTCGCACAAAGGCGTAATTTATAGGGTCGCGCGGAGACGGGTGCCTGAGTTATGTCCCGACGATAGCGACGAGCTTTTAACTGCCTAATGGAGCGATTTACTCCAACCACCTTGCGCCTACTACAGTGTTCACGGCAACAGCACGCCCGTAACACGCCGCGTTGTGTAGATAACGACGGATAATTAATTTTCACTCGCTTGTTTATGTCAAGATCGCTGTTGTGTTGATTCTCAAAGGTAGGCAGTCATAATATGTACCTATTTGTTTCTTGAAGATAATCTTCCTATTTGCAGAAGCTGAAAGTTTGGTGGCGCTGCGGCACTTAGGTGTCGAAGCGCGCAGAGCGGAAAGTTTTTCAATAAAGCATATTCCTTAGAGACAACATTTCTATCGAGCACCAGTGCCATGTTTACGGCGGCGGCGCCGCTCTGTCCCGTGCAATATACACGTACACAAACTATCTTTCATAAATATAAAATACATGAACACATAACTTTTGAATATTTGTCAATGTTCTTATTTACTACAATTCCAGCTCTATTTTGACCAATAGTGACTGATTTAGGCGCCTCGTGGACATATCGCGACTCAATTTACCATTAAAAACCCTATGCATTATCAAAGCCTTTCTAAACTGACCTAGATGCATTTTAGCAGCTGATTTTATATTCTAGCGCAATTGAAATATTTATCAGGGTAAGTTTCAACAAAATGAATCCGGTGGTTTCTTCGTACTTTGCGCAGATGTGTTCGTTTTATATGCCAGTGTTCATGTAGCCGGTCTTTGTTGGGCGTTTTGCATTGCAGGTCAAGTGCAGTCCTCAGAGATTGCTCCGGGCCGTATTCGCTCGGATAAAGTAAGCCATTTGGATGTGTACCGGCTTAGGTATTCCACGTTTTGCTTACGTTATATTGCATGCCAAAATGGAAGGGGTGAATGCTTCATTGTAAAGAGATTGGTTGGTAAGACAGTGCATTATTTGTTTGACAAAATAAGTAGTAGGTAACAGATGTTATCTGCTGTACAAAACTTTTTTCCATGAAAATAGTACTTCATACATACACGAATAGGCTGAGAGAAAACGGCCGCCTTTCCTTGTATTATGACATTTGTTTTTGTTCCTATACACCATGCTACAAAGTGGTGGCGTAGATGCGTAGTACCTATCACATTATAATCTTGTTTTAATGTGAGCAATTAAGTGTCTCTATCTGTCTTTCGTCAAATGTAGACACTGCTGATGCCATTTTTTTTATGATTCCAGTGCAAAAGCATTTAATTTAATCTTACTTTTCACACCATATGTGGTGATTCGCCTATACCTAAATTAGTTTATCCTACTTAAAGATTATGCAAAGGCATTGCCTTCTAACGAAAATGTAACCCGTGACTTCCAGACACATTTTCCAAGGATCAGCCCACTAGGGGTAGTGAAAGAAAGAGTAAGCAACTGGATAAACTAATAACGAAAGGACACGTCTACTAATCAGCAAAGTCATGACGTTGTAATGGCTCGTAATAATTGGTTCGGAACTATAGTCATTAGAAGAAACAATTAGGTCGATAGTGGATTAGAGGGTGATTGCGTAGTGAAATAGACTAAGCGGCAGTGCCAAGAAAAGGCTGTAAAACATTTTGAGCAAAAGTGAACAATGTTTTCAGAATCAGGCTTTGACAAGGACTATTTGGGTTCACGCCTGGCGGCCAAAGGCGGTTGCGTTTCCTAATGTGTGGAGCAGTGAGCTGCTGAATTTGCGAAATTTTAGATGAAGAGCAATTTATTTTGTATTCATTACTTTTATCGCAGTCTAGTAAGGATTTAACAACTAAAAAGCGACTTTTCTGCGTGTTTTCCTTTATTAAATTGTCTAGCGACTATTCTAGCATTTTCTAAACTTTTGCATCTTCCGTGACTCGCTGCTCCTAAACGCAACTACTCTCGGCTACCGAATTTAAATTTATACATACACACATACAAATCTTGCGTTTATCCCTCGGCGTGGGACTTAAATTCTGGAAATATTTTAGGCACAACTGCGAGATCAGCTGACTGTGTGTGTGTAGTTCTTTTCGTTACAAAATTACCTTGAAATTTGGTAACAAACTCCTAGTTTACAACGTTGTGTTTGTGTCGCGGGTCTAGGAGCGATCGAACCGCCCAGCGCCAACCAATTACAACCGATACACGACTGAATATACTATTTGTAGTCTAGAGAAACGGAGACGTACTCGTAGCTACTCAAATGAGGTTGTTCGTGGTGTAAGTCATAGCACAGTCGGTTGATTCGAGAGGGATATGTAGGTACCTATACAATATGAAATAAGAAGAGGTATAGACGGAAAGTAAGTGAAATGAATGGAAGTAAAAAGACTGTCAGACATCTTTTAGATTAACTACACTCTTACTACTATATTATATATACCTACTTAGTTAGAGAAACCATGATCAGCAAGAGCAACTCATTTACTTTTTATTTAGTTCTTAGGAAAGAGCACTCTCTATCATTGTTTGGAGAAATGATACTTTACGTTTAGTGTATATTTTGTAACAGTTTTATTTACAAATGAATAGAAACGAGCAGTAGAAAGAAGGTGGCGCAGAACAGGAATTAGCGGAGAGAGCTCGGAAGCCAAGATCAATTTTGGGGCGCTGAGTCAGCAGAATTATATACCTACTTATAGTCGAAGATAGCGGGTTATTAGTTAGCGTTGGGCGTTGAACTCACTCCATCCCACCAACTCCAATCTAAACATATCTTCCAGAACAGTTCAGCAATCAATCTTGAGACATTGACTTTCGTTGTACCAGGCTTCGATCGTCGACTTGGCCTACACGAAACGAAGAAAGTTTTTACTTTTATGGAGCTACTTTTTTACAAATATCTGAGCAGCTAAATAATTTATTCCTTGATGAAGGTACGCTTGAGTGATGTTCGCTTGAAGAGAGCCCTCTTACTGCAGCCGCCATGTTCTGCCAGCTCCGCGCCATGCACTTCGCACACTTCTCTAGTGCACCCTTACTACGCTCTATTTCAATTCGTACAAACAAAATATGGTTACTTACTTATGTATAGCTATAGTTGGTATTCTTTGCTTATTTTACCAGCCACAACAGTCTACTGCCGGAGATGTGCTTCTCATCATTACATTAATTCGAACACATAAATTTGAAGATGTTTTTAAACGATTCAGGGTGTAAAAATATTATCTGCGAATAATTTAACCAGCCCATGGAAGCTGAACAACTTTCCCCAAGAAACATAGGTCGAAATATAAAAAAAAATCGGACCTTCCATACAATTTCATATAGCGTGTAAAAAATTAGCTGCAAATATTTTAAGGGACATAGTCGAAACACGAAAAAAAATTTTTGACCTCCCATACAAAATGTACCAGCCGACCAAGTCAATTTGTATGGGGGCCATTTTTTTTTTCATATTTCGACCTATGTTCTTTGGGGAAATTTGTTCAGTTTTATGAGCAAGTTCACCCCTAAAAATATTTGCAGCTAGTATTTTTACACCTTATATAGCTAAAGTTAATACTTTTTGCTTATATTACCAGCCACAACAGTCTACTGATAGAGATGTGCTTCTCATCATTGCATAAATTCAAACACAGATCTGAAGATCTTTTTAAATAATATATTTTCTCAAGCGTGGTAGAAAACTCCTGGTTTGGTGCTCAGCCTGTACGAAAACTGCTCGAGCTACGAAGGGCTCCTCACTTCTTGAACTGCACTACATCCACACGCTTCATAGCTCCTGACTATTATATGCTTGTCATGCCAAAAGCAATCTTGATGACAGATAATAAGGTCTGTTTAACAAAAAGAGTTTTTAAGCATGTGTGGGTTATGAATTATGTATCGTAAGCTTCGTTCTGGTGCTAAGCAGGCAACCTGAGGATCGCTCTTCACACTTGGAGGCGTGAAGAGATCTTGATCCAAATATTTTGGCTTATTAGCACGCCACGAGAACTTGCAACATGCTGCTGAAAGTGGTATTAGCATAAACTGCGAATATGCGCTGCAATGAATAGATTTTTTAAAGCGCTTTTAGATGGATCGCTCACTTAACGCACAACGGACCGAAATTTTGCAGCGTTCTGTCAGATCCATATTACTTACAATCCCCCATCCCCATACTAAAACCGCTCAACCGCTGTCGACGCAGCGCTTTCGCATCGTCGTCCGTCGAGTGCGGTTTTATAATGGGGAGTGACGTTTCTAGTATGGACCTGACAGACTGCTGCGATATTTTAGCGGTCCGTCGTGCGTTAAGTGTGCGATGCGCCTTGGTGTCTTTATTTTATTTTCTAGATCGCCTTCTTGCTTTTAAGGCAGTTGAAGAATACAGCTCAAAAGCCGTCAGTTGCATTAGGTTTGAAAAATTTTAAGTAACACAGATTGTTTAAATATGACGTCGAATTTCTGTCAAGTCATATTCATATCTCTTACAATTAAGGTTGAGATGTAGTTTGATGAAAATTGTTCGTCATTTCACCATTGTCATTGTTACAATATTCTCTACTTTGGTGAGATGGGTCCAATTATAAAATAGCGATGTCTGATTAAATAATGACGGGGACTTGTACCGCAATCACAATGGGCAAGATTAATGGTCCACTGGCCTGGGCCGATGCTAATTCCGTTCACTGGTTGTCACCGCATGTTCTACACTGAAATTCCATCATTTCCGTTTAGGCTTCAAATTAGTTAATAATGAACACCTTTCCGTGTCCATTACTCTGGTTCGTAATGTTTTTTCCTTGTTTCAAAGTATGAAGGCGTGTTTTATTGTAGATGCCAACATAAATTATGTATATTTATTATTCGTAGCTAAGTAGCATTTTTTTGACCCAGTAGTGGAATATTTTACAGTCAGTAAATTTGTATTACTATATTATATAAAATGTTAGAATTGAACAAAAGGCGTAGACGCGCTACGCCGCGTAGAACTCGCTACGCTGTTGATGCAGCACAGTATAAAAGGACACGGCTACGCACAGTCCGTCTATGAATAAGGCGGATCACACTCTATCGCAGAGTCGTCCGTCGAGTGCGGTTAGTATGGGGAGTGACGTTTCTAGTATAAGTTATGTTTTTTTTACGATTTTTGATTCGGAAAGATACTGTGCAGTGAAATAACTCATTAATTATCTCGTTTACTTTAAACATCTTCCTTCAGTAACTTAGTGCTTAATATCTACTAGAAATACATGTAGGTATTCACTTAAACTGCGCAAAATGTCCGTTCCAGTGATCGTAAAAAATAATATCCAGTAACAACTGGGTTACAAACGCAATTTTCATAGAAACATAATTTCTCTATTTGACTTTTTGTGGCAACAATGAACGGTATATTGCCATTGAAATTTATTGCTGATTCACGTCCGTTGTACTGTTGTTATTTCAGTCGACTGGCTGGGGTGAAGTGAAATAAATGAAACTATGTTACACACGCGATTGAACAAATATTTCATCAACTTGTTGCCCCGTAGGACTTGGTGGAATCATTGAGTTCGATAACGCCGCTCATAGAAAAGTTTGATAGACATTACGTCTATAATAAAGTCTCTTGTTTAGCTCGGCACACAGCGGTTACCTGCTAGACTGTAAACAATTTATTACAAGGTCATTGTTTTTTTTTGCCACTATTTTCTGTGAAAACAAATTAACATCATTGATATCTGATTTATCCTCTATATCGATGAATGGAAGTAAAAAACATGCTGCCCACCCTTAATTTTGGATAAGGGCAGGATATGATGGTATTTCACCTACAAATAATAACTTCACTGAAAATATTGTCCCCATTTGTACAAATAATATTTTTCAACGATATAATTTAAATATTATTTATAGCCATGGAAAGAGTAGCCTATTTCCTCTAAAAAATGGATAACATTGGAGTGATAACAAATTTTTCGAGCACAGATAGGTATACAAAGTACAAGTTATAGCACTTTTCCGGGAAACTAAATCAATATCGAAGGTGTGCCCTGTCCAGCAAACATAACATTGGTTCATGTTGATCAACTTGTGACGGGCACTATATTTGCTCGTAGTACCAGTAAAAACATGCCTATTGTGTATTTTTTATTTTCATTCAGCTGAGGGCTTGTCTTTTCTCCAAAGGTCTACGAAGATAGAGCTAGCACACCCAAAACACCAGATAACAGAATTCGCATTTATTCCTCTATAAAGCTTTTACCGAATGCAATAGTAATTGAAATAACCTGCCCCTGAAAAATAAATTGAACAAAGAAAATAATATTTTGATCTCAATGTACTTCGGTTTCCCCATATCTACTCGTGGGCGTCGTAAAAAGCTTAAGCGTGGGAGTAAAGCCAAAGAATACTACCTATAGCAATGACTAATATGCCACAATAGAGAGAGGTTTATGTTTAGCAGTGGCCTGTTGTGGCTGTTATAGTAGAACATCAGCTGAGAAGCCATATTAAACATTCATAAATTTTTTTAATGTCCTATGTCGCTGCTTATAACCAGCGCAGCCCTCTCATTATAGTAAATTTCAAGCTATACAGATGGTATATCTAATATAGACATCGCGAGGACCATTTTGGACAGCATGTTTTGCAGCATTATCGGACAGGTCTCTCGGGACGGTAAATATTCCACTCGCTGCGATCACCGCCCCGGGGGATGGGCGTTGTATGGAGCCAGCGAATGAGCCAGAATAGGAAGGCCTAGCTAGATCGATAACATAGGTCATGAAATTCTACATATACCTATTCAATTTGGTAATAAATCAGATGCATTCTTAGGCGGTTCCCATACCCAACGCACGACGCAGAGCATATTAAGCGCAGCCGTAACACATGAGTCTTTCACATGCAAGGTAATTTTGAATTCCAAACTTATGTTGATGCAAGAGCAACGCATAGACTTGCGTCAACGGATGTGTCAAGCAACGCAAGTTTGCAATGCGCTGCGTCGTGCGTCAGATGTACAGCTAAACTACTTTAAAGACCAGTTAATTCAGAGTCTAGTAGAATTGACACGAGGACTATAGATTAAACTTAGAGGTATAGTACTTATTGCATTTTAATAGCAAATGACTGAACCTTCACCGCAGCATCAGACAGAAAAATGTTTTATAAACTTTAACTTTCTTTCTATAAATATCCAAATCTAGACCGACTGTTAACAAATGAAACTCGTTTTGAAAAAAATCATGTACACTTCAAAATCGCGGAACTTTAGAAAAAAAAATGGTATGGTATAAATTTCGACATTAAAGTTTTTCATTCAAGTTGTCATATTTCAAAGGATAAAAAGGATAGTTACAAAATACAATACAGTTCAATTAAAAACTACAGGACTCGCATGCCTGTATGTTGACTCAAAGTAATTAAGCAGTCCAAAAGTATGAGTGAATTAATTAATAAAGGTAAGCTTTTTTCCTTAGGAATGTTTAAATCTAATCTGAATGCTTATCAAATAAACACAATTTACCCAAACAGTTTTATTCGGTGATTTAGTCGATAAATTCGACTTTAACTACCAACCCGGTGGAAACCCGTAGGCCTTAAGTGATGATCACGTAAAAGGTACCTACGAAATTAGGACAATAAAGTGAACCTTTTCTCTATAACAATCATAATATAGGTGGGGCGAACCCTTTCGGCTTAACAACTTGGGACCCCTCATCGTTACTGCTTCCAAAGTGTCAACATAATAAAGTGTAGTACATACTCGTACATAGACAGCTACATACGTAGTCGGTCCCAAAGTTCTGTCATATATGAAAATACTGATAAAATAAAAAGTACCAATCCGTTTTTAAAAATTTATATATCAATTAAAAATACAATCATCGAAGAATCAAAATAACATAAAACTATTCGAAATGACCTCCCTTGCTTTTAACAACGGCCTTCAACCGCGGCGGCCAGTCGTCTATCGCAGCACGCACCATATCCATGTCGATTTCAGCGACTGCTTTAACTATGGCTGACTTCAGACTCTCCAAATTTTTATGGGGCTTAGCACAGACCTTGCTCTCTAAGACCTGCCAAATTTTATAGTCCAGAGGATTAAGGTCCGGACTGGAGGAAGGCCAATCTTCGTGTCTTATAAACTCAATGTTTTGACGTTCAAACCAGGCTTGAGTGGTCCTGGCTTTGTGAGCGGGCGCAGAATCCTGCTGGAATACAAAGTGATGTCCTGAAAATAGTGTGTTGGGCAGGTCTTTGATGTACCGATCCAAAACCGTCTCTTGGTACACTTTTGCGCTGGTTTTGACCCCCTTTTCGCAAAAATGAACCTCAGTTGGCCCATAGTAGGAGACTCCTAACCAGACCATGACTGAAGAGGGATGATGCCCATGTTGCACCCGCGGAACTTTGTTTCCTGCTTCTTCAGAGCTGGTAGCGTACACTCTATCGTTTTGTTTATTATACTTTTCTTCTATATCAAAAATTTTTTCGTCTGTAAAAAGTATATCGCGGTGCCGATTTTTCGCGTACCGTTTTAACAACACCCGAGATCTTTTGAGTCTAATTTCTTTTAAACGGGCATTAAGTAAGTGCCCACTCTTTTTTTTGTATGCTCGCAGCTTAAGGTCTTTGTTTAAAACCTTTTTGACTGTTTTTCTATTAACCTTCATCTGCAAAGCCATAAGTTTCTGTTTTCGGACAGGATTTCTTCGTATGCGCTCCTTGATCGCTTTGATCACTGCTGGTGTTCTTGCGGAGCGAGGCCGGCCAGTTCTTTTCTTGTCCTCAACACTAGAGACTTCATTGTACCTACTTATATAGGTTATACACAAACCTAAGCGTTATTTTCAATTTTTTGAGCAACTTAAAAATGGTACTCGGCGAGTGCCCACAGCGATGCAACGCCAAAACTGCTATTCGGTTTTCTTTCAAAGTCCACTCCATCGTGAAAAATCGCGCCAAATGATCATTTATTGTTTTAAAATAATTGTCAAACATTCAAAAAAGGAATGCAATAAAACTTTTCCAAATTCGTGTTCTAAATTCAAAAATAATGTGCCAGTGACAGAACTTTGGGACCGACTACGTAAAATCACGCTAATATTTGCCCCTAAATTGGGTGACCACGTAAGGTATTCCTAGTTTTATTTTCAATATTAAGTGTTAAATATAGGGTGTAATAGGTACAGCCCTTCGTATAATGATATGTGCATTAGACCATGAATCTGAACAATTTCCCAAAAGAAAATATTTCCGAAATAAATTGAGTTTCCTTAACAAATAAGTACAGTCAGTCGATAGTGATTTTGTGTGGAGGGTCGAAATTCGTTTGTTGTTTCCTGACATATGTTTCTAGGGGAAAGTTGTCCAGTTTCGTGGTCTGCATGCACCCTATCAGTATTCGGAGGGCTGGTACCATGCAAAGCTAGAACAACTCAACTGAAAGTTTTTACAGGAATAAAAGTGAATCGCATGATATTGCAGTTTAGTGACAACCAGTGACAATCGATACGATTTTGTAATATCTATTTGTTGTATACCGAATCTGAAAAATAATTCACATAGGACCTAATTAAAAATAATGTTAAAATAGTATTTATGTAAAGTTTAATTTTACACCGCGGAAATATTTTTGAACCTCCATGTAACAGCTGCTTGTATGCAAATATCTTTTTGACAAGTATCGGAGAGCGCGTTTATTCCCCGTAATCGGATATCGAACGCGCGCCGTCCAGAATTTATAATAATCATGATGAGTGGTGACAAATATCTCATTCAGGCGAAATTTTCCGGAATTTCGCTGTAACTTGAAGTGACGTGAGTTTGTACCTACTGTTGTTGTATTATTTATTGTGTGATTTAGGTTTGTTTATTGGCTACTTTTTGGGTATGTGAAATAATGGTAATAAAGAAGTAGTTTTCTCTCTGGTATATAAAATGTTTTTTTCGTGTCTGGTTACCTTTAGATTTGGTACCGATGATGTCCCAGTTTTAAGGATTTAATGTTTTTTTATATAAAACGTAGCGTTTTGACAAAGCCTCAAAATATAAAAAGAACTGACCTACTTTACGTATATGTTAAATTGCATTTTTTCTTGTAATGAAGATAAACAAAACCAGGACAAAACCCACTTCTTTGCCAAGAACTTTGTCATAAACCTGTTATTAAAAAACTAGTCCATGTAATAAAATTGAATTCAAATGTTGTCATCACCCGGTATTTGATTAAGTCGCAGACATCACAGTTTACAGTACAGTTTTCATGCGTGTAACTTTATATCATCGTACAAAAAATATTAAAATAATGTTTACTCGTTTCAGATTTTTCTCGTCCCCAGCGGGGTCAGGTCAGAGAACTGTCAAACCATTCATATTTAAATTGCTCGCCAATATCTCATGATGCCGTGGAGGGGCTATAAAAATATCAAGTACAGACGAGAAGGCGGGTCGCACGGTCGCGCCACAGCATACTAAAATAATATAGACAGCCTGGAGTAAAATAAAGTATTTTTCTTTATTTTGTAGTAAGGGTTTCCCGTTGGGGTAGGCAGAGACTATTGAGACCTTCCACTTGCTACGATCCTGGCTTACTTCTTTCGCTTCTTCTATATTCATCAGTCTTTTCATGCAGGCTCGTCGGCTTAGGGTACTTTTGACCTGACCTTTCTTTAAAACGTGATAAGTCCGTCCGAACACATCTTAATGCTAGTTTTTGTACTTAATATTAATGGACTCCTTGTTTTCTTGGCAAATTGGGAAAAGCTGTTTTGATTGCACTGAATTGAATCCATGGTGTTATTATTTTTGTTGTAGGATTTGAACGCTAGTTTTTGATTTCCTTTTTGAGTAAAGTAAAAGCTACCAAGCTTGCCTCTGTGTTTATATAATCTGTGGTCGAGGGCGTCATAGAGATGTCCGGGTGTCCGTGCTGTCAACGGCAAATATTAAAATATCACGTCAAAGGTTGACCTCAGGTGTTCAGACGTGTATATCCATGAACCCTGCTCAGTTTTGTATTATATCAACCTACATTTTTGTAATACATATTTTGCAATTTTGTAGAGAGGTATCTCAACCACAGCTTTAGTAAAAGCTCTATTTTAGATATTCTGTTAGCATATTTTAGAAATAAAATTAACTAAGCACTACATTCTTCGTTGGCTAAAAAGAGTTGTAAACAAAGTGGACTTAACTACCATCTTCTTTTCGTGTGGGAATATTAACTCTTTAAATAAGGGTAACCTATTACGTTTTTAGAATATTACAATTTGGGGAACTTTGGAGTTTAAGAGTAGATATAGATAATAAAGGAAATATACTACCTACGTAATTCCTATTTTTAGTTCAGAAATAACAAACCCTATTCCGATTAAAGCTGTAATACTTAGTAAACATGGCATTAATATTAATCACGGCATGTTTACAAGTTACGAATCGAAAGGAAATGTGGAACGGAACAGGAAAGGCGGTACGAATCTCCGTGAAATGGAACGCAGCGCTATTGCTGGGTTCCGGCGTCTCGTGTGTCGTGCCCCGTTTGGTGGTAAATACTGTAAAAATAGCACGAACAATATACTACGAGCAGAGAGATTATTACAACCTATCTACTTTTTGAACCAGCAATTCTTGGATAAATCTCAGGAGTGCGGTGTAATCGGGAATTAGGTGCAGGGCTAGGTGACAAACCTTACTAAAAAGCAGCCTAGTTTTGATGATAAGATACTAATTACTAAGATAGTAAATATCATCAAAACGAGTCGAATTTCAAAAGTTCCATTACAGAGTTAATAAATTTTGTTTATATATGTATCATTTATAAGCCCCTCTTCTTTTGGATAAATGACAATAATGACTTACTTGCCTATCAACTTTAAATTCTGTATTTCCTTCAATATTTTAATAAAATGCAAATAGCCAATAAACAAATTCAGGAGGTTCACATATTGGGACGGAGATAATTATTCTCTTGTTTGGGATCTCATCATCGTCTATTAAAATTCATCCATACACAGAATATGGTTAACGGGACCTCTATGAATAAATTTATTTATATCGCAACATGTTTTATATCTGCCTTCATTTCAATGATAATATTGCAATTTTGTATTGTAATGCTTGTCGGTGGGATACGCGTTTTTACGCGTAAATGAATGGTACGTACGTAAACACGTACTGAATATGGAGGCGGTGTGATCTGCCCTTTAAGTCATTATTTTGTTAAGATTAACTCGTATCATCATTTAATTAATGATTTCAATAGAGCGTCAATTTGTGTTAAGTACTTGAGGAAGGACTTGGTAGTCTGGATTTGGAAAAGCGAGCTGATGTTAATCGGAATATTAAAAATATACACACATATACAAATCAAGCCCCTATCCTTCGCGGAGTAGGCAAAGCGTTAATGACCGTAAAATTACGATCATTATCGCCACGTCTAAGAAATATTTGAGGTTCGTTTTAGTTAAGTCCTTTATACTATAGAGGCATACGAGCACAGATTTATCTGAAACTTAGAATAGCATTACCCTATTTCTTTCCCGTGGGTGTCGTAAGGGGCGAATAAGGGATTCGAGGGTTTCGTGTGTATTGCAGTTTTAGGCGACGGGCTGACAACCTGTCGATAGTGATAGCCACGGGAAAGAAATGGGGTGATGCTATTCTCAGAAGATTACGTCATACTTGCTACTATGCTTTTCTGTCGTGTGGGAGATTAAGCCACTTACGATCCGACGAACCCAATGCTAGCTATATAGGTAGGTATGTCAGCAGTCCTTCCTATGGGGACCTTTTGACGAAGTAGTCGGATATTGCTTATAATTAATGCATGACCTCACTTTTGGGAGGTAAGGGCCAAGGGGATAACATTTTTAATAATGGAGCCGAATTTTCTAATTTTTAAACATAAAGCAAGTCAAGTAGTGCGCCCTTGTAAAAGGTTTAACATACGATAAGATATATAACGCAAGAGTACAAAATTTCAAAATAATTCCACTTTACTTGTCTGCAAAATTAAGAAATGTGTTACTGTATTTCTGTAAGTGAAATGCCATATACATGGTGTAGGAGACGGTGGTGTGCCGAATAACTTTACAGGCAGGATCATACTATGAAACTGCACGAACAACATCATTATCATTGGCCTCATACGTCTGTGGCAGACGATTTAATCAGTATCTGAGGCAAGACTTTTCCTGACTATACAAGACGATGCGGGAGCGGTATAATTTTCCGCACCCTATACAGGTGAACGAGGAATTAGAGACCGGCACATGCATGTTTAGGTGTCTGTAAGTACAAACAAGCATACTACCTCGACACCGTAAAATATCGGACATTCATAAAAATTGTATCGCGGTAACAATCCCGTCTTAATTGATTGTGAGTCAGTATGTGACCGCGAAAGTTTGAAAAAGTTTTGTACTACCTCGAGTGTAAAGAAAATCGAGGCATATAAAGAAAATGTTTTTCCGTTTTATGCTCTAACAATGCCTGCAAAGTTTTCGGTATTCCGTCCCTTACACATGTTATAACGACCGACTAACACTGTTTGATATTCGGTGACCTAAGCAACCTCTTAATTTTATCCAATATTTACTGTCTGGGCTCGGTAAGTTAAGTGATACTAAAACTCAATTACATAGAGTTGTCATTAAATTAAAGTTAAACAACTCACTTAATCGTTCGCTGACAATGTGCGAAATCTAATCTTATAGATATCTTTTTATAAATAATTACTTATATATTTATTTATCGGCAGGATTTCGGAAATGACTTCAACGATTTTCATAAAACTAAATTTTATTTTGTAGGATTTTGGGGACGATAAATCGATCTAAAAAATTTCACGTTGTTTTGTTGCGAATTTTGTCCGTTTTTTCCTAAAAACAACAAAAAAACGTAGGCGTATAGAAAAAACGTAAGCTGAGCACTACTTTAAAAAAGATAATTGTTTAAAAGTTCCATTTCAGACTAGTATTCAGCTCAAATTGTTTTATTGTTCTAAAAGAAACGGCACTCAGCGATAAGGCTGTTTTGTTTATTTGCTTGTATCTGATTTGCTTAGCTTCATTTTGTGTGCAACATAGAGTTTACGTTGATGCTAATAACAGTAAGTTCCATTATTTTATTGTAGAATTATTTACTATCACCCACCCACCAAAATATCCCCCTTAAATTTTGGATACAGTGAGACAATCCAGTAAAGGTTGATAAATTTCTTAAACGGCTAGATTGATGTGCTACTGATAGTACCTTGTTCCTGGGCAATATTATATTTAAATATATTTTTTTATAACTAAAAAATACATTATATAGAGATGGTGTTGACTGCTATATTAACTAGTTAATACTTATGAAATTTAATAAGCAACACTGAAAGTCACTGACCTACTTAATTTCAATAAAACATTTGGCACTGAATAAATTGTCCAGGATATTTTTATTTATTTACCTTCTCCATTACTTTAACTTTTTAAGTATGGCAGGGGTCTCTCTGGTAAGTTCATACAGAAGAGCTTTGTGTTGGGTTTGCTCATATAATCCATACGTACAGTACTTTAAAATCGGTTTGTCAATGCATAGGTAATTAAGGACGACACTAAGCTCAAACAAACCTCCCAAAGCTATGATGCTTCTTATTCTAGGTAAATAAATACCTACTTTATTTTATGTACATAGTTTTTACTATTAAATTAAACATTCGTTATTTGAGGCAAATAATACCCATATAAAATTCATAAAAAACAATTATAAATGCAAGTTACGTTACATTTAAATTTACAATTATTGAGGATTCAAAATTAATATATAACGTTAAGTAATAAATATGTACCAGAAACGTATTTGTTAATGTACTTTTGTAATGTAATCACAGCTTTAAATTCCAGTAAAACATTGTACGTTTCCATGAAACAATGAATGTGGATATAATTTCATACAAGCACAATAGTAGCTGTTCCACGTCGGACCAAACAAATAAGCTATACAGGGCGATCATAAAACTGTTACAGTTTACAGCTCTGTTGGTAATGTTTCATTGTGCGAAACGTTATAAAAATACTCGTAAAATTTTCGAAAGGGTTCTCAATAAAATGTAAAGTTTGAGTTTTGCATTCCGAAATTAGTAGGTACTCCGAGTCGCAATGAAATGAAATAATACGTAGGTATTCGTGGAGAGTTCTGGAAATAGAGATTAAATACTTTTAATGTTATTTCTGAAAGTACAATTAATATAATTTTCACCTACGTCAGATTAATGTTGCGTTGCGAATATTATTCACCAAGATTTGATGTACCCCTCCATTTTGATGGTTATTCGTTGCAAAGTTACAAACATATTTACAAACTCTGCCTAAAAAAGAGATACAGGTACAATTTAATTTATTGTTTTGTAGAACAGAATGTATGGCAAATACGAAACTGGTAATCCTCACTGATCCGTCGAATATTTAACCCAATCGAACCATCGTACCTTCTACCTATCTATACTATCTAAAACATGGCATTTGGAGCGAGGGCCCATCACCCTAGAGGAAGGAAAACCTTTAACCCGAACCCTGTACTTATGACCTACTGCAATTTTCCAATGATGGCGGAATAAAACAATAATAGGGGTCAAATTGGCGTAACGTGAATCAAAGTGCTTTTAGAGATGTGTACTTTTTTAACATATCATAGACTTTCCTAATAGTAGAGTATTACAGCAAAAACTTATTATATATTAAATCCAAATAGGTACCTAGTTTACCAATTTAAACTCACTGCCGTTTGTGAAATCAATTGTTTTAAGAATGGATTTACAGACAGATAAAAGAGACAGAAACACTTTATTGCTCATGTAGCATAAGCTGATGTAGCTTATCTTATTTAGATAGAAAAATAAAATACATAATGGAGCTCGCTGGTTCACGTCATTCAGTTCACTAGTTTAAATCTAGTATTAAATTCACTAGAATGACAGTATTGAGCCAGAAGTATTAGGTTTTTTCCTAACACACTTCACAGAGCAAAATTGACATTCATGTCGGCCGCTGCGCGAGATAACTTCTCTGGTCTGTGGAGAAAAATAATGTTGAGTAAAGTAAAATTAAGTATCTTAAGTGGAGAATTGTTTAAACCCTATATTGGGGTGTGTCCGACACGCTTTTGACTTATGCACGCACATTTCTGCAAAACTTCAGTTTAGTTAACTCAGAGTAGAATAAACTCAGTTGTCAGTTTATTTCGTACGTTGCTTCCGGTGCATGACGCAGTCGCACCAAGTGGGTCTGATACTTTGCAGTAGGTAGTCTGATGCTCTCCGAATCAGTCTGCCCGCGAATTAGGTACGATACGATAATAACATCACTTTTATCGGATCGTGAATGAGACTGTGTCCATTAGTAAAACCACAGAATAAATAATAGTACTAGCGTAGTAAAACACAGTAACTAGGAACTCTATGTACATGGTTCCTAGTTTAAAGAAAAAGGAATGGAATTAGTTTCCTGTATTGTTTTATCATATTTGTTGTGTCAGTCAGAGTAAAATAAACACAGGTGCTGGCTTATTTCGTACGATGTTTCCGGTGCATACCGCAGTCGCGCCAAGTGGGTCGCCTGCAGTCGTCTGATGCGGTTCAAATCAGTCTGCTAGCGAATTGGGTGATGTCTATTAGATCATGACATGAATGAGACTGTGTCGGTGAGTATGACCTACCTACTCGTACGCAGTCTTAGGTCAGTATTTATAAATCGCACTCAACTCTGTGGTCAATCTCAAGAGCGATTTTGACAAATGTCAGTCAATACTAACAGCTTCTCAAAATCACAAGATCGATCTCAGAGTAAGTGCGGTTAATTAGTACGGGCCCAACAACCGCTATTAAGGCCGGTCCATCCAACGCGCGACGCAGATCTAACGTTATTTTAACGCTGCGTTGTGCGGTAAGATTGAGGACGGTCTTATTTTTGCGATTTCAAGAAATAACTGCAATCGACATGAACCATTCTACAAAATCATTACAGAGGATCGAGCCTGTGGTTCATTAAAACTTTTCACAGCTAAATTCAATTCCCGATATTTCGGAGAAAAGTTGCATATCCAGCTTGTTTGTGTATATTGACTCAATCCGGTTTTCCTGGAAAAGAATTTCGAGAGAACATTATTTTTGAATAATTTACTCAACGAAAATAGTAGGTATTTACTAGGTATCTCAATAGTCGATTGGTAAAGTATGGTAATCGGTGAAAGTTGTGTTATTCAATCAATTAAACTGACTGTGTTACCTACTTCAATATTCCAGAAGGTAAAATTACAGTATTAAGGTACTATTTAAGAAAACAAATAAGGCATGCTTAACGATAAAGTTTTAACACAAAATACGTAAACAATGTCGGAACTTTTAAAAATAAAATAATAGCTGAGTGAAGGATTAAGTTTCAAAGACAGCCGTCAGGAGGGCGGCGCACGCACCGCGCGGGCGGACAGCACAAAATAAACCCAGGAAAAACTTTCCACGCCTTTTTATCTCAAAACGAGCACGGATTGTTTCAGCCAGTGATTTCCCAACAGTATTAAAATACTCTTAATATAAAATTCCTCTACACACGCACACATTGCGCTAACACAAATTATAGACACTTCGCTCCAGCGCGCAAAAGCAATTGCAATTACTCGTAGCTTAGGTCTACGATACGACTGAATTGAGAATAAAAATGTTCTTTCGCGCTTAACGCGGTGCATCTTCATTTAGTTTATGCTAATAAGTCGGTGCTTAGCTGCAGTCAGCAGTTTCGCAAGGTGGCAGGAAGGCTAGCAGGCTAGCGGTGCACCTTATCTTTTGGAAGGACGTACGGCTAGGGATGCACGGGTCGGCGGGGTCGCGCGGGCGTTGGGCCGCCAGTGTCGACCGCTCCGTCGCCGCGAACACACGCCTGCGCGTCCCGCACCCCGCGTCTTTCCCCGTTAACATAATTAAGTGCCGCATAAACTGAGCACGGGCCCCCAGGTGGAATTATTAAGTTTCGTGTAAACAGGAATGACACTTGCCCGACAGCTCTAGCTGGTATGAAATATTTTCCCCGTAGATAACTGAACGCTCAAGTTAAAGTTTGAGCATGCAACTTGAGCTTCGAAGTTTATGTGTAGTTGCACCCGTAGTGGCGTTAAGTTTGCACTGATTAGCGATTAGTTACTCGTTTATAGGGATTCAATTAAACTCATCGTGCATAGAGTTTCAAGCTTTTGTTGTTGTTTCACTGAGGGTTAGCATATCATGTTTCTATTTTCTTACAATTGAAAAGGACTTGTGGAGAATTTACAGAAAAGTTACACATAAGAGAGAAGGAATATTGATAATCAATACCCTTTATATGAGACTGAATGATTTATCCCTACTTACTAGTTACTTTTAAGGTCTACGAACTCTGCGACGTCAAGCTATTCAGCATATCATCGACGTATACACACAACGGCACAAACAGAAGAACGGATGAGAAAAGAAAGCGGGGACAATCTCCCGATAACAGCGCACCTGAACTCCCGGGGATAGCTTTCAATCCCTTTCATTTGCACATGCACATAGCGCATGGCTGGATACCGTACGTGGTAACTTACTGGGGATGTGTAACCGATTTTTACAGCAACATCTTCGAATGAATCAAATGGAAAATACAATATTGATTTATGAGGATATGATGATATATCAACATTCAATCTGCCTTTAAGCGATAGCCGTCCCAAAAAAATAAGTTCCTTTCCTTCCCGCTGCGTTAGATTAAAACAGACGACTAAATGGGTCAGTTAAAAGAAACCGAAGTTTTATTAAATATCTTAATAAAAAGATCTATTACATATTTAATGAGGAAACAGAAGACGCAAAATAAAATTAGAGATTAGTTTCCAAATTTTTTCTGTCGGGACAGGAATTCATTGATATGATATCGGGTTTTGGGCCCCAAAAAAGGTAGATAAAAGGTAGTTTAAAGAAGAATCACAAAAATCTTGAAGAATTATCTACTGGGAAAAACATTTCGTCTATATGGGAATTTCTAGAAATGGAATACAAAATTCCAAACACTATCTTGCGTAGCGTAATCGACTTTTTAAGTCAATTTTGTCTGAATATTCATCCAATTTATTTTCAAAAAAATATCAGTCAGTTCAGTAGCTGTCTTTCAATCCAACCAACCAAGGTCTGGCATGTACCTGGCATGAGTATGGCCAATTCAACCAAACCATATTGCGCTTAAAAGATTCGTTATAGCAGATAATCTGTGATCACATTAGCAATTCAAAATGCTAGCTGATGGATGATATACAACTATTTCTCACAACTAATACAGATAGATAAGAAAAATTTGGAAGAACAAATCACGTACATTTATTCATCCATCTGTTTTAAGCTTTTTAATATTGCACTAGTTTTTGCCACCATTTTAATTTGCGCTGGCGATTCTAGGTTTCCATTCACCACAATCCTACAGCTATCTATAAATCACGTGTGATTTTTTTGCAGCGGGGTATCGTGCATGTGCCAAAGACATTAAGATTGGTTACGCTTTCCATTTGACTTCCATGTGGAAATTGCGTCTTGTCATGAAACCGGCTTATTCTAAACGTTTTCAGGTTATTAGGTTATCATAACCGCCCTTACTCTCCATAAGGGCTTGTTTTGACGTTTACTGTTTGGTTCGTTACAACAAAATAAACCGTGAAAATGACAAAGTTATTATTGTTTTTGTTTGAGTTGACCCCTAATTGTTTTACTAGTAACTACTTTGTATTTTTTATATGACAGCTGCCATATATATTGCGCATTATCCTCTGACATTTTTATTTCGTTTTAGCACTGTAACTATGAATTGGATAATGTGAAATAAATGAATCTAATCTAATCTATAGCATTAAACTGAATTACGAATATTACGATGGGGCCAAACATTCATTTCTAGCATTTATTTACTTTATTTCAGAACGAAACGTTTCATTATAAAATATTGATGCACAGTTTTGGGCGTGTTGTTTCGTTGACCCTGAGGTCACTGCAGTTCAACGAGAACTTTTCATCAAAGAAAGACGTCAGCTTATATTATTCTAAGAGTATCTTACACACAAGATGACTGCTTAAAATTCTTTCATAAGCGAATTTTATTAAGTTAGCGTATAAATTATTCTTTTTACTTGTTTGGGTTGTGTCTGTTGCTTTTAGTAGCAGGCGGATTACAACAAATATTTTCTTGAAAATATTTTGTGGGCCACCTTATCCAGGTAAAAGAGGGAGGGATCCACAGAGTACTTTTTATGAGGGATCCCATAAAGGACTCCGGCTTAGGACCCAAGCGGGAGGGATCAAAGAAAACCAGAATCAACCTCTCTTGAATATTGAACGTCTTTAGGTCTAACTTGAAGATTACGGCTAAAGTCCACTAGCTCTGAGTAATATCGAACTTATTGATCTTGTAGACTGTGTAATGAAGTTTCCAACGATCGTGATTATTAAAGTTGTTGCCACTTAATTATTTATCTTTTGATTGCTCTTTTATGTGCCCGTAGACTTTCCAGACAAGGCGCCAATAAAAGGGTCTAGTAATAATAAATTCTAAGTAGCAGTTAGCACTTTTTATGATTAAAATGTTTGAATCAAATTTTATGTACAAAATCTTTAAACTATAAAAAAATTATCCATGTTATGGCATAATTATGACTTTTATAAAACCTTTTCAAAAGATATTTGAATTGTCTTCTCATACTATAATGGAAGTTAGACGTGTATATAATGGTGATTAAAAATATTATAGAGGGCTTTAAAGAAGGATTACCTACACCAATTTTTGACTTCATAACATAATCCTATGTATCTTATCTAGTAACTTTAAAATGTATCCAATATTTTCGTAGGGGTACCCATATAAGTTTTCGGGGGCCATAAGTCGATGAAGATAGGAAGACACTTCTCAAAATAAACGTTCTTTTATTCGCTTTTGTAAGTTATTTTAAACTAACAACACCATCTATTTAAAATAAAATGCGTGAACTCGGTCCACCAGCTGGTAAAGTCCAAAGAAATATTATAAGCATGGCATTTATTTGCTAAAGCATTGCCATTCACACTGAGTGAAACTAAAAGATACCCATATTTTATTTGGGCGCACTATATTTTTATACAAAATTGTCGGCAGCACAAAAACAGAAAACAACATTCAATTAAGCTAATCGATTCGGAATACTCAATTGAACAACCGAAACCATATCGACTGCGTTCAATTAGTAAATGGTAAAGAAAACCAATTTTGCTAACGAAATGTTACCAATACGTTTATTAATATTGAATAGAGAAGTTGCGTTTATCAATAAAAATGAATAAATTGAATGGAAGACATTTCATATTGAAAAAATAAGTAACTCGCTGCGAGAACAATATTGCAATGATTTTCTTTAGAGCACCCTGAATCAGCATAAATTATGTCATTATAACGACCTAGAGGACTTACATACTATAAAGATTGGTAAAAAAATAAATGGTCGAAAAACCCAACGACAAAGACAATTTAATGTGATGATTCAATGGTAACTATCCGCAGAATCAAAACATTCATTCAGGTGATCAACCTTTACTGATTATTCTTGCCATACATGAAATTTATTGGTCCTTTAAATACGCAACTAGATGTTCTACTAATAATGCTTAGATTTCGTTACACACAGACAACGATTATTTATTGACAAAGATTAGTCATTGTCGGCAAACAGAGCGTTCTACTGTGGTTCTACATGTCTATAACAATCCACAACAACATTATTTTCAACAAAGTGTTTCATTTTATTATATTAACTGACTTAGGGTGGTAATTCATCAAACGTAAATCAGTCACGTTATGGAAAAGGAAAAACATTCGGAAAATTATTACTCCTTCTCCGGTTATCATTCAAAGGATCAAGTTATTTTGGTGTTATCTATAGATGTGCCGTTCCCGGTACCGTTCCCAGCAACTGAAAACGTTCCCTTGAACGGCACATCTATAGTATTATGATAAATTTGTAAAAAACCCGTATTATTATCATGTTGCTCATGTTCTCTTAACAGGCGATTCGAGGCGCTGTTGATGGTATCACAAAACTTATTATTTGTATCTTCACTTTTTATTGTAACATAAATAATACCTATAAAAAAATACTACAATAGAAAAAAACTAAAACTACAGCATTTTAAGATTTTCATTCATATCGGGTTATGAAAATGGATGCTTATCTAAAGGTATACAAATCAACTTGCAGCCCGTAAAAACAAGCGTAAGTGGTGTTTCAAGCCGAAACCTTAATCATAATAAATAAATAAATTAAATAATAATGAATCATAATAATTTTTATAATCTAGATTTTCAGATTATTTAAATGAAGTTTAGTGGTCCCAGACTACGTGTTTGCAGCACTTCTTGACTGTTGCAAACATGCTGTGTGGATGGAGTTGATTTTACATTAGTTGCTTTGAGTTTGAGAATGATAGTGAGTATCGGCAACAATCTGGCGACTCTAATGTACATCACGTTTCACATCTATTAGATTCCCACGTTTATTGGTAAGTATGTATAGGCGAGTAAATATTCAACAAGCATCTCTATCAAGATATATCTGTCGGTGAAGTATCTTCTTTAGATTCAGGCGGCGGCGTGAATTTCAGCGGCGTCGGCTTTGCTTGGACCATTGAACACTGGGCTTGCACACGTTCTCAGACGTGGGCATCATGTGCTTTTTAAAACTATAGACATGTCACTTTTAGGCATAAATTCTTCACATTCGTATGTTATGCCGGCTTAGAATAGCATCACCCCATTTCTTTCCCGTGGGTGTCGTAAGAGGCGACTGAGGGACTCGAGGGTTTTAAGTGTATTGCAATTTTAGGCGACAGGCTGACAACCTGTCACTATAGTGATACACGACTTATCTGCAACGACCCTCAAATGTTGTCAGACGTGGCGATAACGACCGTAATTTTGCGATCGTTATCGCTCTGCCTACCCCGCAAGGGATAAAGGCGTGATTTGTGTGTATGTATGGTAATGGCTGCTTGGTTAGACGGGAATTTTTGCAGCTCAGCTATGCTATATGATATACTATCTGCGTAGTAAGTTTTGACAAAATAACGCAAGTTATGCGTTGCTCCTGCGTCAACGTAGGTTTTTAGTATGAAGAGTTTGAATTCCATGCACCTGATAAAAGCATATGTTACTAGTGCGCTAAAAAAATGAGCACCAATGGAGGTCTAGTGTGAGAACCGCTGTAGTGTAGTATATTGCATCACATATTATGAATTGCAATTTTTTCTAGTTATTAGGTACTCCACCTACCATATATCTACCGTGAATTTTGTGTTTATCGGAGTAGCGGACCTATCCATCGTGTGATGACTAAATTTATTCTTTTGCCCTAGAAAACTTTAAGCGGTTATCCGAAATAATTATAAAATACACGCACAGTACTTCAATGTCAAAACCTATAATATATTAAAAGTTTGATAATATACGAAGATTTCTAACGAATCCATCCGTTAGTCCTTTTCTACCCACAAAAGACCCGAAATAATACGCAAAAGGCTCTCAATGTCGCTCTCTTTTTATAAGATGCATAATACATTACTTACTGTCAGAAGCTCGTTATCGTTGAATGATAAGAGTCAGAGCACCTGTTTAACTATTCACCATCAGTCGCCGGAATAATAACAAAATATTGGAATATCCATCCCTGTCTGGCGAGCCGTTTGTCAAGATTCCCCGCGATAGCGCGCCTCGCCTTCAAAGGATTCCGATCCAATAGACAGTAAAAATGTCCAAACTTCTGCTAACGCTAACAAAACATAGTGTTTATTACTTGTTTTGGGACATGTTTAAGGCCATCCTTTTGTTTGCTTTCGTGAGAGCAACACAAAAGAAGTTGCTCTGCCCTATCTGAAAGATTTCGTTACGATTCTTTCATTTTCGTTATTCAGGTGATTCTCAGCAAAACGATTTATTTTATTTCTTAAACCTGAAACTGTTTCCAAACTGAATAAATTCTTTCGAGTAAATTTTTTCTACAGTTAAAAAGGCCGATCTCGAGACGTGAAAGAATTTCAAAGGTGAAATAGTTTTCTTTGCGTTGGCTGAAGAAAATCTGGGTTAGGAGGCATTTCAAACAGCAATGGAACTTAAAAATTTATGACTTCGTGGTCTTATTTCAGGAAAAGAATAACTAATCTCTCCTTCCATATTTCATTCAAATATTGCGTTAGATGGAACTGTTTCAAAATATGCAAATTATTAGGTGAACAAAGTCTAATTTATTTATTTTATATTAACTTTATTACTCAAGATTTATTTTTGCCGACAAAAGTACGTGTATATACAGGCATAGACGATACAGAAAGGTTTCAATTTAATGTGATTAGTATTTTGATCATATGGTAAAAATCCAAAACATGTTCTGTTCCCGTACTAAATGATATTAAATTGGCCGAGACTGTCTTATATCATTACGCGCATTGTCGATATCCACCGGAATCGTATTCCTTTGTTCCTTGATAGAGTATGAAGTTTCGGTGGTTCAGTACAGAGGGACGCATTAAAGGTCTAGTGGCCGTCACAGTCTGTGCTCCTTTTCAAACATTTGATTTGCGTCAATGTGTTGATGAAAGGATTGGAATTGGTCTGCGTTCAAGATACGGAACCGGGTTCCACGAGTGGCGCCCCCACATTGAAAACAACCCTTGACTGAACACGGTGCCTATTTATTCGGAAACCAAAGTACGAACTGACGACTTTAAGTATACTCTAAAAGACGATAGATGAGAATCAATATAAATAGGTACCCATGCGGGCCAAAAGCGGTCTCTTTTGACTAATATAACATAGCGTAAAATTTTATTAACTTTAATAATTTGCTCTACCGACAAGTCTCTTAAGTTTGATGATAAATAAATTTTGATATAAATAATGACTATAGTTAGTTACATTGCTAATAGTCACGAATTAAAAATTTTGTTGTTCCATGATATTTACTACTTTTTTAACTGGCCGGTTTCTTTTTTTCTGGGAGAAAAAACAGTATATTTTCGGAAAATGCACGTTTCGTAAAAGTAGCGTAAAAATATTATTGGAATAAGAGTTAAACAAACTGATTTAGTATAAATAGTATTAAAACTTTTTTAACAACTATGTATTTCTTGTATTACTTAGTTATAAAACTTTGTTTAAAATATAAAATTAACGCGAGAAATTAAATACCACACTCACGTCAAATACATAATACCTACCATACTCGAACTGCCAATGTAAGTTTTATGCGCTCAGCATAAAAATTGACCAAAGTCCTAATTGTTTAACCCAGCCTGAGCCTGACTGTACATTTATATGCTACCTGTTATGCCAAGGCAAACAGCTAGTCTTTGATATTGTCAAAGGAAATTTAACTACCATTACCGAATATTGGTGAGCTCTACTTTCCAAGCCTTGGTTACAAAGCTAGGCCAGGATTAATATTTGATGTACGGGTTGTAGTAAGGCTTGGGTCACGATATAACGTGTAGGACTCAAGGTAAGAAAGATCCATACTAACTACAGGGTGACAGGTAAGATATTTTTTTCAGAGTGAAAGAGGTTGAGAGTTAATATATTGGAAAAGACCAAAGCAGAAAATATTTTGTATATTATTATTTATTTATTCAGAAACAGACAGTCTGTGTGCGAAATAACATTTCAAATTGACAAAATTACAAATAATAAATAAAATCAAAATAATACAATAGACAAAAATGCAATAAAATAAAATAACAAATATCAACTAACTTAATTAAATTAAATTAAATAATCTTACTTTCTATAAAAGTCATCAAAACTGTAACAATTACGTTCTAATAAAAATGACTTTAGTTTTCGCTTAAACATGTTAATATTTGTAATAATTTTTAATTCGGCCGGAAGTCCATTGAAAAATGAAACAGATTGATGCAGGGGGCTATGCTTTACGATGTCTAGTTTTGGCTTAATTATGTTATTTAAGTCTTTCCTCCTAGTGCCATAACGAAAGGTCATTTCATCGTCGGTTTCAAAAACCGATCTATGTTTGACTAATCTACGAGTAGAACTAAAATATATAAGCTTAGCACAGTCAATATATTATACTTTTTAAAATATTCTTTACACGATGCCCATGGTGGAATTCGTGCAATAATCCTTATTGCTCTCTTTTGAATTGTAAAAGCCTTTGTAATGTTATACATGTAACTGTGTCCCCAGTACTTAATGCTATAACGAAGCCTGGATTCTATTAATGCTAAATAAACAGATATTAGTTGGTCTAATGTAAGCATGTCCCTTAGACTCCGTAATGCATAACATGCAGAGCTGATTAAACCTTCCAATTTAGTCAGCTCCGGCTTCCAATTTAGCGAACAGTCTATATAGATTCCCAAAAACTTGACCATATTGACGGATTCTATATTTTGGTCATTTAAAAATAGGCTGAGATGATCTTTATTTCTAGCCGTAGTCTTAAAAAGAATTGCGTTTGTCTTTTGCGGATTAAGCTGTAAATCATTGGTTTGAAACCATGTATCAAAAGCTCTTAAAGTGGCGTTGGCTTTGTCATTTAGCTCCTGTAAATTAGACCCAGAAACAATTGCGTTAGAATCATCTGCAAACAGTACTAGTTTGGCGGTTGGGACTTTAGTGATAACATAATTTACCAAATCATTAACAAAAACCACAAAGAAAATTGGACCCAGAATTGACCCTTGTGGTACGCCACGTTTTATATTTACAAAATTTGAGGATTTCTAAGTTACAGTTCCATCATTCTCCATCAGTTCAACTTCAACATACTGTTTCCGGTTTTCTAAATAGGATTCCAGCAGCTTCAGAAATCCATTCCTAATACCATAGTGTTCAAGCTTATTTAAAAGAAAATTATGTCTAACCATATCAAAGGCCGAGCTCAGATCCAAAAATATTCCTGCCACTTTCAGTTTACTATTTAGATTAGTTACGACATCATTAACTAGGGCATCTATAGCATCCGAAGTACCTATTCCCTTTTGGTATCCAAATTGTCTTTGATTTATGACAGTATTTCTTTCAAAATGCGCAAGGAGTCTCGATTTAATTAGTTTCTCAAATATCTTTGACAATATTGGTAATAAAGAAATTGGCCTGTAATTCCTGGGATCTAGAGGACATTTTTTCTTCAATACTGGCAGTATCCTAGCTATCTTCAATTGGTCAGGGAATAAAGATTCCTCAACACATTTATTAAAAAACAAAGCAAGACCGTCAGCCAATAAGTCTATATTATCCTTCATAATTAGGATTGGCATTTCATCATAACCACAAGAAGTTTTTGATTCCATGTTTTTCACAATACTGGAAACTTCTTTAGCGGTTATAACTCTAAATAATATGGCACTTTGCACTCTAGGAACATTTTCTCGTAATATGTGTAAGGCTTGAGCAGAATTTCCAGTAGAAGGTAAAAGGTTATGATCAAACTGTTTAGAAAAAGTATCTGCTACTTTTGCTGGATCAGTGATAATTTTATTGTTGATTTTCAACGAAATATTTTTAAATTTTCTATCATTATTTTTCCCTCTTATTTTGTTTACGATTTTCCAAACTCCTTTTGTCTTATATTTTTCTTTATTAATCTTAGTTTGCACCGCCATACTCTTAGCCGCTGTGAGTACTTTCCTATAAACATTTATATATGCTCTCTTATAATTAAAAATGCTTACATCATTGTGCGTAGTATCAGTATTACACAGTACTCGTCATCTTGCTCGAAACTTTAATTCCTTTAGAGGTCAATTTTACTTGACCGAGGTTTTTTAACTGAATCTTCCTTTTTCTTTTTTTGAAACTGGTTTTGAAAGTCTCTGTTATATTTTTCAAATATCCGTTGATACCTAAATTTTTCCATTTAATTCCGTTAATATTATCTCTAAAAACTCTATTACATGCACTACTAAAGTTCCTTCTCTCAACAAAGACTGCTTCTTCTTTCCATCTCTGTTGCTTAGAACATTCTGCTACTAAACCTATCATCAATGCCGCATGCCCATCTCCCAGCCCGTTATGATCTACTGAGACATTATCCATGGACTCCGTGTCAATATTTGTTATAATGTTGTCAATACACGATGCAATATCATTTCTAATAAAAGTTATCGAATCTACGAGCGTTCGGAAATTGTAACACTTTAAGAGAAGGAGGAATTCGTCTTTTTTACCATCATTCTTATGTAGATCTACGTAAAAATCACCCAATATCACAACTTTTTTGTCAAAATATCTTTGTAACAGCAATTCCAACTTTTCCAAAAATATATCATGCTTATTTCCATTTTGGTAGCAGCAAAATATATACAGGGTGTAACGGAAAGGGGGTATCAAGCCGAAGTGAAAATAAACTATACCTTTCGTAGATCAGTTATGCAAAATTTCAATCCAATATACCCAACTTTGTAACACATTGAAAAAAAAATCCAGCATACGATTTTAAAGTATTTGCATGTAAACAAATGTGGCACAACACTATTGAGGTCACTGATCTTTATTTCATTCCCATAGCACTATCACTAGCACCGCCCATTACACTTTCTACGCGTCCTGGGCGCCTGGTACCTGACGCGTCGCTCGCACTTTATTCGCATTATAGCACTGCGCAGGAGGCGCGGGGAAGCGCGGGTCGCGGGTCGCGGGCCGCGGCGGCATCTTTAAAGGTGTCGGCGCGGCGGCGGCGGCGGCGCACAAAGCGATCTGCGGCGGCGCGTGGCTATGTCACACGCGGCAGATAGCAGGAATCAGCTCCTGCGTCCTGGTCCTGCGAAGTGATAAGGGTGCTGTCCAGATTCGTGGAACATTCTCGACACTTGTATGTGGTTCGCAGCCCGCAACACCTCGGCACCACGTTGCGTGCTGGTCCGCGGGTTCTCTTCGAAGTGCTCCAGTACGGCTTCTTCAAAATTCGGATCTCGGGTCGTAGTGCGGCCAGACGCAGTTGTCGCGTGAAACGAACCCGTCGAATACAGACGATTCACCATGCGCCTGAAGCACCGCAATAAAGGCAGATGCCTTGCTTCAGCAGCTCGTCTTCCTTCAAAGAATCGCTCACGAGAGAGCTCCCGTGCTGCACTCAAGTTGCCGTGAGTGGCACCGACGCACAGAATCATCTCATAATATTCTGCATTACTCAAAGACGTCACGCACGACACAGATTATTTTAACTTTACCATTAGGTACACTAGTTTACGCCGCAGCTGATGAACTAAAGAAACTAAAGGACCTAGGTGTTGCCAGAACGGTCTAGACGATTTAAAAAAATAGTTTGTCATTTTCACCTATTTTATTTCGCATATTTTTTACCTATTTAATATTAACCGTATTACAAACAACGGCCGCAAACGCTCTGACTACCCCGCAAGGTCGTGATATGTGTATGTGTATGTATGGTAATTTTATCGAAATTCACATACCTAAACACCATTAAGTACATACGCCACACAAAATTTTTGTTCTGCCATATGTCACAGAATTAGACAACAAATATGAACAAAAAAAATTACGCATTTTGCTCCAATCCTAAAGTACTGGCAACTCATTTGGTCCTGCCTACCAGCCCCCACCAACTATTCCCGAAAGAAAGTGACCGCAGGGATTCCCGCTCCCGGTAGGGCTGTCACATTTACTGATACTTGCAAAATAAATCAAAAGTTACGTGATTCATTTTAGAATAACCTTTAATGATTATTAATATGTCAGTCTCTCTCTTCGTGTGGGACACCAAGTCGTCCAACAACCCAATAAACTCTAGTGTCAGAATTTTTCAACTGCCTTCTACAAGTAGCAGACTTCTAACGTGGTGGTTGTGTAAGGACTGCCGTCTATGTAATCATAGATAGCAACCGAGACCTACACGGTTTAGGCCCAAAACTCGCTCACGCGCGAGCGGCGAATTCGACAAACCGCGGCGCGGGCACGTGCCTGTTTACCCGTACGTACACGATGACACCCTTGCCATATTACAGCTACTATGCGCCTTATAAATTCGGACTGATAATAATGGGGGGGCTGTCAAACCGCCGCGCGGGAATCCGCGTAAGGGAGCGTTTAGCCTTAACTTGCCATCCAAAACACGGACCCATCTTTCTTACGGAAAATCGAGTGGTTCTAATCGCAATGTCCTAAACTGAGAACAAATTCACAAAGTGATAATTGAACCCGGAGCTTGCTGCGTCACAGGCAGTCGTGCTAAGTACCATTGCGCCACATCGGTCAACGAACACTTCAGTAAAATAGTTGGCATTTATTCAAAACGTTTGGTGTAAAAATTACGCTGGATCCCGAGTTTATCAAAGATGCAAAGATCTTTGAACAACTACCCATCGAATATCCAATATCTAAAATAATACATAGGTACTTTGTTAGTCATTGTGGGATATTATTGTGTGATACACATGTTTTCTGAAACAACCTTGGAAAACAATCCTCAAAAAAGTCAGACGTGGCGATAGCGACCGTATTCTTACGGCCGTTAACGCTCTGCCTACCCTGCAAGGGATAAAGGCGTGATATGTGTATGTATGTATGATAAGGGCATTATAGGCTGGATAATATGATTTTTTTAAATTATTGGAATCCGTGCTTCGGAAGACACGTTAATGATTGCAATCTACTATCTGACAAGTAGTACGTATCGAGTTAAATGCCTGAGGATAGTCAAAGAAGTGCGTTTCGAAACAAAAATTTATCATAATTTGCGGACAATCAGATTCTTTCCGTGCCTGTAATATCGAACTACCTAGTTTGCTTTACCTAAGGAACACACTGGTTATTGAATCCTGATCCTTCCCATCAAGAAGGAACCAAGCGTTGTGATGATAAAAAATAAAATACCCATCATTATTTTAAGGAAAATAATTAAACGCTATCGTTTAGGTTTTTGACACCCCTAGCCCCTACCTAAGGGATGGTACCACTATGGTCGGCCATTTTAGTGGTTGATCCTTATTGGTTATTGATTTGATGTTATTATTATTATTGGACAACGGGCGGGACCAATAAATTAGGGTTAAATTTTGAAATTGATACATGACACAGCTTTGACCTCTTTCATACTTATGTACTCCTGGTACTGCCAATCGTATTTTCAGTCTAATTCAATTTATTTCGGGGTATTTGTGTAGAAATCGACCGTGGATTGGAATAATGCGTGCCGAATTTTATTTCAAGTGATGTAGTGTATTATTAAATTTATGCGTGCACGCATTCATCTATCGATTATGAAACCCGTGAGTTTTGATACTTACGAGCGCGAACGATTTAAAAAATACGATTTTCGGTAGCGTTGAATAATATTCAAGTAAGGATCACGGATTCAATCCCTTAGGCCTCAGTCTCGAATTTTGCGGGCAGCACGGGGCGGCAGCAGCAGAATCTTTTGCATACATTCAAATGGACCGGTACGGAAACAACAGCGGCGCGGGAGTGGGCAATGAGCGGCGCACTCCATAGAAAAAAAAGCGACCCGAGAGGCCGCTGCCCGCAATATCCGAGACCGGGCCCTTAGACGGTTGGACAATGGCCCCCTTATCCCTGATAAGCCCCTGCGTTTGCCATATTCACCGGGCTTGAAAAGTGGGTTGGCAAGCGCATCACAATTGCATTTACCGGTCACGCTGCTGTCGTTTTCCTGAACGCTCAGTCTTATTGCACTCTATGGGTAATTCTAATCCGGAACCATTTCTATCAAATACAAATACGCACTTGTAGGATAACTAGACCACGCCCTTTTAGGGTTCATTTTGTTGCAGACATTTTAAAGAAATCTACAGATACTTTCTTTTAAAAAATTCATGATTTATTGAAAAAAAAAATGTAAATGATATTGTTTCTCGATTATCACGTCAGGCAGCGTATTTTTTTATTATCTGTCACGACATTTCCCCTACAAATACAAAATAAAACAATAGGCCGAGTTGGTATCCGGAACCAAATGTGATTTATTAGATTACCAGGAGCACAGGTCGAAGAAAAGGAGGTGGGAACTATTTCGAAAGAGGTGGTCTGAGGTGGTTGACCCCAAAACAGCTGATAGCTCACTAGTGTTGTGCAAAGTCAAATTTTGTAACATCTGGACCTGGATTTCAATAAGGTTTTGTTCATTAGAACGTCAACTTAGAAGTTTAAGATTTTGCTATTTTGTTCTTAGTCAATACCAGAGTTGGTGCACTTCGGCTTGATACCCCCTTTCCGTTACACGCTGTATATATTAGTGTCAAGGTCCTTTACACCACACAATTCAAAACTGTCTGTAGACGCCAATTTTCCACACTCTATCTCTACATAGTCTTTATAATTGCTCCCCAGAATCAAAGAACCACCTCTGAGTTTTTTATTTCTGGTGTAACAAGAAATAACCTTGTAATTAGTTAAACTGAGATAAGGTATTTCATCACGATTAAGAAAATGTTCGGTAATACATACATAATCTTGAGTATTCTGTAAACATTCTAAGATAAGTTCTAATTGATATTTTTTGTTGTTGATTCCGCAGACATTTTGATGGAAAATATTTAAGTACACAAATTCAGAATCACACTTTGTAACGCGCGCATTATCAGTTTTTGAGGAAGTAGCATTTTCCTGGTCATTATCAGTAGGATTTTCGTGTTTTGTGTCATCAATATTATCCAAGACCGAATCTGGAACATTATTCGCGAAAAAACGTTTGCGTATAAGGTTCTATCTCATATTTTTTATGAATTATTGCTCTCCAAATCGATCTACAAGTTTCTAATCTATGAACTCTATATGTATAAAAGCTATAAAACACTTCAAAACTACCTAAATTAGGGAGATGACTATATTTTAACAAATCTTTCAATAGATTGTCACTCATGAACACATTTGTAATTTTTAATAAACCAGCAAAATATTCTAAATTTGAAAAGTCAGGTACATAATTATTGTTGTTGTTGTTGCTGGCTAACACAATGATAAAGTCTTTTTTAGTGTAGTCTCTACATTCAATATGACATGATTCAACATTTTTTTCTATACATGCGTATGGTTTGAGAGAAGAAGATACTATGAAACGATCTCCTAATAACGTTTGAAGGATATTTCTCAAGTCTCTACCACTTTCATCCGCACAAATATATACACGCTCACGGACTTTCTCTCCATTTCGGTATTTTGCTTCTGACTTCTTATTATCTGAAGTAGGTATTTTTTGTATGCGTTTCGGTGAAGATGCTGCTAAGTTGTGCTTGTTTATGTTAAAGCTAGCTTCTATAGAATTAAATCCATTTGTTGACTCATTCTCATCAGGTAAAGGCATTCGAGATTTCATATTTCTGTACTTTGGTGAAAGATAAGTACTTGATTGTGGTAATGAGTCCACAATCCCTACTGACTTAAATCGCTTAATTGTGCACTCTTGCTGATGAATTTTTTGATGAATTATAGATGCATTACTTACCGTTTTGTTTTAGGCATTGTACGGACAAAGATTCTATAAACTATTTCAAATTTTTCCTTCGCGCCGACTTTCTTTTTTGTGGTATTATGATTTAAAGTAACCAATGCATATATGTGTGATGTATGAATGATGAATGTATGAATGTATATGTGTGAATAACCTTGCATGTATGTGTGATGTTTTCATGTGGTATTTCTAATTTTGCAGTGGGTTGCTTATTCTGCGTGATTGATACTGTGTAAGCTTTAACAGAACGGTCAGGTCTAGTAAAGTCTGAAAATTCTCAAAACCGGATTTTGGTTTCCGATATTGCACGTCAATTCTGGAATCCTAGCTTTAATTTAGTGATCAGGAAAAGAGAGTCTACTAGCAATATTTTTTTTTTTCATTATCTATGTCCTGGAAACGATAAAAGTTATGGAAAACCACAAAACACCCAGTTTTACCAAAACCAGTTTTAAAGATGTTGATTGGAAATTTTGAAAATGTTAGAATAGAAATATCTAAAATATTGTTCCGATATTCCGGTTTTCCGAAACTCCTTGATTCCGGTCTCCATCTCCTAGACAGGTCAGGTAATACTCTTGCCGTCCCATGAATATTGCTGTTAACCAACGGACGTTTCTTGTCTGTGCATTATGTCCATCGAGGCCATTTTGATTGATGAAAATGGCCGCACATAAAGGGTTTGTTAGGCGTTTGAAATTTGAATGGCATGTTGGTTTGAGGTACATTGCAATCGCAGATCACTTTTGATGTATTGGTGGTGCAATCAGGTTATTTGATGGAGTTGTTTTGATAGTAAAGTAATTATGTGTAGGTATTTTTATCTGAAATAAGTGACTTTCTCTGAAGGCGGGTTAGAAGGGCGACTTTTCACGCGGATGTGGTAGTTACTTATTTTAATAAAACTTGCTCTATGTAGATAGTTACGTTCTTACCTATTGCGATTACCTAGTTTTAGCATCACTTAACTAAAAGGTACTTGAAACATACCTGTTTATCCTCGTATCCAAACTAAGATCAGTAAAGCAGTAACACTATGCAAACTAGCTCTGATACTCTGTTTATCCTGCAAGAGATAAAGGTGTGAGTTTACGTATAAACATACATGTAGTTGATAAGGGATAACTAGATCTGCTCAAGACTATTATTGCGTGCTAAAATGACGTACATTACCAGGGGCTGCATAGCTAGCCATCGAGAACAGTTTGATTGATAAGGGTGTGGTCACGTGCTGGGGCGTGATTCCTGATTCCTCGCAAGATATATCCACTCGGGCCGTGTACACCTGTGAACATTTGTAACGGTGCCGAGGAAAAGGTTACGTGGTGATTTCTGAGTAAGATTGCTAAATAGAAAATGCTTTGTTGATTGATAAAATAGAAAAAATAATTGTCATAGTTCCGGTTAGACGGTGGTCATTAAACAACCATATCAGAGGCCTACTAGTAGTTCCAATTACTACTAGTTGTTCTATTTTTCGTATAGATTAAGTCATCCAACGACACTGGGCCAATAGGCACTACGTACTTGTATACTTTTTCCTACCTACCTATTATAATTATTGGAATATTTGAGTCACCAAACACAACAGATTTAACGAATAACATAGAGCTAGGCATTTCACGGAATAAAAAATTTACCTTTTCCGCGAGAAAATGTTTTTTGCAGCTATACCAAAAAGATTTTCATCAGATCAGCTTTAGCAGATGGTAAGCAATATTCCTCGCGTTCACATTTCAATATTATGTTAAAACGATGACCTGGCGATTCGGCGTCTGTGTCAGACCGACAGAAGGGAAATATTGCGATGTTGATGAATGGAACCGAGGCAGTGAGGGTTTCAAATTGCTGTCTCCTTCAAGAAAATATAGAATTTTCGATTTTTATTGCATTGTGTCTGTATTTAAGCTGTTTTCATGCATGTCGTTCTCTAAAATAACTTTTTTCGCAAACAAAGCATCATCATCGCAAAACTGCTGTAAATTTATTATCATCATCATCATTTACTTAAGAGCATTATCCTTCTGCCTTTTAGAATCTGTTTTCTATTATAATTTAACTATATCTATTCTAATTTTAAAGGGAAGGTAGAACAGATATCGCTGCAAAAATTAGCAAGAGTAATACGAGTACCACTGGTATTGAATTCGGAAATGTGTAACAAAGTCGTCCATTGGTAAAAGTGCTTCGGCTCAGTGAGCCACAAAGTCCTTGATGTATTTTGGTTGACGTTGTGAGGCCTTGGAATGCTGAACAATCCGTAACTATGTATTTCCTATTTTACCTATGTAAACAAAGTTGTTGATGCGTAGTTATTGACCAAAAAACTCACCAGACTTTTTTCCGGGTTAATGATCTCTGTTGTTATGGCACTTCTTGGCTCTCATGAGTCGTCACTCTCTATTTACAATGTCAAACAAATATGACATTATAGAGTTCGACTTTTATTAATTTTATAACGTACGTCAATTTATTTTTGCTCACGTATTATTATTCTGGTGCATGGTACCTACCTACTAATACCTGGCCGTATTTCAAGTAAAATGTTTAAAGATTTCTCTGAGCAGTAGGGCAAATAGCGAAAATCGTAGTTTCGCGAACCACCTAGTTGTTTACTGACTTGAAACATACATAAACAAAATCTGATTAGAAGCAACGTGCAAGTTTTACAGGATGGACTCTGGCAAATAACTCCGGGCGAGGATGAAAAAAGGTGAAGACACCTCATTTATTCGTTTCCGGGAAGCAAGGGATTGCATCCGCTCTGCCTTCTCGCCGATCGTAGTACTAACTTGAATATTATTTGAGTTATTGCGCAAATACCAAATAGTAACTCGGAATATTCTATGTTTGCCTTAGCTACTACGTTCCGACTTTTAAAGGAAACGAAATGAAATAATATTAGGAGGAAATTGAACGGTCTTTTTCACGCCGAATGAATTTAATTATCTATTACGAAAATGTTTGGAATAACTTTACTCACCCCTGGAGTGTCTATCTTGTCTTAATTTTTAGAATTCTATTTTCCGTTTCCAAGCTCTTTTTGAGAGGCACGTGGATGCAGTAGGTAATATAATAGTTTCCGTCGTGTGCCTGCGGAACCATAAAAATCTAACTATGCATGTCGTGAAACGCGTTGCCGGTGGCCCTATTGTTGCTACCCTCCGTTGTTGCTCGGTGGAAATTTCCACTGAAAAGAATCGCAGCTGATCAGAGACAAAGCGTAAAAAGTTTCCAGTGCCTTCATTCTGTTTTATTATCAGAAACTTTGGAGGGAAGTTGACGAATGCCTGCCGCTTTATTGTCCAATTCGTTTGTGCGGCGTGGGCGCTGCGCTGCTTGCGTTAATGGAAATGCCCAAGTCTTCAAGCTATAATCTGCTAAATAGGAATAATACCGAAATCAAGCCTTATAAAATTATATTAAAGCAACTCTATGTTGTAGATTATATATTTAAATTCACTGTTGTATTTAGTTTCATTTTTAATTGTTCGCCAATTGGTTGTGCCGCACAGTAAGAAGATCTAATATTTTAGATACAGCAGTCAAAAACATTGATAGTATAACTTTAAGCCACGGAACAAAACTGAGGACCAATATTTATAAACCCACCTATTTTAAGTGGATTTTTCGTGAATAGCGGTGTCTTGTCCAGTATCTCGACGGGGTAAAGTATGATCGGGCGGTGGCCACTCGAACTTGTATTTACTCCATTCTTCGTCTCTTTCTCTCTATCACTTTGTTGGCTAGAAGTTATTCTAGCGAGCTCCTAAACCCGGAACACGAAACTTTTTTTTTCTAATTATGGTTATGGAAGAATTAATGACGCTGAGCAAGCGAGAATTAAAAACTTTGATTAAAAACTAAAAACTCTCAAAGAGCTTATCCACTCCAGTTTTAAATATTTATATATACTTAGATAACACGACAAACTAGCAAACAATTTAAAATTGTGTGCTTTAAAAACAAAGAAGGTATTTATATGAGTGTGACCGTGTTTATATTTAAATTCAACTATATTATCATTCGACTAAAAATCAAAAAAACATAATGGAACCAGCTTGGTGAAGCCTGAATTGAATAACAAGAATTAATTTGACTGAAAGAAGCTGAAAGGTAAAATATATTATATGAAATAAATATTACAAATACTTGCTTAAACCAGTAGGTATTGATAATCTTCTGTGGGTCACGGAGTCGCCAAATGACCTCTCATAAAAAAAATCAGAACCTATGTATTTTTGCTGGTTTTCAATTAGGCTTAATAGATATTTTACTTGAAACAATGCTAATTAATGGTGAATCGTAATTGCAAATGAAGGACTCAAATACCCAAATGGTAATGATTGAGGCTTATCAATCAATTAATGAAATGTAAACCGTGGTAAAACACACTAAATATGTAACTCGTTAACTATGAGAGTAGCGACATAGAAAAAAAAGGTTTAAAATTGTATTAAGAGCGTTATTGGTTTAGAAACTGCTTATATAGGCGGATCGCACTCTTTTTAACGTCGTATTTCGAGTGCGGTTTTAATACGGGGATTGACTTTTCGGTATGGATCTGACAGACTGTTGCGATATTTTAGCGGTCCGTTGCGAGTTAATTAGTGTGCGATCCGCCTTATTGGGAAATTTTAGTCAAGAAACATACAAACAATGTATCATAATACAGTTTAGATGTTAAAATTAGTAAGCTAATCGTAATAATTAGATGTTTAAAATGCTACCGTCGACTCGATGAAGAAGAAGAAGATTAGTTGGCTAATATAGGTATAAAAATTATAAGTTGAGCTTTTTGTACGTAAGCTTCTCGTTACTAAGTTCTGAATAAAAATTATACATATTATCAACTTCTAGTACAATTACTTTCAAAATTGTCACAGTCATTAAAGCAATTTAATTTGCAAGTTTACTTTGCAACTATCAGATAAATAATATTTATTTTCCGACACCATTCGAAAGGTACGCATTTATATTTCTCACAGAAATTTACATTGAATTTCGTATTCAACAGGCACGAACATTTTAGAAATTGATAAAATATATTACGGGTTATACACCTGAGTAATATTAAAGAAGTACCTACCTACTTATTATTTGATTATGAATCATGATCAAATTAATGATAAAAATACACCAGGGGAATGGTAAAAGTGGTCCCAACTTAGCTATTACGTTTATAAAATTATAATTCCAATACTTCTAACTTGCCCTAAACTACACAAGGCCGAATGTACAACAAATTCGCGTTTCAACAAATTGTGGTTGCGTGTGAATTGGGTCATACAGTTTCATATAAGTGGAAGGCTCGTGAATAACATGAATTTTCTTGTATCAGTAAATTGTGCGTGATGATACTTTCCATATAGACCTAACAAGGCTCGTGACATTTGCGTGACTGTACCAAACGAGCCACTTGCAGCACGAACTCAGTTCTTATTACAACTTCTGTAAGAACCACTAATATTTGAAATCCTTGTAGCTCCAGTTATAGTAGGTAGGTTTACGAAGTGACCAGTGATGATGATGATAGATAATTTTTATAATAAATTCTAAAGCACTTATCGATAAAGGAGAAATGTCAAAAGTGAAGAAATTTTCAGATTGACAGTCATTCTACGAACGACTTATGACGCTACAAGACACAAATAGATTTGTATTAAAATAAACTAGATTCAATCTCTCTTGTACTTAGGTATTTTTCTACGTATAATTCACTACATATATAAACAAACGTAATACGTAATTAACCTAATTAACAAAATATAATGCCACAAATGACGTCATCTTATCAAAATAGATACACCCTACTCGAGTATTCTGAAATGTAAGAGAATTTTCCTAAATCAAACAATAAAGAAATAAAGGTATCTTGACAGATCCAGATTTATTTATTCAAAAGTCAACAGTATGATATATCTAGTAAGATACCTACTTTTACACACAGGTAACACAATACATCACACCACTGCATATAACGATTTTACGGGTCCGTCAATCTATCTTTACCGTCAAACTTCATTAAAATGTCAGTTACAGAATTCTAAATAGGTAGGTAGATATGTTAATACTTAAATAAAAAATTGGTCTAGCGATTGTTGCGAGATCTAAGTGTCCGTATACTTATTGAATCCATAATACGATATCTTAGGTCCGTATTTATTAACCGCACTCAACTTTGAGATCGATCTTGAGTTCGACTTTCATATGCTGTTAGTATTGACAGTTATTTGTCAAAATCGCTCTGAAGATCTGTGTCACACTTACCCGCTTCAGTTGTCATATTCCGTTTACTTAAAATATTTCAATGAAATTCAATTTATCTTCTTCCATAGGGGCACCGAATCAACGAACGAAATTCAATTATTTTTGTAAATTACTTAATTCAAATTATAGTATGTACAGTAGAAAAGTACATTGGCGTAAGTAAGTACGCGTTCTGGATTAAAAACTTAAGTTACAGTTGTATTAAGATGGCTGTGGCATAAATATGCCTCACGTACTCGGCCACTTCAAGGCACAATACTTGTATGGACACTGTGTTACCGCATCGCATTACACTAATTAATTACTCCCAAGTGGTAGTTGGCAACCCACTCCAATCACTGTTCATGACATGATTCAACATGGGAATACTACACAATTTGCATATAGATATGAATTAGTACTTAGTTTATTTAATCAATCTCAGCATCTATTATTTTTTACTTACTTCATATTTGAATAGTTTTTATGAATGGGATAATAAGTTTAAAAAAAACGATCAGACTGAAAACATCCAATGTTTGTGAAATCAGTAAGTATATTTTATTATTTATAAAAATAAAACATAATTTATAAATGCTAACTGTAGTTTGATGTGGGTATTTTATTTTATGGATTTACCTAGGACTTCCTTGCTACTTATAAAATATAATTACCGGTCGCTGCTATCAGGGACGTACATCTACACTACATTATCAATACTGTATATAGTAAATCTCTAGTCACTCAATAGGTTCCCACTGCAGCTCTAAAAGCATCTACGTTAGTATTTAAATTTATTATTACTTAGGTTACTAATAAGTAACGTATAGTATTAATGATTTAAGACGAACTGTCTTCCTGTTGATGCACAAAAGCCCCGTTTACAACCAACCTTCAAGTTTTATGAGCAAATATTATACTTAGGTACGTAACAAAACACGGACGTAAAAGCAGTGCAACAAAGACATTATCTTCTTAAAACTCGACTCTCTTACTTACGTAATAAAGATTACCTTACTTTTTCTTTCAAAGCACCTGATATTTTTCTTAAGGATGCCAGCAATATAATGAAGACCTGTTTTGCGGTCGCTTTCAGAATCTAATCTTGGTAGAGACGCAATATAAGGTATCTTTTAGAAGATTACGTTGGGTACGAGCAACCTTTCTTTAACAATTCAAAGGCTGGTTTTTCTCACTTTCAACGCAGCAAGCTTCAAATGTTTTTCTAGCCTCAAGTGAATGCGATACCCGTGCGTTCTGGTAAGCCACTGAACATAGGTTTGCTACTTACTTACTCTCTAGTATGGCAGTTACAAAAATTGTATTATTGGAAGTAGGTAATTTAAGACACACAAACTTTCTATGAAACGTTTAAGACACTAATTGTAAATACATACATACATACATATATCACGCCTTTATTCCTTGCGGGGTAGGCAGAGCGTTAACGGCCGTGAGAATACGGTCGCTATCGCCACGTCTGACATTTTAGAGGATTTTTTTCCAAGGTAGTTTCAGAAAACATGTGTATCACTATAGTGACAGGTTGTCAGCCTGTCGCCTAAAAATTGCAATACACCAATACTCTCGAGTTCTTTAGTCGCCTCTTACGCCACCCGCGGGAAGGGTGTGGGGTGATGCTATTCTAAGCCGGCATCACACGGCAATTGTAACATGTAATTGTAACATTATACAAATACATTAGTAGTGTTATAACAAGCAAAAACATCTGATGCAAGAGTATGTAATTTATTCGAATATATTAGATTTCAAATATACCGATCTCGAGTCTGAAGTAGGAGTTCTATGTATTTATTTAGAACACAAATTATTCGTCATAACATGGTATTGCAGTAAGATACCTACTGGGGAAGATCATTATATTATGCTTAGTAATTGTAAATTATTGAATTTGATTGCGTTTTGTAGTATTCCTAGTTACTTATCTTCTGTATAAAAACACATAGAACTTTTCCAATGCCAAATATTATCAGAATAATATAAATATAATAAATAGGTGGCGCTTACGTATGCTTATGCTACAAGTTCTTACCTTGTTCGTACCTAACATATCTTTTAATGTTAAAAAAGAAAATCGTTTAGACGAAAAATAATGAACAACAACTTCATTTTATTCTTACAAAAGTAATACAATAATACCCATACATAACCACTGAAGACCATTGTGCACGACAAAACAAAGAGATTGTACTGAAATTTAACGAATACTTTCATAGCTACAAGGGAAACATGATTGCTGTATTGTGCTCGCGGTTGAAAAGTTTGCGGTGTATTATAGTGGAGTGTACAGTGGGTGCAAGTGGCGCAGGCGGTATTCACTGTGTGCACAGTGTATTCACTGTCCCGACAGCCGGGCACGAACCGAGATACGTATAAATCGTGCTCGCCAGAAATTACCTCCGCGCTTTATGACACAAACGAGCAGAAACTTATCCACTATCCGCTACTCATTTTCCGCTTTCTTGGAAACTTAATTTTTTCATAATCTTCTTATCTGTTTCACTAAGAATTTATGGTGTAAAATAGTTTCTAAAAATATGTTTGCGAGGAACTCGTAAATACCCGATTTTTTTACTGTGAAAGTAGGTTGTGTTTATTCTACAGTGGGATTTAATTGTAACGGAAGCGTCTCAGAGCGATTTGAAATCAAATACCTAAGTATATTTAGTAATACTCGTACACTTTTGAATAAGGACAGCGGATGACAGAGAAGGCATACAAAACGATAATATAATATCATTGAAACGATAGTTAAATTTATTGAATACTGGAACTCCTACATACTTTGTCGTTTGTGATTTTTTAACAAGTCAAAAAAGTTATTGACGTCACGAGGTATTTGCGATATTCATCCATTCTCTGTACGTTTACAAATGGGCGGATCACAGGATGACGGGCTGACGTCACGGCTGCCGAGTAAGCTCCCACGTGGTTCAGCCTTTTAAAAGAAATTGAAAAACACATTCGTTTCGATCGTAGTCGTTGTAACTAGCATTTATTCTGTAGGGATTTTGCAAGTGCTATTGCTTTCAGTTTTTCGTAATTTATGAAGGGTGAAATTTTGCAAGATAGTTTTCAACTTCACACAAGAGTGTAAAACACTACGCCGAAATAACGCCGCCGAAGTTCAGCGCAAACACGCTTGCAATGTTATTTGAATGATGATGGACGAGACACCATGCCGAAATTGCGTTGCATTACAGCAGCGTACAACAGAACTTCGGTCGGGCAACCAACAATCCGAAGCTACACAGGCAAATGCAGGCGTGTGCACTGTGCAGATTCCTGTCTGGAATGAGGGAAACCTTGCGATTCGTAGCGCCGGACCAGTCAGAGATGACAGTTTCCTAACCGTGCAGGTGGCGAATCGCTGAAGTAGACTAAACTCGCGAGTAGGCACAGAGCACGTTGGCGAATCGCGCCGGTCGGCAAAAGGTGCTAGTTGGTTTACCGCGCATACTCCAGAAAAACAGTTGGCAGATTTCGGAAATTACTTCTGGTATAGTGTGTCATACTGCCAGATACGTCGAAACGTACAAGTAAAATCAGGCGCCGAACTTTGGCGGCGTAACTTCGACCCTTGCCAGTGGTGTAATTCCTCCTCTCCGTCAGTGATATTACATCTAAATACTTCACAACGAAGTAAAGTAAAAAGGGGCTCTTCTTCTTCTTATTTCAACTTTCCCTTCTTTCATGTTAGCTAGTTAAATAGGTTAAACCTCTATTCTAAAAAGAAGTAAAATAAATTACATAGAGTAGTAAATATTGGCGAGTACATCGTCCCGTCGGCGACAAGCGACGCTGACTATCTGCCTTTCAGGGAGACTCCATCACAAAACTCATTTGGCATGCAGCCACCTACAATGCCCCGTGTGGATAAGAGGCAGTTTAAAATACCTGCTTTTTTCACCCGAGGTAGAGGACCACGTCCAAATTTAAGGGTCCATTCGCCAGGCAACATGCGGCCACTATTTTCTGCTTGGAGCACCGCCTGTGATATTGTACGGCCGTAGATAGTCGACAAAAATGCTCTCATATTTTGTAACGTACCTAAATAAAAACCTGGCGTACGGCAAAATAAAATGTTTTACCCACTTACCTACTCGTTTAATAAAGAGGTTCGTAGGTATAATATGTATTTTTTTTGTTATTTTAAAGTATTCACGATTCCGTTTTTATAAGATTGTTAGAAAATCATAAAAAGTATGTTGACATAGCCGCTCTGAGAAAGGAAATAGCAAGTTGTTACATAAATCACAAAGTTACATAAAACAACGACATTACTTTGCAGTTTTTTGGGCGAAGTCTTCAAAACAGACACGGAAAAATGTCTGTTTTAAACGAATGTCTTAGGAATAATTTACTTTGTAAACAAAAAAGTTATAAATGACATTAAAATTTTCCCGTTTCTTCTTAGAAATTATTTGTTTCTTGTCAAAGACCGTTGTGATAAGCTGCGAAACTGGAGTTATTCGTCTTAGCGAAATGGGGTGGAAAATCGGTAAATTTAACGAAAAATTCCAAAAGACAAGAGAACAAGATGAAAATTTTACTGAGCAGGTAATCATCGTCAAATGGAATGAATTCTAGGTTACGAGTTTGGCTAAACGTTATTCGTATAGGTAGTTTAGCAGTTTTAAAATATATTTCATACCATTTCGAGGAATACGAATATTTACGAACGTAGTATCGAAGTGCATAAAGTATAATATTATCGTCTGCGAATGGGTAGGTTTAGTTATGAAATAAAATAACTAATATATTTTTACATACGTAAATCACGCCTTTATCCCTTGTGGGGTAGGCAGAGCGTTAACGGTCGTAAACTTACGGCCGTTATCGCCACGCCTGACAAGTACTGAGGAGCCTTTCAGATGATTCGTGTATCACTATAGTCACAGGTTGTCAGCCTGTCGCCTAAAATTGTAATACATATCGAGGGGTTCCGGGCTATTTGTATTAACCGCCATTTTTGAAACTTTACACCAGAGCAGTTTAAAGTTTAAAGTTTCAGAAAAAAAATCATAACTATAACAAATCGCATTATTTTATCACAACAAAGAAAATTTCTGTTCCTGTTACTCATTATCTATAATTTGATTAATATTTTTTTCTGATATTTCTCTTTTTAACGAAAATATATGGCGCTTAATACAAAGTGACCCAAAATTTTCATTTTTTTGTTCCAGGCTAAATGACTTAACCGCCTGAGATAATGGGTTTTTGTTCCAGGCTAAATGATTTTACCGCCTGAGGTTATGGTTTTTTGTTCCAGGCTAAATGACTCAACCGCCTAGATTTATTAATACATGTTCCAAGCTAGTACCTAGAATTGAAAATACTAGCTCTAAGTACTTGCTTTTACCAAAAAGTTATTCATATTTTAATCCTAAGCGAATAAATTTAAATACCACATCTTAAACTGCTAAATATGGCTAAAAATATGACTACATTTGTTTATTCGACTTATTGTATTAAGCGACATTTGACATGAATTTTACTAAGAGGCTAACTGTTTTAAGCGACATTTCTATATATTTATAAGGTCAGGCTAAATGGTTGAACGTATGCACCCTGTAAATTATTGTTCCAGGCAAAAAGGTTTAAACGACTGTGTGGTCATTTGGTAGTGAGCTTAAGTACACAAGCCTTAAATTTGTCAATATTTTGTGCCGGTTCATACATTGCACTTCGAAATAGGCCCAAAAAATACGGTTGTATTAAGCGACATTTTTTTGCTCCGATCATCACCAAACCGAGCTCAAACGACGCAGAAAAATTCACTGAGTCCAAATATGTATAAAAGTCCGTATCCCAAAAAATGGCGGTTAATACAAATAGCCCGGAACCCCTCGATATGAAACCCTTAAGTCCCTTAGTTGCCTTTTACTACACCCGCGGGAGGAAATGTGGCGATGCTATTCTAAGCCGGCATCACACCGCATAGAAATGGGGTGATGCTATTCTAAGCCGGCATCACACGGCATAATAATATATTTTATCGGTTTATATTCGGAATGGCGTATGCAGAACAAATGATCGGGATAAATATTTCCGCTGGATAGCTGGCGGCGACGGTTCGTTAGCTCGACGCGTTTTGGCTGTAGGTAAGGCTCAGCGCACACCCACGACGCGCATACTAGTAGCAGAATGTACTTTTTAAGCGAATAGCTTAGCTATAGGAAGTATTCTTTGCTAGTAGGTAGCCAAGTTGCAATTTAACTCTGGCTTCAATTTAAAAAAAATACTAGCTGGAGAATAAGCTGTGATGAATTTTGGGTAACGTGAAAAGTGCGCGTGAAACCTTTTCTCTTGAGGTAAACACATACCTTTTGTTAATAAGTAAGTTTTTAGTAGCGCTATAGAATATAGCAATCAATTGGTACTTTTAAATTGTGAGATCGCTGCTTAAAATACTACATACTTAACAGTCAACGTTTTACTGAGTTTTTGTACATTTTTTTTCTCAACACCTATAACGGGTGTGGAAAACGGGGCGGTGCATCCGGCGCATGGAAAACGGGACGGCAAATACAAATCACGCTTCCGAGTGCCGCGCGAACGTCCCGGTAGATAAAAACATATATAAACATGCTGCATGAGAAAAATGCGCGAATATCTTAATTTTATCACTGGAAACAGAACATAACTACATACACTTATCACGCCTTTATCCCTTGCGGGGTAGGCAGAGCATTAACGACCGTTAAAATACAGTCGCTATTGCCACGTCTAACATTTTTGAGGATTGTTTTCCTAGGTTGTTTCAGAAAACATGTGTATCACTATAGTGACAGGTTGTCAGCCTGTCGCCTAAAAATTGTAATATACCATTACTCTCGAGTCCCTTAGTCGCCTCTTACGACACCCGTGGGAAGGAGGTGGGGTGATGCTATTCTAAGCCGGCATCACACGGCAGAACATAACTGTACTTAAAATTTTATTAGTACCTTTTGTTGGTTTTTTTTTTTCATTTTACCGAGTCGCGTACAGAGAAAAGAAACGAAGACTGACTTACCTAAATGCTTAGCCACGTATTTTGCATAATTTTTTAGGGCACCTAACCTTAGGTATACCTACTTAAATTCAGGAAGGATAACATATTTTAATAGTCAGAGCGGGAAGATTTCAACTTATAGACAGAATATCCTACTTAGGTTGTAAGTGAGAAAATAAAAACACTACACAAAATCAAGCCGGCTAGGCAAAAGGTAAGAAGATAGCGCAATGCTTATTGTATGAAAATGAGCAGACTAAAATGCAAATTATAGTAGTCTAATTTTGCTCGTTTCCTTGTACAGTTACACACAGAAATTACTACTGATATCTAACCATAGGGGTCTTATCCAATGTTCATAGTTGGTTTATAGTTTGGCTCCCATTCAAGTTTAGGTGTATGAAATGAAGTTATGTTATGATAAACGTTTGTAAAGGAGAAAGGGTCAGGTTAGACAGACTTACGATATGTTCGCTATTGTCCTGTGACCTTGTCTTTTCTATTGTATTTAATAGACAAATTGGTTTATAACGATGTCAGGTATAAACATAACTACAAGTCTTGGTAGTTTATACTCGTATATACCATCCGTCTTTTGTAATAAATTCCCTATGTAATAGAAGGGTCTTGTAACGTCAAAGTAGTTTGACTGATTTTGATAAATGATCAACACGTTTCATGGCTCGTGAAATACAGAACGTGTTCACGCTGACCTTCATTGGGGGCTTGGTTTTGTTTGTTTGCCGTCTGATGCCAGTTTAGAATAGCATCACCCCATTTCTTTCCCGTGGGTTTAGTAAGAGGCGGTTAAGGGACTCGAGGGTTTAATACGTATTACAAGTTAAGACTACTCCGAAGGGATAAAGGCGTGGTATGTGTATGTATGTTTTGTTAATCTAGATAGAGAAACCGAATGATTTTGATATCTGTACAAAATTTTTAGCAACCTTACAATAACTTTTAATTGAATTTTTACAGAAACTACTGGCCCAGTATATAAATATATTTTTTTAGAAAATATGAGGAAAATATTTTTTTAGGACAATTTGTATCTCCATTTGTACGTTATGTTAGTAACGGAAAAATTTGAAACTTTTCGAGTACTTAATCAAACAATAATTTAACCAATTTAATCAACCGTTGAATTTATCTGTTTTCATTAATAATTATCACCATTTATTTCCAATTGGTTTTGATTGGAAAGCAGCAATGAATGGCGATCTGCATATGAGCCGATTGAGGTAAATAGGTATGAACATTACTAATCTAATCATGTCTGTTTCCGACTACGACGATGTATGTAATAATGTTATTTGTTATCACTACCTCCGTCATCTAAAGGCCTGAGTTTTAGCTTTCAGAGCTCCATCGATCGATACCTATTTTTAATTTTATGAACTATACAATTTTGATATCAGAAACGAATATAAAATAAGTTACGCTGGTAGCATGAACCCCACCCCTTTTCACCATTCCATACACATTTCACATTTATTATGGATACATGGTAGTCTAAGCTTATTGAATTAAAAATAAGCCTGCCTGTAAGAGAACGATCGTACTTCCAAAACATCGATTGCGTGAATATTTCAGACATAGAGGCTTGAAAATTTTAATGAATCGTCTGATTGAAAAACAAATACAAGGCGTGAGCTTTCATTACGCTGTCTAAATTGAAAAACTGTGTACGGTTTGTGCTATCGCATATTCATGGGGTGTTTTCGTCAGTAGACCTCTGCGCACTCTCTCCTAAGTCTTTACCACAGTATAAAGTAGCACAAGTAAGATATCTCAGCAGTGTCTTTGATCCAGTTGTAGTAAATTTTTACAATTGCTGGTTTTCTAGCCCATTTTTCGGGTTTCTTAAAACAGAACCCTTTTTCTGTGACTTCGCCATCTGTCAGTTCGTCTGTTACCAGTTTCTCTGTATCTCATAAACCGTGATAGAAATTTGTAATTTCCACAGATGCCGTAGGTCTGTTGCCGATATAAAAGCGCAATAAAGTTAATATTTAAGGCAACAAACCTGATTCTCATGCCAGTTTAACACATAATAGTACGTCTCTTTCTAGGTATATTTTATAGGCACACAAACGGATCTGGAGAGTCCGACTCGCACTTGGCCAGTATCATGTCTCTTCGCATTCTAACGGCTTGACGCATTTGGATGCAATTTGGTAAACTGATAGAGTATAACACTGAGCCATTTTCACGAGAAAACCAAAAACCGCACAGTGGAAATTTAGCTTTTCAAATAAAATGTTTGGCGTTGCCTCGTTCCTTACTTTTACGTACTGTTCATTACTTTTACTGTATCTGCGCACTGGGTCGGCAAACAAGCCTAATGGAGGGATTTCTGTGAGGCTGGTGGTACCGTGCCTGCCTGACGGGCAAACTCTTGCTTGCTAATTTGTCATCTACGTTTCACGGACTAAGATTGGTTCTAAGAAACGATATTGAAGCATTGCACCTAATTTATGCTGTTCGATTAAATAAAAACTAGGTGTTGTCAAACATTTACGATTTAACCATTGTAAATACGTATAATATTTAAGAATTAATTCAAATACCAATATAGGTAAATCTGGGATGACTTCTTAAGCTAGAGGAGATATCTTCCTAAGAGTCACGTATTAAGATATAGCAAAACTTTTCATTATTAAGGTTTATATGAAAATAATTAGGAGGTCGGTCCGGATAACAGTCATTATATTCATTCAAAAATTTACTCGATTCACTAAGTCTTGATTTATCACACAAAACGAATCCTATGATTCGCGATTCTTGCACGTGCCGCACGATTAGGCGGTTTTTTTCCAGTCTACGTACTACAACACACAGCACGGCCGTATGACTGTCATTATCCGAAAAATAGCAGTATTATATCTGTTCTTAGGTGGGTCGCACGCTATACGCACGACGGAGCGCTTAAACATCGCAGCGGTCTGCGATATTTAGCGCTCCGTCATATCAAGTGTCCGATCCGCCTTAATTATTAAATAAATTTTAGCTTTAAGACTAGGGTGCCAGTTCACTCTGTCGCCTATTTATTACTCATATTATGGATTTGAAATAGATGCCGTTCACTCGAAGGTCACGTCTCAAGATTGCGTCATTTAGTTTACATGCTTACTTGATAGTGGGATTTCTGCGAAGCTTACGAGTTTCGTGGTTTGAGTCGGCAAAGTTACATTGTGCTGTTAATTTTGTAATCTAGGTAGCTACCTACATGATAATGCCAGATACAGGCGATAAAGGCGACGACTAACTGTATTAGTCAATTAACCCCTTGGTATATTTTGAAAACTTTTGATAAAAGGGGGTTAGGACAAGCAGTGATTTCCTTTCAAGGGGTGAACCAGCCCATCAAATATCCCCAAGGAGCGTCGAAATACGAAAAAACTTTTTGGATCTCACTCAAAACCTGACTCATTCGGCAGGTATTTTTTTATGGGAGCAGATGTCCAATTATTTTTTTCATATTTCGACCTATATTTTTTGGGGAAAGTTGTTAAGTGTTATGGGCTGGTTCATTCCTTGAAAGGAAGTTAATGCTTTTCCTAACACTCTGTATTTCTTTCATGTAGGTATGAAGCGAATTTAGTGAAATAAAGAATGTGCATACTTATACAATACACACAGTTCATCGGAACAGTACCTATTTGAAGGCTTTAAGTTATGGGGCTTGAAAGTTAGTTCTAGTTTTACTGTAAGTATAGAAATAAATTAGGTCTCAATGGGCGATCCGCTTTAATAAAAGAAATACAACAGTAGCTAAACATGCAAAAACACTGGATTTGTCAAATTCTAAACAAAAAGTTAGTTGTTTTAATATGTTTCTGTCCAAAGAATACATATTTCTTGAATGTCCTTTGAAATATTCGTTGGAATTTCAAACAATTTCGTTTAAGTTTGTGTTTCCTGCTTAGTCATTTTTCATGGCGTTGAAAAAACGATTCCATAATTTTCTTAGTCAGCGATATTAAGGAAACAAGAATAACAGAGACATTGGGAAATTTTTGTTCAATTTAATCATAATGGTATATAGAAATAGAAAGATGTTCGAAGTATTTGCTTAGGATCTATGAAAAATAATAATCAAAAATGAGTGCATCGGAAAATAAACCTAAGTTTAATATCGTAAAATAAACCATTTTCTATTATAGCATATCTAAGCGAAATAAATAAGGTGCCTGGCTATGCATTGGTGGTACTCACGGTGGTACTCTACGGGTCTATTACTTCTTACTATTTCTACAGCCACAACAGTCCATTGTTGGACATGCGTCTCCCCCAAATTGGCGAGCACAGCGCAAGATATTGTAGATATTCACAGGGAACGCTGCTGCAAGTTCCATGCATTCATACCTTAGTCACCTGTTACGATATGACATCCACGGGTAGAAATCGGGTGATGTTATTTCTGAGCCGGAACCTTATGATTCTACAGGCCTACCTACTATTATAGTAAAAAAATCCCGTAGGCCGTTGAATATGTCTGGTACCAGGGTTCATCGAGAAACACTACAGAAAAAGGCAGTCTACGAAGAGTGCGTGATCATTTTCGCGAACTTGTGACAGTTTCTTGTTCAATACAGCCTAGTTTCCACTAACCGGGAACAATAATTGGGTTTGTTAGTCGTCCGAACCACGTTCAGGCTCGTCCTTCGTCAGAATTTATGTCACGTCATTTCCACAACAACGATGAGCTACGTTTGTTAATAATTTGGCTACCACTCATAAAATAATGCTTCATAGAATAAATAATCCAAGGTGTTTACTTTAAAGAAAAGTGAAGTGACTGATGTGAATATATTTTTGGAAAGCAATCTATCTATACATATAATAAAGCTCAAGAGGACCGAAAGTCTGTACATACAAGATATCCAAAAAAAAATTGTTTCGTGATACTTAATATTGATAACAAAACACGTTTCTGCAATTTTTTAAATTTTTGTCTGTTTGGATGTTTAGATGTTTAGATGTTTAGATGTTTAGATGTTTGTGTGTTTGTTTGTGGATATGCGGAAGCATCACGCGAAAACGACCGAGCGGATTTTGATGCAATTTGTACCAAAATGTCAAGTAAATCACCGACCAGGATATAGGCTAAAAAAAAACATACCCCTAAAAGGGGGGTTGGCTGCTACGCATAAAATAAGTTTGTAGATCACGTAAATTTCATAGTGCCGCGTAGTAAAAAGATGTGTATGGGCTTATTGGACCCGAGATTGATTTCAAATTTCGAACTGGCCAGCACGAACTGTGTCACTTTGAATAAGCGCGCAGAAAGAAAAATAACAAGAGGCCGTATTTATTATTTTTAATCTATATTTGTGATCTATATTTTTATAACCTCAATAAATGAGAAAAGTAAAATCTACGAATATGTCTACGACTACAAAAATATCTCTTTAATATTGGAATAATTTTAACTTTTAATAATTCAATATTTTTTACACTCGAAAACAAAAGTTCCGTGGTACAAGACGTGTAAGTTGCGTACCAGACGATACAATCTTTATTTATGGATCGTTTTCTTGGTGCGTAATCTACTATTTACCGCGGGAAAATTGCAATAGCTACAAAGCAAAAGTTTGTGTGAAGGGATACCTATCCTTATTTTTGCCGCTCCAACCATGGTTAAAATGACTCAGCGGAAATGGATCTGCTTATGATGTAAGTCGGCCAGCGAAGTACCACAATTTTTTGTTTTTAATTTTTCTTGCTCATTTTGTTAAGGCTATTCTTTATATCTACGTTACTAGCCAATGTTGTTCTGTTACATACTGTTATTATATGTTTAGCCGACAAATTGTAATACACCAATACCGTCGAGTCCCTTAGTCGCCTCTTACGACACCCGCGGGAAGGATGTGGGGTGATGCTATTCTAAGCCGGCATCACACATCATCTGTGCCCAATTTCATGAAAATCAGTTCAGCAATTTTTGCGTGAAGGAGTAACAAACAAACAAATCTTTTGTATTAATATATTAGTAGGAAGTAGGATAGGATAGGATTTGTAGTGGGATTACTTGGTTTTTAATAAGCTTATGTTTTATTTATTCACACTCATGAACTCGGTCTTTATTCATTCATCACAATGTTAAGAAATGTGGCATCAGTCTACTTCACGGAATTGATACTTTTGGATGTAAACGCACGATTTTAAAAAAATTGCTAAAATGAACTGGAAAGCGAGGATTTGGAACAGGGAGTGACTAATAACCTGATTCAGCAAATTCAACCTACAGGAATCAAAAAGACCAAACATATATAAAAGAATCACCGTTTTCTTACTCTTTTTTGCATGTGGAAATTGTAAATTTAGGATTTAACAGTTTTTTTAAATTACATAGAAAGTGTAAAAAAATTAGCTGCAAATATTTTAAGGGGTGAATCAGCCCATGAATCTGAACAACTTTCCCCAAGGAATACATAGGTCGAAATATGAAAAAAACATTTGGGCCTCCCATACAGTTGACTTGCTCGGCTGCTACATTTTGTATGGGAGGTCCAAAAATTTTTTCCATATTTCGACCTATGTTACTTGGGGAAAGTTGTTCAGTTTCATGGACTGATTCACCCATTTAAATATTTGCAGCTAATATTTTTACACACTGTATAGTCGGCGAAACCAAGTTTTTGGGTACCTATCTACCAACAATTTAATATAAGCTTATAATATATTATTTTATGGTTCTTAGAGTCTACGGGGGAGGCCCATGTTTATCAGTGAGCTTCCTTTATATAGCTTATATGATGGATGATATATGGCGAAACGAAGTTCGCGGGCACCAGCTAGTAGAATATAATTCAATAGTTCAGTTTATCGTCCATCATCGCACGCAGAGACATTTAACACACTTACTTTACGGCTAGAACACGCTTGCGTAAAAGTTATGTTAAATTGTCTAAAGTTGGGAAAACCCAAGTTGACGTATTTTATGCAATTTAAATATTAAAGGTCGCTTAAAGTCACCTAATTTTTTTTTTTAAATATACACTCTGATGTGTAGTGTAACGACATTAAAACCAAATTTAATTGAGACTTTAATTTCAGTAGACCGAATCTTTTGACTTTGGAGTATTTTCTACTAAAGTATTTTGTGATAACGGAACCGAAGTCATGGACATATCATAATATTGCATACACGTCCTGTGAATAGCTTTAAAATGAAAAAAAAAAATAATCGTATACACTAGCTCGCGAACGATCTTCTACATTCTGTTGCTTTGCATCTAGTATGGATGGTGGAAATCTCTGAGGGTGTAAGTTCAGTGATCGGGCCACAGTAGAAAAAAGCGCTAATAATTGTCTGGATAATGTACTTAAACATGTTTTCTTTATGTTGTTAAGTAGACATGGCCGATCAGACGTCGTCGGCTTGGAAAGCTTTTTTCAGTTCGAAAGAACTTGGCTTTATCTTTTCTTTATCTCTATCTTTTCAGGTCCCACCGGCATGCAAATTATTAATCTAGCTTTCGCTCCACAATGATCATTACTACACAGTTTCAAAAACTTTTCAGATGCACTTTTGCTTTTCTGATTGTTTGAATGTATTCAACTTTTTTCTTTTACTGTGCGTATTTCATTGAAGTAAGTTCGCGATGTTTGCCTCGCGGTCAACGACTCCCGATACTATTGCAGCTTGACATGAAAGGTGACAAATAAGCGTCAGAACACACCTACGAAATTCAGTCGCGAAATTTCGGCTTCTTTGAATATGACGACGCTCCACAAGATGATTCCTTTTTCTGCTACAGGGTGGATCGCACACTTAACGCACGACGGACCGCTAAAATATCGCAGCGTTCTGTCAGAAACATACTAGAAATGTCAATCCCCATATTAAAACCGCTCAACCGCTGTTGACGCAGCGCTTTCGCAGCGTCGTCCGTCGAGGGCGGTTTTATTATTGGGAGTGACGTTTCTAGTATGGATCTGACAGACCGCTGCGATATTTTAGCGGTCCGTCGTGCGTTAAGTGTGCAATGCGCCTAGATAGATTTTTGAACCCAGAGACTTCAACTCCGAACTCTTACTTTAAATACGAATTTAATTAAACTATGTGGCGTAATATATTTTAATACGTAGGTGCATAACTTTATCAGCACAAACGTTGAATTGCAACTGATGTAAATCAAATAGAAATGCCTTCAGCCTGCATCCGTTTGGGCGAGGCTGGTTCGCGAAGTTAGCGCGGTCAACGACACGATATTATTATTGCCTCTTGACATGAAATGAAAGAAACTCGGTGCAAACCACGTACACACTAGTTCACCTATTTAGTATTTCATACAATCGTAATAACAACCTACGTATTAAATCTACGTAGTCACTATTACGTGCAAAGCAATGTACGTCACCAATAGAAAAAGCATTCGAATTATCAATTCACCTGTATACTACTGCAAAATGGGGAGTAAGAAAGTATCCATACGATGATTAATAGTTCTACAATCACAGACACCTTATGATGACAACTTTGGTATGCCAAGAAAGATCATTGACGCCATAAGGAGAAAAAAAAAATTAAGGTTTATCTTGCTTACTTTTAATTTAAATCAAAAAAGAAGATTTTATTTTGAATAGAAATACGTACAATTTTTCGGAGTTTCTGTTGTTGGAATCACAAAACTGAATATTTTACTGCTGTTACAAAATACAATTTTGTTTCTCGTATATATTTTTCAGCATTTTTAGCCAATGAACTTAATTTGTTACTGTCTTTATAGCCAGAGGATAATACAAAATTTGCATGTGAAAAAGTTGGTAGTTTATATTGAACCTGCCGCTTTTGCTGCTTTAGAGAATCATCCAAAATTTCACACGAGTTATTGTGTTTTCTAAAACAGTATAAGTCGATTAATAATAAGATGTTAATCTCCTTTCAGATTTCAGTATGTACACAATATAATAAATTCCTACTTTCATTTAATTTCTCGTCAATTAAATGAAATAAGTCAAATGTTGTAGACTACATAAGACCGACGACGACCGATGTGGCGCAGTGGTAGTGCGACTGCCTTAGACGTAGAAGGCTCCGGGTTCGATTCTCGGTGGGTCACTCACAAAGTTGATATTTATCACTTTGTGAATTTGTTCCCAGTCTGGTTAGGACATTGCGGGCTGAACCACCCGATTGTCCGTAAGTAAGATGGTTCCGTGTTTCGGATGACACGTTAAGCCGTAGATCCCGGTTGCTGTCTATGATCACTTAGACGGCGGTCGTTACACAACCATGTCAGAAGCCTGCTACTTGTAGAAGGCGGTTGAAAAATTCTGACACTAGGGTTCATCGGGTCGTTGGACGGCTCGGTGTCCCACACGAAAAGAGAAGAAGACTACATAAGTATGTATATTTGTGTTGGCAGGTCGCAAATATGTAGTCTTGTAGTTTTACAAACAAAAGGTTATTCCAGCTGAGTTCTTGATTAGCTGAGCTAGAAGGTTCTTTGCGACTTAATTAATCGTCTCTTATCAGGGCTTCAACCGTGGCTATTACCAACAGACGGATAAATTTACCGTTAATGCTCGGTATTCGATGATAAACTAAGCTTTGTCTATTTTATTAGGAAATTACTAGCCCAGCGGTTTCACTTATAGTCAATTTTTTACATAAAAATAAAGCTTTTTCTTCGCAATATTTTCGATCATAAATAAGTTTAGCAGTTTTTAACTTAAGGAATGTTATCTTTTTTACACTATTATTGAACTTAGGTTTTGAATACATAAAATCATTTAATTCGAATGTGAATTGCTAAAGTAGTGTACTAGCAAATTCATTCATTTGATAAGCTAGTTGAGTTAAAAAAAACCTACATTGACGAGAAGTTCAATAAATTTTTGACGATCGCATTATCCTCTGACATTTTTATTTAGTTTTAGCACTGTAACTATGAATTCGATAATGTGAAATAAATGAATCAATCAATAAAATCAATGCAGTAAAACATTTGAATTATTATAACCATTTCAATTAGTGGCAATGACAACTTTATATCCTGTTTTGTGAACGTGGAATAACCCAAACCTCAACAGCTGAAATAATGAAAATCATCTTCTCAAAGTTATCCTGCAGGTAAGTAAAAATAGCTTCTCAAAACTTTAAAACAAGAATTAGTCTATAAGATTTTTCGAAAGTATTTAGTCGCTGAAGGTTATTCTTGGTATCATCATTACTTCTGCAAACAACTCAGAATATCGTACTGACCGACAATAAAATGTCTCCACTAATCGCTCGTAAAAACTTTAGGGTTTTCTTCAGCAAGCCACTGCTAGTCGTAAGTTGATACGACAGTCGTATTCGTGAAGTTGGTACGACTGTCGTATCCCTCATGAAGTCGTATTGTGAAGATCAAGCGTGTTTTTCATACGATTCGGCGTTTCTGAGTCAATGCCGGGATTTTTTTTACAAGGAAAATGACGCCAAGAAAATGTAGAAAAAGTGGTATAATCGTTTTATCTCTTTTTTAGGTTGCTAATGATAACTTACTTGTCTTTCTTTTCTTTATTTTATTTTCTAAATATTTTTTTTATATTGTTGCTTCACAATTTTTTTCGCATTTTGTCAAAATTATATTAGGGATTATTCTAAAAATATAAATAATAATATTATTATGATATCTATTACTATAAATATTCTAATATTATTATCATATATTTTTTTTCATATGTTTTCAATTGACTCTTACGCAAGAAGGATAAATAAGTCGAATAACATAAACAAGTTCTACCTGTACTGTCGTTCAGTGCAGTGCACCGTCCATCTAAACATATTTCCTCGTAAACTTAAACAGTAAAATATTTAAACTTATGACCGCCACGGCGAAGTATGGAATAAACTTAACTTTTATTATTTTATATAACTTTTACACGTGATATTTATGCATACTGTAGCTACATTGCTTAGAAAATTCAGTTTGCTAAAATGGCGGAAACTTTTGGCAATATATCAAAAATATATGGATGACAAAACGTAAACTAAGAAAGAAGCTAAATTTATAAAAAGAGAAAATCAAAATAGACAGACATCTCTTTTTTTATTTCGCTTTAAAGAGAAGCTGAAGTTTATCACGGGCCGTAAATTTCTGGCTATCTGTAAAATCAACTTTATATTATACCGTACATCCCACAGGAAAAAAAATCGGGATAACAAATGTTCAGGTATTACGACGTTAAATATAATTATAACTTCTTTAAATCGTCCTAGAAATGTTACGTGTGCCTAAACGTGCTTAATACGTCAAAGTTATTTTATCATCCTATCATCACTTTGTTTGCCGAGCAAGCAGTTCGCTTGATAACCCACATTCTGAGTTATGTTGGTCTTGAGAGTGAAATGTAGAGGTGCTATTAACTGAGGATCGTATATAAACTACAGTAATTAATGTCCACCCTGCTTGCGTCTCACGGCACGGCATATGAGGTGTTAGAGGGAAAATTCACACAAAAATCTGCTGTGATGTGAATATTGTGAATCAAAGAAAAATAATTTTGTGAAGGAAAATCGAGGAGCTGTAGCCAAACATTGGCAAAACAGAAGTTAATTTCACATCTGATTAGGGCCAGTGATAAGATGAAAGGGTAGGTATATCAAAAACGTAAGTATTTTTTGTTTACAGATTCCCTTTATATGGGCTTCACACACTATGTCTTTTCAAGTTTATTTTTGTTACTCTTATCATAATTCTGAATCTTTAGTTTATTTTTATTCGCTTTTAACTAACATACAACAGTACTTGTGATACCCTGTATAGATAGATAGGATCCAGTAAGTATACGTACACCTATCAAAACTTTGGCCTGTAAACCTCACCGTAAACTTATAATATTACATTGCGAAGGAATTTTATTTCAAAAGTTTGTTTTTTGTTGATGAAAAAGTATTTATGTAAATAGATGCTCACGCCTACTTCTATAGCAATATTATTATCGTTGTGCAGAATTCCAAATTTTTCTTAATTGCTACTTTTTTTAAATACACCCAATCACACAATCAGTAAACAAATAAAAAATATGAAACATGTTATTCTTTTTTTTAACAATGTAACAAATAAATGAGCCATGTTTATTCTTATTATTTTAAAACTCTACAACACATAACAAACTCTTTCGACTGGAAACATAATATACAAACATATGTGGGTAAGTAGGTATGTGAAAAGAATCCTGAGTTCCCACGGCGTGTCACCGTCGTGCCACTAACCCAGAAGGAAAGTCGATCGCATCGATTTCTACTTGATTATTTTCATATGAGGTGCTCCGTTTCAGACTTTTACGACTGTGTATGTCTTCTGAGAGCGATAACTTAGTCATTTTATGTTCACCCCTTCTTGCGCACCGAGCACTCACTTCGGAAGTTCAGTGCGACCCCCCCGGGAGACTCATAAACACGCATATCCTTTTCCATCTACCATTTGAATACGTTTCTCTTACCTTTTTTCATAATAAATTCTTTCATTACCCCGAATAAGAGTTTCGTTATGACCTTTCTGACGGCTCAAACATGTTCTAATAATGGACTGCTTCTTTTCTCCTCTGTGTCACAATGCGTTATTGAAGATCTATGTTATTAAGCATAAACAACTAAACTGTTTAATACAAAAATTTCTTACAAAAATCATAAATATTACCTTCCACTGCCTCCACGTAACATATTTTTCACACGTGCTACCTGTGCGTCATTACTCCTAATAGAACATCCACGCATGGTAAGGTCACGACTTCACAAAACAATACAATATAACAAAGTAATCCCGTTTTATACGAACTATACTCGTAATACGCTATAACTTGTAATACAAATCGAAGTGCTAAGTAAAATATAGAGTGGAAACCGAAGGTAGAAACAAAGCAAATGGGGTCGAAGTCGAATCGTTAGGGGCGGGAAAATCGGTCGCGCGGCACTTTATAGTTTTAATATCGACGGTTGAGGTCGCGGAACTTACGGCCGGAACACGTTGCTCCTACAAATGCGTGTCTCTGCCTCGGTCCCGCAACTGAAACATGTGTACGGAACGCACGGAAGTTGAACGGGTTAATACTCCGACCGCCGCTTACCGTAATGGTTTCAATATCGGCCATATCCGTGCAATATATGGCCAGGGAGGAATTAATTAAACTGCTAGGAAAAACAAAGGTTAGCAGTCCGCTTTCTTATAGAAATATTGCCCGCGCAGTGAATAAAAAATACAATCATCTTGCTCATTTTAGGCGTTGCGAGTACCGCAAACGCTTATTTAAAATAAACATTTTATTCTCAGCCCTTCCGTGTGAATATTAAAAAACTCGGGTTTGGCTTAGGCAGGCGTAAGTTATTTTCTTTTTATATTTTCCTTGAGTCGCCGGGGGTCGAGCGCGTTCTCTCGGGACAGATAATTTCGTACTGGCTACGTGCTGCGTCCCTCGCTTCGCTGGCCCCGACAACCTGGCAGCCCACAATCCTACAGCGATCCAAACTCGCCATAAAAGTACTAATATACTTTACGTTCCCCCCTAAATGTGTCACGTTTCGATGATCCCACGTAAGTCTAGTTTAGTAAGAACTCATCTTTGGATCAAACTCCGAACGACTTTAGTTTTCTTCGGTGCTCTTAAACTTACTCTTCACATCACAGAGTTCTTCGCGATATCATGTTACTGGCTTATTAGGAACCTATTTTACTTGGTATTTTGGCAGTAAATACAGCTGGTTTATACTTACAATTATATTTTAAGGCAAGAGTCCATAGGCATTATCTAGGCGAGCATGTACCATCTTCGTCTGCATCTCCACTTACCACCAGGTGAGATGGCAGACAAATGCGGGCCTATTATATATTAAAAAAAAAATATTTTCAGTATATTTTTTTTTAGATTTCATTTAACTCACTCAGCCTTACCAGCCTTACTCATCATATACCTACTTACACGCTTGAAAATATTATATGATGAGTAAGGAAGACTGGGTTGTATAATACTGTGTTTATTTTAATTAAATAAAACACGAAAAAAGTATGATAATACTCATTATAATAATTAGCCCATAGAAATGCAGAATATTCCTTTTCCATTGAGTTATCTAATGTGCCTCGCACGAATAGACTGCGACTCTTGTGATTAGGAGCTGACAATTTTGGCGAAGCTTTATTTTATGTTTACGAGTTTACGTGTTCGGAAAGTTAGTTGACTTCCTACAGGGAGCAATCTTCATCACTTCATTTACACATAAATGAGTGAAATGATATTGAAGCCCGAAAAATACTAAAATACTTTTGTTATTCCTTCGGCATTTAGAAAATTGAGTTTTGAAAAGTTAAGTTTCACGAACGTTAAAGTTTGAAGTAAATTTGCTGATAAAAACGAGCTTCTTCCGCTGTTTTGACCGGCAGTTCCAGTTCGAGACATACGCCAGTGCCACTTTAGAAATTCTCTTGGAGTACAGCTCGTAAGTTTTTAAGTGTTTGCCCGTTCGAACTGTATGAATCTAGCGGGAATCGAGGCGAAGCAACTTCTCCTGTTTTGAACTTTAGAAACTATACTACACACGATTCATTACTAAAACGGGTCACATTCACAGTCGCACAGATCTCCAACTGCTAGTATGAATAGCAAGTACTTTGAGATGTAATTAATTTACGCTCACATTTTGCTAGCTTTTTAATTACTAATGTAATTTATCAGAGTACGAAGTTTGAAGTAATGTAATAAAAAATAAGTTTACCTACTGGTAATTAATTTAAAAGGTGGGTCAGTGAAGGCCGCAGTCGTAAATTGTGGTTTGGGACAGTAGGGCTAGGGCGGGCGGAAGCGGGGGGGAGGATGGGGGGGGGGACCGCGGTGAACGATGTAGCGACTTTACCTGCGTCTCTATAAAATAAGATGCGTGTGACGCGGGGTGATGGGTCGTATAAACTAGTGTTGCTTGGTATCCTATTTTATTTCTATCGATAAATATTGCGAATCTGCTTGTAAGTTTAGCTAGACTTTGTAATAAGTCTTCTGGTGGAATTGCGCAATTGCAGAACGTAGGTATATCTACTTAGCGTCCTTTATCTTTTCAAAGACGAAGTAGATAACGTACCCACTTGAAATATCTACAGTTTCAATCTTAAAATACAGCTAACTACTGTGAATGATGTACACCAAAAATCTCAGGTGTCCACCTTATTTCCTAATATCTGTAAAAATAAAGATAAAGATAAAGATAAAGATAAAGATATTTATTTGCGGTAGATATGGTAAATAAATAATAAGGCATTCATTACTATCATAAGAGCACGCCTACGCACAATCATTGTTTTTGATGTTACCTTATCGACTGCCACTACAGAACTGGTGTCCTAGATCCGACTTTTTACGGCAGGACGATATCGCCCCTCTCATCTAACTGAAGACCTTAGATAGTAGATCAGGCGTGCATGAAAGGTCCTGACAAAAAAACTTGACCCACTTCAGTGACATAAAATGCACGAACTGACTACTACCTACCGAATGTTTCTTTTTAGGCCAAAGCCGTTATGTGCAGGTGATGGAATAGGCAAAACGTTTTATGTGTGTAGTGTAACGGGCAGGTAAATGGATTTTTAGAGATGGGTTACTGTCAAAGTCATAAATTCTTGTATCATCGTGATACTTAGTACCTGAAGTAAGGGAAAAAAAACGAATATTCTGTAAGTCCAAGTTGAGTCCTACGTGTCGTACCTACCTATTATAATGATATAATAAAGGTAGGTAGGTACCTAGATTTATCCTCGTACGTTACTCTAAAAGTAATATCCAATATTGTATTCAGTAGTATGTTTGTATTCACAGTTTGGAAAGTAAGGTAAGATAGATCAAAAGAATGTTTGTTTTCGGTCAAAGTGAACAAAACAAATAAGTATTTGGAAGGCTGTTGGGAATCTATAACTTAATGCCAAGTTTCGCAGAAGTTAGCTAACTTTGAGTACTTTTGCGACGGGAACCGAATTCTGAAGACCCATCCCCTTGTTCTAAACTCTACCTGTAAACAAACACGTTACGCAGGATATTTCCCCCGCCTTTATTTTTACCTTTGCCCAGCAGTGGGACAGTGAAGGCTGATATCACAGTAATAATAATAATTAAATCATACTTAAAAAATGGGTGCAGTGATCATGATTTGATTACGATTCTAGAATTGATAATTATTTTTTTCAGAATTTTAAATTAGTGGGCACAATCCTCAAATAGCGCTTCAAGATTTGTACAAATCAAAGTAGGTATTAATATTTGCAGTGTAAAATATTGAACTGTCTATTTTGAGCTAAAAAGTTTCAGCTAATTAAAATAATTATGCAGTATAAGTAGACTACGCCTACACAGTTTTCAGATTGTTTCTTTTCTCGTGAATTTGAAGAATACATATGATATTTTTCTTCACAAAATACAGTTTTATGAAAACAACACGTACCCATTACAAGCTAATAAGATTAGTGGTTTGTCCTTTTGATCTCTCACGCGCGACCGTGAGCGAACCACCATTTTAATAATACATTTTTTAATTTCAGCGGTTTTAAATTTTAACCCGCACTTATTATACTACATTATAAAATGCAAATGGTTTCACTTATTTAAATATATGGATTAGGCTTTGTAGTAGATATTATCTATAAGTACCTCACTATTATTTTCATTCGTAAATGTAAAATTTTTACTAGAGTAATGAAAAATATTACAAGAATTATAATTTTCCACGTAAATTTCGATAAGGGCTAACATAACCTTTCAACATAGTTTGTCTAGATAAATATTTATCTGAAACTAAAATATTAACATACGAGTCGCGCTGAATATATCTGAGCAAGTGAAATGAAAAAGGGGAATAAATACAAACTCTGCCGAAAAGTAAACGTGTCAAGTTTACATGCAGCAATATAACTTGTTTAACTTTGGCAAAACGTGCAAGCACTGAAATATCAGTCATCAGCGTGTAACATGAAAAATTGCGATACTTACTTGTTGTTGAACGGCGACAAGAACCAGTTTCCAATTTGGACGCGGTGAACTTTTATGTCGGCTGCCTTACGTGAGCTGAAACGTGAGCAATAAGATTAAAAATAAATTATGTTCTGTAAAGGGCGGTCGTAAAGCCGGCGCACGTGTAGCCTGCCTCCCGCCGCTCTCCCATGGTTTCGTCATCAGCAAAAATGTGATTGCTGTTAGCGAGGTTATTATTTCGCTGACGCCTTCATTAGTATTACTCGTGCGCGGCTTTATGGTTTGGCTCGTAGCAATCAGCAACTTTTGGCCCATTACGCATGACAACTTTCTTTTATAAATGTAGTTTGTTTGATGTAGGTAATAAATTTATTAAAGCATCCTTGGCTAAGGCAAGTGATTGCAACCTTAACAGAAAATTCCATTAAAAAATTTACCTATGTAATTTATCACTATCCAGAAATCTCCCAGTGCATTATTGTTGCAATAAAATACTTAAAGTGGACCAAACATATCTTGGGGATAATATAACTTTTTCTCTTTGCAAGTTTTAAGTTGGGGGCTATGAGCTGAGCTACTGCGGTTTTGCCGACCTGAATAGTTGGAGGAATTCTGCGAACAGCCGCTGGAAGCGTGCCGAATGTTGCAGTTAAATAATTTGTGATAACCGCTTTCATTTATCCAACTTTTAGTCGGAATTCGAGTGAGTAATTTGACAGTTTCAGCTGTGGACGTCGAAATAATTACTGTAACTGTATAACGCGTTCTAAATTAATATTACTATGTCGTCGTTTAGTGTAGAAATGTAAGGCTAATTTAAAATGGATTTATTACAGGGGATGAAATCTGAGCAGATAGATACTTATTAATTTATGCGTATTTATTTCATACTAAATAAAACACGGTAAAATCATATTGGGAGAATGGACTACTTATTTCTAAAAATAAATCTCTTCCAGCAGTCCTACGAGGCAGATAGCTGTTGCATTATTTAATAATGTAACGACAATTTGTTGTAACACTACGCAAACAATGACGAATATGATTTCGAATGGCAGGCGTGCCAATACGAATATTTTACATATTCATGTCTGATTGGTATTTTGAATTCATATCAGATTAACATACTGTCTCAAAACTAGTCTATTGCGTGTTAAAAATATCATACTTTTTCTAACTGTCAAACACCAATTAAAAGTAGTTTAATTCAAACGCTCCTAATTAAAACTTGTGTTTAATATCGATTTCATCGTTAGTATACGTATAAGTTCTAACTTTGACTATCTAATTTTTTTGGTAAAGAAAGTAGATTAAAGCCAACTGAATAGCGTAGCGTATAGAAGCATAAGGTAATAATTAGCACCGCCGAATACCAACGGAAATCTCTCGCCGGACGGAGGTTTCGAATGCCAGGCGTGCCAATACGACATTCCACGGAACATACCTACTGACAAATCACATTGCTCTGTTGAATTTGATTGATCTAATTAATTTGCATGCTTAAAAAATTCGCAGATTTATTGCCAGACACGTTATCTCAAAACTGGAGAAGTGCGCTTTGCAGTTGACAAATATGAATTTGAATTAGTTTTATTCAAGCGCTCTCAAATTTGGCGTTTACTATCAATCAAAGGCTTTAAAAAATTAACATTTGTTACAAAATGAGTAGCCTAGCGTAGCTTAGAGAAGAGCCAACCGAACCAACGGAAATCTCTCGCCGAGCGAAAGGTTTCGAATGCCAGGCGCGCCAATACATGAATTCCACAGAATATGTAAGGTGCAAAAATACTAGCTGCAAATATTGTTGGGTGAATCAGCTCATGAAACTGAATAACTTTCCTCGAGAAACATAGGAATATAAGAAAGCTTTTTAGACGTCCCATTCAAATAAACAAGTCCGTCGGTAACTATGTCCGGGAGGTCAATATTTCTTTTTGTTTCGAGTTTTTGTATCTTGTGTATTTTTACACCTTCAACCTCAAATTACACCCGGTACTGAAAAATCCGATTGAACTATTCTGATTGTTGACCTACTAACAAAATACCACTTAAGTAAATTTAAGTAGGCAGCTATGATATCACAGTATGGTATTAAAACATCAACAAAAATATATGCTTGCCTTATTAATTATAGTTAACAACTGTATAATTCTGAGTAATTTGGTAATAAAATTGAATCATCTTATTTCTAAGTATGCAATTTCGTATTTTGTTATACTAATATTTGACTGTTTTAATTGTATTCCGCGAGAGATATCAAAGGGATATTTTATTGTGAGAAGTTTTTATGGCCGCAGCTGTTTCCGGGGCAATTTGTTGGAGCCGCCGTAAAAAATATCGGAAACTTCAGCCAGTGTTAACCGCTCATCGCCACGGTTGACTTCCTGTTGCCCTAACGCGCGGTCAGTGTGGATTAATAGCATTATCACGCTCTCTCTCTCTCTTTCTATGGGACAACGAGTCATTCAATGACCCAATGGGCTAGTGTCAGTTTTTCAATCGCCTTCTACAAGTAGCTGGCTTCTGACATGGTTGTATAACGACCGCCGACTAAGTACGTAATCATAGACAGCAACCTGGACCTGCTTAACGCTTTTGACAATATATTTCTCAATAATGAACTTAAAATATTTAATAAATTTGACCTATATAATATACTTATACAGCCACAACAGTCCACTGCTGGACATGGGCCTCCCCCAAATTAGGGGTATTGTCATACCATCTACGCTTGGCAGCGGATTGGCATGGAAATCGATCAGGTGCGAGTTAAGTTTACTTCAGTATAAAAACTGGGTCGTTGGACAAATATCCCACACGAAGAGAGAGAGTATAAAAAAGGAATTAATACCTCTTTTGTAACTGGAGTGGGTACCCACCTAAATAAGAATGATATTCTGTTTTGTATTTATCGCAATCAGTGAACATTTCAACTGTCTGAAAAATTACTGTTTTATAGAAATGAACCAAACATTTACAGAAATAAACAAACATAGCTGGATCTGCAATAAAAACCCGATATGGTAGAAAAACAAACCATACACCAGATTGAAAGCAAAGTGATTACGGAAAGTTTGCTAACAAAACCTATGAAAATAAAACAATGTTTGTAAAATAGATCTCAAAAGCGAACAAAGTTATTTTATATTTTGTGGTCAGATAATAATGATTCAATTGCAGTGGTGATAAAAGATTCCCTATACCCATATTAAAGGAAGGTAGGTAGTTTTAGGTACCCAGTAGTTACTATACACCAAATAGATAATTGCACATTACTTTCGTCTGAATAGAACCTGAACTAAGCTTTGCGAAAAACACTCCTAAATCTGTGCAAAAAAGAGATTATCCTTTTCACCAGACCATAAAAACAATTTTCGTAAGAAAATTTTCGTTAATCAATAAAACGTTTTCAAAAATATAAAGCCTGTTATTTTATAAGAACCTTTATTGTACGAGTACCCTGTGGGTTAACCTCGTAAAAGATATTGCCCTATTTATCCGAGTAATTGAGTGCCTTCGAACAGTCCTTGCCCGTTAATGCTTTGGCTGCCCCAAATATTCCTTGAATTATTAAATAATTCGGTAAGAGGTGTATAAGTATAGTTCAAGTTTTGAATGTAATATAAAATATTGTTTCATTTGCAATTACTTTATTGTTTCACCTATAATTTAATATTCCACGGAGAAATTAAAAAGACTTTTACTGCAATGACTTGATTGTTAGTACACTAGCTACTTTAACTTTATTAGATTAATGAAATATATCAGATCTCGGTTTATTGCTAGACTTGTGTTTATTTTTATACGGTTTGTATCTGAGATAGAATAGGGATTGAGTCAAAAATTTTTTATTTTTTATTTATCCTATTGTACTGGTTAGGATTATTATCAACAAGGCCATGTTTTCCTATATAACAGGCTCCGACGATATTTTTTGTTTAGCAGCGAAACAGTTACACCGTGCTATTGTCACGCCTACTCTGATTTCATTGTATTTATTTAGGACAGGTTACAAACACATACAATCACACCTACCTACAATTTACATAGTTAATTAATTGAAGTGGATATATTGCCTTTCAATCTCATTCTGATTACATAGGCATAAATTAAGTTTAACTTCTAAGCTGTGCAATTAAATCAATATCTTAAACTGATTTCAAGTTAGTAAAGTTTACAAATAGCTGCTGCCCGCGATTTCTTACGCAAGGTGTAATGACTTTTGTGTAAGTTAAGTGTAAGTTGGGGTGATGAATGCATTTTATCAAAAAAAGGCAAAATACCAAGCTGAACCGCGATTCATTGAGTGTAGCAGTGAGTCTTGAATGCTCTCGTTTTTTTTAAGTAAGACATTCAAGACAACAAACTCTTCAAGTTATTCGACACCATTTTGAGTACGTAAAGACAATGATCGCAAAAACACATAATAAAGCCCAATAAGAATGGTCTTAATTGCAAATATTGGGTTACCACAAATCGGATATAATTAATTAAATAAGCAGCAAAAGAAATTGTGTACGTATAGACAGTGATCGCAAAATAAACAAACTAAGGCTCATAACAATGGTCCCAATTGCAAATATTGGGTTACCACAAATCGGATATAATTAATTTAAAAAGCAGCAAAAGAAATTGTTGACCTTTTATAAATTACTAGGCTTTAAATCCGGAGTTCGTAATGGGCCGACGGGTCCCAGCGCGGCAGTGTTTCACGTTCGCTTGCTGCGCGCACACACAATCTATCACGGCTTGCTCGAAGACACGTATTAATGGACTGCGAATAAATTTGTAGACAACCTGCCGTTTGTCCTTCGCTTCGGCACCTCGTACTTCTATCTGATTTATGGAATCCTGTCCTAACAGCCTCGAACATGTTTTATTCCAGGATAAGCGTGATAGACGCCGCAAGGTGCACAAATACCTATTTGGTATATACCCATATCTTGAAGTATCTCGTTGCTACTTACTGCAATGGTTTCAAACTCAAACTATTTATTTCTAAGTAGTAAATTTTACGTTTACCTTTTTGATGGTCAACAATTTTAACAATAATAATTTTATGAACCTAGTGTAAAAGCGGCTCTTTGAAATGGTATCTAAGATAAAATATTTTTTCTTAATTACTGTGCTAGCCGTGTGGTGTCAGCTAAGAATAGCATCACCCATTTGCCCCCGTGGGTGTCGTAAGAGGCGACTAAGGGATAAGGGCTTAATCCAGGGAATGGGCAGCAGCGTTCCCTGTGAATATTATCTGTAATATCTTGCACTGCGCTCGCCAATCCGCCTGCAAAGCGTGGTGAGTAAGGACAATACCCCCCAATCTAGGAGAGGCCCAGAATCCATTATATTATAAACGAACTCCGAAGTGTGATTTTGTGATAATAAGATTTCTAATACCACATTTCGCAATCATAATATAAGTGTAGAAAGAATAAACTTTTCAAATCGTTCTTTAGAAGAGATTAAAATTTTAAACTTTATTTTAGTTCATTCCGTTTTCTCTTCGTAAAGAACGGGCTCTCAGTTCACAAAGAAAATTCAATAGAGAGGCGATTTCACTCGTGCATTGCCTCTTCTTAAATCAGGATACGACAGGCTACAAATTGAGATGCTCTTTAAAAAAATACGTTTCATTTTATAATTTATATTATTTTATTCGTTTTTTCTAGTTAAAGTTATTATTTATCTAAGTTGTTAGGTATTTTTTTATAATATTGTGGGACGCTGGATAGGCTATTAAAAAAAAATTGTAAAATTATTTATTGAAAAAATATATATATAAAAAATAATTAGTATACTTACGGATTTAATATTCATAAACAGTAAGCTAGTTCGCTCTTTGCTGAAAGCAAACCGTTGTTTTTTTGAAGCAGGTGACATAAATTCCAGTTGTATTTTTTCCTTAGTATAATATAACTCAAGATAGCCATAAAATCCAGCGGTATGTATGTAAAAAGATTAGGATGAGACTAATTCATGGAAAAATTTATCGCCATTCCAGGAATGACTCAACTTATTCTGGAAATGTAAAACTTCTGGAACGTTAATCACCTTTTAAAGTTTCGGCGGCATCATGTATAATGAATGGCTCACATCATTGTGTATTTCAATTTTAGGCAACAGGCTGACAACCTGTCACTACAGTGATACACGAATCATCTAAAAAGGCCCTCAATACCTGTCAGACGTGGCGATAACGACCGTAATTTAGCGATCGTTAACGCTCTGCCTACCCTGCACGGGATATAGGCGTGATATGTGTATGTGTATGTATGTAAAACTTCTGGAACGTTAATCACCTTTTGATGTTTCGCCGGCATCATGTATAATGCTTGACATCACATGATCGCGGGCAACTCGCTTCTTCACAATTATGAGGGTTTCAACCAGCAGGATGAGATTGCAAAATTCATTACTCTCGCAGAAAGCCCGCTTTTATCTGGAAAGATGTGCTTTTGTAATCACATTACGCAAATGAGAGCTTGAGAATTCACGGTCGGCGGGCGGGGTCGCGCGCGACTGTCTCCTACACGAAGCCAAGGAATATGCTTAAAAACACTGTATAAAAATGTAAAGGAATTTGTAGTAGTTTTAGTGAAATTGTCTTATCCATGCCAAAATCTTGCGTCAATTTCAGAATATCCATAAATTTTCCTAATCTTTGAATAGGCGAATAATACCATACATTCATTATTATTTAGCTGATTTGGCAAAAGTCCTGCTACTGCCGTGAGTGCAACTCCATTTCCCGTAGTACGTGCTACGGTAGCTCGTAGCAAGCAGCTACGGCTACGAGGTTCAAAGCTACGATTCTAGTGCCATTCGTAATTGCGAAGATTTTTTTTTTTGGCAGTATAAAATTAAAGATATTACGTTTTCCCAGTTTTAGCCTATCGAGTTCTGTTACTATTTGTTTACTTGATAATTAAGTATTTAGCGATTATATATTTTTATGCCGGCATAGAATAGCATCACCCCAATTGTTCCCGCGGGTATTGTAAGAGGCAACTAAGGGACTCGAGGGTTTCATGTGTATTACCACGTATTACAACTTTAGGCGATAGGCTGACAACCTATCGTTACAGTAATACACGAATCATCTGAAGGCCCTCAATACTTGTCGAACATGGCGATAACGACCGTAATTTTACGATCGTTAACACTGCCTACCCCGTAAGGGATAAAGGCGTGATTTGTGTGTGTGTGTGTGTGTGTGTATATATATTTTTACATCGTAAGACACGATTTGAACTTCTAATGAATGGTTGCAGACAGACCCCTTATCATTTGGCTCTTAAGGCCAGGATTCAGTGCTCAAACCACGATTTCAGGGGGTGAGGTGGGGGGGGCCGCCTGCGCTCCCCGCGCTCTGGCACATCATCTGGCGCTCGCACACTACGCACCCGTACGTCGTGTGTTTTATAAACATGACCGCAGTCCGTCCACCTTTTAAGTATATTTGAGCTTTATCCCAGCCGTGGAATTTTTACTTCTGCTCGTGAATTTTTTTTTTTTTTGTGAAAATGCGACGAAACGAATATGAATGTGGGTGATGGATGGACGCAGAAGAGGAGGAAGGCCTTAAAAGACCGTAATGTCTAGTTAAAACACACACATTTAATTACAAAGAATGTTAGCATAAGTTCTAAGTTCCTTTTATGAACCTGTCTGTGCGGAATCGCACTTTTTTCTATGATCTGTTGTATTTTTTATTACTTTTACTTTTGGACAGGATATTTTGACTCAGTGTCATTATAGTCGTGCTAGAGAAAGTTGGTTGTTTTATTCCACCAAAAATCAGGCTCCAGCTGATAAAGCAGCCAGCGGGCCATATCGGCTCCGCCACACTGTCCTTGAAACTGAACAACTTTCCCCAAGGAACATAGGTCAAAATATGAAAAAAATCTAGCCGACCCGACTTACATTCTATAAAATTAAAAAATTTACGAATAGATTACACGATTATACGATTGTACAAAAGATGATTATGAATCAAAAAGGTGTAAACAAATATTTTAATGTTGATAGAAAATGGTCCAAAAATTTGAGTACCGAAATTCAGTTATATTTGTTCTCAAGATATATGCACTTTTAGTTTCCATTCGCTTTTAATATTTAAAAATGATATTTTACTAAAATGTTAAATAGCGTTTTTCATTGGAGTCCTCTGTCACGCTTGCAACTTGCTATAGGTAGATAGTTCATTGATTTTGTTTTGTTTATGCTGCCGGCTCAAGTGCCAACATCCGTCGACTTGGAATGTAGACCGTGAAATACTAGAATTTACGTCATGTATGTGGGATGTTTTGTATGATGAGACGAACAACTGTAAGATGAAACGAATGGACAATTGAACGATAATTTTTGAACGTAAGACAAATGTTAGATGAATTTCTGAACTATGATTCTAGAACGGAAAAGCAATATAGGTGAGTAAATGAGTGTGAAAGAGAGAGTGAACACTTTTCAAATAGTATCTTGGGCGAAAAAAACCCGGGGTTATCTGTGTAAATTCCGAAAATTTAGTTATTCCTTCTTCTCCACAGCCACAGGGACCAGGACATGGATCTATGTTATTACAGCGAATATAAAACTAAAAAGCTTACAAAAGATTTTAGTTAAGCCCCCATCCCATATAAAACATAACCCTTTTTCCAAGCCGGTCGAATAAAAAATAAAAAAAGCAATAAAGAATAGAAAAAAGTACGCGTGACAGACAATTGAAACGCAAACGCCATGAAACATTTCAGAAAAATAACTTTTTTGAAAATTAAAAAATAATGCAAACTAAAAGTGAAAATACCGCAAAAACGGTGCAAAGTAGAGCAAAAGTAACTCAGTTTCGGTACTCATATTTTAGAACTTGTTTGATAATCTTTAAATTGAGATTGGGCCCCTATTTAGTCCACAATTGCCCTAGGCCTAGCCTCACTCACATGCGCATTATTGAAGGCCTACTTTTCTAGTTATTTATTTCACTACCTCATCTGTTCCAATTTCTCATTTAGTCTGCTTTTACATTTCGTCAACTTCCTCATTTATTCTATTCCCTCTTTTAATCCACTTTCTCGGTTAGTCCAAGTTTTATTTGGTCCACTTTCTCATTTGGTCATTTTCCTCATTTATTGAAAGTATAAAAATATCTCGTCAAGCCCACAATTAGGGACTTTCTAGGGCCACAGGCCACTTTTTTATTTTGTGCTGAAGAATATGTTAAATGCCACGTTATTTTAAGGAAATATAGATGGTGCGCAACGGGATACTGGGTATTACTATAATGCTATCTCTTTGATGGAAGCGTCAGTATGAACATAAAAGTTCATACCTAGCTCCTGAACCGCGCCATCTAATTTCACTGTTATACTACTCTTACATAGAAAGTGCCTTATACCCTAAAAAACGTATAGTGTGGCATGCATAGTTTCCGAGATAAATCCGGTTTTAGTTTGACAGCTGTCACCTTAAATCAAGAATTCGTCAAAACATACAACTATACAAAAGAAAGCAAAACTACTTTATTTCCGAAACTAAGATTGACTAAGAAATGACATCTCTGGTCTGTGGTTGAATGACCACCAACTAGATCTAATTTCGCACCGCTGTGTCGGTTTCTGTAATAAGTTCTTGGGGGAAAATTGTTCAGATGACCTGTCAAGCAAAGAGTTATTTTATTTTTTTTTTATTAAAAATTACTTGGTACCTACTGTAAAAACGTTACTCATGTTCAGAATGCACCCTGTAAATATTAAGAGTGAATTACTAGTTATGTATCACTCCTTTCTTATTATAAGTAAAAATACTTAGTTAGACTTTTACTTTTGATTATCATAAAGATAAAATATCGTTTATCGTCAAGGCTAGCTGAAGCGACAGCTATGATAAATTTGTTGCTCGTCTCGCCAAAAGACGTAACCGACGCAATAGTAAGCGCATACTTAAACTACGCCTTCTGGTGTTAGCAGTAAAGTATTTTATCAATCAATCTGTCCATGTCACTAACGTCATAAGTAAAATGAGCGGCGTAATAATTACGAAATAATATTTGTAAATTTTGTGGGAAATTTTGACACAGTACCGGCGCTGGCAAGAGCCATTTGGGTACTGGCGGGGTAGCGGGCGGTGCGGGATGTCATTGGGAGGTTGGTTTGTCGGCAAGAACCGTTCTAATTTTTGGAAAAAAAATGATTTGTTGAATTAAAATCTGTTCATCCACTAAAACCTGATAGCGTTATTTCTAGGGCATTAAAAGAGGAATATTCTACATCAAGAAACTATATCAAAATAGTAGTCCAAGTTACGATAAAATTGGTTTGAAAATATTTTTAATGCTCTTTTTGAGATTTTTTTTATTAAAATATATCTAACCAATCGAGTCATACGATAGTGTTACTACTAGACAATATCTTTGAGTATGTCATATATTTTTTTGAGGTCTTGTTAGCATCAGTAACAGGCTTAAAAACTGGATCGAAAGTAACGCTTTTCATTGACCTTACTTCAGCAGAGCGCCTTAACTGTGTAATTAATTCTTATTAATAATAGTCGTCTGTGGAAAATAGTATATTTAACTACCAACTTGAATTACTACTAAACTGTAATTGTTCAATCTAATAGATATTTCGGTATAATAACAGAGGGAGACTTTATTGGAATAGGCAATTTTAAAGGAATGTTGTAATAAAGGAAATATTTTAGTTAACTTAGTAAATACTATTAACTTTAAAACTATGCCGTGTGATGCCGCCTTAGAATAGCATCACCCCACATCCTTCCCGCGGGTGTCGTAAGAGGCGACTAAGGGACTCGAGAGTGTTGGTGTATTACAATTTTTAGGCGACAGGCTGACAACCTGTCACTATAGTGATACACGTTTTCTGAAACAACCTTAGAAAACAATCCTCTAAAATGTCAGACGTGGCGATAGTGGCCGTATTCTTACGGCCGTTAACGCTCTGCCTACCCCGCAAGGGATAAAGGCGTGTTATATGTATGTATGTATGTATGGAGACTCTATTGGAATAGGCAATTTTAAAGGAATGTTGTAATAAAGGAAATATTTTAGTTATCTTAGTAAATACTATTAACTTTAAAACTATGCCGTGTGATGCCGCCTTAGAATAGCATCACCCCACATCCTTCCTGCGGGTGTCGTAAAAGGCAACTAAGGGACTCGAGGGTATTGGTGTATTGCAATTTTAGGCGACAGGCTGACAACCAGTCACTAAAGTGATACACATGTTTTCTGAAACAACCTTGGAAAACAATCCTCAAAAATGTCAGATGTGGCGATAGCGACCGTATTCTAACGGCCGTTAACGCTCTGCCTACCCCGCAAGGGATAAAGGCGTGATATATGTATGTTAAAAGTTAATATAAACAAAACAAGTGGAAAAATTCACGCCACCGATGGGATTCGAACCCACGTCTTTCGAGTTGCCGGTTCAAACGTGTTAACCGCTACACCACGGTTGGCTACACACCCAGGCGGACACATTTCGAAACACTTGATTTGTTCATATAATTTTTATCACTTGACTACTTAGTAGCAGCAGCTGAACAGTCACTCAACTGACAAGATAACGTAACATTTCACGGCCTAAGTAGGTTGCAAAAACATTTCCCGTTTTTTGCCAGTCCACGCACGGCTGGTACCGCGGTGCTAACAAATTCCTCCCCGCGTCACGCTCCTCGTGGAATACATTCCGCGTTATTTACGTTTCGATCACGTCTCTGTCGCAGATATGCAAACTCATCGCTACACCCCAAGTGGGGCAATCAATTCTAGAAAAACGAGGAAGTGTCAATGTTTGTTGCTTCTCGGTGTAATTCTGGTAATAAGTTGTTTGGAAATAGGTTTATTTCACTAAATGTATATTTTAGGAAATCAATATTTTCAGATATAATTTTGTTTTCTATTATGTTATGTTGCCATGAATCTTGATGCCGCTGTTTTATAGGTATTGTTTTACATTTCAAGCAATTTATACCTTCTTCTAAGTCGATGCCTCAAATTTATACCTACAAAAGTACAAGACGCACCGTGTTTTTATTTTTTAAGTTATTTCTCGACGGAATTTTGAATTATTTGATTACTGCATCAAAAATTGTCTACGCAAAATTATCATATCGTTTATAATCTGTTACATCACAACCGTAGCTTTTAAATAACTTTTAATCCATTTCTTTCTACCAGTATCTTTTGCAATTTTATATAGTTTTTATGAAATCAAATGAGTCTGGAACGGTATTGCCAACTCATCACAACACTCTCGAAGTGCGCATCAATTTTGTCCCGCACCAAACGTATCGCAATGTCACCGTCTGTAATTTGTATCTGTATGAAATACAGGCTGTCAGGCTCGATATCATATTTTTATGGAAATGTCTGGCCGTATAAAATATGTAGGACTACGTACTTACCTAACTTCATTTTGCAACTGAATAAATGTTCTTATAATACCATTGATAGCTAAGTTGCAGAAATTCAAAAGTTATGGAACTACACTTTATGACTTTCGGTTTCCGCGATGGTACTTTTTCAAATTCAGCAATTTATATTATCGTAAGTTTTATCAAACATTATTTAAGACATTATTTTTAAGTACCTACCTAAGAATTTATATTTCAAAAAAGAAAAGAATTTTCATAAATTTTGGCATAAAGATGATGAATCGATAATTCAAAATGAATGATAATTAAGAACTGAATCAATTTATTGGTCTTATTATTTCACTAGATAAAAATTGTAGTACTGGGAGTGGAAAGCACTTGACATACATTCACGATCCTATATTTTACTCAACCCCGTTCGTGGAATGAAAAGTCTGCTGCATCTCTACTCGTATGTTTTTTTTAAATTGCTATATTGTATAATTATTTGTAATCAATAACTTTCTAAGCCTCGTCTATCATGCAACTTTGGAGCACTTAAAACACCGTTTGTAACGTGTTGAATTCCATTTAATAATAGCGTGATAATAGCATATGGAGCGGAATATAAAACGAATTGCCAGTATTAGTATTAATTGACGCACTTAGTGGAGGATCGTAAGAATATTTCTGTTGGACTAAAAGATAAATGGTTGGAATCGTTTCGTGCCATTACATAATGAAAGGAGTCGCTCGGTGGGACGGCGGCCCGACGGTGGTTGGTACAAAAATGGCGGCATCAATTAATAGCACGCAGTTTTGCGGTACTTAGGCAAGAGTCGCAGCATGAAGGATATGGTCGCAAAGCGTAATTTTTTTTTATTATGTTGGAATCTTCAAATGCAGTGGGACATGTCTGTGCTCAAAATAATAAATAATAACTCATTCAAAACAAAATATCAATATTATGCAACATGATTATGAAATTTCTTTATCAATAAATATTTTTTTTTTGCTGGAAAAAGTTAATCGAATTTTTGTGATGTTATTTTTTGTGACTTTCTTTTTCAACACAGATAACTAAGCCGATATGATCTCCTTATTTACGAACATTTCCTGGAAATCGACGAATAAAGATCCGATCCGTAACACAAGTAATACAAATATCTAATATAGAGACTCGAAGCAATATTTGCGGTTTGAGCCAACTTGGTACGAGTAAAATACATCATGCTATAAGATAAAATATGCAAATTTTTAATATAATATAGAAATAACTCGGTAACCTACTTCAACATTTATTGTGTGCTTGATAGTTAATAATCTGATTTAAACTTTTACGGCCACACATTTTGACTAAAACGGGGTTGCGATCAGTTTTTCCATGATCTTGTAGCTTGCCATGGCCTGTGTAAGGAACTGGGTCAAAATATCGGGAAATTCCTACAAAAATGAACTTTCTTTAAATACCTTTTAAGTCATTGCGAAAAATTTATACGCAAGAGAAAAACGCCTTTGGGTAAAATTTAAACAGTCATCACCAATGAGTCGCCCATGACTGAAATCTGACATCTGACGTCAACAAACAGGCAATGGTCAACTTAAAGTTAAAATTATTTTTAAAGTAACGTTAAAGTTAAAATTATAGCATAGTCTATGTTTTCACTAGGTATCAGTCACAGTACATACATTGTACAAATCTAAAATATTATTATATTTTTCAATCTAAACGAAACGACGGTATCAATTAAAAGGCGGCCTGAACAGTGCGCGGTGGGGTACAGTGCGGTCCCAGCGAGCATCATCTATCACGCTCGCGCCTGACGCGGACAAATGAAGTGCGATTTGATCTGCGCGTCCACCGCTCACCGCTCGCGACCAGAGCAAGGACTAGTTCTTATAGTAGACGAAGCACTCTGTAACAAAATTTAGATTCTCTTCTATAAATGAAATGACAGTACCAATTAATGGCGGTCTGAACAGTGCGCAGTGGGGTACAGTGCGGTGTCTGTGAGCATCATCTATCACGCTCGCGCCTGACGCGGACAAATGAAGTGCGGTAAGATCTGCGCGTCCACCGCTCACCGCTCGCGACCAGATCAAGGACTGGTTCTTATTGTAGAAGAAGCACTATGTAACAAAATTTTGATTTTCTAATATAAATGAAATGACAGTATCAATTAATGGCGGTCTGAACAGTGCGCAGTGGGGTATAGTGCGGTCCCAGCGAGCATCATCTATCACGCTCGTGCCTGACGCGGACAAATGAACTGCGATTTGATCTGCGCGTCCACCGCTCACCGCTCGCGACCAGAGCAAGAACTGGTCCTTATAGTAGACGAAGCACTCTGTGACAAAATTTAGATTCTCAAATATAAATGAAATGACAGTATCAATTAAAAGGCGGCCTGAACAGTGCGTCGTAGGGTACAGTGCGGTCCCAGCAAACATTTTCTATCCAGCTTGCGAACAAATGAAGGCGATTTGATCTGAGCATCCAATGTTTACCGCTGTCGACCAAATCCAGGCTCGTTTCTGATATAAGGCAAGGCGCTGTACATACGTACACACATACATTGCGTAGGTATATAACAAAGTAATGTGTTCACCGGGAATACTGCTGCCCTTTTGTGGCATAGTATGCTGAAGCACATATCGCTACGGATAGAACAGTTTACATTGATCTCGCCGGATACTTGTTTGTGACTTATTTACGAGGAGTATGCAGCAAAAAAAATTGACTTAATTTGGTTGATATACAGCTCCGTCTACCTTATTTGCTCATATCACTCACCCTGATTCGACCATCCGACTCCATTCACAACTTATGCAGTCACCAAGAAAAACAAAGACGGCGAGCTCATTAGGACGACTAAAAAGTCTTATGTTTTATTCAGAACCGGACGGAAAAACGACTGGTCTGAACGATTTAACTTTCAAACGAGTGACAATTGTTCGATTGTGAACGTTTTTAATAACAGCCAGACAATAGTTGCTATTAAAATATGAATCGAACAGACGTAACAATAATTTTCGTCGAACTCGTAGTCACTAACATACTTAAAAAAAAAAAAATATTTTCGTCAACTTTAGTAAGTCTTTAACTTAAGTAAAAGCACGTGCCTGTTTAATACAAATACTGAGAGCGTTAAAAAGCTCGATTTAACAGCAAATGATTTCCCACATTTCTCTTTTTGTTTCATAAACGCTTCCCTTTTGTGTAGGATAATGTTTCTCACGAACGTGGATATTTCTTGCCGTTTTAAATTTTCCGCCCGCTAATTCACAAAGTGGCTGTGAAATTTTGAACGTTGATTGACGTGCGGGCGGGATCCGGCAGAGAACCGGCTCGATTTCTGCCGGATACCGCATCGGACGTTTCACGTTAAATGCCGCGCGTCATTGATCCGGATTCTAGCTTTTCGGTAAACCCATACGGCATCGTAAAAGGAGGGCAAGTCACGTGTTGTAAGTCAGACTGTGTAATTTGAATAGAGTATTAGAACCTAAAAATTTTTTTTCTATCAAGTATAAATTCCGGCAATTAAACAGCAATCAAAACTTCGATTACAATTTACTGTTTTATAATAATTTTAGAAAATTAAAATGCTTAAACTCTTATATCAACTTTAATTGATACAAAGACCATTTGTTCAAAAGTTACTATAGTTTATTTGAAAATTGGTCGGCAACTATAGGAAGATTTAGTTCAATTTCAATTTGCGGTTTCGACAGTAAAACTTGTGCACATTACATGCATTGTATGTGTTCTAGTTTGGTTTACTTATCGGTCGGCAGTTGGTCGGTTGCAACTGGGTATCTATGCTGGTATGCAAATAGCAGCTGCACTCTCAGAAATAAATGTTTGATTCAATGAAACATCTGTTATAATGCGAGCGTATCAAGTAACTTGTTCGCTACATCTAAGAAGATATCGTGTTATAGAAAAACAATTACTCGAAAAAAATTTATTTAGTGATTGATCAATTTACCTATTATTTACGCTCGTAATACAAAAAGTGCCAATCAGCGTTTTGACGTTGGTGGTACATAACTTTGACATAGGTATTAGTAAGTAATCAAATCGGAAATGATTTTTTAATAGACTTACTTTCAAATAATCACATAAAAAATTTGATAAGCGCGTTTAAAAAACCGGTGGTGCCCTTTCTTATAAAACTGAAACTATTTTAGAAAATAAACTTATAATTATTTTATAATGTTATAAGACAATTAAATTATTTAGATCTATCTTGAACTACCTTTAAAGCGATATTAATTGGTGTTGTAACAGCATGTAACTTTGACAGCAGACCAGTGGTACTCGACGCAAACTGCTGGCGGCCGGCGCCGAGGGGACCTTGTTGAGAGTTCGCTTCGTAAAATTAATTTTGCTCACATCTACAACTAGTTCTGTTGTGTGGACGTGGACAGTCAGTCCAAAGTTAAGTCTACTCTACGAATCAAATTGTATTTTTAAAGAAATGTATAAAAAGCTAGCAGCTGCAAAAGTTTCGGGTGATCTTTAAAGTGCAATATAAACTGACATGATTTTTGGTAAAATGTAATTTAAAATTATGTAATTAACAAATCAACAAATGCCAACTGTTTTCAAACCGCAGTACGGAATATTGGCTGGCATATTAATTTCTGAAAAATACATACACATACAAATCACGCCTTTATTCCTTGCGGGGTGCAGAGTAACGATCGTAAAATAAGAACAATTTTCGATGTTGTATTAAGATTGCGTACAGAAATGTTACGAAAGCCCCCCCACTTCTGAGACACCTCGTTGGCAGTTCTTAGAAGTAATTTCAGTAGAATCTGCGACTAGTTCTACTGCGAATAAATGCACTGCACTCTCTAGTGTCTGTTCTCGATCTTTGTCGACGCTTCAAGTTGCTCTCTAGTTAGATAAATCTGTGTGTGAACGCCTTTCTCAGTGTTAGCTGGGTTTGATCTACAACATAAAAACGTGTTTATGAAAATGCTGGCCTTAGTAAGAACCACCATACATTTGACATAAGATAGATAAAAGCGGCTTATGATTTAACAATTTTGATGACAGACGTTCACGAATTCCCATGATAGGATTAGTAGTCTATGCTGTATAAAATAGTGGCTGTCAATAGTTTAGTTGCCATTTTCATCATGTGTGTCACGAAGCGCATATCGTACGGTGCGTGTGCGATGCACTATTAATTAGAATATTATTTCTATTGTAAATGTATAAGTTTATTTTACACGCATAGGTGTCGGTTACTCTTCAATGAAGAAGACGTAAAGTAGTATAAAGTAAACTGCCGTGTGTACCTTTTTATTAAGTTTAGTTTTGTTGCGGATATAAAAATGCTGTTTCTCCTCTCACTGCCATTTCACTTACTCTAGTGACAAGTTTCGTTAAAGAAGTTGTAGTAAAGATAAACAGACTATGTGTGAACATTGTTGCTTGGCGCCGGCTTCTTAGTAAGATTCTTTTGCAGCAAGTTATGAAAAGCTTTGTCTACTCAACTATTTGTTTTTAAATTCAAAGGCAGGCAAATACTTGATTTTCGTCATCAATTTCTGTAGGCACACAATTTAGCTAGAATTTTATTGCATATATATTAAGGTATTTAAAATCACAATTCAATAACGCCATAACGTTTACCTTCTTAACATTTTGCTAAAAAATAATCAGTCAATCCATTTAAAGTACGAGTAAGTACGTGAAGTACACGTCAAACTTTACTCAGGCGGCTGAGTTTCTGTCAAAAAATAGCAACAGAATGCGTTCATTATCATTTCGCCTTAATATGATGAGAGTTGGCAGTGTTCCACAACGTATAATTCTGTTTTGGACTACGTGCCGCGAATTGCTTCCCACTAATGCTTGCAGCTTCTTCCTTTTTTTCGGCCACCCTTACTTTGAGCTCCAAGCATAATACTAAAACATTTAGACTAACTCGACACTCTATTTTGATAAGTAGCTTATCAATACGTATTATTAGTATTAGACAAATGGCGGTCGATATGTCTAGACTAGCTTCTAATTTAATTTTGAACAGCTGTCATTAGAAAAGACATGCACTGGCGCTGGCGTTGAAATCTGACTCTACGAGTAAACTCATAAAATGTAGGTGCTACATTCACGAGCAAATTAATGGGCGAAGTCTGCGGCATTGTAGAAGGCTTGCCAGCAAACAAAGCGTGCTTACGTACAGCGTGTGTACGCACCGCGCCCCGTGAACGTACGTACACAGAACTAATAGATTAGGAAATAAATTCCCGGCGGCTTAATGGCTCTGTCTTAATTTATTTAACGTCAAGAGGATCGGGTGACGCTAATTTAATTGTAAGTGAATTAGGGCCACCTCCGAGAATACGGTAACGCGTCGTCATAGTACTTGCGTGACTTCCGGGTAATTATTGACTCGGGTTTCTTCTCAGGGTTTCTTGTTCTTACATTTTTGCAGGCGTATTTAACTCTGTAGGAAAAACGATGGAGGTAAGTTTTGGGTCAGGCTATTCTGATATCAAGTTTTCTACTAGCTTATATTATTTTAAAAAGCAGTACGCATAGTCGGTCTGTGTTTAGTGCAACTGTACCAAGCGAGCTCAGCCAACAGTTCCCCAAAAGGACACGAAATGCTCAACCGCAAGCTCTGTGTGCGTTCTTACAATAACATGGAATTTGGCCTCGTACTGTAGCAGTAGGCTGAGCAAGCAATAAATACGTCACGCATGTATAGTGCCTGCTCTAAATGTTTCCGCATAATATATTTGCTGGGAGAGTGAAACGCTTGACATTAGTAGCGGGGCAATTTATGGGGTCGCGGCTCGTTATGAATGTAAGAATTATGTTCTGAGAATTTAATAGCTGTATACTTGTTGCTTTGTTTTTCGCGGAATAGGTGTGCGTGAATACAGAATACAAACATTTGTTTTACGTTCTGCTATAGACCTATTGAAATCATGGATTGGCAGGCATAAGTGCTCTGTTTACTCTTGTTTCCAGCGTTGTAACACGACGCTATTTTTAAATAGCCTTTTGAATCATATTTAATAGCGCTTTTTATCACGCTTGACGACCGCAGTAAATAATGTTCAAGTGGCTAAATACTGGGCGTCCAAAATTGAAACAAGGCTTCCAAATGATATAATAAGAGCTCATACATTTTGCACATTCTCTATCAAGTTTATTTCCAAAAATAGTCTATTGAATTAGATCGGTATTTATAGTTAGATATTTTATGCACAGAATTAAGCAACTTTTGCTATTTTCCGCTTTTTCCAATTGTAAGTAGATTTAGATCTGTAAACTTTCCGAAGATCAAAAGTAAGAGAAATTAAAATTGTTTATTTTAAAGCAGTGTCTACATGAATGAGAGGTCTTTGGTCCTGCTACAGTAGTTTCCATGAAATAAAGGCTAGCAGGGCGTGCGTTGGACGGCACTATTGCGGTTTGTTACCCTTTCCACGTGCAAAGAGAATTCGAGAATGTTCCGCGCACTGTGACTGTCCTCAACTATTCGGTTCCATTATTATGGTTTCATCGGGTCTACGAGCGGAATTACCGCATGTTTACCTAGTAATTATTGCGCGCGTTGACTTGATGAAACCATAATAATGTGAACAAAGCGTGAAAATATACGCCAATAGTCCACACTGATCACTTAAAAACAACCTTTTAATACTTAGGCAATGGCATTCGAAGACTGTGGCGTGTGAAGGTAACGTAACGTCTCTGTCATTAGAGAAAGGGGTGTAGTACCTAGGTAGATTCTTGCCCTTTTCAGTACCTAGAGTAGGTAATGTCGAAGGGTGCTTGAATAATTTAGTAGTTTTGTGCCACAGTCACTACCGAGTAAGAGTTTTTATATATAGAAAGATTAACTGAAGTAAAAATAGTTTTTTTTTATGTGAGCATCACTATCAAAAATTTCATAACATGTCTCATTGTATAACGCTTTTATGCCTGGTTATATTGGTCATGTTTTCAAATAACGTAGGTAAATCTTAAAAATTTGCATGAGTTAGATACGTTGTAGACACGTAGGTGGTACGTATTGACTGCCTATCTATGTAAGTAGAGAATTTAGTTCCATTAGATCGCCAGAAAGGAAATATTCACTGGCTGAGCTAAGCACTATCTGATGGGAAATGGCGCATATCGCAGAACACCATCGCTTTCCATTGCGTATTTATACGGAGCAGACGTCGACCTTGTTTCAATTAGGCCAGCTTACGGACTGCAAACGTTTGTGCAGGGATTCCATAAATTGTCGAGCAAACATCGTTAATTCAAAGTCGAATTCATGTTTGGTTTTAATGTAGTACTAACATGCAAAAACAGATCAAAAGAGCCCGCTATGCAGCGAAATCAACTGGGAACGTAAGACATAGTTTACTGTAATGGACACAGAGAGGTTTTATCTAAGTATACGGTATCATTCAGTTGGAAATGGTCTCACCAAACTTACAAAATACAAGTGTATTGTAAGTGAGAGCCTACGTAATAAGGCAGCGGTGAGATTTATTACTTAAAGTATCTTCATAAACTTTGCGTATAGACAGAGATAGATCATGCGCGATCTACGACTGTTTGTACGTATAGATAGAGTATAGATATCGGCTACGCTAGGCACGCAAGCTTAACGTCGAACGCGCATCACGTATCTGACATATTCTCCGACTAATTTGGGATGTTTGCTCTTGTTCGCGACCGAATTACGTTTGCTGAACACGCCGTGAGAAGTTTACAAGACAAATAGCATTACAAATGCTGTGAACAGTTTGGTAGCGAAACAAAAGATATGTCTTTTTGCGGCGAACAGAATAGCCCCTCGTACTCAAAGCATTGTTGGGTTCATTGCATTGTATCATGGAGCTCTCAAAAAGGGTGCTCACAATAGCGGAAGCAAAAAAGCTGCTCAGTGAGTGAATAAACACGCTGACGCAAAAAGCTGTTACAACCTATTTGTCGCTGGAAAAATCTGTGTTAAAGTTAGTTAGTTTTTGCAATTCGATACACAAATATGTCATGTCCTTTTTTGAAAAGGAAAAAATCATAAAAAAGGTAAAAAAGTAGGTACCTATAGTAAAAATATGTTATATCAATCCCAATGCCCAATCCATTTCTTCGTATATAATGTTTATGACTATTCAGAAAAAAAAACATTTCAGTACTCGAAGGTAAAAATATTCATTTTTTATACGTAAAACCGTAGTCTACGTGTGGCTAATGTGGTCATTACGCCTCCATACTATTACCACTACGTGGAGTTCATTGGAAAACTTTAATTTCCTCCACAATGCTCAGCAGACCGCGAAAAGCAACGGCCGACGTAGCATGGACGACTTTTATCTACGGAGGTGTATGTAACAAACGCTTACATAAACGAGAGCTCAAGAATTTAGCTCTTGCAGTCGGCGGTCTTGGGATATAATGAGATGCGAAAACACCGCCTTTCCAGACATTTGTAAGTAAAACGTATTCAAAGCTCAACGGTTTGACTTTACATTCTGAATTTAGAATTTTAAAACTGCATTGTGTTAGTTTCACCGTAATAATTTTGTTATACAGCCAGTAAATGTAAATCGTTTGATTGCGGGTATCTGTTAATTTTGATAGCAATTTAACAAAATAACAATTTCAGTAATTTGGAGCGAAGCGTTTTGCCTAATTAATCGGGACCATGGCAGTCTAATTTAACGGGTAGCTGCGTAATTTTCAAATATCTGTCTAATAATTTGTAACGATGGTCGTTCTGCTATTAGCTATAAGTAATGGAGCTTTGCCCTCCAGCCCGCGGGCGGCGCGGCGGTCGCACGACAACCTACATTGAGGAAAACTGGAAAGTATTTTTTTTTCGTAAAAAATCCCTTCTCATTTAAATTCCTTAAATATAGCACGCGTAACATAGGTCGCCAGACCTTATTGCGTTTTTTGTTTTAATACAACGTCGTAAATTCTAATGCAATTTAAACATCAAAAGTGTTACACATTTACTATTACCGGACGTTTACTATTTACAAAACATATTGGAATTATCTTTATGCAACAAAAGGATAATCTTAAAATTTTATTGTGATCATAGCTTTACTGAATTTATTTTGTGTAGGTGAAAAACTGCTGCACAAAGAAGTGACGAAACTAGCTGAGCTATCATAATACCCAACAAGGTACGGTACCTAAAGGAGATTGTTGGATATAACTACACAAACACATAGTATTACAAGATATTTGACTTGTGTCAAATTAATGTTTACCTACAAACCGCTCTCTACTGAATATAGGCAATTGCTAGTAATTGTACTTCACCTACAATTACTAAACGTTCTGTATTAATAATTTATTTCAAGTGAACGACACTATTTATTATACCTAATTAAACAGCAAAAATTACGCACAGAGCAGAAAACCTTTAGAGTTGGCGCCTCGCTGACCAGTATTCAGCAACGGTATCGGTTTGGCGGAAACTCTTCTGTGTCCGCTATAATTCACCAGCCCGGCAACAATGACGCCCAGTATTATATCTCCCAGTCTGGACATATAGAAAGTAACTTAACTGGCCAAAACAAATCAAAACGAATATCAAACTGCTTATGAATTAGATGCTATCAAACTATGTTGAGAGTTTGCTATCCTAATATCTACCGTCATGTCATGATAGCTACTTACATTTTGTTTGTTTGGTATACCATGTAAAAATCCTCACAAGGTGATATTTTGAATTCCTTACAGTACCTACATGTACAAATTTCCATCTTAGAATCGCAGCGTATTGAAAGCTTACATCTTGAATATGGATTGATGCACGAGTGAGCAGGCACTTACCTACTAACAGGTGCACCAAAACAGCAAGCCGCTTATAGAAATGCACAGGCTGTTGCATTTTTGCATTCTTCCAACACAGATCATTATGTAACTATTTTGCGCTCTATTTTTGCGTCCCTTGCTTGACCGCTGTATTTAATATGACATCATATATTTTCGCACGAGTTGGCAAATACCAAACTAAGTAAAATATTGCGACTAAACTATACTTACGCATATCGGTTCCGATTGCATAAGGTTTTTTTGTCTTTTTCATCACACGCGCTTTTATTTCATAGGTAGCCTAATAAACAGTCCAATTATTTTACGTTGCCTGTGAATCAAACCTCAAGAGTAACTCACACACCCTGTACATTCTATACGAATATTGTGAATCCATGTTCGCAGCCAGATCGGAAATATTTTCCAAATCCGCTGGTTTTTAAACAGTCGCGAGGATTTCTCCAAGTCTGCAGATTCGCCTGCATGCAACACTCTTTCCTGAAGATTGCGCGCTGAGAAATTGGGGACTTAATATTATCCCGTTCTCCTTCCTTTCTTTCAACTTTTATGCACAACTTATGCGAATGGCGAAAATAAAACTGTATTTTGTAAGGTGAATGAAAGGAAATCCGCGGTATTATATATTTTTTTGAAATCGTCAAACTATGCAACCACGAATAGCTTCATCCAGATAAAATTACTTCTCAAGGTGTTAATAGTATTATACCTATTTCTTATTAGATTTAGAACGTCATTTCTGTGTTTGCCAGGTATTTTGTTTTTACGCAATTTATTGGCGATGGCAAGTACATGTTAATACCTACCATGGACTGCGTTTAAATAGTAGGTAGGTATTCTATTGTTCAAATTGTTTTAAAAAGGAAAATCAACCAAAAACTCGCACAAACAAAATTTCATGAAAATCGTTGGAGCTGTTTTCAAAATCCAGATGATGAAAAAGAATACATACTTATTCATATACAAAAATTGCTCGTCTATCGGGTTTAAATGTAGCAACTAAATTAGTATCGATTGACATTACAATAAAAATAGGTACTTTATTCGTTTCAAATGTAACTGTTTAGGTTAGCTACACAATTTTTAGTTATAAAGTTTCAGCTTAGATACATAAATGCCATTTGCGAGTTGTTTGTCCATCCTCACTCCGCGGGCTGCAGCGCTCAAACTCTAAATAACAAAGTGGGGGCGAAACATCCTCACTGAAAACAAATAGCCGACCTTTTGCCTTCTTTATGAGACCCTTGTTAACTTGTCCTTAATAAATTATTTATTTCCGAGGCCTTTACCAAGTTACAAAACCTTGGCGCACGCCGCTATGTACTTTTTTCGGTAATATTGTTTATTATTCTCTAATAAGTTTTACCGCGGTTGCGCACAGTAGAAATTAATTATACTTAAGTTGTTTGGCTTTGAGCGCCTTTCATCTTTTGATTAAAATTTTTCATGGAAGCTTATCGTTGGAGCATTAACTTTTAGACTTAATTGAAAATGTGTTAGGAGATAGCTCTCAATAATAAGTATCTTAACAGCTTTGTCTCTATAGAATCCGCTGGTGGATTAAGTTGAGCGGCTTTAAAACTATTTAATTTGCAAAAGATTAGTTTCAATCTAATAATTTTACATAATTTGATTTTAGATTTATTTTTTATTTTTTGTGTAACAAAGGCCCTGCTAAATTTGTTTTAAAGGCTTTTGGCTTTGTAAGCGTGCCCTAAAACACGAACGCGTAAAAACAGCGTTCTGTGAAGGATCGAATGATGTAACTGAAAAGTATTTTTTACCTAGTAGAGGCGTTCTATCCTATTGTGTCTGAGACCTAACGGATTGAAAAGAAAAAAGGACATCTAGACGTATTAGTAAAGAGAAGAACTGTAACAAAACAAAATGAAAAATATTATTTCTCATTGTATTCACAAAAGGAATATTAAATCAATATGCTCCTCAAAAGTAGGTACATCAGACAACTTAATGTTCTCCGCGGGTTTCACAAATTGTTATACAACAAACAAAGAGAAACGTTATAAACGATTGATGATGATTAATGCGAAGAATTTGTTATAAATAAAGCGTTTTGCGGAAATAAAAGATACTTTTATATGGCGGGTTAAACGAAATGTGTGGTATTAGATGAAGAGTTTTTTGTGTTATTTATTTTTATTTTCTGGTCTAGGGAGAAATGAAAAGTTATATTGAAGTACAGTTGTTTCTTTATTTTCATCGCTGCATTTGATGATGCTGTGCCCAGTAATGCAATTTCTATTATATGAACTGATCCAATATGATTGCGTCCAGATTATATCATATTCGATGTTCGATAAGCTGATTTGCAGGTCATTAGCCGACCTATAGCCTAATATTAACTAGGTTAGTCAGTTTGCACTCCGCTGTATGAACACTGCTAAATTTTGCAAATAAAAATAAAATATGCCACAGTTTTAATGCATTTCATGTCGTCTTTCCTACCGTTTTTATCGCTTCATAATAATAAATCACTGTGGAACTGTGCCGTGACTTGTGTTTCTAGAAGCCAGGCTAGGTCTCTTTTCGTAACGGAACTGAAACAGTGCTATCTACTGCAATATTATTTTTCTTTAATCTTAACATTCAAACAGTGCCAATTTATTTAAGTAAAGTAATAAAATTATAATATACCTTCAACATTTTGTAGAGAACTTTGTATCATTCAAAGTATCTAAAACAAGATTAAAATAAAAAGAGGAGATTTTTTTGTTTAATTAACCTAGTAGGTTACTTTTACTTTCTGTTCAGTAATTTACCCGCTTTGCAAGCCTGTTTTAAATAAATTACTCAAAATCTAGGACAGATATGAATAATTAGAATAGTTCTGTTGTTCTCTATACCTACAATAAGATAATATTTTTATGATTTCACAATAAACTTAATAATGGTGTAGCGTTTTTAGTTTACGGTTTCCCGTTTAGTTGTTTTTTTACACGCAACGTGGCACAATGTAATACGGCCAAATTACAATTTAAATTATTATTTATTTGTGCATCTATTTTCCAGAAAAGGTAAAAATACTATTTAAATTACCATTTTATTACTAGATGGGTATATAAAGTTTCTATTTTAAGTTAATTAATTACTTTCTTTTCACACAGTGCTCTATATTTAACCCCACAAAAGCAGACCATTTTAACTGCCATTGCACCCAAGAGACATATTACTAACTCCGATCTGTATTTTTTACAAACATTACTACAAGTTTAATCGTACAAAAGAGCCCACTTTCCCGCTACGGTGACTATTATTATTTAGCTGAATTAGGTTTGTTTTAATAGTGTTTGACTAATCACCAACAACCGGGACTTTAAATAATTATATTGAATTTTCAGACGTGGCGATAACGACCGTATTTTAACGATCGTTAACGCTCTGCCTACCCCGCAAGGGATAAAGGCGTGATTTGTGTATGTATGTATGAATATTGAATTTCGGCATGTCATGGTAACCTAGGTGCTTGCGGGTAATTCTGTTAATTTGGTACCAAATCAAATATTATTTAGTTTACTATCTAATTAGTATATTCGTACTTACTGCCTCACTTTATGCCATCTCATTACCCTAGGTCTGCTGGAAGAGATTTCTTTTTGAAATAAGTTGACCTGTTGTGTATTGTTCTTAATGCTATGTCCTTTGTGTTCTATTGTGTACAATAAACGGTTAAATAAATAAATAAATATAATCGTAAAGTCTAAAAACAACCTAAAAAAGTCTAACAAATTAAAAATTTTGATGTCTGATATTTCAAAATTGACTATCTGTAGGTATACATAAAGTACGTTTACTACCATAATTTATAATTGTTTTGTATTGTACTATTTATAAACCCACCCACGTAAACGCTACAGTAGCATTAATGACTAGGTAAACTATTTCCATCAAAAATGTTATTTTTAGTTTACCAAGAAACAACCTTGAACTTCAGGTGTAAAGGCATTGCATTCACGTGTGATACTTACTACCGACGTCGTAGAAGTGCTATTTTTAGCTGGCGTTTAATATTTAACTTCCTTTTTATTACCTTCAGAAAAACGCGAGCACTTTTCACTGAAAATTACTTTCCTGCAGGTAAATACGGACATGGAATAGGTTCATACATTTGCCGGGAAAACTCATTTGCACGTTACATTCAAGATTCAACAGCATTTCAGTTTTGTTGGTTGATTTGCGATTTTGATTCCGTGCGTTCGTGAAATGCGGATACCCGTAATTTTGTGTTCGAATTTATCTGAAATTGGATCAAATGTACATTTTCATACTGTGCTGGTACACAAAATCATTTCCCAATATTCTGAAAAAGCTTTGTACGAAATTGATTGGGAAATCGTTATCGGTTTAGATTGGATCATTGCTAAAAATATCTATTATTATAATTTTTGTTTAGCTGTTCATGTGTTATTTACGTATTGTAGGCATAGAATTTCACTGCAAATTAAAAATGTTAATGTCCCTTTTAAATATTATAAAATTTTGTTTACTGAAAACATAAAAGCATAACGTTGTTGCAGCTTAATACGAGTGTAAGCTGTAAACAAGTAGTACAAATAAATATGAAGCCAACAGGGCGCTGGCATAGCGCGGGGCCGTTGTCGCCCGGTATATTTGCACGAAAGATTTCCTACACGAAGAAAATGTATTTGATTTATCAGCACTTGAGGCTGGACCTTCCGCTCGCTATAAATTTTATTGTGTTATGATTTAGGGCCCAGCGATTTTATGGTAAACACTTTGTTGTTTGATTTATGCTGCACGATGTGTGAGCCTGTCGATGCCCGCTCATCTGAATAACAAAGGTCTAAATTATGGTTTTGTCTTTCTATCTACGTTTTTAGATTTTTGATAGCATTGCGTGGAGATAAAAGTCATGATTGTTTATAAAATAAATTTCAAAATTTCATGTTGTATTGTGGTAGGTACAAGCATAATCTGACCATGAAACTGAACAACTTTTGCTGTGTAGTCTAAATAGCGAAAGGATTTTTTATAAAAAAATTATGACTAATTGATCGAGAAGAGTTTTGTCATGCCTGCAAACATCTTGCTTGCTGTCTATTTAAACAGCAGTTACTACACACAATGGCTGAGGAGTATTGTTTGTAGTAAATGGTTGAAAAACTTTGACAAAGGGTTTCATAAGGTCGTTTGACGTATCGTTGGTTCTTTCACACAAAAAGAGAGAGAGAGAGAGAGAGATCGAAAACGATAATTGTCATGAGGTTCCGTATACTTTATATTTTATGCCATTTTATAACGCGTAAAAAATGACTTGAGAAAGTGGACTATTAACTTTTTGCCACAATTTTTAATTTTCAAATTTTATTCTAAAGGAAGGAAAATTCACAAATTGAATTTCTTTCACAGGTAAGCACAAATTATGGACGTGGCTGTGGAATGTGAACAATAGCACTTCGTGACGAGAACTTGGTCCGAGAACTCTTGGTGAGGTAGCTGTTAAGTACACTTGTGATGGTTAATGAGTGGGTTCATTTCAATTTGGGTATGTACAATTTATTTTCGTTTTATTTTTTAAAATATTTTATGACTATTTCTTATCTTATCTTGTTTATCAACGAAACACATCTGCATTTATCAGCAGCATCTGCAGGCGCAAAATTTCGGATTAATATGACTGACTGTCCCGATAGCGTAGCGGATAGTACCCCTGCCGTCTACGCCGAGGATCGTGGGTTCGATCCCCACCGGACACAAACATTTGTTAAGTAAATTTTCAAATATTCGTGTCGAGCCTGGCTGTTATCTAAGTATAATATGTATTTATTTATAAAAAAACTGTATATAAGTATTAGTATCAGCTATCAAGTTCCCATAGTACAAGCTTTGCTTAGCTTGGGGCTAGATGGCGCTGTGTGAATTGTCCAAGATAAAAATAAACAAATATGATAACCAAATTTTTTGCCATAAGTTGTCATATCCTGAAGTAACTATAAATAGTTATTTGATAATCCAAAAGAATCCAAGTTAGCTAGTTTGTTTGTTATCGGTTCTACACTTCCACATTACTCTTGTTAAGCTAAGTAAGCTCTAAACTTAGTAACTAAATTGACCATTTAAGTTGATCTAAGTTAGAAAAGTAGAATTTACTGACTGAACCAGGTTATTTCTCTGTCTCTCGGACGCAGAAGCTCGCAGACACGGTAAGGAGGTCTTTAACCTGTCTCTGGCAGTAAACGAATTAAATTCTTAACTTTTCTTAATGGACAGTGAAATAAAAAAATCTACTCACAACCTATTTAAGCGAACAGGTACTAATTTTGTTAGGTGTAAAGTACATACCCATAGCTAAACAAAGGGCATCGTGTGGTCGAAAGCAGTTTATTACAATTAAGTTCAATTAATTTTGTCTACATTATGCTACTTTTTTCTACCTTAGGGGTAAGTAGGTAGGAAGGTAGTTTAGCGCTTTATTTTTGTACAATTTCCATGATTTTACGCGTAAAAGAATTGGTTTTCTTATTTCTCATTCTTTATAGATTGTAAACTTTTTTTTCGTGCGGTACAACGAGTCGGCCAACGACCCGATGAACCCTAGTGTCAGAATTTTTCAACCGCCTTCTACAAGTAGCAGGCTTCTGACATGGTTGTCTAACGACCGCCGTCTAAGTGATCATAGACAGCAACCGGGACCTACGGCTTAACGTGCCATCCGAAACACGGAACCATCTTCCTTACGGACAATCGGGTGGTTCAGCCCACAATGTCCTAACCAGACTGGGAACAAATTCACAAAGTAATAAATATCAACTTAGTGAGTGACCCACCGAGAATCGAACCCGGAACCTTCTGCGTCAAAGGCATTCGCACTACCACTGCGCCACATCGGTCGTCGGTTGTGAACTGAATTTGTAATTTATTGTGACATCAATCATCAATAACAGATTTAACAAAATAAGTAGGTAATTTGCAAGAAAGAATATACTTATACAGACTGACCACAGAAAATGCTTACACAACAGTTTGTGTTTTTGTTTCAACATGCCCAAGTTACAAGTTACGTTTTGTAAAATGGTTGTCGCAAGCAAATACAAAGACCAGCTTGGAGAACAGTGCATTTGTTTAGTTCAAGTTATTTGATGTAAATAGCGCGTTTACTTGTTTACTAATGGTGTTTAGTAAAGATGCAGGTATTCGCATAACGATTTTGTACATAATAGTTTATGGCCTGCAGTTTCACAGTGCTTGGCTAACGCTAAAGTACCTAGTAGGCCTCTGACACGTATCTAGTCCTAAGAATGTGACTCTATGCTTTGGAGAGCACGTTAAGTCGTTGGTTCCAGTTGCTATCTTTGATTAGTTATTTAGACGGCGGCCTAGGACTACGTTTCAGAACGCACAATCACGTAGTTTAGCCTTCAATGTCTTAATCAGACTAGACACAAATGAACAAAGTTATAAATATCAGCTTGTGCTTTATGGCGTATTCTGAGAGAGGCCTACGAAAACTGCTATAAGCAGAGGACATGATGATGATATAGGTAATAAACATACAAATATCACATTTTTAATTCTTGCGGCGTAGGCAGAGCTTTATGACACATGATCAAATAAAAATGGTAGTGTTCTTATTACCTACTCGGTATATGTTAACCGGAGCGATAGGCATTTAGCTTATGTTCAATGTATGTATATGTCATAAAAATAGTTTCTTCTTTTAGGAGGTATTCTTTTATTTTTAAAATAAACTGGTTAATTTTTTATTAAATTGGACAGTCCGTCCCAAACTCTCATTCAGTTTTTTGTCTGAGTAATAAACCTTTGTCTCCATTCCCGTTTATGAAGTCACGTTTTTAGTGCGATTGTAAAAAAAGCTCTCTCCTAAAAGTAAATAGAGTGCTTTTAGGATATAGCTGTAAATAAAATACGTAATCTCGAAAATCTTTGAAATAAATGTACTCATAATATCAATCATCGGAAACTCATACAAATCACGCCATTATCTCCCGCGGGATCGGCAGAGCACAAATGACTCAAATAATTATCATCGCTATTTTCACGCCGTTCAAATATTAAAAGTAGTGCCTGTTGTGTTTTTTATCTAAATGTGATTGTCCTGTGTTTTATCTTGTGTGTAATAAACAGTTAAATAAATAAAAAGTTCATATATTGTTGTATGATAGCATGACATATGAATACCCGGTTAGTTTCTCGGTAGGACGTTCACAAAGATAATAATTGATTTCTATGTGTAATATATTGTTAATATATAATTAATAGACGATATTTTTCACTTTGTAAATCTGTACCCATTTTATTTAGAACATTGCACGCTGATCTACCTGATCGTTCTATAAGGAACATGGTTCCGGACTTTGGAGGGCACATATTATGTCGCCGTTGCCGGTTGCTGTGTATGAGTACTTACTTGGACGGCGATCGACACAACCATGTCAGAGGGCTACGACTGACACGAGGGTACTTAAGGTCATCGGATGACTCGATGTCCCAAGCAAAAATAAATTAAGCCGTAAATAAATTCACTAAAATCTCTGAGACTACAGTAGGGCACTAAATACTAAACACAATACAAATACAATGCCATTATCACCGATTGTTCGCCGGTTAGCGCGCCAACAAACGAGTAGCGTCTTAACTTGCCCGTCTGTTATTTTGTTAGCTGTAATTACCTGCTCCTCTTTTGCTACTGACAGATCCAATTACATTAAAGGGATCGAACCCCTTCCATTTGGTAGACTCAGACTTAGTAATAAGTAAGATGTAACATACTCCAAATTGCATTCAACTAATAATTTGAACCATAAGTACGTCTGTCAGTTACACAAACCAAATTCTTTTTATTGTGCTTCCGGTCGTAGGTATTTGACCTGAAGTTTTATAACTGGCAATAATGTGACAATGTCAGTCGCTGAGTTTCCGATAGTTTAAATATGACGTACAGATTACAGATTTTCCGAATGGGAACATAGTTAAGCAGTAAATATTTAGCATCGTATCACATGTCACATTTTGGGATGAACTTTTTACAGTTAAGCTTTTTTATTATTAACTAATTTCTGTTTAAGGCGAATCGCACACTTGACGCACGACGGGGCGCTAAAATATCGCAGTGGGCTGTCAGATCGCTGCGATGTTTTAGCGCTTCGTCGTGCGTCAAGTTTTCGATCCGCCCAAAAACTTACAACATACCTTAAAAAATTACTATGTAATATTATTATTAGTTCTTACATAATAAAAAGTAAAGCCTCAAAATCTTGACTTTCATATACTCTTATATTTTCTTTCATATTTCATATACTTTTTAGGCATCGTTTGTCCGTATTAGTTTTTGGTCTGAGGCACACTCCTCTTTGTTACTGCAACACAAACACGTTGCTTTCAATACTCATCTGTAGGCTGCTAGTAATAACACAGGAAGTTTTCAACATATTGCATTTGAGTGGCTACCTGTGTTATTTGAACACGAGGATAATAATTTAAACTATTTAGTTACTTACCGTGTGATGCCGGCTTAGAATAGCATCACCCCACATTCTTCCCGAGGGTGTCGTAAGAGGCGACTAAGGGACTCGAGAGTATTGGTGTATTACAATTTTTAGGCGACAGGCTGACAACCTGTCACTATAGTGATACACATGTTTTCTGAAACAACCTTGGAAAGTCAAAAATGTCAGACGTGGCGATAGCGACCTTATTCTTACGGCTCTTAACGCTCTGCCTACCCCGCAAAGGATAAAGGCGTGATATGTGTATGTTTGTACTTTTATCTTACTTTTATGTTTGTACTTTAGTTACTTTTATCCAATAGCTACGATGACAACATAAGAAGTTGTCTATTAAAAAAAATATTCTGTTATTTTTTGTTACTAAAGTAAGTTCGAAGTTATATTATGGAGTTTAAAAACTTTAACACGTGTTTCACCATATTCAATTTTTTTTCCCTGAACAGATAAAATAGGGGTGAAAGTTAGTATGAAGATTGTTTCTGTGAATGCGATCTGTTAAAAAAAATTGGACTTTAATGAATATAAATAGCTTAATGTGTAGCTTAAAGTGGCTTTGAAAGTAGACATTTTGTAGGTACGTTTTTCAATATGGCTTCTTTGGGTGGTTCGTGTTCCATACACAATAAAATGTGCGAGTAAAATCGCAAGCGGACTGTTAGGTGAAACTATAAATTGCAAAACGAACGAAACGAACTTTAGCAAAAACAGAGCAGATTTACGTACCCACTTTTGAGAGATTTTCTCTCCAATCATTTCAAAAAGCGATCATTCGCTTGAAAGATTATTAAGAGACTGTCTGAGAAGAAAACAGTAAGTACCCACTAAAAGTAAAAAATACTTAGGTATATACTATGTTGTTACTAACAATTTATTTTTCCGATGAAAGTATACAGAATATTATTTATTGGCAGCCAAAGTTAGTTAAGAGTTTTCGGATTATATTCACAGTGTGAAATTTCTAGACAGTTAAGATATTTAAAAATTTTAATCTATTATTCATATTGCGGGACGATACAGGCTAATTAAAAAACATTAGATCGTATGTTATTAAAATGGCCTCTGTGCTGTTGGCTTTGACTCCACGCATGGACAAAAGGACCGGGTCCCTGTGGGCTTGAGATTCTACATAATTGTATAAGATACCAACATAATAATAATAATTCATATTATGTAGTATTTTCTAATGTTAACAGAGTTACATTCTGGACTAGCCATCTTTAGCCCACATTCTGCAGTCCCAGTAGCCTCGACAGCTGAATCTTGTGGCAGCCAATCAGAGTGATCGAGCTCTTTTCATAAAGGACAAAAACTGATCAACTTAATCAAGAGAGGCGAGGGGCGTCAATCAGTGCGCCTCGTTATCCAAACGACCAGTGATTTTCTTCCGCTGACCGACCGGTTTCAAACGCCGTCCGATTCCACCCAACTCCGCATTAACTGGCGACTTTTATCTACTGCCGGTTTATGTTGATTGCCTGTTCAGGATGAGTAAGAGTTACGGTAAGTCATAAAGTCTCAATATTGAAATCTTGCACTCACATATTCATTTGTTATCAACTTGTATAAAATAAAGACAATAGCTCGCTTGGGAGCTTTTTTCGTGCGTAAATGGCAGTAACCGAAATTAAATGCCGGAAAATAATACAAAAACATTTCTGTAGAGTACGCAGCGCAATAATTTTCTACTTGCCTACATTGCCGTTCCGAGTCTTGTTATTATACCTTAGGATCCATAATTACACTCGTAGATTAATTTACTTAACGAATATTAATTCTGTAAGAAAGGCAGGACAATAGCCAGTGTAATTAAGTGGAGAAAAGAGCATTGTCCGTAACGAGGCTATAGAGCTCGAGCGTTTAGTGTCCACTGCAGTCATTTTACATGCTAAACGTCCTTCCTAAAGGTTTAAATTCCATGGAGTGCGCGACAGTCGGCGTGATTACCTCGTATCGCACCGGCGCCCGGACTATAATGACAGCAATAATTTGACCGTAATCGGCCGCACGCTGGCTCTACTCACTGCCTTGGAATCCAACTCCGATTTTAAGCCAGCACTATTTTGCGCATCAGTGGGCAACTATCTAAATAAACGTGGATAATTGCCGCTGTTGTGCCGTTAGCGTAATCGAGAGCCACCCATAAACTTTACTGCTGACTAAATTTAAGTTCGGATAAAATGCGCAACCACCAAGCTGTGACGTAATCCGTTAGTTTACCCGCCTGAGGATAACTACGGGTGGTAATTAAAATAATTTGGCGGGTCTAGCTGGCTTGTAGTGAGGCAAATGATTTAGTGACCTTGTTAATGGGCTAACTTCATCAAACTTTGGCCGGCGGCCGTGTTAACAACTCGCCGCGCTCCATCACTATAGGGTTCCGGGATATTTACTTAACACGTCTGTGTATATTCGCGTTAACTAGGTTTCGTGAATGGGTTATTTTTGGTCATGGCGCTAAAAGTTATTTCAATAAACATTGTCCTTATTTCGAACTATAGCTTTAGTTGATAACCCAATTTCCGTTTTCAAATTCGCACTATCGCAACAGTAACGAGCGAAATAGGATCACTATCTAAACAGTTCTCACTGAACGGGCGTCGGATTTCTTATATAAAGCCCATTGACCCGGCGCGTGTAACTCACGGACCGGGCGCGGGACAAGCGGACAATAATGGCGCCCATAATTTGCCTGTAATGGGCCTTACACTATCGCGCTGTCAGCCCCACCAAAAATAAGCTTCTTTCGCGTAAATCCCGCACGCAATTCAGGGCCCGCGCGATGTGTGACATGCTAAACGACTGCTAAGCGGAGAGAATGATTCTGTTTGCTCAATGTTTTATGGAGTCACAAGAGATTTGTTGCGACATTTCGTCCGTTTTTTACACTTTTTGTGTTTGTATTTGGTTAGCCAAGTCAGTACGTTGATTGATGCGCAATTTTTAAAATGCCCCAAAGCAAACATTGTAGGCATTCTACGACATGAAGTGTATTAAAGCCTGCAAATGATAGTTGGAAAGTACTAGTTTATAGTTCGAAATGCTGAAGAAATATGACACTTATAAAAGAACAAGACGTGTTGTATATTCTCTAAAGAAATCCCTGCTCCTGATTTTAATATTTTGATAATATTTACCTGTCCCCTTCATTCTTCCTGGAACCGAGACCCAAAGGTGATGTTTATGGAAATTATTACGAAGCACGTGCGTCACACGGCCACCGTATTTTGCTTATTTTAGCGATCTTTTAGACGAGTAAACTTTTCCTACAAATTCGTGGGGTATTTTACCAAATTGATTATTCGCGTACAAATATATTTTTATTAAAAAAGTTAAGGGATACTTCTTACAGTATATTTTAAAAACTATGCAATTTAATTAAAGATGTAAGGGACAGCCCTCCGGATACTGATAGAGTGCATTTAGATAGACAATAAACTGAACAAATTTCCCTTAGCAACATTATAGCAGGCAACAACAAAAAATTGAACCTCCACAATCACAATCAGCTGACTTCATTTACTAGGGAAAGTAAAAACTTTTTTACGTTTCTTGAAATACACTTTTATGTAAATTTGTTCAGTTTCGTGGTCTGAATGCACCGGATTATTATCAGTATTCAGTGATCTGAGACTTCACACCCTGTATTGTGTTTCTTAAACACAGTTTGGAGAATATTTTTTAAGTCCGTTAACCACTACTTCACAAAAAGTATTGGTTACTTTTCTAAATCGTTTTCCGCTAAGAAAAATCGGCCAAAAGCATGTCAGACACGCCCAAATACAAGGCCTTGTAGTCATTAAATACGAATTCAACCTTTGAAAACTGTTTTTTTCCAATATCTGTAACAGTGCTATAGTATGATTTTGTCATGGTTTTCATAGTAACTGCAGATAAAAAAGTATATTCCATTTTATTAGGTACTTCCAAAATTTTAATCATTTATACATAGAAATTACTTACAATTTGCAGAAATAGAGACTGAAAAAGACCCTCTTAAATAGAAAATATCTCTGGACAGAAATATAAAAAATCCTCTCAAAGAAATGCACCTTAATTTTTAACAGACAGGGCCTGCAGAGGGATAGGTAGATACAGTTTCGAAATGAAATGATTGGATTTGTTGTAGTTTATGAACAGTGAAAAGTTGTCAGGTTACTACAATAAATATAACAACGTGGAATAAGTACCTAAGTAAAGCTTAACTACAAAAGTTGGCAACTTCGAGTTAACGGGCCGCGGTGCGTTTATTAGGAACTAAAGTTTTGGTGACCTCCTTAAATGGAGACCTGTTTTGGCTATTAACATGTTTAGCAAGTGGTTTTACTGATAGTAGTTTTGCCAACGACTCGGCCAAGTACTACATACTTTACGTAGTTAGGCTTAATAAGAAACGCCCTATGCGTGATTTCAGAAGTGGATCAAAGACTTGTCAACAAATGAAAACAAAATAACGTAATAACTTACAAAATAACTTACAAAATCAAAACACGTTCTCAATGTTTTGAATTAAGTATACAAGAATCAAAAATCAAAATTCAAATAAATTAGGAAATTAGCTGACGTGCCCGGTAGTCACTTGTTTTTGCGTGACGCCAAATCCAACGCGTCGCACCGCTTGTCAACTGCGCTCGGTGGCTTGGTGTCCGGGAAACAAATGAAAAACACGTCAAAAGTATTTAACGTGACGTCACACCATGCCTCTGGCTGGCGCTGGCGGGATTCCTTTGTTCCACAGTGTTCCGGCGAAAAGTTTTTTGATTCCGTTCAAATAGCGAATCGTGTTGGAATATGAAAGAATAGTTTGCGCTACACTGTGCTTGCGTCACCGCCTACGTATTATTATTACAATGAAAAAGCTTTACGTAGGCTGTAACAATTAGATTAATTTGATTTAGAAATTAGAGAATCCATAGCACGCTAGTTTATGCTTCTATACAGGGTGTTAGGGACAGCGTCCCGATACTGATAGGGTGCAAGCAGACCATGAAACTGAACAAGTTTCCCCTAGGAACATATGTCAGGAGACGACAAAAAAAATTCGACCTCCCATACAAATTCGCCATCAGCTGACTGCATTGACTATGGGAAGCCAAATTTTTTTGACGTTTCCTGACATATGTTCCTAGGGGAAAGTTGTTCAGCTTCATGGTCTGTTTGCACCCTATCAGTATTTGGGACGCTGTCCCTTACACCCCGTATCTATACTAACCTGCGGCCTGTATTATGAGCTACTTACTTAAGTAAGAAAAAATAAACTTCTTAAGTTACCTAAAAGCTTTTTGGGTAGTAGGTACGACTACGTGTTGGGCAAACGAAGCAGTGGGCGTGGCCCGAGTCGCTGGAGGGTTTACGAGGCTCAGCTATCTTAATTAATCGCACTCTCTTTATTACCTACCACCTTCACGCCCGTTCCGCTGTAGCCGAGGTCAATCCATTCCGAATGACGGTCTGCCGTTTTTGTATTGCTTTATCTGTCTTCATTTAGATAATTTGTATGCGATTTGAGACTAATTTACTTCTTTGTTCAACATTTTTATCTATCACTTAGTTAACACTTAGGTCATTGGAAAGGAGCAGTAAGAGCTACATAATATACATACATTATATCACGAATTTATCCCTTGCAGGGTAGGCAGAGCGTTAACGGCCGTAAGAATACGGTCGGTATCGCCACGTCTGACATTTTTGAGAATTTTTTTCCAAGGTAGTTTCAGAAAACATGTGTATCACTATAGTGACAGGTTGTCAGCCGGTCGCCTAAAAATTGTAATACACCAATACTCTCGAGTCCCTTAGGCGCCTCTTATGACACCCGCGGGAAGGATGTGGGGTGATGCTATTCTAAGCCTACATCACACGGCAGTAATAGCTAGTAATGCAAAAAAGGGTGGTCAGTCCAATCTAGGCCGTTCTGATTGTTAGCTGCTACCAAAGCTATGCTACGAATCCATCGCCAAAAGCACTAACTTACACATTGCTGACTCTGCATGGACTCTTTCGAGTACCTACCACGTTTTCATAGAGTACTGTATATTACGTTTTAATAGTATGGTTTGAAAATCAGAACACCATGGAAATATTGCGCATTTTTTTTGCAAGTTACACATAAAATGTCCATCAGGTTTCGTTTTGGATGAACTTAGTACTACTACTAAACCATTTATTGTACACAATATAACACAAAGGACATAACATTAAGAACAATACACAACAGGTCAGCTTATTTCTAAAAAGAAATCTCTTCCAGCAGACCTAGGGTAGTGAGATGGCATAAAGTGAGGCAGTATTAAAGTACTTGAATCTTTCGGTGGTAATTAATTACAGTTAATGACGAACTAGCAATAAATCTTTTATTATGCTTACAATATTTGACTTATAATAAATACAAAGTGTAAAATGAAGTCATTTTTTATTGTTTAACGTTTGTCTGTCATAGACACTTAACTCTTCCTCAATCATACGGCGGATTTAGATGCAACTTTAAGTAGATAGAGCGAATCTGGAGGAAGATGTAAATATAAAAAAAACATGACAGGAAAATGAATAACAGCAAGTGAAATCACTAAGCGGGTAGCTCGGTCTCTCTATGACTACTACGCTATAATAATCTCCAGTTTCCCCCGAGACGTTTATATACAAACTACCCACCCATTCTGGAGAAGGACCACTTTCACAGCTGGAAATTGTAATATCGCAGCGTAATATTCGCAACTCTATGTTAAAATGTTGATACTATGGTATTAGTTAGTACATAGTACTGTCTATGATCACTTAGACGGCGGTCGTTACACAACCATGTCAGAAGCCAGCTACATGTAGAAGGCGGTTGAAAAATTCTGACACTAGGGTTCATCGGGTCGTTGGACGACTCGGTGCCCCACACGAAAAGAGAAGAGAGTTAGTACATTTAGGGAAAGCAAATGGTACGGATGTTTGTTGGAACTTAAGCATTACATCTATCAACACGCCAATGTTGTTTCAACTTTGTAAATCTCCATTTTATAATAACACTAGCGGCCTGCCCCGGCTCCTGCGCCGCTGCAACTCATTTTCCAGTAGGAATAAAGATTTTTTCCCTGCAAGTATTATGCATAAAAACCTTCCATTTGGATCACTCTATCTATCAAAACTCCTTTATCAAAATCCCTTGTGTAGTTTTAAAGATTTAAGCAAACATACATATAGACAGAAGCAAAAAGCGACTTTGCCTTATACTATTTAGTGATTAAACTTAGAAAATTTAAATACGACAGTTTTTAATGAAAATACTCATTTTTGTAAGCCATTGTGTCTGTCTAACTTTTTATTTAGCTTCAAAATACTATCAAACACTTACCTGAAAGTAAACGTGTACTTACGCAATACCTTTTTTCCGACCAAATATTTAGCTAGGTGTTTGTTCAACGTACGGGAAATAGATTGCGTCCCCCGCTAGAATAGAGCTTTGACAAAGGGTAAAATACAATTCCTTTTTACGAGTTTCTTGCTTTCTAGCAAATTGCTATGTTTTACTGCTGTAGACCTTTGCTATGTAGGTGTACGTTTACAATTAAATACAAAACCTTTGCTTAGTTAAAGTAGGATTTATGACCTCTTTTTGATCTTCGGGGTCAACAAACGGCCTAAGTAGGCATCCTGCATAGTATAATTACTACACATTGTAATTCACTTGGTGCTCTATAATTATGACTTGCGTTTCGAAATTGTAAAACTAATATTATTTTATAAAAAAACTAACTCAACCTGCCTTATTGTAATCCCACATGTTACACCAAAGTTATGAATTCCATTTTAAGGGCTTACCACAAAAAAGTTAGACATGCGTTCAACGTCTACCATCTAGTATCGTCAACTACGTCTTTATTTTTTTTAAAACACGTTTGACTTACGTCTAACTTTTTTGTAATACAACCTTGAATTTCTGATAGCAATTGGACCTTCGAATACAAATACCGAGTCTCAGATAAGTAACTAAAACAGAACTCAAACAAAATTGTTTTTTCAGTTTCATGGCTATTAAAATATTACTTTGCTACAAATTTAGGCCGGTTGTTGAGGTTTCAATGAAAATTATAACGTGTTAATGTCATTTACTTTATCTGCCCAATGTAACCATTAATTAATGTACTTTTAATCAGCTTATTTGCTGTTAATGTTTGTAATTAATAATATTGGACACATCTACACTTTTGTGGTGAATATAACGAATACATGAGTAGGGAGCACTTCTAACTTCGAAATTCGAAAACTAATGTGAATTATACTTAAGTTAAAAATACATACATAAACCACGCCTTTACCCCTTGAGAGGTACCAGTAACGATCGTAAAATTACCTTTCAGATGATTCGTGTATCACTGTAGTGACAGGTTGTCTGCCTGTCGCCTCAAATTGTATTTTTCAAAATAATACCAAGTTAAAAATAATACCAATCATTTCAATTAACCAATGTATTGGTAATGACGCACAAGTTTTCAATAGGTTTAAGTACCTACGTATTTAATTAGCAACTAATTATTTCATAAATTACAAAGCATAACGCAGATCAAGTGGTAATTTACATAATACCATAGTATTATTACTGAAGCTATATTTTCGGTACAAATTATACATATTAATGTTTAATAATTACCTTATTAATTTTGGATAGAGAACAGAATTACCTTATCCAATACCATGCATTAAACAAAATGAAGCAAGTTTCGACGAGTTTTTGTGAAGGTTGCAAGGGTAGGAAGTAAGCTTTTTGGAATATACAGAGTGTGGCTCACAACCCACATCACAGAATATTAAAAAAACTGGACCTCCCATACAAACTGACTCGTTCGAATGGTACATTTTGTATAGGAGACCCATAGCACAGACCCAATCTTTTGTGGGCCACGTATGGTATTCCATCATCATGGACTTATGTACTGAGAAGTTACTTGTGTTTACCACGTGGCAGTAGTGAGCCGGGTTCAAAGTGGAACCGAAATTCTGGAACCATTCGTAGCGGCCCGCAACATCCCGTAGCTCCTCGTAGCCCGTAGCGAACTGGAAGTCTACATCCCAACGACGTAGTTCATAAAACCGCCGTCGGATGGCGCTGGGGTACAGTTTCAAGTTCAATCTTATCTCAACAGATGGCGCTGTGGTGCATTTTGTGCGCTGGGGATAGTTTGGTAACTGTACATGTATTTAATATTTGTAAACTATTCAAAAAATAATATTTTTGGCAGAAATATAGGTATGCATTTTTAATTCACATTAAATGAAGCAAGATACTGAAACTCGTTAAAAAAAATATGATAAGAACGTACATAATAAATTATATGTAATGTATATCTTCTACGTACCTACATTTTTATGATTTTAATTATTATTTCAATGCAATGCACGCCATTTATAGAAATAACAAAGTTTAGTAAAGCAAGCGAAACAAAACAAAGAAGAATCGTTAAAACGCCAGCGGCAATGGCGGATGGCAGCAACAAATATTGAGTTTCCGAATACACGCGAAAAAAGTTGATTTCGGCACAGATGACCCTCGCGTAGGCATCTGACACTGGCTGTCAATATCGTCCTTGTTAAGAAAGTTTTCAAAATTGGAATTCCAAAGTTGCGGACGACGTGCCGGCTCGCATCGGAGGCTTCGAGACTCTGAGGCTCCACGCTCCATCTCTCAAAGGAAATTCGGTAACGGCCCATGTATTTACGCTGGAATTGAATTATCTACTGTGGCGTAGATTATTGTATTTGCTGAGCGTGAAATTGCTAAATACTGAAAATGGAAAACGTTCAATTATCTACCTTTTTGCTTTTTTATTTATTTTGTAAAATGCAGAATATAAAGCGCCCTTTTAACCGAATTTCAAAAAACGTTTCAATTATGCATTTTCTTTCATGTAACGTGAAATTAACGTACAGATTTTCAAAATTGCTTATTATTTGCTAACAAAAATCTGCAAACAAGATTGAAAAAATGCATTGCATGATATGCTGAATAATAATAGAGATAGGCGAGCTTAACGTGAGGTGGGAAGCTTTATTGGACACAGGAAACGAGACTAAAGTTGCATTGCGGGGATTAAATGCAACCCAATTAACTGACGCCGACTGGGAGGCTTAACATATTCACTACCCATGACGTCCTAGAACGTCGAGACTGCAAAAAAGTTAAAATATATAATAAAACAACGTAGCATTTTTAAATTTATTTACAAACTAGTGGCTTGGCCCAGTGGCTGCGCACGCTGCAACTCATTTTCCCGTGGGAATAAGGATTTTTCCCGGCAAGTATTGTACATAAAAACTTTCCTTTTTAATCACTCCATCTATAAAAAACCTGCATCAAAATCAGTTGTGTAGTTTTAAAGATTTAATCAAACATACATACAGACAGACAGACGCGAAAAGCGGCTTTGCTTTATATTACATAGTGATTAAGGATGTTTTTTATGTGCCAGCTTTGTAACAACAATGTTTGTTTATTTTATTTTTTTGTACTAAAAAATTTCTGTAAGTTTTTCTGTGATTCCTATGGCACTCTGGTACAGTTTTTAAGGACTATACTCAAATAAGTGTCAATACCGAGTCTACCATCTTCACTTGCTTAGCTCGTCTTTTTGTTCAGCAAAACGAAATTTTTCTTGGATTTAACACGTGCTCTATTTGAAAGTGCACTTGAATATTGTAATTTGACGCGGAAGTCTGCTATCGAGTAGCAATCGTGCGCAGTCTAGCTTCTGCTGACTCATACCGGCAACTACCGAGCGAGCTGGACTCAATATCAAATTAGTTCCTCACTGATTACATTACCTACCCGTCATGTTTGAGTCGTCATAGTGTAGATTATTATCTAGTGGAAAACGGTTTGAATAAATGAACTTCATTATCTTACTTCAGAATAGCTTAGTGCAAATATTTTACAATCAAATTGATTGGTTAATGTTGTAGTAACTTCTAGATATTTTAACAAATTAATTAGTATCATAATATTTTATATGCACTTGACACTATTTGAATCCATGGAAGAAGGCGTCTTTTTCTCTCCTCTCGCGTGCATAGAACACTGAGTCGTCCAAAGAAAGACCCAATAAACCCTAGTGTCAGAACTTTTCAACTGCCTTTACAAGTAGCAGGCTTCTGGCATGGTTGAGTAATGACCGCCATCTAAGTAATCACAGACAACAACCAGGACCTACGGCTTAATGTACCATCCGAAACACGGAACCATCTTTCTTTCGGACGATCGGACGGTTCAGCCCTAATCAGAATGTCCTAATCAGACTGGGAACAAATTTACAAAGTATAAATATCAATTTTGTCAGTGACCCACCGAGAATCGAACCCAGAACCTTCTGCGTCACAGGCAGTCGCACTATCACTGCACCACATCGGTCGTCGCGTGCAGATTAAGGCTATCCGATAAACGTCACACATGCACGAAGGAACTATGTATTAGATTAACTTGCGACACTTCATTCTCTCCTAACTGGATTGGATAAAGTACATTTAGTTCGAGTCTGACTAAAATTTTAGGTTGTGTAGAATAGTAGGTACCACCACCAGTACTTTTAATCAAATTAACAGAGTTGTTCATCACCATTAAACATGTTTTTCTGTGCGTTTTTCTATTTCAAATTTATGACTATCATTAATCAAGTCAATATTACAAAGTGCTATTATTTTATACTGTAAATTATAAATTATACAATTTATGTGACAGCGCGATAGTGTAAAACATTTCTTAAAATTATCAAGCTGCTGTCCTCGACAAGGAAAATATCTATCACCTACTCATCTACGTATACAAAAAATCACAGAAATGAAATACTACACGATTTGCACATAAAATCCCCATATACAATACTAGTGTTGCCCGCGGCTTCGCACGCGTGGAACTCGGCTTTAATCTCGTAGCTTCCCACAGTTTTATTTTAGCAATAACTACTGCCTTAGGTGTTAATCCAAGTTAGATAGATAGATAGATAAACTCTTTATTGCTTACAACAAGCACAATATTAAAACACAAAACGGTACAATAAATTATAACTAAAAGTAAGCAAAGGCGGCCTTATCGCTTGTAGCGATCTCTTCCAGGCAACCTCTACCTTTACAGAGACAGCTTAACAATTTATCAAAGTTTATCCAAGTTATCCTGTATCTGTGTGACAAATTTCATAAAAATAGGTTCCGAAGTTTTAGAGTGAAGGAGTAACAAACAGACAGACATTTGCATTTTTAATAAAAGAAGGAGAAGAAAACGAAATGGCATCTTTCATGGCTGATAATACTTTTATAATAGTATTTTTTACTAATAGGCAGGTATACATACAGTACATTATAGGTACTGTTTGATATTGATTGCGGTGGTCTAATATTGCTAATAGAAATGTTTTACATAATGTGCGACACGATGCATTGTAACACGTTTATATGACGGTAGTGTAATCCAGTGAAAAGCTAATCCGATATCAAATAGTCCCCGCATTTTGGTTGCTAACTCCATGCATTGATTAAGTTACTGAAATTGATGCAATGCCGTCGCTGTGATTTGGCGTCAAATAATTTTACTATCAGCATTTCTGAGTATTTGAAATTACTAAAAACTTTTGTACGTTACGAGTAGCATTTTTTTACAGACCGCTCCTTTTTTTCTACCGTGTCAGAACATACGATAGCTCATTGGTTAGAGAGCAATGGTACCATGCGCCAAAAGTAATTGGTTGTAATATTGTTCGTGTAAAATATTTGGATTATTTAGTTGCCTTAAATATTGATAGGATCTTTTTAATACTGTCACTCTTACTTGTTACAATATTTATGCTTATATTGTATGTAACTTCTCCAGATACACGCTCTATAGACAGGTAGGTTATTTCCTAAGTCGTGACGTCCAATCTGCGAGCCCTGAATGGCTGGTTTAATTGGATGATATCGAAGGTAGATGCATGACGTCTAGCTGGCTAATGTAATCAGTGGAGAGCTAATCGGATATCGACTCCAGCTAGCTTCTCGCTACAAGCCGGTAGTGGTAGCAAAAGCAGACGGAAACTAAGTAAAGTCAGGAGAGGTAGCAAAAAAAAGTATGGAAAAAGTATGCCTTGTACGCAATCAAATATTATGCACTTTGGATGGACAGTGTGACGTCAAACTTACATGCGGATTGTAGTACAAGATGATTTGATGCTACACGGCTCTGTCTGGTGATTAAGTACCTACACTTTTTTTTTTATGTAGCCTGTGTAATGCCCTCCCTGTCTCGCGCCACCCATCTCGACCTTGGGCCTCCGACTGTAAATTTTGGAGAAAAGTGTCAAAGTCGTCTCGCCTTCTTCTCCGTGGCCGGCCACGACGACGGTGACCATCTTGTACCCAAATAAGTAAAAAATATTTTTTGGCGTCGATGAAAATGAAATCTTAGAGCCCAAAAAGGCGGAACTGAGACATCCAGTAGGTAACTTGCTGTAGTTCAGTTACAAGTAAGCGGGGAACGACTTCAAATTGTATTTTGTTTCAGTTATAAAATAGTATTCTGGATTTACCACAATTTTTAATTTAGAGTCCTCTAGTGGCTACAATTGATGACAACGTAGCTACATTCTCACATACCAAGTTGCGGTCAAGTTTCAAGCACTATTACAGCACCTAATAATGCCAAATTAACCTCATAATCAAATATGTCAGAGTCGACATTACCACGCATTAGTAATTATTGGTACGTCATAAATTAATTAACCGCTAATTCTGCATTGGCTTCTACTCTGTCTTAGTCGAGACTCGATACCGCATAGGTGATACAAATACGCAGGACAACATACAGGGTGTAAAAACATTTTAAGGGGTGAACCGGTTAATGAAACTGAACAACTTTCCCCAAGGAACATAGGTCGAAATAAGAAAAAAAAGTTGGACCTCCCATACGAATTGACTTAGTCGATCGGTAGCTTTATACGGGAGGTCCAAAATTTTTTTTCATATTTCGACCTATGTTCCTTAGGGAAAGTTGTTCAGTTTCATGGGCTGATTCACCCCTTAAAATAATTGCAACAATTTTTTTTATACCCTGTATAGGTAGGTTATGTGATATATGTACATTGTATCCTGTGGACCACTGTACAAACACTTGGGGCCTGTTTCAGATGCGAAACTTCACATTTTCTTATAATAAATCTGATCCTCCTAAATTATTCGGACACTATTACAGTTGAGGATATAAATTTGGTTTCCTAATAAAAAAAATACTTGATAAAGTTATTCAGTTTCACGTCAAGCAAGAACACAGTTGTGGACCGGACACACTGTATAGCCAAATATATGTATAGGTATATAGTAGGTATAAATACGTAATGCTATCTCATTGGTATGCAGAGAGGCGTGACAGCAGCTTGATTTGGTGAAAATGACTTATCGCAACTGCATTTAGTTATACATATGTATTGCATGGACACGATGCACATAATAATGCTGCGGGCATATTGTCCTCGGATGTAATTTAGTATTGCTGAATTTTAGCAACAAATAAAAAAGGAAGTGTTACAAGGTTTTAACTTTTTGTACATGTTTATAACTGGCTGCTTATCGTGTGGGCCTTCAAGTCACCAACCCGTTTTTTTTTTTTTAATATTTATCCTGAATTCCTGACACTGGCAATGAGACTAATAAACCATAGATGCAGCTATCACAACCGCACTTACTCTACATTGGCCTTATCTACAGTATTTTGATGACAAATGTGACATAGTGCTAGTGCGACTACTTGTGACTGGTTCCGGGTTCGATTCTCGGTGTGTCACTCACAAAGTTGATATTTTATCATATTGCGAATGTGTTCCCAGTTTGGTTAAGACAATGCAGGTTGAACCACCTGATTGTCCGTAAGAAATATGGTTTCATGTTATGGAGGGCACATTAAGCCGTAGCCGTTCCTGTCTTGTCTATGATTACTTAGACGGCGGTTGTTAGATAACCTTGTCAGACGCCTGCTACCTACTTGTAGAAGGCGGTTGAAAAATTCTGACACTAGGGCTCATTGGGTCCGGTCTTCCACACAAAAAGAGAAGCGAGAAATCTACAATAATAAAGAGATACCTATCTTTGAGTCTATAGAAACGCAAACAATATTTGGGAATACATAAAGTGCGCAGAATTCCCGATCAATAAGGCGTCAGGTAAAATTCAGCCCATCTGGTTTTTCCGCTAGTTTGCTCGGTCAGTGGGCTGCAAAAGTCAGCAATCGCCGTCCAGCGGATTCAGCACACGTGGTCGCTTGATGCCCGCCGACCTATTCCCTACGTGCTAAGACTTAGTAATCACAGTCTAACAGTTTTAGCTGTCTACAGCCGCTGCGCTCCGGATAGTTGAACTCGCCAGATTCTGGAGTCACATCTTGCTTCTTTAGCCAACCCGAGTGTTGATTTAGAAGCTCTATGTGGCAGCAAAATTTTCACAAACTTCTGAATTTTCTAGATGTTATTCATTCTCCTTAAAATGCAGCATACAGGGTGTAAGGGACGGTGTAACGAAAACTTTTCAGGTGTGATCAGACCAGGAAACTAAACAACTAAAACAAGATGAAATTTTTTTTTTCGATTTCCCATACAAAGTCACTCAGCTGATCGGGAATTTCGTATGGAAGGTTGAAAAAAATTATTTCGTTTCCCAACGTAGCCTCCATAGAAAAAGTTGTTCAGTTTCATGGTCTGATCACGCCTGCAAAGTTTTCGTTACACCGTCTCTTACACCCTGTATATACAAATAAAGAAAGCGCAACAATGAAAAGTACCTATTCCAGAATATTCAGGTATTTTCGTCTGGTAACAAGCACCTATAGGAAATAACGGTCTCTTTTTCACGTTAATAACCTTATTATTATTATTTAATCGTATGGCGTATACATTGTAGGAAAATATAATAATACTAATTTAATTTATACAAAAATAGCAACTTAAATATTCGCTTAAATGTTCACATCCAGGCCGCACAGCCAATCCACAGCATCTGGTGTCAAGTTATAGAGGTCCTTCGGGTCGCCCTGGTATCGTCTTTTTGGGCATCGCTTTACGATATGGTCTATGGTTTGATCTTCTATGCCGCAATCGCACAGTGGGCTATCTGTCCATCCCCATTTGTGCTTTAGATAATTGCACCTGCCGTGTCCAGTGCGAATTCTGTTTAATCGGCACCAGTATTTCCTTGGCAGAGTGAATCCTGCTGGTTTCTGCGTTGGGTCCAGCAGATCAAGTGGGGGTACCGGAGCTGATTCCGACCATTCTTTCTTCCACGCTTCTTTTGTTTTAAAGCCACCCTGTATAAGATCTTTTGCAGCCATACTAGTCGGTCGCCGTGATTTAAGCCTTTGTGCTTGAGGTTTAGTGAACTCACTGTGGGCCGGCAGATCAGGGCAAGATATTATCTTTTCGGCTTCCCTCACAAGTGCCTGCTTTCTTCGCAAGTGAGGTGGGGTAATATGGCTTAGCACAGGTAACAAGTGACATGGAGTAGATTTGATCGTCCCAGATACAATCCTCATAGTATCGTTTAGCCTCGTGTCCACTTTGTGCACATGTGCGCTTTCACACCATACGGGAGCACAGTATTCGCCAGCGGAGTACACGAGGCTGGTTGCTGAAGTACGGAGGACATCAGCCGAAGCACCCCACGAAGTACCGCATAGTTTGTTCAGCATATTATTTCGTGTAGCCAGCTTCAGCGAGGTTTTGTGTAGGTGCTCTTTGTATGTTAAAGACCTGTCTAGCGTGACACCGAGGTATTTTGGGCAGGCGTTGTACCTTAGGTTTCGGTCCTGGAATCTAACAACTGGATGATATTCTGCCAGTTGGTTGTTGAGGTGGAAACACGAGACCTCTGTCTTGCTTTGACTTGGTATGAGTCTCCACGCATAAAAGAAAGTGGACAGGGCTTCAAGGTCTGTTGATAGAACCTCCTCTGCTACACCAAATTCACGGCTTCGGGCTACTAGCGCAATATCGTCGGCATAAATGAACTTTCTAGCTATAGTCTTAGGTAGGTCGTGTATGTACAGGTTGAACAATATTGGTGCCAGCACAGATCCCTGTGGCAGGCCGTTATTTAGCTTTCTGCGCTTACTTTTTGTGTCTCCCAGGCACACCTCGAATTGCCTCTCGCTTAACATGTTTGATATGAGGGCTGCTATTTCTTTGCTGGGCACGACAGAAAGGAGTTTGAAGATGAGCCCGTGTCTCCATACGGTGTCATAGGCAGCGGTGAGGTCAATAAAAACTGCCGTGGACTTTAATTGTTTCTGGAACCCATCTTCGATATGCGTAGTTAGGGCAAGCACCTGGTCCGCGCAGCTACGCCCCTGTCTGAAACCGGCCTGCTCTTTTGGAATGGCAGCATCAATGAAAGGGACCAAGCGTGTAAGTAGTAAACGCTCCAAAAGCTTATATGTACAGCTCAAGAGAGCGATTGGCCGAAAGTTTTCTGGGAGTTGTTCGGTTTTCCCTGGTTTCAACACTGCTATGACTTTGGATAACTTAAATTCAGCGGGGAGTTGATTTGTAAGCAAGATATTTGTGAAGAGGGCAGCAAGCCAACTTACGGCTAGGGGTCCCATGTTTTTAATGAATTCATTATATATTTCATCAGGGCCCGCCGCTTTGCCAGGTTTCAGTTGTTTGATGGCATTCATAGTCTCTGTGATTGAATATGGTCTTGTGAGATAGTTATTTGCTGGCATGCTCCGCCTCAAAAGTGTCAGCTGTTTTCTAACGTGTTTTGTAGTGCATGGATCACGTTTGGCCCGGGTTAGATCAACCATTCTATTTGCTATGGCGTCGGGATGAAGCTTGGTATAGGATTTTTTGCTGGATGTTTTGTCAGTGAGGCGGTTCAGGACTCTCCAGGCTTTCCTGCTCGAGATCTTGAAGTCCATATTTTCGACTACGTTAATCCACTTCTTTTTCCTGTTTTCATCCAATGACTTCAACAGCTTGGCACCAGTTTCGTGGTTACCGGATGACTTATATTCTTTGAAGAGTTCCTCGCTTTGTTCATTCCAGCCGGGAATATAATCCTTCCTAAACCCCCTGCAAATCGTAGCTTTGGCGGCCGAGATAACAGCTGTGGAGAAACTTTTATAGTTGGCAGGTATAGGTTCCAGATTTGCGGCCTTCAGGTCACTATCGAGGCGTTTCTGAAAACCATCCCAATTCGCCTTTCCAAAATTCCACCGTGGCAGCTGCATGGAGTTTACGAGCGGGATTTTTATACCTATTTCCAGAATGATTGGTCGGTGTTGGCTATTAGGAAAGCTTGGAAGTATTTTTCGGGTGATAGGTAGGGGTTGATCTAAAGTGTCCCTGCTTACAAACGTTAAATCTGGGTTATACTCTTTGTTCCACCTAGCTGACAAAAATGTCCCTTTGTCCTTCGCGTCCATAACAAGGTGTAGGTCAGAAAGATCGGCCCAACTGGCCAGATCAGCACCATTTGTGTCTGTACTTTGGTAGCACCAGTTGACATGGTGACTGTTAAAGTCACCGCAGAAAACACTTGGGTGACGTAGATTTTGCAGTACTTCAAGTGGCCAGGATGTTTTGGGGGGCTTATATACATTCATTATCTGCAAGTCTCCTAGTTGAGTAATGGAAGTGTGGATATTGTCTATTACTTCAGCTTCTAGTACGGTTATTTGTAGATCGGACTTTGCATAGGTTGCTATGCCATATTTAGGATGGTGGACCGCAGCAACGAGAGAGTAGCCCGGGATAGAACCTCTATTAGTTAAATCTTGTCCGTCTTTGGTGTGCGTCTCCTGGATGCAAACAATGTCAATTTTATTTTCTGTCAATATTCTGTGTAAATAGTCACATTTTGCTCGGCTTATGCCTTCAATGTTCAATTGGCAGATGCGGACTGAAGGTCCAACATCTTTTGTTCTTTGGTCATAATTAGCAATGTCGTTCATATTTCTCAGATGTAATTCTTTTTTTTTTTATAGCATGTTAAGCCTGGGATTCTAAGTATTTTCCTACGATCGCCTCTATGGCTGTTGCTCGTTTAGCGCTACCCAGGGGACACGTGCAGGGTATCTAAAGCAATCTTCCTGCGGACGTGAGCAACGTTCATTCCCCCGTTAATAACCTTAATATTTGACGACACCGTCTATAAAAACAATCTTGACTTAAGCACATGCAGGATCCCTTAACTGAATTTTATACTAAGCACATGATTATCATATCCCACTCAACCTCACTTTGCGGGGACTTTTTACGTGCACTTTTAGCAGTAACATGGAGCGTCGTACATTTTAATGCATTTTGCATAGACCTTATGCAGTGTGTGTAAAGAAGGTCAGCACATGAGTGCAGATGCAGTTTTAATACGGCCCGCGTACAGACCATATTTCACGAGGCTGTCGTGTCCCCATTGGCTCAGCGCTTATTTTATACGTGATCGCAATCCCGGCTGGGTATCTCTCTAATGTCTTTTTGTTTTGGCAAATGATGAGCGTTGGGTTTCACTTGTTGCTTCATAGAATAACTGAAAGAAAATAACGTTGAGATATTTATGTTGTGATAGGTTCGTTCGCTTAAACCAGGCAGTTTGAAGTGTCTTTAAGTAAGTACCTACTTACATTTAATTCAGTTATGAAAAGATAAAAAAATCATAAGTGTATTGAAAAACTCTTAAAACTCGTGATTACGAATGGATTTTTTATATAATTTATCGCCATAGATAAGGAACACATATAATCTAAATTTGCCATCGACACGATAAGACGAAGGGGCATAAGAGAGACAAGCTGTAAAGAAAGCGTATTTATAAAACCGCGCGACACGGATGAGTAATCACGAACCTGCTTTATATTAAACCGAGCGGTCTATCAGAGCCGCTATTACCATGCAAAGGCTACGTAGACATCCTGGTTGTAGTTAGTACCTAGTTACTTTCAATGTACCTATTTGACACATCGGAAATAAATAATGCTTCTTCTTCAAAACGTTAGACTCAAAACAAATCGTACGAAAATTTAAATTGCAATTGCCAATGCTTGGCTATTATTCGGCTTAATTTTAAAATCTATAACTTATTGTGAATCAAAATTTGTTCGTTGTATATTCACAAACACAGAGTTTTTCTAACAAAGTCGACTAAGCTAATTAAAAGTAAAATTTTCCGGCTCCTGCAAATAGATTACTTAACAAAGTACCTAACAATTTAGCTACCGGAATTCTTTTCCGAAAAGTATTTTTAATAACAGTTTTACGGATGAGTATTTTTTTTTTGCATCTCTGTGCCGGCTTTGTTATATCTGCGAGTATAGCCTGTTAAGGTGAAACTTAGCTTTAGAAAAAGGCAATTATTGTCTTTATTCATTTACTTGCCTTTGATAAACGCTGGGTGTTAAACTAAGATGGTGTTATGTTTAATTTAATTATTTTATTCAAATAATTCACTTATACAATACACCATTAAAATCGTACCATACATAATGCCGGCATTGTACGCCAAGTTGTACTTTTTAGGCACTTAGCAAAACTGGTTAGGACCATTTTAATAAAAGTTTCTGAAATCGAGCGTTTGATAGATCGTTCAGAAATGTGACTATCCTAAAAGCGTCATAAATATGTAGTTTCAAATCTAGTGTAGACCAGTAAATTTGTCAGCCCAAAACATTTTCATTATAAGGTTAGTATATCTGTGACATTGTAAATTCTATGGTTTGTGGGTGAATATCTAAATGAAACCGTCTCTGTTTACTCTGTCGGTGGAAAATGAGGTCTGAGTGCAGCAAACCTTAACAATCCCAGACCTATCTTCTTTTTGACGTTACTTTAATTTGAATTAGCGTTTCGGTTTACTCAATGTTTAATCAAACTGTCGTCTGCAATAGAATTTAGCATTCTAATTATATACCAGTCAATACAAGTCTAGGTTTAAAACGGATCAGTGGCCGGTCATTAGTTTAGAGTTCTCGAAAAATCTAGTTAGTTAAGCCTTTTTCAACGTCAAACAAATTTAAAGTTTAGCAAACAATTTTCTTGGTAATTTTGAGCACAATTTAACTATTATTAGATGAAAAAACTGGTATTCAGACTATTTTTATAGATATCTACAATATTTTGATATTTATAGTTACAGCAACCTTTCAGACGACGCCCACAAAGATGACTAATAATTCCATTTCTTCGCAAACTCGCTAGGAATTCGATTTTAAGCACCACTAATATATAGATTACGGAGTTTGCATAGTGAAACAAGAAACTCACAATGTCAATAGTAAAAATGAGTTAGGCAACCCTAACTCGTAGGAAAGCGTCGGCAAGCGGAATCCAATGGATTAGGCATAGAACACGCACCGCGGCTCTCAAGCACCAAGTTTCCGCGTCTCGGTATTTATGTCGGTCGCAAACCAAACAACTTGTAGGCTCTTTATTACAGTTGTTCTTTTCAGCTCACGACGTCGTTACCGCGTCGATAAAATATCGTGCCGATTCTTTGTTTGCGACGCGCCTTACGGCCACTACAGCTTTCATCGCAGTTGATTCTGAATTAAATGGTTTTTTCGTTTGTTGTCTATGTCCGTCGTATTTATTGTGAGTTTCTACGATCGTTTGTTAGAGTATCGTTGTGATTTTTGTCGCAATAATTGGAACGTGATTTAGTATCTGTTTCAGAGATTCTTAATTTTTCATCTAAATGTATAGGATTGAAAGATATTCAGTCATCATCATCATCGTCATCATTTTAGCTATAAGACGTCCGCTGCTGAACATAGGCCTCCCCTAAAGATTTCCACCTAGTCCATAGTAAATGATATGATTTGTTTTGTTCCCAAGTGCTCTGACAAAATGGCATGAACGGCTTCTCTAAAGATTTTCACCTTGTCCGTAGTAAATGATATGATTTGTTTTGTTCCCAGATGCTCTGACAAAATGGCATGAGCGCCTCCCCTAAAGATTTTCACCTTGTCCGTAGTAAATGATTTGTTTTGTTCCCAGATGCGCTGACAAAATGGCATGAACGGCGCCCGGATGGAGCGGGCGGGGCGGCGGGCGAAAGCGGGTTCGCTGAGCGGGCTCTCGGGGGGGCTGCCAGCGGGCGCGGGCGCTGGCGGTGGGGGGGTCGGGGGGGGCGTGCGCCGGCAGCGCTCGCTGGAGTGGGCCGGCGACCGCTACAGCAGCAGCGACGACGACCGCCCGGCGCACCCGCCGCTCGCCGACCGCGTGTTCGCCTCGCTCCTCGCGCAAGCCACGCAGCAGTTTGACGGTAGGTCTCTCTACTCTTTGCAGGGTGATAGTTCATACTTCATAGTTCATTTATTTCGGAACAATATACATCGTATCGAAAATTTCTTAAAATAGTTTCATGTACAATCTTTAAAACAAATGAGCAAATACATAAAAAAATATATAATGTCAGTGATAGGAAAAGTACGAACTTCCTTTCACGGGGTGCATTATCCCATGAAACTGTACAATTTTCCCTAAGGAATATAGGTCGAAATAAGAAAAAAAATTGGACCGCACATACAACCTGACTTATTCCAAAAAAAAACTTTTCGGCCTATGTTCCTAAGGGAAAGTTGTTCAGTTTACGGGATAGTTCATTCCTTTAAAGGAAGTTAGCTCTTTTCTTAACACTCTGTATAGTTGTCCTGACTGAGATGCATATGAGCCACCGGTTTGTGGAAAATGTCTAAACATAGGAAGTACGCTTGACCCATTGGCGCACCTACAGATTATATTATTTGGACCTTTTACTTTGAGCAAAGAACTAATTATTGCTGCCCGCTGTTTGAGTGAGTTCAAAAAAGAACACAGAATAATGGGAGGTACTGTTTGCCTTTTAGCAGCCATTTGCAATCTCTTTACTTTACCCGTACATATTGTGATTGCACTATTACTGTAATTATAATTATTTTCATTAAGTAGTTTAAGTTGTGTGAAAAACATAGCTAAGAGAGAATTATTTGGTTATACGCATTTGTGTACACTGATTAGCCTAGTATCTTTTCTGCTTGTTTTTTACAGAATAAAGTTTGTATACCTAATATCATACTATATTCAGAATATCTACTATTCATAAAACACCATTCAATCAAGCGACATTGAAACGACATGTTCAAAGGCCGTTCATTCGATTTATTAAACCAACATAGCCCCAGTATTCCTCGAATCTTGCCTTGTTTGTAAAGGAAAACCTCTAGAGTTCCAAAGGAAAGCCTCTGTACCTCAATAGAAGTAAAGGGCAAGCGCTATTAAATTGTAGGCCTAGTTTCATGTAATTTAGGTAAGGTTGGGGAGTTAAGTGCCACAATCCCGATCGTACATTTTTTAAACCACACTACGTAATAAGGAATAAAATATGAATAAGCTACACACATTTGAATATAGACACAAGAATATCTACGGAAAGAATACAAAATATTGTAGTGTTATCCTTACCCTAAGTCTTCCAAAAATAAACATGCGACAGAGGCCGCGGGACGAGACGCTTGTTGCATAAAGTCGCATAGCCTCTAATATTTGGCCGGCGGCGACTGCTACGAGACTACGAGCTACGAGCTTCGAGCTACGGCGTAGCGGGATCAGCTTAGAATTTGTTATTCACCGAGTGACACGGCCGAAGGTCCACGCTGAGCCCTAACAAGTGGGATCATTAGCGGGGCTACGAGGGGTGGGCGAGGGGGGGGGGGGGGGGAGTAGTCGGCAATTGATAGGGGAGCACCCTGCGGTGAGCTTATGAGGAAAACTTTACACGTAAAAGTGGCGTGGCCTCGTCTGCCAGTCCCTCTGTCTGTCAATTTTGTCTTGATGAATTCTTTGAAAGACTCATCGTTTCAAAACTTCTCCGCTTTTTGTAAACTTAACAAAAAACATTCTAGTTCCGATAATATACATACATACATACATATATCACGCCTTTATCCCTGGCGGGGTAGGCAGAGCATCAACGACCGTAAGAATACGGTCGCTATCGTCACGTCTGACATTTTTGAGGATTGTTTTCCCAAGGTTGTTTGAGAAAACATGTGTATCACTATAGTGACAGGTTGTCAGCCTGTCGCCTAAAAATTTTAATACATCAATACCCTCGAGTCCCTTAGTCGCCTCTTACGACACCCGCGGGAAGGATGTGGGGTGATGCTATTCTAAGCCGGCATCACACGGCATCGAAAATATTATATGAATAAATAATAAACACTTCCAATACTTGCCAAACCAGTGGAATCTTTGAATGCTGTAATATCCAAATCGAATGGAAAGCGACATTTGAAAAATAAATCAAGTGTAAACGGATCAGCAATATTGCACGCCTCCGTTCAATTTGTGTCGCTGATTCGTAACAAACAGCTAATATTAAATGTCAACAAGGCAATATTAGAAAAAATTGGCTAAGCGCGAGTCGAACTTGCACACATACTATTTTAGTAGCTTCGTAGTCTTCGTATATTTTAATACCTCTATATGACCACAGAAACTATATTTACCTTAACTTTTTTATCGGAAGTTTTCTAGTCGTATTGTTTAGATACAATAGGTCGGTTACAGATTCACAACAATCCCGAACTCACAACAATCTAATAAGGTGGACCCTTCCCTAACGACGACACTAAAACTGGGAAACTTAACAATGCTTCGTACTAGAGATGTGCGATTGCGAATGAGTCATCAATGATGAAGATACTAAGAATAGCTTAGGTATTAGTATCGATAAATTTAAGAGCTATGCCCATGTCGATGGAGCTTACGTATGTCAAGACTAAAATAGAATCTTAAAATAGTTGAACGCAAATGGCATACCTAACTGGGAATATGTCAAAACACTTAACATCAAAAATAAACAAAAAAATCATAGTTTTTAATTTAATTTGCAAACGTTTACAGATCCTCTGTTTATACCTATTTTCGTTAAAGACACTCAGTCGGCCCGATGAACTATTTTGAAATACGGACTCAAGATACTAACCCAAAGATATTCCAAAAAACCTATTAGCATGGTAAAATATATATTTCAAAGTGAATAATTAAAACAAAAAAATATTCAAAACCAAAAAATTTGTACCGTCACCCATCTCTACTTTTATAGACTTCTAACGATTCCACGATAATAACCCCGAAACAACAGCAACGGAATATTCCACTTTATATCTGAGGCAGCACAGGTGGTATTACGATACTAGGGGTTTACTCTCGGGCTTATGACGAAGCTCGTCTCTATGAGAACGGACGGCATTGAGGATCCCAGAGGTTTTGTTTTTATTGCCATTGATTTGAATGCTGCCGATATAGGCTTCTTGTTATTTCTCTATATTAGAGATTTGAAAATGTAATGATGGAATATGGAAACATTACTTTTTTTATAAGTATCGGAAGTTGGGAAGAATATTCTAAATTTTTTGTAGGTATCGAACCGTTTGGTACACCGAATAGACTACTTACTCTAAAATTAAATAGAGTATTTGGAATGTCAATGCCAATAGAGATTTTGAATACAAAATGTAGGTCAGGTTTTCAGCGTAATCAGAATTAATGATAGTATAACAAAATTATAAGAAAAACATTCAAATAAAGAAGAAAACCACACTGTGAATATTAAAATTATAATGAAAGGTTAAATTAGTAACATTAAATGTGATGCACTGAACCGTGTTTTTCACACTTTCATCATTGTTTTAATTGCAATCAGTACCTACTGAATGGGCTCAAATGTTAACATTTTCATTTAGAAATATTCAAATTCAGAATATTGTTTACACAGACGGCTTTCATCAATATGAACGGTTATATTGTGGCTTAAGAGCAACGTTATGAAAACATAGATGTGCCAGGCTTCGTAAATGTTCACGATAATGTTCCAAGATATTGCCATACTGATTTCAACGTTACGCAAAACAATACCGATCTATTCCATAGATTCTGATTATTGTGAGAAGATACGAGTAGATTCATATACGTATGAATTTTATGTAAAATATCTGTAAATAACTTATCTTATTATTGGCTTATCGTTGATAATTTAACATCCATGCAATAAGATTTGGCATATTCATTGAGCTGAAAACACAATGTTGAATGAAAAAATTCTTATTGGTGATATAATATTTCGAAATTAATTGATGTTAGCTACTGCTACTACAACCACTACCTATTTGGAACAAAAAGCAATGAAAATTCTTCAATGCTTGAAGTGTGCAAGCATTAATTTTTTTATTGACTGAAGGCATATTATTCAATTCCAGAAATGTTTTAGTAGTTTGAAAATATGGAACAATATATTAATAACAAGAGATTTAAACTGTAAATGAAATATATAGAAATGAATATGAATAGATGATGTTTTTTACAGACTATGTATCTTTATGTATTGTATTTTTATTTTTATGTCATAAACGTACTCTTTGTTTGCTAGAAGTAGAGAATTCAGAGTACGCAATAATATTATTTCGTTGTGAGTAAGTAGGTATATACAATCAAATATAAATGCCAATTTAAATCCACTCATAAATTGATTAGGTAAATGTAGGTACATTACAATTGTTACTGTGAAATGAAAATACTATTGAAATTGGACTTTGCTCTGAGCAGCGTAATTTCTAAATGGCAATTTACTGTTTTAGTCTCAAAGTGCATATTAATTTACTATAAAGCAACCAATTTTCCGAAGAGGAAATTTTTTTCTTCGATGAACAAGCGATCAAAATTGAATTGAGGAGCCCGTTTAAATAGTATGTATAGAGGGTTAACATTTCTAAAGGAAATAATACTCATTCACTAATGTAATGGGTACGTAAATTAAAAAGCCACCTTTATTTTGTGGTATCATCAATACCCAGCTTTAAGCGGGCCGCACACTTGACGCACGACAGAGCGCTAAAACATCGCAGCGGTCTGTCAGATCCATACTAGAAATGTCAATCCCCATACTAGAACCACTCCACCGCTGTTGACGCAGCTCTATCGCAGTGTCATCCGTCGAGTGCGGTTTTAGTATGAGGAGGAACGATTCTAGTATGGATTTGACAGACCGCTGAGATATTTTAGCGCTCCGTCGTGCGTTAAGTGTGGGATCCGCCGTAGGTACTGGTCAGTGTGTGATAGTATGTATATCAAAGTATCAAGGTAGACATATCGATCATGGCATCATGGAAACGTTCGCGGTCCAACGATGCATGTTAGGTATTCCTCAGCCGCACTGAGAAGCTAATCACATTAGTTTCTCCAAAGGTGAAGCTAAAAACCCCATTTGCAGTATGCACAGGCCATTTCGGGCAACCGCACTCTCATTAAAGAGTTTTGGACCTAACTACCTAGACATAGATTTAAAATCGAGGCTGTAGGTTACATTGAGGAAAAAATCCGAGGGTTTTATGGTGATCCTCTTACGGAAGAATTGAAATAAAATTTGCAATTCATTAGCCAAAGACCACACTCACAAATTTAAAAAAATTAGATTACATTAAAAAAAGAGCTTCGGTCACCAAGACTCAACTATTTGTTCACTAGGCCTTTTACTTCGATCCAACTAACGCAAGCTCTTTTTGTCTGTGTGATGTACCTTATGAACGCTTGTGATGTAGAACTAAATTATTCAAACTAATATGAATCTCATTGGTACGTTATGAACTAGATAGTGCTTTAGTAATGTGTCTGAATTTCTAGCGATATCGTCGGTAGAGCTCAGGAAAATAAAAAGTTTTGTGCTGTTTTACTAAAGAATTTGTTGCGACTAGTTTTCGAGTGTTTACGTTGGGAGATGAACATTTTAAATATAAAAATTTCTCACGTAATGATTACATAATACAGATTAAATTTAATTAGATTAAATATGGAATCCACTTTCAACTACATTTACATTTCACATTTATATTATCTTTTATCACAAAATGAACCGTAGACGAGGCGTAATACTTACTGTTCTAATTAAACTTCTATGAAACAAGCCCAATTTCGCAACCAACAGTTAAACTGGTTAGCAACCGAAACCGAAAACACATGAACGCACCTCTTGTCGAATTGTAGCGAAATATTGTTTTAGTGCAAGTCAACAAAACAGTACAAACACTTATTGTGAACAGCCAAACGAACAACGCGTAGTTGCCTTCATCCACTGAACAAACGGTTTATGGACCGTACCAATGTTACTGCTCGATATTCTCCCAAATGCGATAGTGATAAATCCCACTTTTCAGAGCCTGTTAGGGTGACAATTCTTTACAGAATAAATAATTTACTCTACATGTACTAAATAGTAACATGCTTAAACTAAAAGTTAAACTAGCGGCTTGCCCAACGGTTGCACCCACTACTGCTTACAGTTTACGCGTGGAAATAAGACGTTTTACTGGTATGATATACCCATAAACCTTCTTTTTGAATTACACTAACCATTAAATTAAAACACCAGAGGTACACTACTATCCATGGCGTGGTAAAAAAGGAGTTAGTGATATCCACGACAGACAGAAAGAAAAACGGGAAAAGTAACTTCATTGTAACTTCGTAGGCTACGAGATATATACACCATGGCTAAAAAGAATTTAAGTATTTTAGCATAGTACGTGAGTAAGAACACACAGGTATATGACGGAGATCAAACTCGGGTCTCACAATGTAAGACCAGTGTCTTAACCACTTAGCCACTAACACTCCTAACAAACAGCTAATGTTATTGCGTAAATATAGACATTGTGTGTAATTTACTAGTTTATGTGGGACTGCCAAACGTGGATGAAGAGTCCTCCATGCGTCGTACCACTACACACAAGTACTGCGAGCGTAACACGTGACATGATGCTCCATTGAAATAACAGAAGTTACCTGCTACACCACGTGGGACCTTTTCTAATCTTACCGACTGTGGACCAAAAGCTTACAGTGTGTTAGGGACAGCGTCCCAAATACTGATAGGGTGCAAGCAGACCATAAAACTGAACATCGTTACTAAGCACATATATCAGGAAACGACAAAAAATGTTCGTCCTCCCATACAAAATCGCGATCAGTTGACTGCATTTACTATGGGAAACCAAAATTTTTTTGACGCTTCCTGACATATGTGTCTAGGAGAAAGTTGTGCAGTTTCATGGTTTGCTTGCACCCTATGAGTATTCGGGACGCTGTCCCTTACACGCCGTAGTTACTAAAGATGACAAGATAGAATCAATAAATTATTGTTTGGTTTACTGCACCACAGTAAGAAGTGTTATTATTAAACATAAAACGCTATTTTCCAGTTGAAAGTTGTTCAATTTCATGGTTTGCATGTACCCTATCAATATTCGGAAACCTACCCCTTACACAGGGGTGAGGGAGTCTCGTCTCGTACGGGTATAGGAAGAGAAAACCTGTAACAAGCTCCAGCATGCTCAACTTCAATCATAGTTAGTTTGTACGGTTTCCTAGAAATATTGAAATAAGTTATGCTGTTCGCTGAGATTGGAAGCCGTAAGGCGGCGGGTAGTTTCCATTTCATTCTGTATTTTTCTTACACAAACGGTATTGGCGTATTATTAGAGGCAAGCCCGGTGCCTAAGTACGCAATATCAGCGGCCGGTATAGAATCTCCTGTTGTGACGGTAGGGTGGCTTTGGGGAGTAGGTATTGTTCTTTTAGAGTAATCCGTGTCACTTTATTTAGTCATATAGTTTCATGCATTCTAATGAGACGCTTATGGGAGATCCGAAGTCCGGAAATTGATCTTTAGGAAACAGGTTGGTAGGTTAGTGAAATTGTTTCATTTATTGTCAAATTTTAAGGAAACTTTACCTTTACCGACAGAGTTTTTATTCCATTCTCTCCCATGCACGTACGAGCACGAATTTGATTCACGTTTGTTTTATGCTACCGTACCTGTTATTGGATCCTGACACTATCGGCTGACGGCCTCGTCACAGTAGGTAGAAGTAGAAAAATAAAAAATCCGTATTAACTCAACTAAACTATGTTTTAGATTGGCAGCAACGTACTTTTATTACATGTAACCTAGGTTCTCCATTCGTAAAAGTTCACAGCAAAATGCAGGTCTCATCCATACGTATCAGCAGCAAATCAACCTACCTATTGGTTGATGTGCTGTACTCCTGACGGTACTACACATGCTTAACCCAAGATCAAGTAGTGTTAGCGACGGAATAATACGACCAGAGTTTAGGACTGTAAAAGCTTTAATGGCAGATAGAAACAAAAGAATATTTGCAGATAACGTCACAATGTGATTTCATTTAAATAATAGATACCTAGGTGCCCATGTCTTCTACATAGTAGATATATTTTAAAGTAACTGCAAATACGGGTATAAACAGGCTAAACAAACATCAAAAAATCGTTACATCGTTAGATTGTCATACTTGAGCTGTTCGTTCCGATACTGTGACGCCGCCGTTATTGCATGCAAACTCTTCGACGTGCAACTTCATTGGGCGACTCTTTTGTATAAAGGTTCCCGCGCAATGTTCCCTGGGTATTGTTTTTCAAAAACGACCCAACCACGAACCGGGCTGATATTGCGTTCCCAGGGCTCCGGGGCTCCGGATTTATAAGTGGTTTATTCAATTAACCTCCAGCCTTCGTGTAGACTTTAGGAATTGCACAGATAAGGGCGCTTAACGTCGTGCTTACGTACGTTGTTGCTACTTCAGAATGAAAGGAACGTTTTTCTTATTTTATATGTGATGTTTTCTAATGTTTGATTCCTAATATTCAATGCATAAATACTCGATCTTGTCCCTACTTTTCTTTATTTGTAATTCTTATATTTCAAACGTTGCGTATTTTGAATAGCTGAGCAAATCCTAGGAGAATTTAAGTCTTAAACTGATCTCGACATGAATGAGTAAAAGCTACATGAACTAACCCAATTCTGAAATGAAACTCTTTTACTTTGAACGTCTATCCCAGATCCTCAGAATCGGCTCAGTAGGTATTAAATATTCAGCTTAAAAGGCATTGATTATCGTGACTTTTTTTGCTTATCCTTCAATAGAGTTTTGCTAGACGTAAGATTTTTAATATTATTGTGTTATTACTAATAACAGTCGATTGCTATCAGCATAACAAGTATGTAGACACATTATTAATTTGTGCAAGATAAAATATTTGACACAAGCCAAAAACAAACTTGAACCTGTGATTGATTTAATTCAACACTAAGATCCTCTTTCTTTGACGTATTTATTTTTTAATCAACGGATTTACTGTATGACGTTGGTAAAGCTATAATAATATTATGAACGCACAACGTTCGTTCATTCAAAATTATTTATGCTAAGCTACCGATCTAAATCATTTACCTCTACCTCCGTAAAAATGTGAAAAGCAATATTATGAAGAAAAATACTTTCTGAAGTAAGGTGTTTATTGCAACTCACGTCCGCGTTAGAATTCGAGGAATTATATATGATAAATGTTCGTCACATGACAGGTGGCTTTGTAAGCCAAGCTGCCATGGCGTGACGGTGGCTTCAGGTATGTTCATTTTACAGTATTGACATGTTATGGAGTCGTGGCACCATCACGAAATAAACGTGGGACGTGAATTGATAAAGTATTAGAAAGGAAAGGTGATTATGAATAGTTGATAGAATTATAAAAGCATCTGGTACCATTTGTAGTGTAGTTCAGCTACGTTTGGAAATTAAACACTTGCAAAATGGACGGGGTGCAACGGGCAGCCTTCCTAAAACTGATAGAGTACATGCCCACCATAAAATTTCCCCTAAAAACTTATGACATAAAATGACGGAAATAATCAAAGTCTCATACAAAATGAGGATTGCTTTTACTGCGAGTAGCTTTAGTTAGTATTCCTTGCTTTTAGTATAAAACGTAATCTTTTCTTTTTACTTTTCCTGAAATATTAACTATTATCGAGAGAAAAGTTGTTCAGTTTCATCAACGAATACCCCTTACACCCAGTATAGTTCTCATTTGCAGCTATCTGCCTGTTTGCAGCTTTGTAGAGCATTCACAAAGAGCTGTTCCTTTGCAACAGATACTAAAACTGTCTAAAGCAAAATATTCATATCTAATCAAAACCGTACCCTCATCAAACCAGGATTTGCTCTGCGAAATTAAACAGCGGCCTTTGAGTAAATACCTAAGTGCGGCACAAGATGGCGGCGGTACATAAATTTATTGTATATTACAGCTCACGTTCGGTTAACCACTTAAACCGCCAATATAAGCCTTATGCGTGACGCAAAAAACGGTCTAAAGTTCTGAGCTTGAATGTACCTACCTACACCGACATCGCTGTAAGTATGTTTCCTTTCAGCATTTTTATTCCCAAGCCAGCGCCCTTACCGACAAAATTTGATATGATGGATCTTACCTATATACTATAGTTAGTATTCTTTGCCTACATGGCGGCAGTAAAATACATCATCAACTTTTCGACGCGGCAAATTTTGATTTTCATGAATTAATTACCTATCTCTATCTTCTGCTTTATTTTACGTTATAGTTCGGTCTTTAGCTGTATGTTTAGGTGAAATACTTTTGACTACCGTTTCTTGAATTTGATAAAACAATATTTGTAAAAGTTACTATATACTATATACGTACTATCTGTTTATTAGTAGGTAAAATATAGAACAGCTTTGTAGAATCTTCTAGTAACAGTCTACTGTGACAGAATGTACACCAAATAACGTTAGACAGAGCATGAGCCACAATAGATCTGCAAAGATCGAAGTGGCTGTTGGTCTTGTCAAGACCAACCCCTATCAAATAATAATAGACAGTGCATGCGGGTTCCAACTCAACACTATTGAAACAATCTTAGGACGCTTAACCTTTTCAGTGCAATCAGTAGCTAGAACATAAGTACTCCTCTTACAATACCTACCTCATTAAAAATAAAAAGTCAATTAATCACTTAGGTACCTCGGGATTTAATCGCATTTAAACTAATAAACGAAAGAGTTTCTAACGATATTATGCGCAGAGGATTCCCATAAATCTCGCGGAGTTCAATTGCAGAGCAAATTCTTTCTTGATAGTTCAAGTTAAATGCAATTTACTGTCGACAACAATGCACTCTGAAGCAACCGATGAAATTCTCAGAAAAAAGATACCTCTACCTCTTTTTCGTCTTGTTAAAAAAGGTTATAAATGAGATTAAACCAGGAAGTTTCAGTAGTAATATGAGTTAAACTTCGCACAGACAAAGCAAATTCTTTTCAAACAATCCAACGCAATGTGTATAAGTAAATATCATGAAATTTATTCCCTTTATCATTCAAAAATAATTCGTCTACTTAACTTTTTTCTTTTATGCTAACATTCTTTGAAGTCGAGGAGAGCTCCCAAAAAGTAATTTTATTAATTACGAGTCAGGAATTCAACAAAGTTCCAAGCCGGAGAGGTCCTTTTCTTTCGCAGAGCGATCCATTATCTTATGAAGATTTAGAAATTCCTGCGGCGTGCGTCTCCTCGCGGTGCGCGGTTCCGGCGGCGGCGGAACATGGCTTTCCTTCCACATAAAAAGCGAAGTATTCCTTCAATTTTAATTAAAATATGAGCTCCGAACTGCAGTCTGCCAAAGTCTCTTGCGTATAATACTTTCAAATAAAGTTGTTGTCTTATTAAGCCTCCTTCCAAATTAATTTAAAATGGCATCGAAGGTTAGAATTGTAATTCACCGCACAAACCTATTATTATGATGAAGGGTAAGTTTGCGCGGCTTCAGAGCAAGGGCGGCTGTAAGAAAACAAAGGGTGGAGGGACGGACTGCCCGCCGGCGACTTTCTCAGAAAGTAAATGTTGCCAACTTGCCTTCATTCTGTTGTTTTGTGTAAGAAGGGTAGAAAGGGCACTGTACTTTACCCCCGAGCCCTCTACAACTCGCAGTTGACTCCGCAAACCGCAGGACGTAACAGGTAACTTTCACGGGTCATTTACATTGTCTTATGCCTATATTTTATCCTTGGTCGCTCCAACTCATTAAATTAGTTACTGTTCCTAACTTACAAAAGCTGCACAGAAGATAGAGTTAAAAGAAAAAGTTTTTGGCGACCATTTTAAAAAATGAAAACTGCGGTTGCAGTATTTTAGATAAGAAGCACACTTATACCACGCACATCAAATGATGCTGGTTTCAGAGTTAACTTTAGCAATGTTATTGCAGTCACAGCAGTCCACTGTTGGGCATGGGTCTCCCTAAAGCAAAAGTTTATTGGGACTTTATGCGCTCACAGTTCTATTATTATTCGCATGAAAAGGGGGTATTTTACTTATGGGAGGGGTATTGCCACAAGCACCACGCTTGGCAGGTGGATTGGTGAACGCACTACATACAATGACAATGACCGCCATTGGACTAAGGGGTCCTTTTAAGGGTTGCTTTTTTTCTACATCCACGGACTGAAAATGGGCCTAATGTTATTCTAAGCCGGCAACACTACAAATGAATGTAGTTTAAGAGAGACATAAAATTATCACAAATATTTGGTTTTTATACTAGTTTTCGCAGAATTTCGAGTTACCTGTAAAAGAAACCGAAACATATTGGTTTTTCATACAATTTATAAATAATAACCACTATAGCTGCATGCTTCAAATGGTAACTCTAAGCAGACGCTTTTTTTTCTTTTCGTGTGGGACACTGAACCGTCCAACGACCCGATGAACCCTGGTATCAGAGTGAGTAACGACGCTGACGCTGGTAGTACGCGATATGACACGTCCAATGCTTTTTTTTCAGTGTAATAACTCCATACATAATAATTATGACCTTTCATCGTAATAGAACATAATTTTGCCTTGAAACCCTCCTACGATAATATACCTTCTATCCCATCCCACGTATCCCTTAGGTAATGAATATTATGACCGGTGTGAACCGGTTGTAATTCTCTTTAGTTGCCCACGGCTGATTTGATTGACCATTTTACAGCCAATCACCCTGGGGTTATAGCGCATATTTAATTATCACTACATGATAATTTAAGCTGAGTTATTTCTTTAAAATACAAACTACAAAAGGACTATGAAAAAAGTAGGTCACTTCATCTATATTTTTGCACCATATTTCGCCGCTGGTGTGCCGTTATCGTTAGTGTAAGGTTTATGATTTTCGTGTATTTTGTGTTTTAAAAGTTTGGATATGCAATTGCACTGACCGGTCGGTAATAATACAAAATGTATTCGACTACTACATACATTCTTTCATCGCATTTCCTCTTTATATTATTATATTCATTTTATTACCGTTTTGACTGAAATTTACTTACCTATTTGTCCAATAGTAAAGGGAAAGTGTAAACTTAATTACTTATCCACAATTTTACGTTACCACCTGAATCACATTAGGCCTAGACGCGTTCCGGGCTCAGCGCAGTGGCTGCGGCGGCGGCGCGCGGCGTGTGCGGAGAAAATTTCAATAATCCCCATAGGTTGGCAAAGCGCGCACGCACACGCGCACAGGATTACGAGTAATTAATGGCGCCCACGTCTAATCTCCGCACTTTGCTCTCTGAGCCCGGCACATCGACCTGAACCGCAGACACACTACCTTAATAAAAAATACTAATTTATAACATTGCGGAGTTGACAGAATATCTATATTCTATACATAAAAAATAGCAGTTACGTCATCTCGTTTAATCAAGGTGATATTTTTTATGTACCTATTATAATTATATATGCCGTGTGATGCCGGCTTAGAATAGCATCACCCCATTTCTTTCCTGTGGGTGTCGTAAAAGCCGACTAAGGGACACGAGAGTTTCATGTGTCAACCAGTCATGTGTGTCAGGCTGACAACCTGTCACTGTAGTAACACACGACCTATCTGAAACGACCCTCAAACATTTGTCAGAGGTGGCGATACCGACCGTAATTTTACGGTCTCTAACGCTCTGCCTACCCCGTCAGGGATGTAGGCGTGATTTGTGTATAATTATACACATTGTATATCTAGAATGCATAACGAACACACAACCCAGAAATATGTACGTTAAGTATTTTTCGTGGAATTTAACAGTTTAGGTGGCGTAGGTGCAAAGCATTTTTCATAGTTGCGCCACTCAGTTGTCCTACTTGGATTTAAAATACAATATCCCTCTTTCTATCGTATACCTTATGTGCGTCCGCTACTTACTTATTATAACACCTGCAATGCCTCTAGGTACCTCCAAATCATGAACATTGACAAAAGTATGTAGAAGAACTGTGTCACTGTAAGTACTTTGACTTCGTTGTTTAGTTCTGTGTAGGTATACGTTCATACCACTTCATTTTATTTAGAGAGGGCCCAAAAATGTGGATAGCTAAATAAACATTCCGCTTTATAGCCACTATCCTGATTGCGCTTTGTTCCATCCAATCGTTATTTTGTAAAGCAACTTCCAACTTATTTCTATTTGTGTTGCCGTGTGACTTAAATTCGCCTGATTTCACGCTCGAATAACTCGGTCAAGTAGACACATACTGCAGCTTATCTATTCTATTGTCTCTTCTGTTCTATAGTGACTTGGCACGTGAAAACACACGTAGAAACACATTTGTTGAACTTTATGTCTCTAGTCAGAAATACATGACAGTACTTTCCAACCATTGGTCCCTCATCGCTCCAAAAGGTAGCATACCGTAACATCGGCGACCCAATATCCCAAAGAATTTGCACACTGGGAGGGTAAAGGGTGATACTTGATTTGACAAATTTGGCGCATCCAATTCCTTTACGATGATGCGATCATATGAAAATATGTCATCAGCATTTTCTCGCTTTCCTTTCCAATTTGTATCTAATTTTGGAAACCAGAGAATCCTCGGGCTGACGGATCTTTTGAAAAAGAAATGAGTCTCTCACCGCGTTGACGAATAGAGGCAGAGACATTAGCGCAGGCTGATACATTATGTACGGCTATGGAAATGGAGCCCCCGAAAAATTTCAATAGGAATTTTCCGCTTAAAAAGGAAATTCTTAGCCCTTTAGCATTTATTTGCTGAGAGCGTAATTTACCCGGAGCTGGCGTAGCGGGCGTACTCGCGTGAGCTTCTTATCTCCAGATATTTAAATTCCCGCCTGAGCCTCAAAATAGTTCAAATTAAATGGAGCTTGTAAATTAAGTGTTGGTATCACGCAATCCCTGGGAAATAGCACTAAGTGGTTTTCCGAGCGATCTACTATTTTATCTGGCTTGACTTAATGACATCGCTTTGGAAAACGTTCTGCCTCGTAGCAAGGCGGCCCGTAGGTGTGTTTGAGTTGAAGTTTGTCGTAAACTCATTTACGTCGTTATTAGCACGACCGCGGGGCTCGAGATTAGACTGGCCGTACATAAAAGGGCAGTTACTAGTTATATTGCTCGAGCTGTGCAATATGCTTGCTTGTTACGAGTATCAGTATCTGTGGAACCTGCGGTTGAAAGTTTGTTTAATAGAATATTCCTTTGATAAAGGCTAGCTTGTGGCATGTAAACAGTGCGGCCGCGTTTTTCTAAACCTAGGACTTTAAAGTAAAAGTCAAAATGAACTGTGTTACAAAACATAGCCATTTATTTCGGAGAATCTCTTGTTTATCGAAATACTGTCTTGTCTTGTCTCCGGATAATCGCTTAGAGGTGCCAGGTACTTATTTGAAATGAAATTAAGAATAGATCAGACAGGCGGTCGGCTGGGCTCGTTGGGTATGAAGGAGGGGAAGGAAGGGGGCTGAGATTGCTCTCAGGGGTAAACAGCCGCCGATTGAATGTGAAAATTTAATTCAGGTCACTTTCATCGTCAGAGCCAAGAATCTGTTATTTTTCCCCAAAGATACCTATCACTGAATAAATATCTTTTGTGGTTATGAATTCCTGATGTAGTCAATGTTTACGTACTAATTTCAGGCGCCTGGTACTATCCATTATTAACGTTATTTTTACAATCGATTAACGTGTTTGTTATGTTGTAGCTGTATCAACTGTTTTACTTTATCTTGGCCTCTTTCATAGTTGTTAAACTATTCTTAACCAAAAAAAAAACACCGAGATGCTTTTTTATTTATCGCGAAGTTTTTCCTTAAACTTATTTATGTATCAACCAATTACTAAACGTTTCACGTTAAGTTCCAGTTTTGCAACTCTGATTAAAATTTGCAAACTATATCCTACCATTTGCTGTGTTGCTTTCATAAAAATGTTCAGTAGCCGAAGACACAAAAGACTTTGAAAAATTCAAATTCCAAGTGGAGGCTTCACGGAGCGCCCCCAGCATTTAAATGCAACCCGACTTGCCAAAGTTTGGTGCTTCGCAAATGAATGCTAGGTCTCACCTCGATTTATTCCAGGATTTTGAGTAGAAGTTTACTTTTGTTGGAAATTGTTCTTGGGAAACGTTAAGCAAAGAAAAGGAATATAACAGATTTTCTTAGTTTAGTTGGTTGAATGCTGACATCTCTTTAGTGGCTGCTGTTGCTACGAAGTGCTACGACGTAGCATTGTAGCTGTAGTACTTGTTTATATAGAGTACAGTTTGACCAGTGCTAACGAGATTATTACCCCTTTCTACCCGTGGATGCCAAAGGGGCACTAAGAGATCTCTCTTCTCTCTCTCTTAAGAGAGACTAAGGGATGAATCCAGGTAGTAAATAGTAGCGCTAGCTTTGAGTAAAACACAACTCTGCGCTCGCCATTCAAGCACGGTCCATCAGTGGACTGTTGTATTTGTTAAAGTAACAAATATAGAAACTGCTAAACATAGAAGTACCTACCTATCCATATTATTTACTGGCAGGCTACGCGCGCGTTCTCTTGTTAACCAAGCCGTCAACAGAATACGTATTTCACTTCGATTAAATTAGTCGATTAAATTTTCATATTCAATCTTGAGTTGTTTACCGAAAGTAGGCATCGTACCGGTGGACCTGACTTCAGTTATTGAAATTTGAATCTTCAAACAAAGACACAAGGTTGGCGAAATCGAGAATTTTGTGGATACAATTTATGCGCGTGGTGAAACATAGAACAAAAGTCCAGTTAAATAATACTATTTGAAATTCAACCGAATGAACTGTTACTTAACTCTAGTAAAAAACTTGCCAAATCTTATATTGTTTGAATGTGTCATCAAAGATTTTCCGTGCAAGTTGTCATATCTCTATTAATATAAAACCACTTTCTGGTTTCTGTTTTGATATAGAGCAAATATCATATTTATAAAGTAAGGCGGATCGTACACTTGATACACGACGGACCGCTTAAATACCGCAGCGGTCTGTCAGATCTATACTAGAACGTCACTCCCCATACTAAAACAAACAAACAAACACTAAACGGGTGACGCTGCGCTAGCGCTGAGTCAACAGTGTGCGATCCGCCTAAGTTATGTATCATTCTAGGTATGCTATTAATACTCTCACTAAAGGTTTTGATTACAGCAATATCAAGTGTATCTCTATTATTATTTCCTAAGAATGTTTTTATTAAAAGTATCGTATTTTGGGAGTATAAGGACACATTGTTATCACAAACATGTTTTGTCTACCTGAGTATCGTAGGATAGGGTTACTTCACTACTTAATTATGTTATGTCGGGTAATTTCTAGGGTTGTTGAGGAGAAGTACTAAAATAAAGGTCGTCCTAGATAAAATTTGTAGGTAGGTTTATTTACCTACCTTATGATAATAGGGCCTTTACACTTGGTTCGTAAACCTGTACTCGTAAAAACAAGGAAATTGTTATGCTTGTAATATTACTATTTTAGTAATGTGTGGTCTTTCGGTAAAATATGTTTAAGTTAAAACATACATACATACATATATCACGCCTTTATCCCTTGCGGGGTAGGCAGAGCGTTAACGGCCGTAAAAATACGGCCACTATCGCCACGTTTGACATTTTTGAGGATTGTTTTCCAAGGTTGTTTCAGAAAACATGTGTGTCACTATAGTGACAGGTTGTCAGCCTGTCGCCTAAAAATTGTAATACACTAATACTCTCGAGTCCCTTAGTTTCTTGGGTCGTCAATAAAATACTAGGACTTCAATCATAATAATCATAATAATATTTGCAATATTTTATGTTTAAATTAATAAACAAAAAATAATAATATGAAAGTAAGTGTTTTGACGCCATCCAAATACTAACAGCCTGCTGTCAGTTTTTCATATAAAATATCGTTTTAAATCATTTTAAAAAGTAGCTCATTTGACCTGTCAGGAATGTAGCCTATTGAATTGCCAGCATTCATTTACAACATACAAGAGCTGCATAAATCATAAGCCATACAAAGTGGCAGGAAGCAGGCGGGCGCGGGGCGGCCCTATAAACCACAGCCATATCTAACGAACCCCGAGCTCTTCATTCAACCATATTTTATTGACCGACAAAATCCACTGACGCGGACTGTTTTAAACTCTGCATTTCTTATGAAGTGTTTGAACGCAATTTTCCTCGCCGCAATCGTAAAGCAAGCATAAGAATCAAATTTAGTATAGGCACCATTGACGAAACACATAAGTTCTCAAATAAACAGGATTTTATTAATAAATTGTTACAATAACAACAAGTTACGATATTTTTCAATTTTACTTGTGTTTTCAGTCGCCTATACCACAAACAATGTATTATTCATAGTTTTCGTTTTATTTGTCGGAGAGCGATCAAACTCTGAGTATTTTGTGAAAGTGATTGAAAGTTAGCGTTTTGATAAGGACGTTTCCTGCCTTTTAATCGTAGTTGATTCTTGCAGAAACAAAACGCTGCAGTTATAAGAGCGCTGGGAATAACTGGCAACACTCGACATAGGCGGTGCCTTTTGTAAGCACGCAGTTAGCTATCAACAGTAAGATAGACTGAGATAACGTTAGAAACTTTCTTACGGTTCGATGTTGGTTGCGTTTGTGATGGAAAAACAGACGGGAGCGGTGGTGGTTCAGTGAAAAAGAAATTTGAGAGTCGAAGCTGAGATGTGGTTCGGTGCGTGTCATTTTGATAACCTCAGGTTTCGAATCCGGTGAAGTCATGAATCTTAGTCTTCTCTTCTTGGCGGAGCCCTAGTAAATATGGCCAATGGAATATTTGTTTGTATATCCAGACCTGTGTGCAAGTAGTTATCGATATACCCTCGGGAGGTTTGTGAAATGCAGTGAACGTACAAGGATAGTGGCAACTGCTGGGTGGAGGGAGGATGTGATAGAAGACGAATGGGTTGTCGTACAATAACAATATGCATGATCTGGGCTGCTAACCTCAAACAACTAGAATGGATAAGCTGACTTTGCGATAATGTGTACGATGCGGTTTGTCATTTCAATGGTTGGCATTCGACCATGCAGTATTCTATTCAGAATTCCAGCAGGATTTTCCCACGCATTGCTAATTGTTTTTACATATTTGGTTGGCTTCTCCCTCTTTCATTCTGATTTCGACAAACATTTTCATAATCTACTAAAAAATAACCGTGAAACATAACCGCTACCTGATAGCTTGGTAGCGCTAACATGGCAGGTACTTGTTATTTTTAGAACAAGGGATAATAAATGCAATTATTGTTTACGTGGTAATAAGCTATTTACTAGGGAGCACAACAAAATACAGTGTTAAAATTGTTTTCAACGCCATAGAACTTTACCGAATGCTGTTATGTTTGTAATAAAATTATATGCGGTTAGGAAGCTTTTAACGTTGACCAAATTCCATGTTTGTTTCCGTTACACCGAAATGCCTTTCTGAGGTTTTGCAAATAGGGTTTTTGAAACGTTAAGTAAATAGTTTAACAGTGCAAAATTTATTTATGTTTTTATGTTATTTCAATTTACATACACACACTCACGCACACAAACACACACATAAAAAAAGCCTTTTATTGTTGTTAAAACGGCCATCTTCTTTCTTTTAGTGTAGGGAAATAGTTGCTTATAGTGATTTTGTGCTATTTGTAACTTAGGTATATTTACTTGGTTCGCTTAATTGGTGTTTTGTCTAGGTATATGAAAATGTTTTTTTTACCGGTAGATTGGTTTATATATTTTTTGTGGCTACTTACTGTATCAAATGTTAGTGCAACATAGCATAAAGCTACGCTTAAAAAATAATCGCATAGTAAAACAAAACAATGAAAAAACACAAACATGGGATTGTTTCGGCCAGTCGGTTCGTTTGTTCACAGTGTTTGGCAAAGTAGTGAGGGTCCGCGCCCCAGGCCCCAGGCCTCCGCCCCGACTCACTCGCTAGACCTCAGGGCTTCGCACAAATTTTGTTTGTTATTGTTTAGAATTACCTACACAAACAGACCTCATAATAAACTCCAAAACTTTCCACCTAACTTTTGTGTGAAATAATGTCGACAGTTGTTCATGCATGTGTCCAAATGTAGGAATTTAGTTACATACCACTACACAATGTTGCAATGAATTGTTAGCAAAAACTTTGTACTATTAAGTGAAACTTTAATAATACCTTAACTTACCCTACAAGAGTTAAAATAATGTAGTTAGTGTTATAGTCTGTAAGTTTAGGTATTTATATTTTTGTAAACAAATTTTGTATTAAATTGACAGTTCTGAAGTTTCACTTTCATACAAAGTTTGTTTACAAACAGATAAGTACCTAAACTTACAGACGTTATTGGTTTGAGAACTGTTACTCTTGCATTAAGTTGATGAAGATATTCTATTCCTATCATTTGTTTGCTAACAAACAAAGAAAGCACTATGAAGTTGGCTACCAATTATGAATCGAAATACAACACCAGACAAATACGCAGTGTTGTAGTAAACTTTAATACAAGGGAATAAAAATAAAATGTAACTGTACATTTCCTCACACATTCTAGATTAGGACATAGGAAGATGTGTAATGTTGGTAACTTTTACTGGTATATGTTATTAAAATGCATACACACATATCAGGCTTTTTTCCCTTGCGGGGTAGGCAGAGCGTTATCGGCCGTAAAAATACGGTCGCTATCACCATGTCTGACAAATATTGCGGGCTCTTTCAGTGAATCGTGTATTACTATAGTGACAGGTTGTCAGCCTGTCGCCTAAAGTTGTAATACACATGAAAGCCTCAAGTCCTTTAGTAGCCTCGTACGACACCCGCGGGAAGAAATGGGGTAATGCTATTTTAAGGCATCACACAGCAATGTTATTAAAATTAAACCTCATTTTTTGACAGATGAACAACGTCGTATATACGGGTCGGAGGGTGGCGAAGAGAAGCGCTACGTCAGCAGTCCACAGCGACAAGCCTCGCCCTTCCCGCTCGAGAGCGTCAACAGGAGGTACTACCGGAGGAATAGGAACTCGAAAGGTAAAACTTTTTACTATATAAGTAGGTATAACAACAAGTTGGAATCTCTTTTCATATTCCATGCGTCATGAGATTGATCATGGACTCGAATCACTAATTAGCTACTAGAGCTAGCCTACGAGCAAGCAAAATGGATATGTTTGTAAGATGGGTTAGAAACCGGTATGCTACCCGACAATTGCTTTCCATTCCTTCATTTACTATCCCTCTGTTGCAGGCAAGGCTAAATTTAGTATTCTTTGCTATGGGTGATATTTACTTGCGGGGTAGGCAGAGCGTTAACAGCCGAAAAAATACGGTCGCTATCGCCGTATATCGCGTATATCTGACATTTTTGCCGATTGTTTTCCAAGGTTGTTTCAGAAAACATGTCAATACTATAGTGACAGGTTGTCAGCCTGTCGCCTAAAAATTGTAATACACCTATACTCTCGAGTCCCTTAGTCGCCTCTTACGACACCCGCGAGAATGATGTGGGGCTATTCTAAACCGGCATCACACGGCGGCATCACAGTACTGGTCCAAATATATTTAAGGCCAGAATCGATTCGCTAAGAAGAAGACTGTTTACCTAAGTTGTATGGTTATTCTCCAGGCGAAGAGATATTCAGCGCGGACGCAGGCGGTGGGGGCACTCTCTCTCGCCGGAGTAGACGCCCGGAGGAGTTCACTCCACATGAGAACAACTCAAGGAACGCCCGCGCCTGCCTCAACAACGGTAAATTTTACTAAACCTTTCAATATTCCCCCGATCTCTAGACTTTTCCTTTAGATATCAGTCAAAATCTAGAAACCTATACAGAGTGTAAAAAAAATTACTGCAAATATTTTAAGAGGTGAACCAGGCCATAAAACTGAACAATTTTCTCCAAGGAACATAGTTTGAAATATGAAAAAATGTTTGGACCTCCCATACAAAATTACCGACCGACCAAATAAATTTTTATGGGAGGTCCAAAATTTTTTTTTATCTTTCGACCTATGTTCCTTTGGAAAAGTTATTCAGTTTCATGGGCTGGTTCAGTCCTTTAAAATATTTGGAGCTAATATTTTTACACCTTATATCACCCTAACTCACAAAACAAGACTATTTTGACACTGTCGTAACAAGATTTCAGGATTTCGGTTGTTTAGTAGTTGGTATAATATTATTTGGTAAACTAGGTTGTCATTGTTGTTGAAACCAAAATAAACGGATGCAAGCTGCCAAGGCGTAACTTGTGCAACCAAAACAGGCTCAGCACATATGCCATGAACGTTGCGCTCAATTCAATCACCGATTTGGCTATAGTTTCTGTCGCCAGTAGACACACACTTGACGCACGACGGAGCGTAAAAATATCGCAGCGGTCTATCAGATCCATACTAGAAAAGTCACTCCCCATACTAAAACCGCACTCGTCGGATGACACTGCGATAGCGCTGCGTCAACAGTGGTTGAGCGGTTTTAGTATGGGGCTTTAACATTTCGAGTATAGATCTGACAGACCGCTGCGATATTTTTGCGCTCCGTCGTGCGTAGTGTGCGATCCGCTTTACCTACATGTGAAGCTGCGGTTCATAACCTATCTCTTTTCTTCTTTTAGTAGGTACGTAATATCTCCTTTTCTCAAGAGGCTCACATTTTACAAATGAAACTGTGAACGAAAAGAATGATTAAATAAATAATATTTTTAAAGTAAACACTATTAGTAAACACTTATAGGTACCCATTCAAAAAATAATTGAGTTAATCTTTTAAAATATTTCCATTAGCTGATTGATATTGCGTTGTTTGCCTATGAAGTTATGATGTTATTTACCTACATAAAAAAACGCTCTGATTAAAAAGTATTTACTCTCATAAAATTGGAAAGTTTGAACTGAATAATAAATGTCTACTGTTCCAAAATGGTTGAAGTAAAGTAGTATTAAGGTGTCCGTCTAACTTTCAACTATTATTCTATGTCACTCCAAAACGTAAGGAATGGAGGAGAATTACACACACATTCAACAACGTTCCAGTTTAGAATTGTACATGGATGCTAACAGAAATGGTGTATCCTTATAATAGTGTTCCACACAAAGAGAGAGAGAGCGATTAATGACAAAAATGAGAAGAATTGGTATCGCATCTCAAACGTGAAACACAAAACAGGAAACTTTGATCTTGAAAGAGATTCATATATATATATATATACTGTCAGTAGGCACTGTTAGAGCGTAGCTCTGTTGGTAGCATTACATAATACAAATAACATTTGTATGAAAATAAGTAATATTATCACTAAAATATGCAGCCTGTCTGACTTTCATATAAAAAATCCAGTCCTTAAAAAAAATCCTAGAAGACATGGCGGCTGGTATGGTTAGTCAGCATAGCGTCTGCATATGGGCCGATCGCTACTTACCTATTATTAGATGGAATCACGCCATGCCTCTTCAAATTATTTAGGCATCCCTACACTCCTAGACACTATAACGTTGTATGGAGGTGGGTGCATACCTTTGATAAGGATGCCTGGCATAGTTTGCCAAGACTGACGCACGGTCTTAAGACGTGCCTGCGCACTCTGAGGAATCATGCTTGTAGGTATTCTCTACGGTGTTCGCCAATAGTTGATAATGTTATGCCTATACCAGATTAGTCAATCGTATCTACATTCCTTGACAGTCGGGGCAGATTAATGAAGAAACAATAATCACAGGTTTCATGAATTGCACACTGAAAACTATGATTTATTTTTTACAGCATCATTAATGGCCGGTAACTTTACGGAAACAATGAAATGAAATCTGTTTGATATACTTTTTGTCAGCCGTTTAAATCGTCTTTTGTTTAAAGAAAAATGCAAATGAAAATCGAAATAATACTTAGTGGTCATATTCCGTCCTCAATAATAATAAACTTACATGCCTATGAACAGGCACGGCGAGCGGGGCCCAAAGTGAGCGCGAGTGCGAGTCGCCCCCCGAGCCGGCGCCCCCGGAGGTGCCCCCGCGGGGGCCCTCGCTGCACGTGACGCTGAGGCACCGACCGGCGCCCTGCGAGCCGCCACAAGAGCCCGACCGCCTCTACTTGTCTGAAGGTAAGTAATACATACATACATACATACATACATACATACATACATACATATATATATCACGCCTTTATCCCTTGCGGGGTAGGCAAAGCGCTAACGGCCGTAAAAGCGGTCGTCAACACGACGTCTGAAAAATTGAGGGCTGCTGGTGCAGATGATTCGTGCATTACTATAGTGACAGTTTAAGCCGGCATCACACGGCAAGGTAAGTAATACAAGTCTTTAAATGGCTGGTACTATTCATTTAGACAGTGGGTACTTACCCTCCAAATGTATACTTATACATTTATACACAAAATTGTTGTGCTACATAGTTTCACTTTGGAGACACGTACGTTCTCTTCTTAGAAATCACACTTGATAGTGTGTAAAATGGAAAGTTTACGTTTACTTTTACGAGGGATGATAAATTACGGTTCGTTGTTGAAACAATATTTTTTCTGTCTAAGCTCTAATAAGTGTTAGTAGAAAGTTTATTACAATCACACAAAAGTCGCTCTTGAGCTAGGCTGAACAAATGTACTTTTCACGAAAAGACGACTATAATTCCACTTGCACGAATTCTCTACTCTCTGTAACATAAAAATTACGATAATCATTCAAATATTATCTTTTCGCTGAAATAGAAAATTGATCTCTCAATAACAGACTGTCTGATAAATTTGGTAGATCATCATCGAATAGTACTGAGTATCAATTAAACTTGTTACAAAACACAAAACAACTTTCCAGGTTTTGCAAACACAGTAATAAGGTCACACATTTGCGATTCGTTTGCTTTTGTATCTTTGTCTTATGATTAAAGAAACCAATTTGAAAGTCGGCGTATGTGGGCTGATTTGTCGCACGCACCGCACACGGGTACAGCCCACACTCTTGATTAGTTGGCTAATTAAATTTCCGCCGTAAATATACAGCCAAGCTGCGTTAAGTAGGCCGTTCTTGTGTAGTACTTCGGCACAAGTTTAATCGAATTGCACCGTCCGCACAAGTCCACAGCGGCACCAAGTTTCTTCGCTGACAAATTAGCCACTTGATCTCGCTATGCCCGAGGCGCATGTACATAAAGAACTCAGAGTTTAATTCCTTTTGCGAGTCTCTTTGACGTTTTTTCTTGTATACACTTCGCTTTGTTGCCATTAAGTTTTGTACTTTTTGGAGTTCCAAAGATTTGTTTTGTCGTGTATTTAAAGTGTACAGGTGTGCAGCCGTGGGTTAGACACTTCAGTCGCGTTTAGACTCCGTAACGAAAGAAGAAAGCTGCTAAATTTGATTTGAAGGAGAGACCGTCGGCGTCGGATGAGGCGCTTTGATGTGGCATGCCGGCCCCCCCCCGTCTCGCGCTCGCCTGCCGCCTGCCCGCGCCCGCTGAAATGGCGCGCACTTACAGAGAAACTCTTACCGTAATTTAATTTTTATGATAGCGCATTGTAAGTGTCCCAGAGAGAGTTGGATTTATTTATTTCTAGACGGCGTTGACGACGCTAACAGAAGCAATAATTAGTAGGTATATAGTTTCCTTCGTGTATCAGACCAATTTACTTGATCAATTTGCTCAAAATCGGCTAAGGTTTCCTTTAAGTAAAATGTCATTCAAGATCTAAGTAAAGGTTTGAAGTGGGTAGCTATGGTAATGAATTAGGCAAATCGTGACTCAAACCAGAAAACAGCTTCGAAAGGTCTTGAAAGTTTAATGGAATCGAACAGGGCTTCGGCCCGGCAGCGGGAAGTTTTCGCGCGGGTGACAAATTGGGCACTTGACCCGCCGCCGAGCCTGCGAGAGCTCCTCAAGGACCGTAATAAGTTTAACTTAAAGTAAACTATATTCCATTCCCTCTAATTTGTCCTCCTAGCTCCTGTTACATGCTCGCTAAGAAAATTTTTAGTTGCGCTAATTAACAAGCTGTTATTTATGGGTGGTGCGATGCAAAACACTTAGACAACATTGTTGTTACATTTTATTTGCACCAGAGCATCGATTACATTAGCATCCAATTTAAGTGTACATTAGCATCCAATTTAAGTGTACATTAGCATTTCATTTAAGTGTTATTTTAGAACCTTAAATTCTTTTTTTTTTGGTCCGCGTGGTGCCGGTAGTGTAGCATCACCCAATTCTACACGTGGGTGTCGTTATAAACAAACTTAGGAATATTCATCAAGGGAATAGGCGTTCCCTGCAAATACAACATCTTACCTACCCTGTGCTCGCCAATCGTGATGAGTATGGCAATACATCCCAATAGGGGGAGGCCCATGTTTGGACATTACTGGTAATGATTTTTTGTGGTTGTTAGGATAGGGTTCATAACCTTGCTAGTCGTAGTTAGTTTCGATTTAGGTAAGCGTATTTATCCCATTGCTTGTATTGACAATTTTCAAAATGCTTAACGAAAGTTGACAATTGACTCAAAATGACAGTTCAAGACACCCTCAAATAGTGCGAAAAAATAATGTATTGCCTTCAACAGTACATAAACTCGTTCCTCGGTTCGTTGTTTCACATAGCAGAAGAAGCAGTCACACTTATATATTATTAATTAAAATTTCAAGTTACTTACCATTTACATATCACGCCTTCATCCCTTGCGGGGTAGGCAGAGCGTCAACGATCGTTATCTCCAAGTCTGACAAATATTTCAGAAATACCTATTCTGTATCTCTATAGCGGCAAAATTGTCAGGCTATGGTATAAAATAGTAGGTTATACAACTGAAACCCTCGAGACCTTTAGTTGCCTTTTACGAAACCCACGGAAAAGATAGGCGATGGTATTCTAAGTCACACAACATTGAATTTCTTTCGAGTCACTTTTCTAATTAAAATCCAGGGTATTTGTTCTAATTACCAACCGCACTGTTACTATTAGCACTAATTAGTCTCACCGAGGTAGGTTATTAATGCCATTGATTATGGTTTTGTGTACTAAATTGACTGATGATTTTGCGGCTGACAACACTAATTATTCAGAACAAACAATTCTATATGCATTGTGATTTTATCGTACGTAATCCATAGGAAACTATTTTAATATTCACCGCATTGTATTTCATTTGATGTACTAAGTAGTATGTAGGTATATATTTCATTATAGAGGGTGGAAAGTACATATCACTCCGATTTCTACAGTTACTCATTTGGGTGGTTATTCGAAATCGCGTTCTTCGGCTGATTCCCGTAGTCGTTTTCATTTCTCATGACATGACTTAATGTGATACTCCAGGTCAAATTCTAGTATAAAACAAAGGTATACTTTAAATAGGCACTCATCCAAGAATAATATTTTTCGAGATATGGGCATTTAAAAATTATCCGCCCACGGGAATCAGATTCTGTGACACGGGAATCAGAAGTAGGATATTTCTGGTAATAATTGTGTGAAACTATTGGTTAGAAAATAATATAAAAAAGTAATGAAACAAATCATAAGTACTTAGGTAACTAAGTAACTGGGTATATCGAAGTAGGTGACAAGAGTACTAGGCATGTTAGGTAAATAAGCAACTAGGCAAGTATGTCATGTTAGGTAGATAATTAACTAGACAAGTAGGCACTTAACTAGTATAGATGTGAAGCTATTTATCTAGTTACCTATCTAATTAGGTACTTATTTAATACCCTAACAACATAGCTACGTATCGATATAACATAATAGGGACAACGACAAGGAAAAATATTGCGAAAAAATATATTTGCAAAAGTGAAATTTTGCATTTAAGATGTTTTTACAAAATATACGTTTTACGCAAGAGGACAATGCTTCTCCGCGATTTAGGCACATACAATGATAAGTCTCATGTAAAATTTAGTGAAAAGCTGATTTCCGTTGTCTTTTATACACGGGAATCAGTGTGACGGGAATCATAAATAATCGAAAAATGGCGATTGTTGCGAATTGACGCAGTCTTATGCTATAATTAAAACATTTAAGTTAGTAAACCTTAGGGTCTTTAAATTAGGTATGAAGTAGTCACCTTGTTACTTTTACTTTAATTTTAAACCAACAAACGGGAATCAGTTTTCAACCAAAACAAACACACGGGAATCAGTTTCGAACCTTCGTAGTTCGGGAATGCTGCACAAGCGGCACCTCTGCTTCCCATGGTGCACAGAGCACTACTGGGAGATAACGATGGGGGATAGAACTCACTTTCGGGGCGTTTAATTAGGGATGTACGCGGACTTTAGTGACGTTCCACGGGAATCAGAACTTGTTGCCGGACATTTTTAAATTAGCTTATAGAACAAAATCTAATATTTTCACAGAAATGAAATATTTTTTTCCTTGACTATTGCACCTCTGTTTTATCATGTAGAAATAGTTTGAATAGATAAGTTATACAGAAAAAAAGATATAGGCATTATTGTATCGGTTTTTGCGGCGCGGACACGTTCCGGGAATCAGATTTCGGCAGTTTGAATTTTTTTTTTACTATCTTGGCATGATCCTAAACTTAAGTTTCATAATGTCCCAGTTAGAATCAAGTATGAACTATCCAATAAAAAATATATCGTGTCTTTGTTTTTAAAAAACTTGGTGTTTTGGCCCCGGACAATGAAAATTTACGCTCCGAAGAAGCACCCATTTACTGTGCATGCAGCCAGATTGTGGAACTCCCTCCCGCACACAGTGCGTGACAGCCCTTCCCTCTCAGTGTTCAAGAAGAGAGTAAAAGAGCACTATCTTTCACTATCAAAACAGTTCGTATCTGTCATATTTATGTATGTATATTGTAATATGTTTAGTTGTATTATATGTAGTATATCAGTATAATTATGTAAAATTTATATTTTAGTATATGTAGGTATTATGTATTATTTTTAAATACCGAATTTAGTATTAAATATTGTGCACGGTTATCAGCCTCACCTTATGCTATCTCTCTACCGTAGGACTGCTGGAAGAGATTTCTTTTTAGAAATAAGTAGTGCCTGTTGTGTTTTTTGTCTAAATGTGATTGTCCTGTGTTTTATCTTGCGTGCAACAAACAGTTAAATAAATAAATAGAAAATAAATAGCACTACAGAGTTAAAGCCTTAAGATACTGGTTAAGAGATTTCAATACGCTCGTAATAGATTCAAAACCTGCAAGAAGAATTTTCAGAAGGTAAAACATTACTTATTTTCAGAATGAATCTAGGTAGTTGGCAGGTAAATGCACCTTCAGTTTTAAAATCCACATTTTAGCAAAGTAGGTCGCAGACTAATTTTAAACTTTGCTATGGAGGTTTTAAACATGATGGTTACCCAGTCTCTGTGTTAGCTCCTGGTCACATTATTTGAGTAGAGTTAATATTTGTTGCGCAGAATGATTATTTTAATTGTGTGATAATTGTAATTAAATTATAACTATGCAATTACTCCACCGACAAGAGTCAAACTTTGAAGTTTGAAAAAGAGTAATAATTACGTATTAGTACACTCAAACAAAAAAAAGAATAAGTATTGACCATTTTTAAAATTGAAACCACCTTTTTTATATCATATACTGAGTATACGGTAAAAAAGTCATCTGCTCTTACCCGTATAACATAATATTACTTAGTTTTTGGTTGCTTTATCAACGCAAAGCGAAATTAAATTATTTTTGTTTATATCTCTGTCTCTTAGTCTTCAAATAAAAATACAGTGTTTTCAATTTCCTATAGTATTTAAGAATAAGAAAAAAAAATATTCAGTGACCACCTTAGATATATCACAATGTGTAGGAATAGTATTTGTAATTGTATATTTGTTTCTCTAACCTGAGATTCTTTACCACAAATTATGTAAAAATGCTCTTGAAAGCGTGTATCTTCCCTTTGCATAGTATACGCTGAGTTCCTTTACAAATTGCCTCGTTCTCGTAAAAATATGTTTATTAGTGGTTACAGCAGACTGCGCTAAGACCTGCAATTTCATTTCAGCGTGTCCTATTTATACTTATGTGTATTTCTTCCTCTTGATAGCGATATAAAAATGTTATTACTTCGTTTAACATCGCGGTAAAATTGATATAACTTGGAGCATTCTTTGTCGGCACTCTTCTGTTTCATTTAAAAGACTTAAAGAAATATCTGGAGACGTTTCCTTTTAGCAATATAATATTTTACGAGAGCACCTACCTACTGTAATACTGAAGGTTTGCTGTTATTGTATTTTATGCAGTAATTTTATGATCTATATTGTATTAGATGGCGTAATTAAGTCGAATGTATATATCTTGTTTTTCCTGGCCACTTTTGTAAGAACGGTGACGTAACCATAAAAAAATTTAGGGACCACGGAAGTATTACAAATACACGATCATACCTTTATTTGTACAAACAAAGTGGTTGAAAAACTACACCGAAAAAAGTGTCAGTCATTGTAGTAAGCGTATTCATGAACTTTTAACCACCCATAAAAGTGTCCTCGTCCAAACCGCGAGCGATCAAATCCGACATTGTCATGTTCCTTCGAGTCTGAGGGCGCACTCGAGAGACTAGAACCCGCGATCCGCGATACCGGAGTTTTAAACAACGCTCGGCAACCACTCAAGTGCTCATAAAACACTCCTATGAGCATCCGTATTGATTTGACTCTTCTTTGTTTTCTATTATTTGCGTATTTGCGAAACTCTTTATTGTTTTCTCAACGTTCTGCTCTTGATTGTAGAGTATTGTTTTATTAAAGAAACGAAAATACGTTTACCTTCAATTAATTAAAATGTATCAGACCATTCAATTATTTAATTTTGATAGGATCTGAAGTTAATTCTGATTGGTATTTTCAATAGGTATTTAACGGTTTAAATCTAATACGTTAAGAGGTAGGTTTTAGCAAAATTTTACCGGTTTACAGTGCAAAAATTAACTAAAGCTAATTTAAACTAATTTAGAAATACCCCATCACCCCACATCCTTCCCGCGGGTGTCGTAAGAGGCGACTAAGGGACTCGAGACTATTGGCGTATTACAATTTTTAACCGACAGGCTGACAACCACTCATGTTGTCTGAAGCAACCTTGGAAAACAATCCTCAAAAAAATGACAGACGTGGCGATAGCGACCGTATTCTTACGGCTGTTGACGCTCTGCCTACCCCACAAGGGATAACGGCGTGATGTATATATGTGTGTATGTATGGAAACACTTAAAAGAATAATGTCAAGCTTTTTATACAAACCTTTCATCTTCTAACTCCTCGAATCGCCTAATCGATCGCGGTCGGTATTCCCCATGTTTGTTTACTGGGGTTCCGTGTCGTGCCTCTATAATGTGATAGCCTGTGTGATACGTCACAGCAGTACGAATCATGTACGAAGCACTTTAAAGTTTTTCCGCGTAGCGAGGCTCGGCCGATCGCGGGTGGATCGAAAGAGCACGGGCTATTCCGGTTAACACCCCATGCATGTTTAAAAATCTCATGACAGTATAAAAATAAAATAATACCCCGCCATGTCGCAAATTTTTTACTCACAAAATACATATTATACAGAAGGATCAATCAATCGACCCTATTTTAGTTTTTCATAATTGTAATTTGTTACGAGGCTAGGGTTGCTACTGTCCCAAATTACTTACCATTACCAGATGCCAGCATCTTACTGGCGACGCATGTCTTATTGTATACAATTCATAAGGTTTTTATATGTAAAGTTGCAAAATGTTAACGTAGCCAAGATCAAGGGTGCACAAAGAGAAATTCGCAAACTGTCAAAAGTGCTATCGCGTCAAGTACCTGAATGTCAACGTAGCAAAATGCGATTAGATGGTAAAGTAACAAGTGGGAAAGTATCAAAGCAGATTATAATATCAATAAGTTTGACAGGTGTCATCTGAAATTTGTATCTTAACGAAATTAAACTTTTTTTTATAACTTGGTAGTTTGAAAGTAGCTTTCGAAATGAACAATACAAGAACGTAATAAAGTTCAAACTCACTCTTAGTGAATTTTAGTTTCATTGAAGTAACTAAACGTAGATTTTTATATGTGTGTGAGCTAAATACTCGCGAAATACTAAGAGAGACCATCCTCTAAAGGCGCCCCGTGCGCCGTCTATGCTGCAAAATACTTTCACTGAACATAAAATTGCACTCGTCGCTCTTGTCTTAAATAGGTACGTTTTTAGAGAGAACTTTTTTTTCGACCTATTGTTATGGTGGTACCACCGCGATGACCACCAATACTGCGTACGTTTTTCACGATCAGACAAGTAGACGCGTCTTGATTTACAGGTATAGTGAAAAGAGCTTGGTAATCTATTACTCGTATCTATCTCAATGTGCTCTTGTATCCCTAACGGGAACAAGCCGGTTTCAGTTGGATAAATGATTGATGGCGGCCCTCAAGTATAAACTCGATTATCCGTTGAGACGCGAACAACTTACAAGTTTTATATAACGATGGATCAAGATTATTTTGAAACTTTCCGCGGGAAAAAAATCGACTCATGACAATCATATTTGACTTGAATACCAATGACCAAGGATCTTTTCATAGATATGGAAATACGCTCGAGAACGTATTTTGACTTCGTAACCCGATTTGGAGTTGTTTTGACTTGTTTAGCTTTCAACAATTTCGCTGTTGGCAAATAAATATATTTTGAATACCTTGTTTTGGTTACACATGTATAAAACGTGACCTGAAAACACTTAAATTCTGCGAAAGATATACTAATTGTGAATTTAAGTAAGTTCATGTTTGCTTTGCTTCTGAGTTTTCTTTGTGCCAAAGCAATATGTTTAGGTATCAAGCCCCAGCTTATTACCACCCTTTATTATATGCGTAAAACTGACACTTTCGAGACTCAAGCATGATTGTCAAGCTGTGAACCCTGATTATGATTAACGATGCCATATTTTTCAAAAGTTTCGTATGACTAGTTACAATATTCCACCTAATACTCATAAAAATACATTTTTAGTTTACTTGAATTAGTAAGTTGTAAGGGTTCAAAATATACCAAAAACCATCTGTGAAATTTGATATCACAGAATTGCTAGAGAATGTTCACTAATGAGGAGCGGGTGCGAGCGAAAAACTGAACCATCTTCGGTCCCGTGAATTATTAAATTTTCCAATTTGCTCGCGAACCTTCCTAGACGCGGAAGGATACCAACATCGGCACTTGTAATCTTGTTTCCTCATTTAAAGGCCTCTTTTAAGCGAAATTTTATTATAGTTACATGGCATATATACATACATATATCACGCCTTTATCCCTTACGGGGTAGGCAGAGCGTTAACGGCAGTAAGAATACAGTCGCTATCGCCACGTCTGACAAATATAGAGGGCCGTTCAAGACAATTGGTGTATAATTATAGTGACAGGTTGTCAGCCTGTCGCCTAAAAGTTGCAATACACCTGAAACCCTCAAGTCCCTCAGTCGCCTCTTACGACACCCATGGGCAGGAAATGGAGTGATGCTATTCTAAGCCGGCATCACACGGCATTACATGGCATGTCCCACATATATAATAGTATATGTGTGAAGAGTTACATAATACATAATATACGATGTGCAAATAAAACGTAGCGTTGCAATGAGTAATGTAAATGTTTACGAGCGTCAGTTTTTTGTAGCGTCGCGTCGCTGAAATGAGAGCTAAAAATAAATTTGAATATCTTTCTTTCCTCAGAAGTCGATAGTGCAATAGTGACAGACACCATAATGAACGCAAAATGAAGAATTCAGTCTCGACTAGACAGACAATCATAGCCTTTACCCGGCCATACCCGATATTAGCTTACTCTAGGGACGGCGACGGTCGGCGAAGGAAAATTGTTTCGCCGTTTATTATTCTCAGTTTTAATCAAGGAAGCAGCGGCAATGGGCAGACGTCTGGATTATGTCGCGCAAGTGATCTGCTCGTTAATATGGTGTAGAGTAGAGAGGCGTAGTAAAATACGGTAATTGTTTTAGATATTGTCTGTCAAAATAGTTCAAAGTCATTTTGATTTTTACTACTTTTAAATCTACTCAATTTTTTAGTCATTGTACTACGACATCTTGTGAAGGAAAATTACTGATAATAACTGTTTGTCTTCTTAAACTATACAGACCTACTGTATTTTCTTTTTCACGGACATCGTTCAGCTGGAACTGCGTATTTTCAAATCGTTTACCTCGCAACAGCGAGGTGGTCACTCGCGCGGAATAACACGCGTTTGCGCTAGCGCTTTGTGTCAAATAAACAGACAATAGGATTTGAAGCTGGCATATTTTGTAAGTCTCACATATACATACAGTAACTTATTTTAAATAATAAGAAGATGTTTCTAAATGATCACTTACCTTACTTTAACACAGCGTGCGTGATTGTTTGTCATTGTCTCCTAGAAGAATGAGTCTTTACGTAAGCGTCTTTTTTGTTGAGGTTATTTTTGCAGATGCTTATTAGATACCTATATTTTTCAACCTAGGCCAGTTAAGACAGATGTATCCAACGCAAGGGTGACAAGAGACAGCCACAAAAGATTATTCAAAGCATAGTTTAGAATAGAAGGCAGGATGTCTGTAATTCATATTCAACGATGCAAATAAAATAAAACCCGCCAATGACCGCAATTTTACGTTCGTTAACGCTCTGCGCCTACCCTGACAGGGATATAGACGTGATTTGTGTGTGTATGTATGTATGTAATAACAACTGGCAAACTGTTACGCTCCAAATAACATTTAATTGAAAGCTTATATTATAATCAACGTATACCTATGAAAATTAGAATAAATCTTTAGAAATAGGTATTATTTTGACCGGTGTTGTGGTGGTCTGCCAGTTTTTTCTCACTTTTCTACAAATGCTATTTACACAACTAATAAAACAATCAATTTCCCGTTATCATTCCAGTCGTGTCGCAAAACAAAGTATCAGGCAGTTGCGCTACTCTCATTTATACTTAATCCTATTTGATATATTGGTCCATTAGGAGCGCTGTCCCGGCCTCTATTCGCCGGGATTGTAAGAAAATGCCAAGTAACAAGCTTGACTGCATAGTACACCCTTTAAAGTGTCATCACACGTACCGCTACGATGCCGTATCAGCAGACACTCATTTGTATGAATATGAATAGTTCACTCACACGAGATATGCCCCGACGTCATATCCAACGGGATATGAACGAAGGTGGGAGGTGTCAAAGACATCAAAATGTTGCAAGTCCTGCACAAGCACATTAAAAATTTGTAAAGTTACCTTTCTACGTACTCTACGTAGGGTACTTTTAGAACCTGCAAAGATATTCTCCGTTCGGAGATCATAATGGTAATAACACTGCGTGATTTCTTTTTGTCCATACAGTGGTGTTATGAATTTATTTCGGTCTTTGTTCATCTTACCTTGTACCTACAACCTCTGTTGTGAGTTTTTCTTAACAAAGCTTTAAAAATTGCTCCCTATCCCTACCTATCGGAAAACAATTTCCATTTTTTTCTCGTCAATGATCGGCGGTAACGTTTGTTTTTGTTTTGGAAAGATAAAGAATTTCCTCATAAATTGAAGATATAAAAGTAATATTGATTGATAACCCAATTTGTTGGTTTTGCAAAGGGAAAGCGGCGTGGAAGTGCTAAATGATGGTGAAATTGTATCAGTTATTCATAATGCATTTATTGGGAAAATGACTTACTTACCTACTTCTTTGTCTGAATCCGCTTTCTAACTCATTCTTTTTGTTATTAAAAATATTCAAAATGTTATAAATTACAACTTTTTCCTACAGGCACATTGCTATCAGTGTTTGAACCTTAAATTTAAAATATCAATTCGCTTCACTTTCCCTAGGTACATTAAAAAAAAATATATATTTTCACGAGTTAGTGCATTTCACAACCCCTAAAGTAAATTTTACATCTTTTGTTCAAAGTTCGATTGATTTTTCTACAAGCAGACTTTCATTGTAGGGAAATTTCTTTTAAAAGTGGAGATGTCTTCGGGCTGATAAAATTTGTGAAAATAAAACTCAATATGAGCTTATCAGGGTATCAATCTATTTTATTTGCACGGTTCTTTTCATCTTACAATGAAAGCGAAGGGCGTCTTTTAAAGTCGTCTTTTAAAAGTAAATACATTATCAAAGCGTCGTCGGTTTAGAGCTTTTCGCGGTATGTGGAAGAGAGGTGGAAGCAAGTCGCGGATAAATGATTGATGTCGTGTCACAGTGCGCCATCATGCGAGACTTTCACTTACACCGAAATTATTTTACACATTCCTCACCAGCCGGCAAAACGCTCCCAGCTCTGCGAGTCATGTCATCAATGACATGTCACGCCTTAATTTCTATGCATTATCCTTTTAAAGAATATTTTTAAGTCTTTTTGAAAATGTATCCCATTTTATTTCGTTTTCAATATACCTTCATGTCTATCTGTCCACTGTTGTTATTCCCTGTCGTACCCAAACTCGTAATAGGTTCTATAAACAGGGTTCCGTAAAAGTTTTCCGTCATGAATCCGCGGTTGTTTGTACATCATGTAACTTATTTCTAAATATTCAAATTCGTTCCCTCATACGTCTGGGAGGCGGAGATCTTGGCGCGAGTGTATCACAGCCGGAGTTGGCTTTGGTCTAAACTTTAAAGAGCCGCAAAGGTTCATTTGAATGGAACTTTGTGTATAATTTGCATACTTATTTACATTATCTCTGCAGCACACAAGTGGGCCCCTTTCATTATCAAATTCGCAACACAGGGGAGAAGCGGAGCGCCGTCGGAATACAAAGTCGAAGTTGAAAGTGATTATCAACAAATTCCAAGCAAAAAATGTCACCCGATTAAAGCAATAAAACTATGGGAGGTCCGCAGGGGGACCTTTTGGAGCAGACAGCGGAATTTACATCTCCTAATTTTGCTGTAGAAATTAGAAGAGCCATAACTACTACTTCCCAACCAGTTGATAATGAACGATTTTATTTAACAACAATACTTTTACGTAACATTTATTTTACGAATTAGTGCCCGAGATAAGTTTAAATTAATAAAAATAAGTATGTTCAAAAACATTCACAATTCCCTTTACGGCATATGTAATTTCGTTCACTATACAAACATTATTTTTAATCTTAAGTGTATTTGAAATGAATTTTTTTGCATTCATAGAATATTAGTAACTCATGTTTTTCAAGAATAAATTTGAGCGCAAACTGCTGGGAAGTCAGTCGTAAAATACGGCCTCAGTTTCCGCAAATTCAGATGCAATTTCGCCCATTTTTTACGAGTTTTAGTTGAGGGCTGTCGACGCGGAGATAATTAAATTCAACCCTTTTACTCTCCCGAGCAAAGGAAAGTCGTAAATTGGAAAACTAAACTGCGAGGATCTCACCCCGGGATTGAATTAGCTGCTAATCATATCTGGAGGGTGTGAGAGGATCGATCGAAAGCTACCCTTCCGCGCATCTTAATTTCTACTCACAATAAATTGTGCTCAGCAACAAACTCTCAAGCCAAGACGGACCTATGTTTCATCATTTGATTAGTTTTTCTATTATTATTTCTATTATTTGTGAATCTTTATCAAAATGCTTTGATTGACAATAAAGCTTATACAAGTATGTTTCCTTTCACATATTATATCTTTTACACCGTGAAATGCGTCCAAAATATAAAGTGCATATGGAGACGACACCAATATCAGAGTATTGGATGCTTTTCTCTGGCACTCTCCTTTCCCTTGGCTAGATGCGTACCTACAAAGTGTTGAGTCTTAAACCGATTTGCTCTCAGCAAGATATTTTTACCAAGTCATTCGAGCGTGTATTCAAGCGACTGGATGCTATGGATATTTTTCCAAGTTGAGCATCGTTTTTATTAAATGTTCTTCGACGAATTGTTGACTAAATTTTCTCTTGTTGGATATTATTTGAAAATGTGACTCGCTATTTCAATATACTCTATTGTAATGGCTTCTAGTGTTCAATGAAACTATTTTGGGTTAGTTTGACTTGTAAACAGCTACAGATTGTTGCAGAACTAAGTCGCGAAATATTAACTAGAACTTACCTAAGGCACCCAAAGTTTGTTGCTTGTAATGCATCGTTAAAGCTTGCAGACAGTTGGGGCGCCAAACTATGCAGTTACGGCGAATAGTTGAAAAGGAACGTACTGTTATCGCACGTCGTCGTTCGGCAAGAATGTAAACGATAGAAAGTTCCCTGTTCCCAGCCCGATTATACCGAGCAAACAACCTACGAACACCAAACTATTGACCTGAGCCTCCACATAGACAGCTTTTAATATCACGAAATTGCCTCGACATCATTTAGTCGCTGCAAATATTACTTTAATCCCAGAGCAATAAAGTTTAAGCGTCTGAGCTTGCGGGGAATGCAATAAAACCTTAGAAATTTAAGAGGTGCGGTTAAAGTTTTGTTGTTTCTTTCTAACCAAGGTCAGAGGTCGCACAAGTAGGACCGTTGCTATCTCTGTCTTGAGAATGTCATGGTTATATTGCAAAGGCGGTCTGCAAGACGCAAGACGGCGATGAAAATTCTTGGTACCTCAATGTTATCTTATGAGGTAGTTTACGTTTAATATTATGTTGTCATAAGTGGGAGTCGGAAACGTCAGACTCGTACCTACAAGTGAAGTGAGGTAACGCTAGAGTAAACTGAAAACTGAAACTGTAACTTTATTTTACTTTCGTATAGGTTATCGTTTCTAAACGATGGGACAACAGTAATTTGACCGTTGCCTATATTTTCATCATGACTAGTCTATCGATTTTGTTTCAACTACTCGTAAAATAAGTTATTCAGAAACATGGTTATCATTAGATACCTAGTTTAGTTCGGTATGATTTTCAACTATTTATTAATTTCTGATGCAAAAAGCAACAGAGCAGGGCAACCACACGTCGCGTTTCTACGTATATAAATTTTTCAGGTCACTCAGATTGTTCGCTAAAGATATGGACCGCTGTAAACTGCGATATTGTCGGGTTTACTGCGATATCTCTCAGCTCAGAGTTAAAACTAAAGTTAGATCAAACACAGTCGTACAGAAACAATTCTATTAGGAACAACCAAACTGAAACTTTGTATTTTTTTTCTGTACAGTCTGTAAAATATAACTCTAATATATAATTTATCTGTGTGTGTGTGTATCTTATTACATGATAATGTTTTATAGTAGGTGATAATGAAGCGATTAATAATCTTTAAAATGTAAATGTCTAAGTCTTAACTACATTTGTTTGGCAAAAAACGTTTCCTTCTACCTTCGTTTTTACTTGGAGTTGGAGCCCACAGGGTGGACAGGGGGCAATGTCCTAGTAAAAGCAAGTTTATGAGCAACACGTGCCATAAGACGACGTTGTATCGACTGATAGTCACTTATTTACCTAAGAGTTTGTCACCAATTATTCAAAAAGATTTTCTAAGTGTCAAGTTTTTGTAAATGTGTTATCGGATTTATCGAGATATTAATTTCGACAAATCAAATAGTGCGTTAAGTGAACATACAGGCATTTGTTATTAATAATGATCATCATCATCATCATATCAGTCATAGCACGTCCGCTGCTGAAAATAGGCCTCCCCTAAACATTTCTACCTTATCCGCATAAAAGCGGCCTGCATCCAGCATTTACCCGAATAAATCATTTTCCCGAATCAATCATAAGTATATACTTATGAACATAAATATTTTGATATTGGCGATAAAACAAAAGCTGTATCACGAAAAAGTTAGACATACTCCTTTATCCATTGCGGGGAAGGCAAAGCGTTAACGAGCGTAAAAATACGGTCACTATCGCCACGTCTAACAATAATTTAAGGCCGTTTTAAATTATTCGTGTATCATCACACATTATCAATCTTTATAAAAACCGTTTTAAAGTTTGAGCAGTATGTACCATTTGCCTTCATCATTGTTTTCCGACAATAAACAATTATAAAGTACAAAAGTAAGTAAGAAAGTTCAAAAAATCCCCATACATGCTCAGTATAAAACACAATGAAATTGTCTCTATTCCATTAAAAATACCAGTAAATAAAGCGTTTCTATTTTCACTTTCTTTGCCACTGTAGTAGCTTTTCCATTAAATTTATATGTACAGTAAAAGAACTATTTCCTGCGCGGTATCGTTTCAACGACAACACTGTCTTCTTTATTTCCGATGTTAAATTCGTAGCTATCTTATTTATAGTAGGTTATTTAGCTGTGCTCATACAGGATGACCGGAAAAACATACCTTGTTAACACTACAAGCAAAGTGCTATACTAGTTTGTACTAAACTGATTTTCAGTTTTGTTGCTCAAAAGTCTTTATTAAAAAGCATACCTAATTGTGCGAAATGTGTCAAAAATCTAAAAAAAACATACACGTATCACGCCTTGCGGGGTAGGCAGAGGAATAACTAAGGTTTATTATCGGCAGATAAATAAATAGGTTGAATATACATTTAGTTCAAAAGAAAAATATGTGGGCATTTCACATGTTTGAGTAATATTATTGTCACATATTTTTCACATATCGGGGTATATTCAGCCCAACAACTGAACAATATCCCAAAACACATATTTCAGGATACGTCAAAACATTTTTTAGTTGCACGTAGTAAGTGGTGTCACGTCAAGAGGTCGAATTTTGTGTTGTTTCCTGACATATGTTCCCAGAGGAAAGTTTTACAATTTCACAGTCTGCATGCACTCTATCAGTATTCAAAGGGCTGTCCCTTACAGCCTGCATATCCCGGTGAAACTATTATATCTTGGGCACCCTGTACTCAGTAGCTATTTCTATTTGTCGTGTGGCGGTGTGGTTGTATTTTTATAGCAGACAAGGACCTAATTGACCTGCACTGTCTGCGAGCAGGGACGACGAAGGCGTTGTGTTGTGATTATACATGGTGTCAGAATTTTCAAATGCATAGACAGGCCCAGAGAAACTTAGATGGATAAAAGTATATGAATTTTTTGACGTTTAATGGAAAGGTTTCATTAGATAGAGTAGAAAATAATTATGGACTTTTACTATTCTACCTACTCCGCAGAATTAATCACGTCTTATAAAGGCGTAATGTGCAGTAACGTAAAAATAACAGAAGAAAATCCACGTACCTACGTGTCTCTTTTCGTGTGGGATACTAAGTTGTCCTACGACCCGATGAACCATCTGTTAACTATTTATCTAGTGAGACACATTTATCTATTCAAGTATTTGGAATATCACGAACGGGTTAACATCATGAACGGTTAGTTTCAAACATTATTTCGTCCTTATCAAGAAATCTGTATTTTTAACACCCTTTATCTGTAATAAGGTAGATTTTCGTGAGATAGACGCCTTAGTCATAGAGATTGGTTTTATTATAGTGGAGAGGCACTTATTTCTGTAAATAGATTAATTCTCCAATTCCGTTTGTTTTACCATCTCTAAAAACGTTTAATTAGGTACCAGAATCACATCGTGTATTTTTATTGAAATTATTTTGGAAACATAAAGCTCTTTATACCTACTAAAATACTTTATTGCACAAAAGACAAAAATATTACAAAAAATATAATAGACAAAAATTGTACAATTGTACAAACGCTACGCTCAATAGGTATTTAACAAATCTTCTGAAGCAACATAGGTAAAAATATTGCACCCCATTTTTTGGTTGGAGAGAATTTTGGAAAAAATATTGCGATATCTATGGTTTGGTACTTGTCTGTATTATTTTATATTATTACCTGTAAGTGTGGGTAAGTGAGACGCAATTAACGGTAAAAAAATTACATCAATAAATGTAATCCTCGTAGTTTAATTCATATTTCATTCTTTCTTTTATAATTTGGGTATATGTACTCGTATGCCCAGCATACTTACCCTCAAAGGACTAGGTATGAGTAGCGTCAGCAAAATTGGCTCCTTAGGGATTTTTTTCTCCAATTATCGTAGAACTTGGGGTCGGTATTGTTGATCGGTATAAAATACGAAGCGAAAACCTGTCCTTGTTGGGACAGTGGGTATATTAAAGCGATAAGGGTAAACAAATTGCAATGCTTGCGGCCCTTATTACACGTCACATCGATCATACGACCCCAGAAAGTATACGATTACCTCCTCCTTAAACCACCTCAATCGCAGTCAACGCAATATATTGCCTCCTCATTCGAGAAAGGTGATACGTCTCCCACGAATTGCTTTCGGTAAAGAAGCCAAAGATATTCAAAAAGTTATCTCCCATCACAATAAAAATTACTCGCTATACACAATTTGAAGCCACAATATTCACCTGAAATTATTTCTTCAAAGTCTCGCGCTCAAAGAAAATTTCTCTTTTACGGTTTTATTACAGTAGCTGCCACAACAAAAGAGTGAGGAGTAGACTTTATTAGCGTCTGTTTAACGCAGCAGATAATAATAAAAAATAAATGTGACCGACGTTGTGACGTCACAGGCCAGTGAGCAAGGGGGCTGTGCGGGGCGCGCGGGGCGGGGTAGCCACAACGCTCCGCAAATACGGAGATAGCCACGTCAGGAAATTCAATCAAGCTCGCACGGAGATTCGATCAAGATTGGGGTAATTAAAATGCCTAACTTTTTACCTAACTCTCAAATGCAATAAACTCTCCACTCCAGTAACAATTTAATTTTGTAAATATTTGCTCGCCTGATCGAATTGGAATCCAAAGGTAATTTTAGTTTAAAAGTTATTACGTTTGGTCTGGTAGCCCTCATATTGGTTTCGATGAAACGTTATTAACTGAGTAGAGTTTTTATTACCTACTGTCGCGTCGTGTTCGAAGTGGACAGACTATTTAATCGAGACCGGTGCATTCTCGCCTTATTTATCGCCCACTATAGAAGTTCAATATGAACCGTACGGGGCTGGCGGTTGTAGGGTAATTAAAAATACGTCACTCGCAGCCGACCTTTCAATTCGAGCATATGTCGAAATTCAGAATGAATCATTTCCCGTTTATATTTGTACTGCGCCGCGGAGCGGAGGAGAATGCTTGCTATTATGATCAAAATTTGAAATTTCTGCGGGATTTTTCTATTGCGTAGTGGTTAAGGTAAAAATAAATTTGATTTTCGGTCTATTGTTGACTTAGCTACGTCGTATTAACTTACGAGGCCAAAATACACTGTTAAACTTCTGTTTTCTATGAATACCAAAGTTTGAATCATAGTACAAGAGGACTACGGTGTGAATATATAAGTGTGAAGATATACGTTGAAAATAAAATAAATCAATGTTTACTTCCAACATTAAATTAGGATTTCACCTTATTCAGAATATTGTTTACTTCGGTTCATACGGTTTGGAGTATTTTCATATTTGATTACCGACATTGTAATGAAAACAGAAGATCTACAATTTAATAACACAGGCGTCCCTTACGAGTTGAAACAATAAACCCTTTGTTCGTCTATCATGATCCTGCAAACTAGGCGATGTGAACATTACATTATAATACCTACCTATCTGTCATATTGGTATTAATATAACATTGTTTTAGGTAAAGCCAACTGGGGTTGTTCTCCCTGCCGACACGTGATTCTGTCATTAGGGAGATGTCTTATTATGCGCAAAGTGCGAACGTCTCTGTTTTCGTTTACTACCTAAATTAACTTTAGGGTACAGAAAGGGTACGCACTTGGTCTTGTAAGGGCGACATGCAGATTAATGGTATTAATGGAACGCAATTCTGTTAATTGAAGGCAATAGACTCTTAAGGTTCGAACTAAATAGAGTAAGATTGCTTTAATGCCGTTAATTTTAGAAACAGAAGCGCAACTCACACAATAAAATATCGGTAGACAAATACACTGCTCATCAGAGGAATTGAGACACATTCGTTTTTATGATATGATAAAATGCGAAAACTAGAAAAAGCTATTTAGAATGAAATACATTTTCATAGTGATTTATTAAACTACTCACTATTATACGATGTGAGAGAGTTATTCCAAAAGAAATACACTTTTTCAATAATTTGATTCGAAAGAAATAGAAACTTTCAGGAGGTGTCGTGATTTTTCTATGAGAAGCATAGTTCAATAAGGCTTTCCTTAGAAGACGATAACAATGTAGTCATGTTTTATTGTCTCCTTCACAATTTTAATCGTATTATGACATGATAATTTTACAGAGCCATATTTATTCAATTAAATAATGTAAACAGCATACCCGTTCATATTTGTATTTGCAAGCATTTCACAATGAGGCGCCCGTGTAAACAGAACAAAATATACTGACCTATATGGTAAATGAATAACATCACCCCATATCCTTCCCACGGGTGTCGTAAGAGGCGACTAAGGGACTCGAGAGTATTGGTGTATTACCTGACAATCTGTCACTATAGTGATACAAATGTTTTTGAAACTACCTTGGAAAACAATCCTCAAAAATGTCAGACATGGCGATAGCGACCGCATTCTTACGGCAGTTAACGCTCTGCCTACCCTGATAGGGATAAAGGCGTGATACATGTATGTATGGTAAATGAAATGAGGATGTATATTAGACAATTGGCAACGCTATCAGCTGTTTCCGCCGTGGCGAGCAATAAGTTGAAAGAAGTGAGTGACCTCAGCAATACATTACCCGGAGGGCCGCCAGAGGGCGCAGCTGGCTATCCAAAGAGTGCTGCCACCTGATTTATTCTCTGTATCCATCACTCTCAGCTGAGACAAGACGTCCCCTCTCACAATCACTAACTCTCGAAGCAATTAACCATGTACGGGGTTTCAGATTTGGAATCGAGATATGGATTTTAATTCATTTTAGTGTAGAAGAAAGGGTTGATAATTATGAAGTAAGAATATAGATTAAACCACATACCTGAATTGAATAATAATAATTAAATTCGATGTACTCAGTGACCACAGTACTTTATTTCGTTTATGTACAACCATTAACCGTACCAACCGTATTTTTCTTTTAATACTTTTGTAAATTTTTATGGTCCAATAAAGTGATGTAACGTACATAGCATACTTAATGCTCAATTGCTCACGTACCTCCATTTATGTCACACTTACAGATAAAATATTTATTGTCATTATTACCATCAAATATTGTTCCTACCAATCCCTAACAGTAAATAATAATTAATTGAATCTAAGTAGGCATTGGTTTACTTTTTTGACATCAAACAAATTAGAGCACAAAACAAATGACTTTCGTGACTAACTACACACCTGTCCGATTAAACTCCCGGCGGATAGCGTCCCAACTCTAATTTGGCGTTAGTGGCACAAATTCGCTTAACATTTAAATTATATTCCGGTGGTCGATCCAAACAACTGTGTCCTGAATTAATAATGTTCAAAATATTTAGTTTCACACAATTTTGCTAGATTACCAGATTGTAATTTGCATGTTAAACGTCAATCCGGCGGCGATGCGTCGCCGGTGTTGCCGTATCGCTGAATATTAATGGGAAAAGACTTTGTTTTACTTTGCGGGAACTCGATTATGATGTAAAGTAGCTGACGGAGCCGCGTCATACGTCGTGTGTCTGACACACCTTCTAAGCTGGCGTTTATGTTTAAACAAAGAGATCATTTATTCACCCCCTAAAGTCTGCAGAATACTTTCCTTTGATAAAATAAATGCAGAAATAATGAAAATACGATATTTTTCTCAACTTTTCCAAGAAAATAAGCAACCTTTCTTTAGTAAGTTTATCTACTACCAGTCAAGGTAGTAAGTAAGAGTGTTTTGCTGGTACTTTCACTGCCGTATGTGAGTGCGGCTAGCTTGCTACGGCGTAGCACTGTAGCGCCGCGTAGTAACATCTTCGTAGCCAATAATCATGAAATATTTAATCTTCTTTATACATACATACATATATCACGCCTTTATCCCTTGCGGGGTAGGCAGAGCGTTAACGGCCGTAATAATACGGTCGCTATCGCCACGTCTGACATTTTTGAGGATTGTTTTCCAAGGTTGTTCCAGAAAACATGTGTATCACTATAGTCTAGTCCAGTTTGATCTTCTACGCCAGATTAAATGTTTTTGATTAAGAATTTCGTTCATTTATCAGTACAAACAAAATGTTAAATCGATCGATTCAAATTCTATCTATCTATTCTATTTCAGCCTATTGCAGTCCACTGCTGGACGTAGGCCTCCCCCAAGGAACGCCATAGGGCACGATCTCCCGTTTTTGCCATCCAGTCGCTACCAGCCGCCTTTTTCAAGTCATCGGTCCATCTGGCCGGAGGGCGTCCAACGCTACGCTTGCCGAGGCGTGGTCTCCACTCGAGAACCCGCTTACTCCACCGTCCGTCGGTTCTACGACAAATGTGGCCAGCCCACTGCCACTTCAGCTTGCTACACTTCCAGACTATGTCCGTCACTTTGGTCTTTTTTCGGATGGCCTCATTCCGGACTTTATCCATTATAGAGATACCAAGCATAGACCTTTCCATAGCTCTCTGAGTGACATGTAGCCGGTGGGCCAGTTTTACTGTCAAGTTCCACGTCTCAGCTCCGTAGGTCATGACTGGTAGGACGCATTGATCGAACACCTTGGTCTTGAGGCATTGTGGCAAAGATGATTCGAGGATGTGACGCAGCTTTCCAAATGCTACCCAGCCAAGCTGCACTCTTCTGGTGATTTCAGCCTCAAAGTTGTCTCTTCCCATCTGCAAAGTCTGCCCAAGGTACACGTATTTCTGGACAACTTCAAGGACTACACCTTCGACGGAGACCGGCTCGGGGATTATGTGTTGATTGAACATGACCTTCGTCTTATCCAAGTTCATCCCAAGTCCAACACGTCTCGAGGCAGAGTTAAGACTAGATAGCATTTTTTGCAGGTCCTGCAGCGATTCGGCCATTATGACTATGTCGTCGGCAAAGCGGAGATGCGTGAGACTTTCGCCGTTGACGTTGATGCCCAGTCCATCCCACTGTAGAGTTTTGAAGACATCCTCCAATGCGTTAGTGAATAGTTTCGGGGATATAACGTCACCCTGTCTTACACCACGGAGCAGTTGGATGGGTCTTGTATAATGGTTTTGTACTTGAACGGACATCGTAGCCATTTGATAGAGGCTTCTCAGCACCTCCACATACCGCCAGTCGACTTGACAGCGCTGCAAGGACTCCAAAACAGCCCAGGTTTCGATAGAGTCGAAGGCTTTTTCGTAGTCCACAAAAGCCATACACAGTGGTTGGTTGTACTCCTCTGTCTTCTGTATAACCTGCCTTACAGTATGGATGTGGTCCACGGTACTGAAGCCCTTGCGAAACCCGGCCTGTTCCGGTGGCTGAAAGGCGTCAAATCTTGATGCCAAACGATTCGTGACGACTCTCGAGAACAGCTTATAGACGTGGCTCAGAAGTGTGATCGGCCTATAGTTTTTGAGAAGCGTTTTGCCTCCTTTTTTGAAAAACAATGCCACTACACCTCTGCTCCACGCCTTCGGGGTTGTCCCATTGGCTATTACAGAGTTAAAAAGCCTTTTCAGCTCCTCAAGGACAGGTTTTCCACCGGCCTTAAGTAGCTCAGAGGCCACTCCGTCTTCCCCGGGAGCCTTCCCATTCTTAAGCTGTCTGAGAGCCGCCGCGATTTCGTCTATATCTACGTCCGGGAGATCTTCTGTAAAGTGGCGGGAGAGAGGAGCTCTTGGGTCTGGGGTCGCATCAGGTGGAGGCTTTTTCGCATGCGAGGCATACAGATTTCCATAGAAGTCCTCAATTTCAGCGAGAATCTCTGGAACCGATGTGACAGTTACACCATTCGAGGTAGTTAGCTTTGCCAGATGACTCCTTCCCAGTGTCTTGGTAAAAACTTTCGACCCTCGGTTTTTCTCAATCGCCTCCTTTACGAGTCGAGTGTTGTAGCTTCGGAGGTCGCGATTATATTTATATATATATTTATTTTAAAATATCGATTCAAATATTTTAAAATAAATATGATTTTTCTTTCCTGTTTTATCGGAACCAACCAGATTTCATATTTCAGATCATTACGGGAGTGAAGTGCGATATTTTTTTTCTCCTGGTTGGCCACCCCTGAACTAGTAATGGTGTTTGCTCCAAGGGGAGAGGTCAACTACAATTTAATCTAGCGTGAATGATTTATACATGTTTTGAAATAGTGCAACTTGGAGACATTACGATCTTGCAAATGGGTGTGATCTGTGCTGTTTATGAATTTCAGCGAGGGGAAATTTGGGTTCTTACAGAAAAGTGGATAAAACAGTAGTATATTTTATTTAGAAGGGGCAGTGCACTTATTTAGTCTGCTTTTTATAATCTATTATACAGGGTGTTAGGAAAACCACTAACTTCCTTATAAGAGATGAACAAACCATGAAACTGGACAACTTTTCCCAAAGAACATAGGTCGAATTATAAAATATTTTTTTGGACCTCACATACAAACTAACTCAATCGGTTGGTACATTTTGTCTGGGAGGTTGTTTATTTTTTTCATATTTCGACCGATGTTCCTTGGGGATAGTTGTTCAGTCCATGGACTGGTTCATCCTAGAAAGGAAGTTAGTACTTTTCGTTACACCTTGTATAGGGTATTAAAACAAAAATTAAATAAGAAAAAGATATAGGAATTGTTTATAGGGACATGTAAATGAAAAAATATTTAGTTTACTTACAATATACGATTCCAAAAACTGGAAATAAATATGATTTCCAATAAAAAAAAGTTGGTATAAGTACTTGTTACTAAGCCTTGGAGCTACCAAATGTTTATTCCAGTACACCAACCTTTGAATATTCAAAAATAGAACGAAAACAAAACAAACGAGCGCTACAATTTATCACTGTTGACATTTCTCTGTAGCAGTGTCCTAAAAAAAGTGTATTATGTTTTGTTGATCAAAATATACGCGTCTTCTAATGTAATTACCGAAAAGTTTATCCACCTGTTCCGGGCGCGGCGGGGGGGGATTGGGGGGGGGGGGCAGGACACCGGCTCTTGCCTAAATTTACCTACTTGGTTTAATTAGGCTGGTGTAGGCTTACGGGCGGCCATTTTTCTTGTTTAGCCGTAATTGATAAAGGGCGGGCCGCAGACCGCATCAAGCGGTGCACCCACTGTTGTTTGCTCAACCCCACTCCACTCTCAATTTATGAGGACATAATATTTGCAACCGAATGTTTAAAACCCGCGCCCACCGTACTTTTGAACAAATGATTCTTGTTTGCCTTTTGTACGCAAAACCGCCTGGACAGTTGAGTGCGCCGTTTCGTTTTAGAATAAAACGCAGTTTGTCCCATTTTTGAACTATTTTATTTTTGATAGATGCAATTAATTTTGAAAAAGTCATTCAATAGAATGGAAAAGACAAAAACAATAATTTAATATAACCATAAAATTTAATACGATAATTTATACTAATGTCAAGCTTAGTAGACGCGTAGAAGTCCTTATACTAGTAACAAAATAAAAAACGTTCGATTGAACGGGATAGTTATTTAAAAAAAATCTGATTGAATTGCAAAAGCTTAGCCAGTACGATATGATTCACATACCGGCTGGCTTTTAAGTGGATTGAATGAAAATATTAACAAATTGGCCTGCAGCCGGATTAAGTAGTAAATTCTCATATCCTCATATTAACGTTTCCCCTTCACCGGAGGGTGACTGCATGCCCTGAGCCCTACCAGCCCCGTAGGGGACGCAACCTCAGCAATTGCGTTAAATCAGAAGCACTATTGGATTAAAATCGGTATCATGGCGTCTGCCAAAGTAACTAGGTTCCATTTTATAATTTCGTGATACATAAAAAAATGATTACCAAATTTTTGGAACATGTTGGTACATGGATTTCTACAAAGTTATTGACTCAAATGTGTCGAGATAGGTACTATATTTTTGCACTATACGGTTTCTACCAGTTTTTTACACCTCGAATCTAAAGTTAAAAAAGTTTTTTTCTTATCCTTAGTACTACTGCACGTATGTATAGGTAAACGTGGGAGTATTTATATAGGTGGGTCGGAGAGGAGATACGCAAACAAATTTAGTTGCAAGTTTTCTTGAAGAGATCGATAAGGTCGGGTGATTTGATTTGGTCGTCGAAGGCCCGACTCGACGAGTTTCTTTCTGAAGGAGGCAGGCGCTCGTGCCTACAGAACTGTCGCAACACCAATATTGCCAAGGAAATTAGTTTATGTAAAATGTAGAACAGGAACGAAAAATATCTAAGAAAAAGTGAGGAGGGAATATTGAAATCAATTCAGTTTGCCGGTTGCTCTTGCGTTATAAGAAGTCATCTTGGAGAAATAAAATTAGGTTCCACTCAAAAAATATACCGTTACATTTTTCAGAATAGGGGTACCTTCTGAATAAATGGAAAAATGTTTGAAAAGGCTCTTAAGAAGCTAAGCATATTATGGAAACAAGCTGTTTTGTATTTAGTACTGAAGCAAAACTTTGCTTTTTTCAGGTAAGATATTGCAGATACACCTTAACAACGCGACACGATACAGCAGGTAAGTCATGTAACATTCACAATTATTATGTTGGTCAAAATATTGACTGGTCACAAAAAGGGCAGTTTGTCAGACGTTAAATTATGCAAAGTCGGCGTCGTGCCAAGACATGGCTGCATTTGGATGCAGCCGCTGCCTTCCAATTATATCTCAACCCTAAAATATTAACCGATGTGCCTAGAATATAAATTAGCTAAATATAAATCAATGGGAAGCAGAAAGAATCGGATCCTCAAGTTTGGGGTGACAGCGCAGACGGTATTATTTTCGTATTTTGTACGCGACGTCGGAATCTTAATGATGTTTCCATTCATTTTTGTTTCCGTAATTTAATATGTAGTTTTGTCAATTTTTACCATCACTTTTCTGTAAGTATGTATACTGATTGTTAGACAGGATCACAGGACTGACAGTAAAGCACTCTTTTTTCAACCGACTAGAAAAAATAACCTTGACCTTAAAAACCACGACAGTCCACTGCTGGACATCGGCTTCTTCGCGTCGGGTCGGTATTACAATACTCACCACGCTTGGCAGGTGGATTGGCTGGCAAGCGTATTGGAAGATATTGCATTCACAAAAAAAAATGCTGTTGCCTGTTCCTCGGTTAATTAAATTTTCTCTTACGAGCCACAGGAGTAAGTAGTAAGTAAGTAAGTAAAATTAACTAACCAACTTTCTGGTTCAATGACCCAAAATGGATCTTGGTCAATGACTAGAACTGCGGTTGTGCTATTTCTCAGCCACAGCAACCACACGGCACAGCTGACACGGTGCAGTAAAAAAAATCTAAAGTAATATGCGGTAGCTTGTAAACCTTACAAAGCCAAACACAATACAAGAAGCTCTATATCTAAGGCTTCCCTCAATAATAGTGAAATGAGCCGCAATAACTACCTGTATCGTGCCGGGAACTGGCGGTAAGTACCGGCGGAACACTGCGGCGTACGTACGAGATCACTTTCCAAGTATTTAGCCCTCGGTCGTTGTAAACTTCGATGAGGAAACTTTGCCCGGTGTTCATTACATCGTCAAATTTAACTTTACCATACAATTTTATGGACTAATGGAAGAAAATTTGTCATAAAACTAGGAACTAGTTACTCATAAAAATCTTGATGACCCACTATGATGATGACGGTAAGATAAAATATGCACTATCTCATATCTGAAATTTAATTTTCTTAAGTCTGTGAATACGCCACCTTCATTTGCTCTTGATATCCTTGACGTTTGTTTTTCGAGCAATAAAGCGTGTACACGATATTTAAACTACACAATATCCCACAAATGAGTTTCCCACAGGTGAGATACAACCCTCAAGATAATGACCGTTTATTGTCTACTTTATACAAGGAAGATATTTTACCTACGCAACAATTTAAGTACTTTAAGAGCCAGAGGTTTCAAAACAAAAAGAAAATTTGCTATTCAAAAAGATAAGTCCCTATTTGAAAGTGGGGTAACAGAAACATTGAAGGGCATCCCGATGAGGGATTTACAATGATTTCAACTGTTCCACCCCTCAAACAATGATACGTACAAAATTCGTCATATAGAAATACGTTTCATTTTGTTAAACGAGTCTATGAATAGGGTTTTCCATTATGTTATTTTCATTGTACAATAGTAGCTAAGCTTTCTCGTGGTTTCATTGGCTCTGATGGTACTGAATACAAGCTCTCGAAACTGGCATTTGATGTTCACTGCTGCATAGCTTCTGTCTTTGAAAATATATTCAATAAGAGCAGCAATGGCTATTTCATAATGTAAAATTGCAAGTAGAGAGCGCAGTACGATAGGGCCATCGGATATCGAATACGACCCCACATTGTAACAAGGTCTTAATTAAAACGAATACTCACGTGCCAGTATAGTAATCTACACCTATCTGTACTTATATTGTGTCGGGCGGGGAACCTATTGAATGAGTTCATCAAACTGGACAATATTGGAAATGAAGTTTATTAGAATACTTTGTCTGTAAGTAATGAACCTTTCAGTTTAAGCGAAGTTACTAGAACAATCAAAGAGCGCCTTGGTTTAATTTGTTACTGATATTATGACGATATGTCAAATAACTATATGTCAGATATATAAATGTTTTGTACCAGAATTTAGATAACCACGGTTGACAGGTAACTTCATACCAGAGTATACTTGCCCATTATTTTACTTGGTAGCTATATCGCCCCGACAGAAACAGCCTACAAATGTTACATTTGTTTGAATACACTATCACTTAAAAAATAACTACGAATATTTGTGCGAGGGTAAGTACAACGTTCATGCTATGTGATAACCTTCTTTATTTGAAGTAAATTCATAAATCCTCATAACATCAATCCTAAACGACAAAAAACAATTATGCACCCGCCCAAACCACCCCAAAACACGTGTATCTAAAACACTGAATACGAAATCAGTTCTATTTCTATTACACAGTGTAGAATGCAGGTTTGTGACAGTGACAACACAATGAATGCATTTCGGACGTGTCTGCGCGAATCTGTGGCTGCGATCGTGTGTCCGTCTGTTGACGATGCGCTCGGTAGGGGTGAGCCCGATGTTGTACGCTTTGAGAAACAAAAACGAACGACTTTAAAGTCATCATAAACCAGGCAGTTTTGTACAACACAGGTCTAGTAACGAAAGTAACAATGTGTGGAATTGACCGGTTTTTGTTGGTAGCTTCTTTTTCATTCCCTTTTCGTGTGACCCGATGAAACCTCTTTTCGCTTGATATGATTAATCAGATTATAAGTTCTAATGTAAAGATAAGTAGGTAATTCTAATCCATTTTTGCTGCAAATTGAAATTTTTACAGCAAAAATCAGTCATAATAATAGTAATATTCTTAATTGCACACAAAGATACATACAGCAGGAAATGACAATAAGAAATACAGGAAGTACAACAAAGCGCAGGCAGTCATCCATGAAATCATTTACTAATATTCACCCTCGCTCGCTATTCTATAGCAAAACGTGTTTTTTCAACTTGTGCTGCATGTATATGTACAACAGGTATGTAGCTCTAAATTTCAAAATTTCGCGGTTGTTTTTTTTATTTACACTATTCATAGTTATGATTTTAACACTATGGTTCATCGGGTCGTTGGACGACTTGGTGTCCCACACGAAAAGAAGAAGAGCGAGTTCTTGCCGATGAATTTATTTTGTTTTGAGTTGCCTATATTTCGAAGCTGTCACAAGTGTCACAATCACGGCTAAGCTGAGTTTATATTTACGGGTAAATTCGTCGGTAAGAAGCCATTAAAATCATAACTATGAATAGGTATATAGCACACATACACAAATAACGCCTTTATCCCTTGCGGGGTAGGCAGAGCGTTACCGATCGTAAAATTGCGATCGTTATCGCCACGTCTAACAAGTATTGAGGGCCCCTTCAGATGATTCGTGTATCACTGTAGTGACAGGTTGTTAGCCTGTCGCCTAAAGTTGTAATACGTAGTAATACACATGTATGAAACCCTCGAGTCCCATAGTTGCCTTTTACAACACCCGCGGGAAGAGTTGGGGTGATGCTATTCTATGCCGGCATCACACGGCAATCTATGCCGGCATCACACGGCAAATTCAGTACATAGGTATGTAGCTATCTACTTAATTTAATATATGAAGTAGCATCCCCTCTAACTTTATGAAATAGTGGCGGCACGACCCTGTCTGGTACAATGGCCCCACATCACGTTGAATGGCACCTCGCTAGGCCGCTGCACAATGTGAATAGACCAACTGCTTATATCCGGGCACTATCTCTGCCACCTACCTACGTATCTTTGAACCACAGTTTCACTCTTCACAACATTGTGATTCACGTGCGAAATAATGTTATTTTGACTACGATACATGATTTTCATATAGGTAAGTAAGTTAACACTTTATTGCACATAAATAATAAAATCACAAAAACAAGAACAATTTCTAGTATGCGCTAAAGCGGTCTTATTACTTTGCCTAAATTATGATTTAGAACGAGAACTTCCATGTTTACTCGTGATCATTAGAGCCTGCAATTGCTTCGAAATATCGAGATTACTTATTAAAAATTTTATATCGTGCTGAAAAAAATCCCTTTCTAGACCATAATTTAAGAGTGAAAGTTGTATTCTTAGAATTCAGGGACGATTTTCGTATAGAATTGTAATATAATTCTGTATAATACTTTACAGCGTTAATTTATGAAAAAAAATATTACTACTCATTCTATTCGATCCTTTAAAGGTTCGAAACTGGGGCGTGTATAAAATATTAATGCGCTGGTCTATCCCCCTAAAATATGCGCGTAAAGGGATGCGCAGCTATTAGCCGACTAATGTTTATAAAAGAGGTTGAACTGCGCAAGCCCTCGGCGATACCGACATCTAATGGAGCACTGGACTTCCGGTGGGGAGTCCAAGAGGCATTTAATCTTGTGCTGAATTATGTGTTGATGTCGGAAACCCGGAAAATGCTCCCTGTCCGCACCCTACTAATTTTAGTTTTTATTACACGCCCTATTTACTCACTCAATTTTTTGTTATATATACATACACACGCACAAATCACGCCCTTATCCCTTCCGGGGTAGGAAGAGCGTCAACAAGTTGTATGCTCATGTAAAGCAATTAAATTTTTATCTAAATATTAGGTTCCTATTTAATAACGTAAAAAAAGTTGCTAAGACACAAGTATTTCATATTAGTTCAGTGTACAGGGTGTAAAGAAAAGTAATGCGTTTCTTAAAACCACGAGTTCTATATGTTTAAATTAACGTTATTAAAACTTAAAAAAAATAAATTTAAATCATTCAACCCTACAACACAGCGCGGATTACAGTCGAGTATAGCTCATATACCTTTGTTTTGTACTGAAATGTAATATGAGCTGCAGTGGTACAACTAGATCTAATATTGGCTTGAACTAGGGTTGAACAATTTAATAACTAGTTGTAGTAAAATATTTTTAGTGTTAAGAGCTATCTTTTTTATATTTTTTTAAAACAAACCCAGAACACTTTGTTATATATATTTTATATTTTAACTTATATGGTGGTAGTTTGTAATTGGCTTTTAAGTAACTATCTACTTTTTTACATTATATAAGTTGCTTTTAGATCCCCAAATAAAATGAAAACATTAAACATATATAGATCTCGTGGTTTAAATAAATGCGATATTTTTTATAACACCCTGTATAACTATTATTTCTAATAGAGATGAGAAAGTCTTTCATAACATCCAAGTTTTGGGGTTATCAGGTAACACCATCAGCAACTATAGAGGGGTGAGAACAAAAACAGATGAACATAAAACAAAGTTATAGTACTGCTGAATGTAACACACAATATAGCAATTGAAAATAACACCGTATATTTATGTGTAAAGTACTTGAAAACTAAGCAAGAAGATTTTTGTTACCGTGAAGATTCTCTAAATTCCGTACAGTCTGGCCAAAAAGTGTTTGAAACGAAATATAATGGAACTAAAAATTTCCTAGGTATGAAAAATTTTTGCCATACGTTATCTGTCAGAATTGATAGATCGCGAATAAAGTGGCGCCCTCATTTTTTCTCGACTCTTCTTTGCCAAACTGTACATAACCGATTTAAAACGATAGAACAACATTTTAAACTGCATGCCAGGCCCAAAAAATGTAGATCGCATCACACACGGGTCAATCGTACGAAGTTTTATCTTCGTCCGGTAGTGAGTGGGTAGGAGCGGGTAGGGCGCCGTATTCCCAGATGTAATTACTGCGAACTCGGCTGAGCGGGCCGCTAACACAATGACCGATGCCAACGGGCAGGACTCTGGCACATAGGCCGGCCACACACAGACGCGTGATAATGAAATAACGTAAAACCGCAAATTCAGACCGGGTTTTAGCCACAACGTGATAAATTAATAATTGAGTTAGATTATCGAATAGCTGTATTTTGATAATTTTTTGAGCTTTCAGCTTTATAATCTAGTAGTTTTTAAAATTTGCACGCTGTATGCAGTTGATCATGAGATGCTATATACCATTTAATTTACTTTTATATACCATGTATCTAAGCAAATAAAATACTTTGGCTTTGGCTATACATCTCCAGCTATTTTGTTTTTCGTCCAACATTTTTGTTTGGACTAATCTTACTTGTTCGGGTAAATAGTTTCAAGTATTTCGCTATGTTTTAACTTTACAACCGATAACTGCTAACTAAAAAAGTTCCATTTTCCTACACTTGTTGAAAAATTTCACATAAATACAGTTCTGCTAGTTTAGTTTCAGTACGTCTAGTTTCAAGTTTCAGTTATTTCATTAACTTGTTTCACAGGCCACCTCCACACCGATCGCGACCTGCTTCCAATCACTCATGGATTTAGGGCACATCTCTGTCGACAACCGCACATGGTTTCCTACTCCTCTTTATATATATCGGGTCCCGCATCGTTCTACTTTAGCCCCCTATATTACTTTGAATTCGACAGATTTGAAGCCGATATAGTTTTATGTTAGGATTTTTTCCCCAAATAAATAAGTTATTTCTTTGAAAATTCTTTAAATCATGCAGGTATTTTATCCTAATATTTTGTACAAGTTATACAACTTTTTGCAACTGCGCATTTCTTATTTTTAATTGATATATTCAAAACGCACCTAATAATCGTCAAAGGTATTTTTATGAAGAACAATAATTATTCTCCCGCTTTTGCTTTCATCCAGCTTTTAAACTCCAGTTTCCATTCCCAAAAGCCGTCATGTTCACCTAGTTAAGTTTGCAATGCGATTTCGTCAACTTTATTTGACTCATTGCAGCGTCCGTATCGGAAATATTTCCCACTAACGTGCAGTTTTCTTTGCCTAGTAACCAGGGATGCGATTTGCTGAAATCGATCTATGACATGCCTAAGGTACGATGCATATTGTAAGAGGAAGGTTGTTTTTCTTAAAGTAAGAAAAACACATAAAAAGGATGGGCTCTATAAACGATGTATTGTAATTTATTAAGATTGTACGTGTAGTTTCTTATCCTTACAAATGAAATTAACTAACCTTTGTATCTTTTTTCGGGTTTAAATTTGTGTCTTTTTTATATTAATCATTTATAATATGTACTGGTTATAAATATTCTTGTCCTTATCTCACTCATTTGCGTAATTTTAAGCTGAGAATTGAAACCTCCAGTCAGATCGTGTCACAATACTCTGTACTAAAATGAAAGACATGTAGTGTAAGAAATTTTGTTTGATCACGTTGAACTAACCAAATAATAAACCCATCGCTCGAGGGTCAGAGTGCTTTACACCTCCAAAAGTACTCCAAACTGCAAGTCAGTCCTATTCAGGTTTAGAATATATCCCGCACCCCCTGTCGCTTATGCCACACCCTTTCCGCTAACCGGGTTGTTACGCTCGACTCCAAGAGCCATAAACAACGTCCATGTCGGCACCTAGTTAGTCTAACAAGTTTATCTCGGCGACTCAAAAAATGTACGCGAAAGAGATACTCCAGTCGGCCACTGCGAATATAAATAGGAGTGCTTTGAAGGACTTGATAGGAGTTTATTCCCTCGACTGTTTGAGATTGCATTTGCTGATTCGACTTCAAAAACGTTTTTGTAGGACTTTTCTTTATGAGACGATATTTTTAAGTTTGTCGTCACCTTAAATAGATCTGCATCTCATCAAGGCGTTCTTAGCAAAAATATGATTACTTATAGAAAACTGGGTGAATGAACAAAATGGACACAAAACAGGATTTTCCAACAATAATTTCGTTTCCTTGACTAATCAGAACGATGCATGTACATGAATGAACATAGACCTTATTGTTGTCCCACTTGTTAAAAATCGTACAGGTGACTTAGCTGATAAATCCAATTACAGACCAATATCTCTTGCAACAGTGTGTGCCAAAGTGTTGGATAGATTGTTGGATGTTCAGTTGAGTAGTAAAATAAAACTTCATGATGCACAGTTTGGTTTCAGAGAGGGACTGTCTACCGAAACTGCTGTTTTGTCACTTAAATATGCTGTTGATTACTATGTCAAGAAAGAGACACCGGTTTATGCCTGTTTCTTAGACTTATCTAAGGCTTTTGATCTAGTGTCATATGACTTACTGTGAAGTAAATTGAGGGAAGCAGGTGTACCAACTGAAATAGTTAGTGTCTTTGCTCATTGGTATAGTAATCAAAAGAATGTAGTAAAATGGGCAAGTGCCCAATCTGATGAATATGTTCTCAACTGTGGTGTAAGACAGGGCGGCTTAACCTCACCTAGATTGTTTAACTTATATGTAAACAGCCTGATAGAGGAGCTAAGCAGCATGCACATAGGATGTCGCATTGATAATGTAAGTTTCAATAATATCAGTTATGCTGATGATATGGTGTTGCTCAGCCCCTCTATTGGTGGCTTAAGGAAACTTTTAGAACACTGTGAATATTATGCTGTGCAGCACGGGTTAAGGTATAATGAAAAGAAAAGTGAATTCATGTTATTTAAAGGTAAAATTGAACCAATGGATGTGCCACCTAATTTTCTGAATAAAGTTCCATTGACACGTGTTACACATTTTAAGTATCTTGGTCACATTGTTAGAGATGATTTGAAGAAAAGATGTTGAGGACATTGAAAGGGAGCGTAGGGCACTGGCAGTCCGAGGTAATGTTGGCCCGCAGATTCATGCGTTGCACAGCTGAGGTTAAACTTACTTTGTTTAGAGCATTCTGTCAAAGTTTTTACCCGTGTGCTCTGTGGACTGACTATACGCTGAGGGCTTATAGTGCTATACGCGTGCAATATAATAATGCCTTCAGGGCCTTGCTGAAGCTACCCCGATACTGTAGCGCTTCAGCTATGTTTGCAGATGCATATACGGATGACTTTTATGCAATTATGAGGAAAAAGTCAACCTCCTTAGTGCGAAGAGTGAGGGGTAGCAGCAACAAGATCCTGAAACTGATTGCTGATAGGATGGATGCAGCTGTGTTTCATAGATTTGCTCTTTTACATGTGCATTGATTAATATTTTTATGTTCATTACATTACATTAGTTAGACTAACATAGTTTATAAGTAATATTTTGCTCGGTGTAATACTAATATTCGATGGGCTGTAAGTGTCTGAAAATAATCAATTTTTATTTTTATTTATTTTTATTTTATAGACCGTATTCAAGGATCCCTACAAGTGCGAACTTCCGATTGGTTGTAATCCATAGCTCAATAAGTACGTTTAATATAATGTTTTGGAGTAGACTCCTCCTTTTCACAATAATAAGTGACCTTTAGTTTTTATGCAGCTTCAGCTCAATTTCACCCCGCATCGCTCGAAAGCATCCACGGTATCTAGCCGGTGAATTTTTTAGCTCGGCAACCCCCGGCGTAATTCAATAACGCTTGCAGGCAAACGTAGTTACGGCCAATTAAAAGTATGCCACTCTCACCGGCGCGGAATCGAGTTAGCGCCGGAATGGGAGAACAGAGAACCAGCTCGATGGGAGAGAACCTTAAGAAAGCAACTTTTTTTTTTCGTGAGGGACACCGAGTCGTCCAACGACCCGACGAATCCTAGTGTCAGAATTTTTCAACCGCTTTCTACAACTAGCAGGCTTCTGACGTGGTTGTGAAACGACCGGTCGCCTATGTCATCATTGACAGCAACCGGGACCTATGTCATCCGAAACACGGAACCATCTTACTTACGGACAATCGGGTGGTTCAGCCCGTAATATCCTAACCAGACTAGGAACAGATTCACAAAACAGATACATAAATATCAACTTTGTGAGTGACCCACCGGGAACCGAACCCGGATCCTTCTGCGTCAGAGGCAGTCACACTACCATTGCGCCACATTGGTTGTCGCCTATACCAAGAAAGCAACTGCCTTCTTGGTATAGCGGTCTGAGAGTAAGATCTAGATGTCCCTGGCACGATTTCCGGGGGAAAACTCAAAGTTGGGATTCATAAGTTTGTGAATTGGTTACCAGTTTGATTAGGACATTGCAGACCAAATCAATTGGTTGTCCATAAGAAAGATAGTTTGTGCTCTGAAGAATTCAGTAAGGCGTTGGTGACGGCACGATCACCTTTTAAGGGATGTGATTATACCCTCTCTATAATCAGATGCCGTGCGATACCGGCTTAGAATAGCATCACCCCATTTCTTCCCATGGGTGTTGTAAAAGCTTAGGGACTCGAGGGTTTCATGTATATTAATATTTTAGGCGACAGGCTGAAACCTGTCACTACAGTGATACATGTATCATCGAAAAGGGCCCTCAATACTTGTCAGACGTGGCGATAACGACCGTAATTTTACGATTGTTAACGCTCTGCCTACCCCGGAAGCAATAAAGGCGTGATTAGTGTATGTATGTGTGTATATATAATCAGATCCGCTAAACGTCAGTCATCATACTACTAGTTCAGGCCTGCACTAGTAGACGGTTTAAAATCTCTGAAATAGGTTCGTCAACTCTGTGTTCTACGTAACAGAAGAAGAATCGAGTTACAGGCGGAACGGGGGATTCAGCCCGCCAGCCCGCTGGGAGCAAACCTTGAGACGCGCAAACAAATAACGAAGAACTCGGGTAAATTAAAGCGCTATCTCATTGGAAACGGCACGATTTGTATTCGGGTAGACTGAATGATAAATTAAAAGGTGGTTTTTTGTTTTAGTTCAATGTACAGAAACTCAAAATTGGATTTAGTGACAATTTCAATAACACTTCTGTCATAAACTTAAAGATAAGATATTATTATCTAAGTTCTACTTTGACCAACAAAAAAAAATTAGCACGTGTAACACAGACCTATCGAAATTATTGTAGAAAATAAAAACTTAGCTTGATCGGATTGTAAAAGCGCGATACTACTCCTTGCACTACAAGCAACTAGGTAGTTCTTTATTAATGAAGGTTATGCCGGCATGAAATGTAGGTACTGTAATATGAGACGAAGTAATGAGAAGAAAATATTGAGATAGAGCAAATTTATGCGTTTTCTTCGCAAATACATGAGCGTTACCGATCGACCTTCGTTTTTTTTGATTCTCCCCATCTGTGCCGTTTTTAAATGAGCTACGTTGCTACGCCGCCGTAGTGGCTACGGCTACAAGATGGCTACGCACGCAATGATATGACGTCTTAGGCGGTTTTCACATCTAACGCATGATACTGCGCATTTTTAGCACATCCATTATACATGCGTCTGTCAAATGCAAGGAAATATTTCGAATTCTCCAAACTATAAGCTATGACGTTGACGTAGAAGCAACGCATAAACTTGCGTAACGGATGCTTCTGTCGAAATAATTAAAATGCGCAATTCTTGTATCACTGTAGTGACAGGTTGTCAGCCTGTGTTGCCTAAAATTGTAATACACATGAAACCCTCGACTACCTAAATTCTATATCCGATTTAAATGATGCTACTTTATGCTATAGCAAATACAACTAGCAAAGATTATAAGCATGACTTTAGCTAAGTATGTACAGGTACAGACAGTATGCAACACAAGTATTTCATAGTATACTAAATAGAATGGTACATAATTGTAGGTGGATGAATTATGTACTACGATTTAAAAGATGGCGTGTCGCGCAACTAATTAAATCACACAATGAGGTTGTTCGACCTCACCGGACTTCTTTTCCAGCTGAGACACTGTCATTAAATTAAAGTTTCATTTGTCTTCATTTGCTAAACAATAGCAATTATACAAAGCCCCTCAGCGGGCGAGTAATCAAGCGTCCCTTTAATTAAGTGCAGAAACAGTACCAAGTAATTGGATCTGAACAACTGCGTAAACAAATCGAAATGGTGGGCAATAAATCTGGTAAACACCTTGGCATCACAGGTTTGGCGGTTTGAAAAATCTGCAGTAGAAATGCACTATAAAAGTTTAGCCACTTTCAGTTTCCCTTTTACCTACCTGGTATAGTCTAATCCGTGCATGCCTTAACGTGAGTAAAATTAAAAGCGACTAAAGGGCAATGCTAAATAATAACCAGTAGTATTCCCTGTTAATACAATATCTTGCAAAGCGGTCGCTAATTTTGCTGCGAAGAAGCAATTTGAGATAGCAACAAATGTGATGGAGAAGGCAGTTTGATTTGGAGGAAGGATGGTAATCAATTCATAAAGGTCTCAAAAGTAGGTAAGAATGGAAACATTTCAATTAGCCAGCGGAAGACAATTGGAAAGGATTTTATGATAAAATAAGAACGTATTACTTGGCCAACCCTTCTAAAGGTAAGACGACAAACGCAAAATAGCTTCTTTGATACAATTTCCCCGATTCGAAAATAGTAAGTGCATTTCTTTTGAAGCCAGCATCCGGATGTCCTCGGTTCTCCCACCTCCGCCCGTACTGTGCTCGTATTGCGCCCCGGCGTATTCATTTCCGGCTCCTTGCATTTTTATAACCTTTATACTGGTGCTATTTGCCCCCGTAGGCTTGTAGGGCTGGCACGCATTTTTAACAAGTTTTTGATATCCAATTCTATTCACCTCATGTTTTATGTCAGGTTTTGTTTTCGGTTAAAATAAAAACAAATGTCTATTGCGTGGATCAATAGTTTGTACATGATGCCTGATCTGCATCTCTCATCGCATTTTAAAATCCAAATGATAGATTAATGTTAAGTTTGTTCAAGTGGACGGTACAAAAATGAGATAGGCCTTTGTATTTGTTATGATTCATTCAAACAACGAAAATATCAACCCTAAGCACCAGTTAAAGCGACATCGCGGCCCACGCCCGCACGTATTTATATTCATGGTCTGAGAACCTTTTTATCCGCCAACGAAATAGTTCCTCAGCTATTTTCATGTATGTTCCCTGAGATAGCAACAAACAACCTTACTTTTTTTGCTGTTCTCAATTTGATTGCAGGGATTTATTTTTATGGTCAGATTTATAGACAGTTACAGTGAGATTTGCAGAAACGACGGAATTTTATACGGCGCGGACATTTCTAAAAGATGTAAATGAAACGAAGTTTTGTTAGAATATTTTTTATTTACAATTCTAATACTGCTGGATTATATATTTATAGCAATTCAGAAGTTAGCTAATTTATGAGTTTTTAAAGTAAGGTTTGTAACTTTTATGTTAGGTTTAAATTTCGAATAAAATCTTGTTTGCGTAAAAGATTTTTGCTCGCCCTGGAAAATGTAGAGCTCAAAGAAGAAAATGTTTTAAAATCCATTTATTTTACGATGAACGGTTGAGTGGTTGAAAGACTTCATGACCGGTCCCGGTGTTGCTCCCTCTTTCTATAAATGATAGTAATTTCCATGCGGAAATGCATCCAAATGGCGAAATGGCCTGCTAAGCGCCCGCCATTTTGTCCGAATCGCTTATCGTAACCAAATTTTATGCCAAATACATTTTATCGACTTTTAAAAAGCCAATTCATAAGTTGAGTTTTTATGTGATGATTTTTTACACTAGCCTACTTAGGTAGGTACTTATTGTAGCTAACTGTCTTACTTAATACTGTTAGCAAAATCTTAAAGGTATTGAAATAACCTCAGCATACCAGTGTCACTATCAGGGTCTCACCATTTTAACACTAAACGAAAAATAATAGAAGGATTTTAAAATATTGCAATTCTTAAAGTTATCTATCGATCCATAAAACAATTGTAGGTGCCTACTACGTTTTTCATGACAATTATAATTTTAGCAGTGTTACTCATTTTACTACGCGTCCTATGTTTTTACTACTTCATTGAGATGAACTTTATCTCCTGATATTCTGTTGGAACTATTCGGCCAGGTAGGTATCTTCCTGGCAGCTGAGCGTCTTAGCCATCGCAATGCAGGACGGAGATTACCGGCTTACCGCGGCAGTGAATTCATCAAGAATTAAGCCCTTACTAAACGTCTTCCAGGGGCGGCCGATAAGCGGCATGTCCCTTAACTGATTGTCGGCTAGGATTATGGAGAACATAAATAAATGGCGACGAAATAGCTAAGGTAAAATTTCAGCACTTTGGTTAGGATTATTTTGGGTGTTTACATGTTGTTGACGGTTTAGCCTCACCATATTTCTACCCATTTGTGTCTTTTAGGGTGAATAATATCTAAAGAAAGGGTAAGAGCATTCCATGCGATTGCAATATTGTGCGCTGTGCCCACTAGACTGCCTCCCAAGCATAGATAGGACGTGTATTAGTGTCCCTCCAAAAATTAGTCATGTTTCGGCTCTGAATATTATGGCTATTTGAAAATAATGACCTCAGTGTACTATTTCTAAAAGACATCGAAATAATTGAGTAAATTCTACTGTTGGTGCATTAATCTACCATCCTCTCGAGAGCAAGTAAAGTTCAGTAGAGATACTCTACTATTAAGAGAAGCTACCTCTCAATAACATTACCAACGGAGTTTGGAGAATCACTGGTAGTACCTATCTTAATGATAGAACACTAAGTCCAAAGTTCCGATTCATAACTCCAGATACATTTCACGAATCAATATTCCAATTTGTACTCCACGGTTGGCGGCGGCAGGATCTCAACCGTGTACGAACAAATAGAGCCAATTTACTCAGCTGCAATATAAATTGAGGGACTTGCTAACCTGGTTGCAGACTTGGCCATTAATTGAATAGATACGTTCGTTGCTCGCCTCAATCCTGCCTTAATCACACTTGAAAAGGCCTGATGGAGCTTCTCGAGTCGGCTAATACGGACACCGTATAGCACTCGCAGCTTGATCTTATTACTTCCAGCAAACGCCAGTCTTCATAACATTAGCGAGGAAATAAACTACGTAGGTCCCGTAATGCTAATGCAACGTAAAATTCAAAGGTTAAATTCTGAACTTACCATTTTAGTAAATAGTTTTAGAAGCTAAATTTTTGAGTTGTTGCTATAAACCATTGGATAAAATATAACAGAATACGAATATAACGTCTATTTAAAAAAAAATAGAAAGTCTAAATACACTTTACCCATTTAGTAGGTACCGAAAACAGAAATATTATGTAAAAATACGTCAATTTTACTTTAGTACATAAACGTTACTTTCAAGTTTAAGTAAGTTGGAAAAAATAGCAATTCGTAAAAACCCTCACTAAACACTAGGTCAAGTTACGTCACTCTTCATAAGAAGGAAAAATTGCAAACGATTATTTTATCCTCACACTGTTAAAATAACCCGATCTCACAGCTACAGGTAAAACTTAGCGTAGAACTGCGATATATTTTTGACGTAAAGTACTTTATAATTTTTGAGAGGACCAATCAATTATCTCCTATGAACCTTATGATTTCTTTCGAAGCCCACCAAATAAATAAACATAACTGACCTGCATTTGAAGTAACTTTACAGGAAGACATTTTTTTGTTAAGTATTTGTTTAAAAGTTTCAATCCATAAGCATTAATAAATACTAATAAAAATACTCGCTAGGAGATAAAAAATATCAATAAAAACATATATAAACAATAATGTAGTTTGCCAGGTAGTTTCCGGAGTAAAATAAACTTTCCTCGCCTGAGCAAGGTATTAGGTATCACGTTCAGAATTAATTTTCCGCTCACAAAATTTTGTTAACAAGTACACTGCAAAATCAAATTGGTAGCGCGACGTATCTCGAATCAGCGAAAGCAATTACATTTGCCATAAGTGTTCGTTCACATTTGCAATTAGCGGAAGGTCCAAAAACGTGCGAATCGTTAGCCCCCGCCGCACGGCTCGTGTCTTTGCATATTCATAGCCTACTTAAAATATTTTAATACGTATCCTCCTCACCACTACATCTGCGTTTTCGACTCATGTTGATTCCGCAAGCGGATGAATATTTTTGATAAAAGTGAAAGTAGGCTTTCATATTGTAACATATTGATTGATAGATAAAATGATTGTTTAGTACTCTGATCATTAATAAAAGTATCTTGTACTGCACTCGTCTCCCAAATCCGTGCTGTAACAGAGATCTTAGAATGTGCAGCATCGTATGCACTGAGTCTAGTACGAGTACGTAAGAATATATTATTATTAATAGCCTATGGTGTCCCATTGCTAGGAAAAGGCCTCCCCCTCCTTTTTCCACTTGTGCTAAGATCATATCGTCGTCTATTACGGGGTCTGCCTCTTCGACGAAACGTAAGAATAGTTAAAAAAAATATATATATAATTTTCTTCTCGGTTGACAGTTTGGCTTGGATTTTTTTTTATTAGTTAAGTATGTATCTAAACATTTACAGAAAATATGTTCTGGTTTGACATTATATATTTGCTTCATATACTTAGAATATCTAAAAGTCTTCTTCTTTTTCGTGTGGGACACGTGTCAGAATTGTTCAACCGCCTACTACAAGTAGCAGGCTTCTGACATGGTTGTGTAACGACCGCCGTCTAAGTGATCTAAAAGTAAACACGGCTTACTCAAATTACTACCCGATAAAAAGTAAAATTCTTAGTTGCCATAATTTTTAAATAATCTTCCCCGTAACATTTTAAAAAAGAAAGTTTATTTACGATATTACAGCAACAACACCGTCTTTGAGCTCATCTAGATATTAATATTATCCACTCAAGATGTCGTGGTTTATAACGTTTCGTAATTTTCCACTCCTTACTCCGTGTTATCGAGAATTCCTTCCGCTCGCGCCCTTTTCCTTCCTCTATCCTTTTCTGAAGGTATCGTGAAGCCTTAATTGGCACTGAAATAAATATTTTTACGGGTTTGAAAAGTTAATCTTGAAAGTTTTTTTTTTAACTTGAAAGAAAGTTGAGTTGAATCAAATATGTTTGATGAATTTATCAAATTGATACCCAATTTTCGATTTCCTATTGATTGATAGCGGAGAATAGGATCAAATTATAGTTGGATCTAATTCTGGAGGTACTCCTGTCGATGGAGATTTAAATGATCCCGTGGAGAATTTTCAATTAGTGGGGACAGTGAACGATGGCTAACAATTGTCTGAAGCGGCGGCGGCGGCGTGACGGCCTCATCCGTCTACATTTGAGTAACCAAGTGAAAAAGCAATGAGACGCGCTATTACCTCTCTTTACGCATAAATAATTCTGAAATAGATTTACCCGATGTATTTTGAATCTACAGTCGTACCTACACATGTGATTTAATCTCGCTGAGACCTTCAGTTCACCTTATTTTGATTTGGAGGCATATGTACTAACCGTTTACTTTTTACTATCAAAGGTACATTACGTAATATCTAGGTGGATTGCACACTGAACGCACGACGGATCGCTAAAATATCGCAGCGTTCTATCAGATCCATACTTGAAATGTCAATCTCCATACTAAAACCGCTTAACTGCTGTCGACGCAGCGCTATCGCAGCGTCGTTGGAGTAGGGATTGCAATCCCGCAACGCGGGATCCGCAATCTCGCGGGATCCCGCGCTATTTTTTGACCTGCGGGATCCCGCACCCTCAAAGCGCGGATCCGCGGATCCCGCATATTAAAATTTCGCTCCTAAAATCGTCAAATTTTGCAAGCGAATGCACAGTGTTGAGTAACCAGTTAGCTCAAAATCTACGTGAACGTGTTCAACAACGCCGCACTGTGTTGACAGGAATTTTAATTTATTAGCAAAACCCGAAAAAGCACGAACAAGAATCCAAAAATGCAGATCTCACATTTATCATTATCATGCCAAAAAAATTTAAGTGAAAAATTTAACAAAGCAAATTAAGACTGATCATACTTATTAATTGTTATTTCTTAGAAAACTAATATCTTTGATATTATTATAATAAATAAATGTTGATTTTTTGAAAAAATACTGTATTTTCAATTTGATTTGTAACATAATTTCAAAGGTGCGGGATCCCGCGGGATCCGCGCGGGATTGGGCCAATCCCGCAAATCAATCCCGCGGGATTCATGGTCCTGCGGGATTGCAATCCCTACGTTGGAGTGACGTTTCTAGTATGGATCTGTTAGACCGCTGCGATATTTTAGCGGTCCGTCGTGCGTTAAGTGTGCGATTCGCCGTACTACTTCATACACTATTTTTTGTACTTAATTAAACCAATAATAAAAATAAATACAGTTTGTTGTGGTATATCTATTTTACAATTCAGATAAAACTAAAAATATCATGCAACACTTACCTACTCAGATGCATCGCATTAAATACCAGAAGAGGTGAACAATGAATAGACTAATACCATTCGAGTGGATGAATATTGCTAAACAGTTATTTATATACCGACAAACAGGCCGTTTTCCCTGTCTGCCAAGCTTAATTCCATCCTCTCTGACACGTAACAGCGTTCCATTATGTCATATTCGGAATATAATAACCGACGACTATCAGAAAATTGCCTTTACTCTTATTAAATGGTTTGTAGGTATGTTTAAGGGTGAATATAGATACTTTAGGCGTATTAAAGGTGTTCTAGTACGATAACAGATGTCCTAGGGCGATACAAAATCTTTTAATAATAATTGATTTACTTTTAAAATGCATCATGCAATGTGTATTCCTTAAAGATTATAGAGACATAGCTATTTGGAAATCCGGTGATTGTTTTATTATGCACGTAAGTTAGAACCTTAAGATAAAGACTGGAAATAAAATACCGATACAAAATCCATAAACGAAACATTAAGGTAGAAACGTTAGCAACGTTTCTATACCACGAGAAATCGTATTATGAAGGCAAGCTTGCAAAACCTAACGTTTGACCTCGGTCGTTATTGGTGTTTGCGCGTGCAAACATCCACCCTCCGACTCGGACTTAATTTTCGAGGCCGACACATGTCGGAGCACATCACACACCATATCCACGCCATTACCATACGCCGCACAAAGTGGACCGGATGGATGCCTTTACAACTCATAAATAGGAGACACGACAGCCAGGCGTGGCCGCTGCTTGATTAAAACGTAACTTCAGATTGCGGCCGCTCTTTTGCCGGTGTAATACTGTTTGTTCTTGTTCGTCAGAGTCGCTTTAATTATTTTCCTCGGTCATGCATGTGTGACTCGGTGTCGCCGCAACGAGCTCGTTTCATAAAGGGATTGTGTTTCTACGCGAACTTCATTAAAGATTATAACCTGTATACGTTTACATTTTCCGTAATACCTCGATAATGCTGAACATGTCGCATTTGCATAACGAACACAGGTACCGCAGATATTGTACAATTCGTATCATTTAAGTATAAACTTTAAGGAATTTGTTGTACTTTCTTCGATAAAGCAACCAACTTTAAACAAGAAGATAATGGTTGCTGTTTACACAACGATTAAAGTCAATGTTTCGCCGAAGTTACAGTTTGTAATGAGTTGGAATAGGCCATTTATTGTGTTGGCTTCGAAGAAACGGAACCAACATACAGATTGTATACAAGGTGTTCTGAACTGTCTAACTTACAAACTAGATGAAAATAGATTTTAATGTTTTAAATGGACAGTTTTTTAAAAATTCATCTACCACGGAGCATTTAAGTTTTTAAATAAAATAAATGCCTCTGAATCGTAAATGCTTTTGACTTCTTTGAAGTACACGGTGGTACAAAAATAAGAAATCATATAAAAAGCTTTTGGACCTGTTGCTAACGCAACCGTCGACGTTATAGAGAAAACTTCCTACGAGGCGGTGACATGTTTGCGGGGCACTTTATGTGGAGGGTATTATTAACCATGGCAACGCAGCCCTCTCCCTCCAGAACTTTTTCAAAAACATCACCCGATTGACGACGTCTGATCACCTATAGAGCGCAGTCTATAATCTTCCGCTTTGGCATTAGTTGTTGCTCGTTGCTCCCGCCGCCGGTTCGAGACTCCCCAAAATTTGCAAGTTGCGAACTGCAGGGGTGCGACGCACGCCAAATAGATGACGGGATTATTTTTGTGTTTGACATAATCATAGTGACAAATTTATGTTCAGACCTGTCATAGTTGATATTTTTTGATTATTATGGAAGCATATGCGCGTATAAAGGAAGGGTGTCATAAGTAAAGGTTTAAATCAAAATATTAAAATAGAGACTTTTATGTTGTGCTAAAAAATATGAGGTCTTGCGGAAAGTAACAGATGTACGGGATTATGGATTTAAGAGACAAAAAATATCAGAAGTGGTAAGAGTATGGAGTGAGTTGAGCTCATTGTGTGCCGGGTGGTTGCGCGTGACCGCTCTAGAGGACCACACTCGAGAGAGATTACGGGATAAACAGCACTTTCATCGTCCATGACATTCAACTGTCATGTTCACGAGAGAAAAAATACGCTCACATCTAAAAATATGACATACCCACTCGTCATATTTCCCCGTCGTATCGATATTAGCTGAAACCGAAAGAGTGTGAACGGTGAACGTCATAAATATCTAGGATTTTGTCTTTTCTACAGCATAGCAAATTGTCAAAGTTATTGTAGAAAAATGTTTCGATCTGATTTTCCGGTAGAGCAGTGCGGTATTCGCTTTAAACGAAAAAGCAATAAAATATTGGACAAAAATTTATAGTAATTTTCGTTTTATCGTAACAACATCTATAGTAGCTAAGTCTGCCGTCAATCAAACTTCGGAATTGGAAACTGTGTACCAACAACAGATTTTGTCGCCGCAAACGTAAAAGTTTGCTGTGGTTGGCATCAAAAGTTAATTTGGGAACATGACAGGCAGGTAAGGTACATATCGCGGCGGGAAAATTGCGAAATTATCTCTCGTCTTTATCTTCAAAGAGATGTCATCAACATCTGCGCGGCGGAGGGCAGCGGGCAGCCTGCTTTCAAACTTGTTTGCAGCGCCGCTGCGCTGGAGGTAGCTCTTATTAACATGCTGATATTATCCTAGTTGTTTTCGTCTAAGGTAAGGATAATAGAGAATAATGAAATGGATTTTAAGAAGTACCTTTATGTTTAAACCTCTATTTTCATATACATGCACAGGGATTTAAATAGTAAGTAAAATGTCAGAAACGGTACCCATCTACGTACAAGGCGTAAAGGAAAGTGTTCCGAATACTAACAGGGTGCATGCAGTCTGTGACACTGAACACTTTTGTCCTGAGAACCATTCATCAAGAACTTGCCAAAGTATTTTTAATATGAATGATGGTTATTTCTGGTGTGCTTAGATTTTCATAACACACATCAAAGAAACTAGTAGGAACCTACTAAATTGCCACTCTCAGTTTTAAATTCACCCCAATTACTTATCTATAAATTATAAATAGATATTTTTCTGATTCGAGTGATATTTCTTACATAAAATTTTCACTGCGCTTTTAATTTATTTTAACGTTTTACGGTCTAAACCGTGGCCATTATAAAAAGTTAATCCCAATTTTTGGTGGAGTTCGCCGAGCGGACTGCCCTCAAAAACTATTTTGTTCGAGACAGGTCTGAGTTTTGTAAATTAATTCCGCGGTTCCGAGCTATTACGCAAGCTGTCAGCAGTTCCAGCACAGGTGCCACGCTCAGCCTCCAATGGATGCAAATCGCATTCGGATATACTAGCACTCGCTAATTTAACATTCTCGTTTTCTAATCCAAACTAAACAATGCAATGGTCTGAAAGTATGAAACAAATTGCGTCAAAACATCCAATTTTAACAAAAACATATACGGGGTGTAAGGGACGGTGTAACGTAAACTTTGCAGGCATGATCAGACCATGAAACTGAACAACTTTTTCCTAGGGGGGCTTTGTTGGTAAACGAAATAAATTTTTTGACTTCCCATACAAAGTCAGTCAGCTGATTGGGAATTTTATATGGAAGGCCGAAAAAAAATCGCGTTTCCCAACATAGCCTCCGACCGCGAGTGAGTGGAGACCGCGTATCGGCAAACGTAGCGCAGGACGCCCTGTGGCAAGGTGGAGCGACGACATACGCAAAGCTGCGGGCAGTGACTGGAGGAGTAAAGCCGAAGACCGGGTTCAGTGGCGTGCTTTAGGAGAGGCCTATGTCCAGCAGTGGACTACAATAGGCTGTTAATGACGATGATGATGAACATAGCCTCCATAGAAAAAGTTGTTCAGTTTCATTGTCGGATCATGCCTGCAAAGTTTTCGTTACACCGTCCCTTACACCCTATATTTTAAGGTGATCGATGATTATTGCATGCCAATATTGCCAATGAAGGTTTCGACCGACACCTTCAGTTAATAAGGATATTGACTTATTTTATCAGTCAACAAGCTTGTTGACTGGTTAAGGGTTTCGACTGTAACAACTAGATGACCAAAATACTTGTTAAATACCAAATATTAATAATAATTGTTTATTTGTAGTTATGTGTTTAATTACTTAATCAGGTAAAAAAATGCTCCAAATTGTAATCACTTTTATTTCCCTGATATTAAATGACCTACTTTAGTCGCACTTATATTTACTAAAATACATAGAAGGGATCGAAAAGCATTTTCTATTCGGTACTATTTTTACAGGACTCCATTTATGTATGTTAACGTGAATTGAAAGCATTGACATATTGTCCAGTCGAGCCCTCGACGTGGCCCAGATATGGTATTTGCTTTCACAACACTTGACATGTGACCCACGCACCTTATGGTTTATTTAACAACCAGTAGGCACACGTAATATAGAATGACGTTTTCAAGCAGTTTGATTTTCCTTTTTAATATAACGAAAAAAGAACGCAGCCAGTATTGATACAATTTTTGCGCCACCTAGCGTTAGCCTTAGCTGCTTCACCAAATGTGACCGGTTCTGATGTTCATTTGTTTTTGACCGGAATATTTTAACTGTGTTAATTTGAAAGTTACTGTAATATAGTTAGACAGAGTTTTATTAAATTACTTTTTGTCATGGTTCATCGTGCGTTGGCTGCTATAATTTGCATAAAATGCGCACAGTGGCAAGGCAATAGTCCTTACATAATACTTACTAAATTATGACCTATAAGAAAAAGAATCTAGTAAGTATTCAGCACCAACCGATTACTTTTTAAAGAATAAAATACCTACCTAAGTGGGTTATTTAATGTACTTGTAAATACTTGCTTTCATAATCTACACAAATAAGCTACGCAGCTAAATATTTTTCAGCCTTCAACAGTAGTTCATCAATACGAGTTCAACAACCCGAAAATTCACGTGGATGTGCACCTCAATTTCAGGATGAAATGAATTTGGACGCACGCACACAGACAGGGAACAAATTAAAGCTATTGTGTTAGACGGATTATGGAGCGACGTCCATTTATATGTAAAATAGTGACGCGCGATCGAGCGGCGATGCGTTCACGTGCCGGGAGAATAGCGTCACAGGGTAGGAGGTAGATATCGATGATAACGATAGTACAGGGATAGAATGCCTCGATACTCTTATTTTTGTCTTTGTAACGCCAGCGACACTCAACTGTCATTCTTATGCCTCTGTGAGAATCTATACTCGAAACTGTGAGCTAAACAAGAAATTATAATCGATTTGTAGGCTACAAATACGAATTCCATGGAAATGACCTAAACTATCCAACTGACATGCCATCGTCACACAAATGAGACAATCTTCATTTACCAGACTTCAAGCTCTGACATCTGAAACCGGAAAAGAATCGTAGCCATGAACAATCTTTGCTTTAATCAGATATTGAGAAACTTGAACCTTATACCCTTATACGGCATATCCGGCAACTTAGAGAATATTCAAATTTTTGATTGAGTCTATCGTTTTGCTACTTTCTGCAATTTTCAAAGTCTTGTCAAATTAGGCACAATATTTCTTATCCACAATACTTCTCGTAACAAGCAACGAAAAGTAAGCAAGAGAAGCGTCAAATATAATGTTATTATTCGTTGTTGAAAACACGTAGTTAAAATTGTAATTACTCGATGATATTCTGTCATATCAGATAAAATGGATAGATATTTTAAAAACTTTAAAAAAATGTATTTGTTCAAAAAAGCACCATATGACGCCATGTCATGTAATCATACCATGTAGTTACAGCTATCCTTTAAGATAGCCAGCGGTATACAATTTCCATGGTTTAATGATGGCAATTTTTGGACCCCTGCGTTGTAGGTACAATTCTAAATTAAGATATACATGACATCAAAGGGAAGTACGATGTATCCGACCTACCGTGGATCCTGTAATTTACTTCACAGAAACAAAATATTTAACTCAGATTGGGGGAATCATGCCGGAATAATGTTGATATATGCAAGGAGTTCTGCTTCAGGAATGTTTTGCTGCTGTGATTGGGGGTGAAACGAAAAATTAGAAAATGCTTATGAATAATTTTTATTTATGATATTAGCTTACTTTGTCTACAAATGATAATCGTAGCTATATTATTACACGATATTTTACCAAAATGTATTGTCAATGCAAATGATAGTGTTACTGTACAAAAGGCCTAAATACAATGCAAAATTTGAACGTTTGAAACTTAAACAACATTATTTTTTTTAACTAAAAACAGTGCTAGACTTATTATAGTCGTCATCCAAATGTAGTCCACAAATGATAATCGTAGGTATATTTTTACACAATACTTTACGAAAATATATTGTCAATGTGAATGATAGTGTTACTGTACAAAAGGCCTAAATATAATGCATAACTTGAACGTTTGAAACTTAAATAACATTATTCTTTTAAACTAAAACAGTGCTAGACTTATTATAGTCGTCATCCAAATGTAAGATTAGTACCAACGTTTCTTTTTTATATTTGTGTTCTGCTTTTATCGAATTCGTTTGCATCTCAACATCGCATCATCTTCATTTAGCTAGTTGGATTATTTACGAACTATTTTGACAGTTTCGCTCTTTCTTTATCCATCTTAATTGGATGCTTCGTGGATGCTTCCGTCAATCATTGTATAACATATCTGGAAGTCTAATAAATATACCTCTATTACTAATATCTATGCACAGCCCCTCGTTAGTCCTTACCGTATGTAGATACATAATTCCTAGGTTGGGGCAACTTTTTAGTACCGACGTGGTATTGTGTAGAGTTAACAGGGAAACAGGAATTAGTATATTAACAAATGGATTTGGAGACCACTTTCTACAAGTCCACTCGTTACCCACCTTAAATCCCGTTTTCAAATTATTACATATCCAGTAGTTAAAATATACACCTCTGGTAGTACGCCCAGTACCTCGTTAGTCGTTACCGTGCGTAGATAGATAGCTCCTAGTTTGGGGCGAGTTTTCTGGTACCGACGTGGAATTTTGTCGAGTTGACAGGCAGGCAGCGAGTGGGCGTTGACGTGAATAAAGTTTTCACAAACCGGCTCGGCTCGCGCTGAAAGCTGAAATATCGCCACTTGCAGGCGTCGCGAGCACTGAAAGCGTCCAAGAGCGGCGAAAACATTCATGTTTATTTACCCTTTTTACGTAGCCAGCAAGCAAATAGTTTTTCTGAGAGTTTGCGCTATCGTAACCCTAAACTGCAACTTCACATTTTATTACTATATAAATCAAACACAACAGATTAAGGTTAAACAAAATATGAAGAGTGCGTAAAATCGTGACAGATATATTTTATTTTCAATTTAAGTTTGTGAACATAAATCCTGTTCGTATACTGGCGAGCATTTGACAAATCTTTATCATATACCGTCTCCAATAGGAGAGGAGGTAGTTTATATGGTGACAAATCGCACCGTCTCTTGCACAGCGTTCGTTAGCCGCTTGTTCCAAGTTCCGCTCGGCGTATTTACTCACCGACACGCTGCCGCCGCGTATCGATGCAAACTCAAAATGAATACGAAGAAAGAAAAATGGAACACGTGCTTCGCAGCAAACCAAATCAAATACCACGGCAACAAGCCTGTTCATTTTGAATATCATTTTCGGGTTTACTTACCCACGCTGTCTACTGCAGTGGTTTTAATTAAAACCTGCAACAGACACACACTGGCAATTAGAAAAACACTACGTTCACCCGAAAGCTTAAAAATAAGAAAAGAGAGCTCACCTGTGTAGCGTGGAAACACGGATATTTTGTGATATTATTCTCATTTTACAGCAAAGAGCACAGCCTAAAAAATATGCACGAAATAAATTGAAAACGATGTAAAAGGCAAAATGTGCTACTAACTTTGCGTTGCGACAAGGTTTTTTAATGGAAATAGTTCGTTCCGTTTTACACAAAAACCTGTTAGCGCCAATCCGTTCCATAAGAGGATCGAAAAGCCGGTGTTGTCAGAGTATCAATTAAACAATAAATGCACGTTGTAAATTGACCGCCTAGATAAATGGCGCGTCAACCCGCCAACAGATTGATAACGCCATCAGACTTTATTTTCCATTATCCGACGTGCTATCGGATACATTATGAAGGGAGCGATCAATTTGCTTATCCAGACGGTTTGCAACAAATTACCGACATCGCATACGATGGATTATGTAAAACGAGACCCATTTGTATGTAAACTAATGGTGGGTGTCGCTGTATGGGGCCGGGACACGGCGACGGTACTGATGCTGCTCTTTTAGTTTTGTTTTTGCACCTAGACACAAATACATATTGTCGGTGATATTTTCCAGTTGGTGGAGGATTCACGTCGCTTTTATCGAATTGTCTCGTATCCCAGAACGAATGAGCCACGTGATTCGAGCAGAGCCAAACATTTTGCATAAACTTTGCCTACCTAGAATTTCGGATTACGATCAGAATATTACAAATATATAACTATTTCGTCTAAGAGAAAATATTCATTTAAATTCATGTTGACCTCGTGATCCTAGAATAGTAACTGTAGAAAATAACAAAAGGCAAATCGATCACTCTATATGGATATCGTTTTATCAATTTGGTCGAAGAAGCGATAAATGTATTTAGCCGGGACGAGGGTGTTGATGAAAAAACGTTTCGGGTCCCAGGGGTCTGATCCTGCGGTCTAATGTTGGCAGATAATTGGCAAAGTTCTCATTTCGTTGACGGGTTTCACGGGTCACTGACTCTCCTGCTTGATAGAATGCCTGTCATGTACTCTGTCTAACGCATCTATTTCTTACAAAAACCACAACTTGACAACTGATAGACTCAATTTCTTGATTCAACCATCCAAGAAATTGTACTCAGATTATTGTTAGTTATCTATCGGCAAAACCAAAATAAAAATAATTAGTTCTTAAAATGCTTTACACGCAGTCTGTACTGACAGACCCAGACAAGTCTACAATTTGTGTTTTGAAAGGTTTTTATAGCATCTTTTCCTCAGGCAAGTTATTCTTAAGCTATATTAATAATGCCTTTTTGGGAGCAATATAATTTGTATTTATTGACCGTCTATCAATTTGTAATATTGAATCTTATTCCTTTCACTGTTTGAAATATTCTTTTAAATCAGCATAATATTTTCACCCAGTCTAGACGTCTTTGTATTTAAAGTCCACAAAAGAAACCTTACTTTCAGAATTTAGTAAGTATACCTAGGTAACACATACAAAAAGTAATCTCAGTTTCATTCAAATCGGAATTTGCTCACAAGTATAGTATACAGGGTGTAAAAATATTAGCTGCAAATATTTAAAGGGGTGAACCAGCCCATGAAACTGAACAACTTTCCCCAAGAAATATAAGTCCAAATATGTACCTAATTTAGACCTGCCATACAAAATGTAACAGCCGAGCGAGTCAACGGTATGGGAGGTCCAAATTTTTTTTTCATATTTCGATTTATGTTCCTTGGGGAAAATTGATCAGTTTCATGGGCTGAATCACCCCTGAAAATATTTGCAGCTAATTTTTGTACACCCTGTATACATAAGTATACTTTTCCACACAATTCACCGTTACTTGTATTTAAAAATTTACCAATGCTTTGAAGCTATCACGTTTTTAGAGTTCATTTCACATTTTCGTTATTACGTTTATCTACCGTCATATCCGTCCAAAGCTGGTGCTGAACCGGCGGTTTAAATACACGTATCTGCTCCACAAAGTACTCCCATATCCGTTGCATGCGCGCAATTGCCGCCAAAACTATTGTTCCCCGTTTAATCTTAGCCATAGGCTGCACGATAAAGAGAAACCCCTCATTGGACTGAAAATTTTGTGTTTAGTGCTGGGATTTTCCAGCTTCAAAGCGTAATTACTTGGATGCTGGCTGCTTGGCGCGTGAAACCATACCTCATTTTAAAAAGTCCATAGCTGTGCGCTCCTGTTCAGACTTAATACCTTGATTGAGTAAATGTGTTCAAAGTCATAAAGGTTAATACGAAACTGAAAAAAAAAAATATCCGCCTTAATCAGTCTTGTTATTTGTTCAATTTGAGAAAATAAACCTAGATAAACCGAGACATAGAAACTTTTTGTATTTTTTCTAAGTGAAGTACTTAAGTAGTCTACCAGCAAACTTCGGCTGTAATAAATACACAATTGAGTCTAGTCTAATTCAGTTTGTCAACTGGATCCTTAAGAAACTTTTGGTCGCACTTTATACGAAGTTAAAATGCTTAGGTAGGCAGACATATGGGCCAAGTTCTTACATGTACTTGCGAGAACTTTGTTGTTATAAGTTGTTATCGTGCTCTTTCTCCACGCAACTCTATGTTCTGTAATCGGTTGTAAGTCGTTCAGCAAATTAAAACTCATATGAAATTTACATTCACATTTAGAATAACTTAGAAATAACAAAACAAAAAAAAAACAGATTACGAATGCAAAATTTTCAACGTCAAGATGTTTAAATATTACCCTCATTACCAATTTGCAAATAACCCTGACTTTGTTATAATAAAATATACAATAAACAACAGATATTTTTTTTATACCAAAGTTTAAGAGCTGCCAACTGCACGAAACTAAATTAGGCTACAAATGAATAAATTACTCGTAAATTGTAAGACGAAACATGTTCTCATTGTCATTGTTTGAAAGTCAGGTTTGCACTAAAAGTTTCGGTGTGGTTTGCCTTTTGCTTTAAATATTTAACACAATATCTTAAACACCTTTCGTTCTTGGTAGCAATTTAAACTGATCGGGACACTAGGTGCCAAGATAAAATCTTAAATTTAACCCAAAAAACAGTTTTCAAATATGCAAATATTTAAAAAGGCCTACGGATGTATTTACCTAGGTAATTTATTACCATTACCATAGAGAGAATACTCATTCTATATTCTCAATGTGGCCAATTATTTACACTCTTGTGATGACATTTATTTTTAATCTTATATTTATGACTTCTTTTTTAGACATCTGGCAGAGTAGGCAGAGGATTAACGACCGTAAAAATTACGGTCTTTATCGCCACAACTGTTTTGTTATTTCTTTTTTCTTTTCTTGTTTGATTTTTTTAACCTTTCTACCTTTTTTTCTTGCTATACTTAAATTTTGTTGTTACTGATTGAGCAGTCAACATGTTGCTTAGAGTCACCCAAATCTACTAAAGTCACCTTCAAAATAATTGGAATGCGAAAACTCTCAAAGTGCGGCCCATACACACTGCTGTATTAAGTTTCACAAGTAATTATCACGTTTTGGAGCAAAATATTATGTTTGTATTCTGAAAATTATATAAATTGACAGACTAAACTAAATTCATTCATAATAATAAAGTTTCTAAAGCGATGACAATCGCAAGCATAATTTATCGAAGGTACTTTGCAAAATTATGAAATATTTTAGTCTAGGACTAAAACATTTTTTCGTTTTTTTGTTGTCGTACCAAGGAGCTTTACCTACCTAACATTTTTAAGAGCTCTAAAATTGAAAATTTGCATACTTGTAAAGAGTGTACCTAAACAGTTTTTGATCACGCAAACTGTATAAACAGAATTCTTAAACATAATGATGTTGTATTTGCCCAGCAACATACAGCAGCAACCAGATTCTATTATTATCCCTATTCTCTTTTCATAAAGAGTGTAAACCTATCCTTCGTGGTAGAGTGAAAGTGGCATCGTTATCACGGCCATTTTCTGTGGTTCTCTTGTACCATCGAATGTCAAACATATAGGGTGTCACATCAGCCGTTAATGGACACTTGGAGCGGAGCCTTTCAGGACCATGTTGTGACACCCTCTCTTGTGAGAGAAAGGCTTTATGGCGAAATTAGATGATCCATTACTGGATAGGTACAGCATACTTTGATATTTGATACACTTTAGGATATAAAAGGTTCGATAGCTATTAGTATTCTCACCTTTTGTTATCTATTTTGAAACATATTACCTTCGGAACATATTTTTATCTTTGTCATTCAGAAAAATAATGTTTTTGTAACATGGCTAGGTATCATACAGAACTACTCATTAGAATTGAGCTTAAGGACATTTTTAATTGGACAAAGATAAATATGTGTGTAAGGCTTAAATAATACTCTATAATTACAATTTTTTTGCAATCGTTTTTGGAATATGGTACTCGTAAAAACTGCAATAATTTATTTTCCATTTTGCATTTCTATGCACGGACTTTACTTACTTATTTCATAACCAATAGAGGTATTATTTTTACCTCGTTAAAGGATAAGAAGAGATCGCCCCTGGATGCAATTAAAAAATGGATCGCCTGATCTCGGCTTCACCTCTTATCCTGGTAACAGTCTTAATAACTGCCAAGCAGAATATTCCTAATAGATGCAGACTGAACACGAATAATGATTACACATTGATGCCAATACACTGCATTACTTTACTATTTATAGTTCGTACACAATCAATTAAATTTTTGTGACATTACTCAATTTCATGATTTTTTATTCCATTCATGAAACCACATACACAAACTAAATAATACCTTGTGGCTAAGTACAAAATGGCGTCTCTAGTCTTGCTGCGCATCGGTGACAATTCTGTAAACTAATTTCGCGTGAGCTTTCACGTTTTTCTTCTCTCCTAGTACATTTCCGTGTTCTTTTCCCAGAGGAAACAGTCTTTCCGTGCTTACCTTGCAACGCAAAGTAAATTCTATCAAGTAGAGCGTCTACCTATGTATACTTTAATAGTATAATTCGTACTTAGTTCAATCACACGGTTGTTTTCGGTGCCACAATGAGGTTTAGAACTGCTAAACGTCACGCGAACATACTTAACACAGTTTATATTTGTTTCCTTATTAATACGTAACATGAATCGGGGAGGTATGCCCGTATTGAATTATGAAAGCAAAAGGATTCCGTAACATAAAACGAGGGTGATGAATATTTGATCAAGGTAATACGGCTACAAAGCATAGATGTGCACGTAAATTTCACATACAAGACCTGGTCTAATGTCTAAATAAGGAAATTAGGCTGATGCCTATGAAGTCCACTACTGGACGTAGGTTTCGTCTAGGGTACGCCACAAGAGCTATAGTAATTCTTTGCCACAAAACAAAATCTTTTATTTTAGCTATCCAGTTGTTACTAGCCGCTCTCTATTTTCAAAATAATTTAGAGACTACGTAAATGACAAAGAGATTTGGAATTAATAAAAAAAAATGTATGTTGTTGCACAGTAATGTTTCTAATTGATTTCTTTTTCACATAATAAAACATTGAAATACGCTTAACATTATATCTGCGAGTCTGATCCAAAATATGCCAGATGCGATACAATGATTGGCTTATCTCCTTATTCCGTACACTTCACACAATAGTACTTTGAATGAACATAGGTACTCATATTGTAACATATTTTCCTGGTTTTCTGGTAGTCACATAGCTATTACATTCAATATATATACTCAATACATAAAAAAGCGGTATTATGTTGATCTGTTACAATTTCTAGCTGCTGCCTAAATTTGATAGTTGCTTGGATCGAATTTTTATGTTTTAATGATTATACGAGTATGTATTTGTGCCTACGTTGTGTATGGTTTAGGCGGTATCAGCTCTCTCTCTTTGTGTGGGACACTGAGTCATCCAACGACCCAATATCAACTTATTGTTAACAAGATCAACTTACATATTTCCGCCGTAATAAAACAGGAACTTATTATTAGACAGTAAATACCTTTCAACTTATTCGGCACACAGACGAGCCCCTCATCTCTCGCTATTAAAATTTCGTCACGTTTTCACTTTCTGACTGCTGACATCTCAGCGCGACCCGGACTCATTTTAATATCTGTATATCAATATACAATTTTAACGAAGTTAATATTTACTGAGACATATGAAATTAAATTAAGATCGTAGACAATGAGCGCGAACGTTCGGCGGCGTGGCGCGATTTGCTGAGGCGGTGTAAAATTTAATTTTAATCCAAGGGCGCGAATCAGATAGGATTTCACCCTTGCTTATCTGAGTTACGTAACGAGAACCGTACTCCGTTCCGTTTTACGCTTGTACGGATGTAGCTTAGCTACGTTGCGTGAGTGCTACGCTCCGTTCTACGCTAGGTTCTATGCTTGTACGGATCCGGAAGTTGCCATGAAACATAGCTTTAATTCTTGTAGGTAGGCTTTGTGTTGTTTTACATGTATAATAAACTAAAATTATGTCCAAACTGTTGCTACTCGGAAATATGATTTATTATAATTGTAATCTCCAAAAATTTCGTTTGGTTTCAAATCAGGATTTAAATGCTTTTTTTAAATAAATACGTATAAGTATGTTGTACACGTCGACTGCCTCACTTTATGCTATCTCACTACCCTAGGTCTGATGGAGAGATTTCTTTTAGAAATAAGCTGACCTGTTGTGTATTGTTCTCAATATTATGTCCTTTGTGTTCTATTGTGCACAATAAACGGTTAAATAAATAAATTAATAAATAAGTACGGTTTTCTCAATTCAGAAATTTGCATTCAAAAGGAATTAGTATGATAAGGATATAAATCCTAATAAACTAAATATAAACATAAGCATTGGATATCTACATTTTCTCTCGCCTTACGGCACGAACTGGGACGAAAAAAATTCAAGAGAGCGTTGAAGGAGCACTCTTAAAATACAAGGCAGTAATTACTCGGTGTGAGGTCTTCGCGCAACCGAGCTAGAAGCCTCGTGGGTGAATATTAAGAACCTTAGCTCGAACATAAACTCCAAGGACGCGCTTCAAGGAGGACGCGTCATTTTAATTAAACGTTAGACTTTATTAGACTAAAAATTATTTTCGAGGTTTGTGGCAAAAATAAATTAAATCTTATTGTTATTTTTGTTACCTGTGAATGTATATGTTAATATTTTTTTATAAATGCTGTCAATGCCATCATAGCGTTACATGATTTATGTGCAATTGTCCTCAAATCTTGTTCAGAGGTGGCGATAGCGACCGTATTCTTAAAGCCATTTACTTTCTGCCTTCCCCTCGATAGAGACATGATGTATGTTTGTGTGATACTGTGATTCGATATAAGTAAACATGTAAACGTACAACATGCCGTGTGATGCCGGCTTAGAATAGCATCACCCCATATCCTTCCTGCGGGTGTCGTAAGAGGCGACTGAGGGACTCGAGAGCATTGGTGTATTACAATTTTTAGGCGACAAGCTGACAACCTGTCACTATAGTGATACACATGTTTTCTGAAACAACCTTGGAAAAAATGTCACACGTGTCGATAGTGACCGTATTCTTACGGCCGTTAATGATCTAAGTACCCCGCAAGGGATAAAGGCGTGATATATGTATGTATGTAAACTTACAACAGGTTGTTGTGTGAGCGATCTCATAAGCATTGCCTTGCCTCTTCCAAGTTTCTTGGACTAGACATAGAGCTTAAGCATAGTGCATGCTGCTTACAATAGAACCATGCAGCTTTAGAAGCTCTGGCTTGGACCCAGTGTATTGAGATTAACCTTTAACATTGATAAGTACCTTGTAACTTTACTGGGTTCATCGCGTCATGGGTGTATGACTCAGTTTCTCACACTATAGATTTTACTTATAGTGGAAGATATAGTATCTTCTTTTTAAAAAAATAAGTTTTAAATTTACACGATTTAATGCGTAATTTAAAGGGACTTAATATTTTTCTTAACACACTGTATCATGTAATGAAAATACAAAAATATAATTCCCACAGAACATAATTACTATACCTAGCTGATAACAATCAAGCACGTTCCGATCTACAGGTTGCTACATACGCGTTTTAAGTATTTCAGCCAGGTTTTTTAATGTGATTGATAATACAATATGACGTTATTGCTGTTGAGAAAAAATAGGGACGGTACTCGTTCTCACAGACGTGGTCAACAAGCGGAAATCTTTTAAAATGTTAAACTCCGTCTATCCCCTGTTAATAAGAAAACGTGTATCTAATATGGTGTTTTGATATTTGCGTCTCCTGTGCTTATGTGTTGTCGTAATGGCGCGGAATCACAATATCTCGTTATACGCGGAGAAACAAAGAAGAGGGCGCGTGCTTCGAATGCCGACGCAGGGTCGGGCACACGGTCGCGCGAGGCCGAACTGTGTTGTTGTGATGTGACTATAGCTTTGAGATACTTACTTGAGAATGTTGTAGTAATATTCTAGTCGCACATAATCTCTTCTTTTTCTTGAGACTCTGTCTCTTCAGAGAGTTGTACATAATAAAATAATAGAACAGTTAAGATGCGATCGATGTTTGAACAAGTATAGCAAAGGATTACATGCCTCAAGTGAAGAAACTGCAGACTGAATCAGTGTTGATGGCGTCTAGGGTTACCAGCACTACGTTCACATATTCCTTTGAAAAAGTTGTTTAGTTTCAGAAATAGATAATGCTTATGATTATGATAATGATAATATTTTTTTTAATGATAAGTTTTAAGCACAACATTTTTTTGTATACAATATAGCGTTGGGAAACGTACGTTACTACTACCTACATTTACTTCTGTAAACTATTTGATAGTTAGGATCTAGTAACTATAATTCTATGAAAATCAATATAATTAAATTTTATTGACATGAATCTCATAATCTGCCTTTGTGAAAATGATATTTTCATGGAAGTGGTTTCCTTATCTTGATCTAAATACGTAAATACCTATGATTAATAATATTTCTACCATAATACTTGAAAGATTTTTCAAGTAATCGGATTAGAGCATCAAGCACATGCACGAACAAATACTTCCACGTAGATAACGAGCTGAATTCATTAGCATGTCGTGTGCTATCAATATCAACTACGAAGAAGCTTAATGCTTTCCATTGAAAGCCAGACGATAAATGATTTGTTTTTCTTTTAGTATTAAATTAGCAGTGAATGGTGCGGCCGTCACGCGAACCCGGCCCACGCTACTCTTAACCCAAATTCTGACATTCATTTTGCCAGTTCACTCGTAAAATTTTAATGGCTCTGGGAAATGTCGACCTTATATGAAGGAAGGCGAAGGGTTTAGTCTCGGTCGCAGACAAAAGTTTCCCGCCCTATCAGTTGATACGTTACCTAATTAATCATGTTTTTACGGCTGGAAACATTAACCAAAGTTTTGAGATGAGATGACACTGAATTGTGAAATAACAACCATGAAAAAAATACTGTCATTAGTTCCTACTTATTTTTATCGGATCAATCTACAGGTATCTGTAGTGAAATAGTGAAAGACGAAGAACCAGTATCTATTTCTACCTTACAAAAGAATAGGAACCTACATGCTTATAGTTCAGCTAGTACTTTTGCTACGAGACACACGCGATACTATTTGTATATCTTGTATAGGATGCTGAATTTTAGTAGACGTATACGCGTGTTGTGCGCGTGTTGAGCGCATGCGATGCGTAAGCTAAGCGCCATACAAGCAGCCTACTTACGCATTCAACACGCGTTGCCCCCGCGCTTAACCAACACAGTAATCTTTAACGCTTGAGGTAATCAATAAGTCATCACTTTATCCAAAAGAAAAAGTACCTAGCCCTCGTTACCGTGAAAAACTAAATTAAAATAAGCAGTAAGTGTATAAAAACATTGTTGCATTTAATTTATTTATTGTAAGGAGAAGACAATGGCGTAAGGCGCAGTATCCCACTTTATAGCATGCACGTTGATAAAGTGAGACTCAAATAAATCCGCTCCCCGTTCATTTCTTAATTGGATTCTCGAGTTTATTTGCAGACTGATCTTCATTTTACGACATTAAATCTGTTTATGTTCACAATTGCGACTATTTGTTTCGTGACCGGAATAAATTTTGTAGTTCAACAGATTTTTCCTCGTTCTCTATTCCAATCTATTGGATAGTGAAAAATTTGTTTGTTTACTTTTAGGTTAAATATTTCAAGTTTGCTTTCAAGGCGCTGTTTAGTGTGTAGTGCGCGCGGACGATTGGCGGCTGGACTGCTATATATCTCGGTGCTTCTAGAACCTTGCGAGCCTTCGGAAGTGCCCATAAAGTGAGCATTAAAACGACGACTCTTTTTACGCTTTATTATCATTGGATGCGAACGTTCGGCTCAGATTCCATAGCAATTTACCGCCACCGTGAAGGAGACGCGCTCTTGTCGCACGTGTTTTATAGCAAAATCGATAAAGCAGATTATGGGCGCGAAGGTCCGAAACGTCATGGCTTATGAACTCCCAGTTTACGATGGGCATCGCTATTTCGATGGTCTTAGGCAACTATACCACCGGCTGTTACTTTAGCACTCCACAACGAAAGTGGCATTTTTATGACATGCACTTTCCGTGTTCGGACATTGTGAGATTTCGGGTCTGAATCAGGATTGAACAATTCAATTCAATTTATTTCAAAACAATAGTACATTGTATAGAAATTTACATAATTAAGAAGTCAAAAATAAAAATAAAAAATTATACATGCATTAATTAAAAAATAAATACAACAATCAATTAAAACACACATTAAAGTCAATTTTTCATGTCACTTATTATGTCAATAAATAAATTGCGCAATACCTAAAATTTGTCAATAATAAAATCATTTATACAATAATAACATTTTTCCAATAAAAAAGCCTTTAGTTTTCTTTTGAAAATCTTTGGTCTGTCAAGCAAGATCTTTAAATCTGCAGGTAGTTTATTAAATAATCTAATTGTCTGATAACGTGCACTGTGTTTGACAACAATGAGTTTTGGTTGTATGCTATTTGGAAGATCTTTTCTCTTCGTTTTTATCCTGGCCAGATTTTCTTCTTCAGTTTCAACTTTAGAATGATGTTTAGCCAAATTGCTTAGTATAACCAGAATGTACAAGCAAGGAACAGTTAGTATCCTTAGTCTTTTAAAATGCTCTTTGCATGAAGCTATTTGGGGGACTCTTACTATTGTTCTAATAGCTCTTTTCTGTATAATAAATGCATCATTGAGGTTGTACTCATAACTGTTACCCCAACACGCTATGCTATACCTAAGTTTCGATTCTACTAGCGAATGATATACCATTTTTAGCTGAGTGATATTTACTTCTTCTCTCAAACTTTTTATAGCATAGCATGCCGAACTTATGGATGACTTTAAGGCGGCTAGTTCTTGCTTCCAGTTTAGTAATGAATCCAAATGCACACCCAAAAATTTAATCGAGTCTACTCTGGAAACCGTACCATTATCAGTCTCAACTATCAAGCTATCCGCGTATCGCGAAGTTGCTTTAAATAGCAGAGTGTTTGTTTTATTAGCATTAAGCTTCAAGGCATTCAATGAAAACCACTGCTGAAAACAGCCCATAACACGATTTAGTTTGACATTCAGTTCTCCTATTGAGGTTCCCGCAACCACCGCATTCGTATCGTCAGCGAACATAACCATAGAGATACCAGGAATACACTTAAGGATAAAGTTGACCAGATCATTTGTATATATGATGAAAAGTACTGGACCCAGGACTGAGCCCTGAGGTACACCTCTTTTTATTTTCACCATCCTAGAATGAACTTCTTTCTCCAAATTACCCTCTACAGCATTTATTTCAACATACTGATGTCGATTATGTAGATAAGAATGAAATAAATCAAGAACTTTACCTCTCATACCATAATGCTCTAGTTTGACCATAAGTATGTCATGCTTTACCATATCGAAAGCGGTGCTTAAATCAAGAAAGAGCCCGGCTACCCTTAGCTTTGCATTAATATTTACCACTATGTCATCAAGTAAAGTGTTAATAGCTTCAGAAGTGCCAACTCCTAAACGATATCCAAATTGCCTGTCACTCAAAACATCATACTTACTAAGATGTCTCATCAGTCGGTCTTTTATTAGCTTTTCAAAAAGTTTTGATAAAACTGGCAAAATAGAAACAGGCCTATAATTATTGTCATCGTTTTTCGAACCCTTTTTATGTATTGGGATGACCCTTGCTATTTTTAGCTGTTCCGGAAATAAGCCCTGCTCATAGCAGTTATTGAAGAATTTCGCTAACGGTTCGGCAAGTAAATCAATATTTTCAATAATCACCGTGATTGGCATGCCATCAACACCACAGGATTTCTTCAGGAACAGGTAGGAAAGAACCAATTATAGCAGTAGCGACGGAATCTTCTTATGATCCTATTCAAACCTGAGCGGTATTGGCTAGCAGTGATATCCACTTCAGCCTCAGGCAGACCATGGAGCAGGAGAATACCTCAGACGACGCAAGGACGGACAAGAGCGCATCCCCTGCTTGTCACTTCGGTCTCGACGGACGAGACTGCATCTCCTGGTTGTTGCTTTCCAGAGCAAGCAAAGACACTTGTTTCTGCAGATTTACCAGTGATGACACGATGAAGGTTTTGAAGGTTTTAAATTCAGACACCAGTATGTGGGTACGCGGGATCCTGATTAGTACGTATTGGTATGCGGTTGAGTACCGCACCGCACCCATGTACCGCGTGGATACCGCTGCAGTTTGAATAGGGCTTAAAGCCGATGAAGTGTGTCAAGTCCGGCCTAGAGCAGAGGCAATTATATTAGCATGCTAATAACGTATTGTGAGTTATCGCCGCATTGACGGCGCGCCGGATCGCCGAGATCGAGTTACGCAAGTTTCAGACAAGTTTTAAGACCCTGCCGAAGGCCTCTACTAACTATCTTCCTTAACGCCTTAGTTAAGAAGCGCCTTATGAGAACTTTGACGCCGAGATTGAGGAAGCTATTACGGGATCCGTTCAGATAGATATAAGCAGGATGTCACTTCCACGCCAGACTTTGTGAAGTTGTTTACTTTGATGGTTCAAACTTTCGCCTAATTTATCTGAAGTGACAGTATTACTAGCGCGCCAAAGTTTAGAACAGACTTTATAATCGAAATACTCGGAACGGAAATCGAAAGTGAACTACTAACTTGGTTTAACTATAACTAAAAGTACTAACAAAGGAAATGGGGCGGGCGGGTGGTCGTTCCGAAACGTGCGGAATTACCTACATTAGACAAAAGAAAGGGAAGATTAAATATTATCTCTGACAATATTTGTGTAGTGCACTACAGTTACTAGGTAGAGTTGGGCATCGGATCGGGCAGTGGTTGCATCCCGCTCTATCATTACTTCCGCTCCGCTCTCAACTGGGGCAATCGATATGCGGCGCGAGGGCGGCGCCCCCCTCCCCTCCCCCGGCGCCCCCTCCCCCCCGGCGCCGCCCACGCGCATCACTCCGGTGACAATCGCTCACGCTCCGCTCATCACGCGCGCACCGCTCTATCTGAGCGCACGCCGCACGCTGCGCCTGCCTCCTCAAAAATAAACAAAACATTTTTGATGCTATTTTCACATTCAACAGCTACAGCATTGTGTCATTGTTTACATTCCGCGACACCATTCACACGTACTTCCAACATTTCCCTCAAAAATCTTTCTGCGCTGAAAATGTTGGTACTTTGCAACACGTGCACAGCTTACTCATGAAAATTCCAGCGGGAAAAAGTTGTTCTCAATAACTTTATTTATCTATACACGACCCTTATTATAAATAACATGAGAATATATATGCCTGGTCTAATATCATTAAAATGACGATTTTACAGCTCCGAAAATAAAAGGCTCATATTCTACCGACACCACCTGATAATTTTCATGACTGCCTTCGCGCCATAAAACTGGGGAACGGTCTCACTCAAATAAACGCGAATTCGGCAGAATTTAAAAATGGCCTCTAAAATAAAAAGTAAAGGCGTCAGTTTACTTCTATCGCTAGGGGCGTCGACACCTGGCCTCGCAATCACTGCACCTGTTCTAATATTTATTACGTGTGAATATCATATGCCAGTTCTTTCCCTCCTGTGATTGCTGAGCGTCTCCCTCTCGCCTCCATCGTGAGAGCGTTGCTACTCGTTCATATAAGAAATATAGGCGCAACGTTTGCCACACTACCTCTTTGTAGCGTGCTCTTTTGTTTCGGCTTCATGTTTATGAATGAATAGTCCGGAGCTCTATTTTTGAATTTTCGCATGCGAAAGTCTGCTACTGATTGTGCTTAGGTGCCCATATCACATGATCTACGACAAAAATGTATATTCACACATTTGGTACCTTTGGCGTTTTCTTTTTTAATCCTTGGTTTATTTCCAGACATGATTATTGCTTTGAAAACAAATTTTACTCAAAATTGTTGGGCCGTCTAAGTATTTTAGTGAGATGGCAATTTCGAAGCCTAAGCTGGCTTTAATGAAAGACCTCTCTAAATTTAAGTCTAAGCCTTTCATTTATTTCACGTGATATTTGAATCCTATATAATACCTTCTAATAGTGACAGTAACATCTAAATAGGTATAAATAGGTCATGGCGGTGGGACGTACAGACATGACTGGCACATAGTCAACGTATCTAGTTGGGGGGCCATTTTCTGATGAACAATGGTCGAAATTCCTACTTTATTACTGCGCATTAATCGAAATCTTATTGGGAAGCGCAAAAAATTCTTTTGTTCACCTTTATTACAGTCCTTTGACTTATACTGCAGAATAATTTATATTTTTGAAGTTCATTGTCTCAAAAATCATCTATGTAGGTATATAAGGTGTAAAAATATTAGCTGTAAATATTTTAAGGGGTTAACCATTCCATGAAACTAAACAACTTTCCCCAAGAAACATAGGTCGAAATATAAAAGAAATTTTTGGACCTCCCATACAAAATGTAGCAACCAAGCGAGAACTGTATGGGAGGTCCAAAAAAAATTTTCATATTTCGACCTATGTTCCTTGGGGAAAATTGTTCAATTTCATGGACTGGTTAACTCCTTAAAATAATTTGACCCAATTTACAAATTTTTTTACACCCTGTATTTTTACATAGAAATTATCTTTATAAAATATGCTTCAGGTTTCAGTGTAAAAAACGCAATGCTCAGTGGGATCTTTCCAGTGCAGGCAATTAACTTAGAAACAGACTTCTTCTACAGTTAAAACTAGCAATTGACTTAGCATAATTCTCTCTTTAAAGTTAAGTTAACGAAGTGGTCGGATTCTTAGGAGACCGCAAGGTCGTTATTGTTATCTCCATCCTTTACTTGTATGGAGCAGAGTGGTGTGGCTTTCCATGACACAGGGTTGACACAAACGGAAACATTTGTTTGGACTTACATTACTGTAAAGTATTGCTCTTTCTCTCTTTTCGTGAGAGACACAAAGTTGTCTAAGGATTGCTGATCGCCAATTGAAACCCTCCCCAGATTGAAACTTTTTAGTTTAGCATCCAACTTATTGAACCTGACTTATTTAAACTCTTTTCCTATGTATCTTATAAATGCCAGATACGATTGATATGGCATATTATGCAAACTGAATAGAAAAAACACACTGTAAATAATTCAAAATAGTCACGTTTTGCATGTTAGACATCGCTACAAGTATTTTTCGTAAGACAATTTGAAAACGCCACTGTCAACCCTGTCCAAAGTCAAGTAAGGAAGACTGGAATAAAACTAGAATTAACGATATAAATAATTCTAAGGTAGGTAAGGTAGATATAAATAAAACTTGAAATACCACGTAATGTTTCGATTAGGACATTCTTTTTAAAAACAGAGCAGTTTAAGAAGCTGTCAGACACTGTGAACGTTTCAGCTTTGCTTCAAAGCCCAGGAACGGGCAGCGGCAGCCGGCAACCCTGTCTGTACTCTGTAGTAGCCGGGTAGGGAAGGCAAGAACAAAAGCCTCACGTAATTAGACCGGCCACAGCAATACATAAATAATTTGCCTCACGTACCGCTTTGTTCGCAGAGAACAGCTTTTTATTTAACGCTGTTATATCAAGAACAACACTCCCGTGCTTTTGATGCCGTTAATCCGCCGTCCTTTTGCCCGCAGGTGACTGAGGCCTTTGTTGTTTGCACTATTTACTTGTATTTTTTCAGCTTGTTTCACATAAACACAAGGTGCAGTGTAAACATAATAATCTATGCTGTAACATTGAGTTGCCAGTATAAAAAACATTTTTTTTTGTTATCATGCATTTCATCAGTGAGTACCTTCCTACAATAAGGTTGTTTATACTGATTAGATAACGATATTTAGCTAAAATAATTTAACTAGTAGCTACAAAAAGTTTGCAAATGGAGCATTTTCCCGTCACGACAACACAACTCGGTAATTCGATAACTATAAATTCAACCCTTTTGTTGCCGAAAAACACCCTGTAAACGGATAGCCGCGAAATGTTTGATATTAAATTCGGCTGCCGGAATTTGCTTTGGCGTAAAAGGAAAAGAAAATTCAGGCCGGTCCGCTTAATGAAACAAATTTTCAGGGTGGCGACATCTAAACCCTGGCCCTTTGTAGTGCGTCGGCGGCCGCTTTGTCCCAAAGCCGGGCGATGCCGGCCGGGGCGGGGGCGCCGCCACTCTTTTGTGCCGCTTACAAATATTGCTAATTACGATTAAAAAGAGCTTTCCACAGCTCCATCATTCCGATCCCAGGGATTAGCAACGAGAACCTCTCCGTGTCACACGAAAATTAACATCGTCATATTTTTGTTTCAAACTCCAGGATTTTGACCCGGAATGAACCTTCGTTAATAATTGAAATAAAAGTAACGTGGATTAACTTCTGCCCCGAGCAACAAAATCTCTGGGCACTTTCACAGCCCCTCTTCTCCGGCGACATACACTGACAACGTGACCTACAGTGTATATTATGTAGCTTTAGGGTACTAGGGAAAAATCGCTACAAAATTTTACGTCCGCCGCGCGACACCCTCTAATAATGTCTGCTTAAGGGCGGCTCTAACATGGAGTACACATTTACGCTCCGTTAAATGGGGAAAGCTTTTTTCGTGTTTAGTGTCACAAAAACTGTTATTAGCCTGAATTGTGTTGGAAACAGCAGAGCAGGTTGAGGTTGAGGGAACGAAAGTCGAGAGATTAGGGCTGAAGAAACCCCACCTGTAACGACACTGATAAGACGGACGGTATTAACTATAATTTATTTTTTGTGCTATAAGCGTAACCGGTTAGAACTAAAACTAAACTATCGTGAAACGAGTACAAGTGTTTCCATCAAAACTCAAAACACCTTAACAAGCGTAAATGTTAAAAATGATGGTATCTATTGAAGTATTTGGTGGCAAACGACTCACTGCTTCCTGCTAAAATGCTGCTTGAATCGGTCACCACCTTGATGGGACTCATTTTCCTGTTAAATACTGCACCGCTAGGTTACAAGCTTGATGAATTGCCTGCAGAGTCTTTAGTGTAGAATTTTATTGTCCACATAGTAACGTAGCCTGTGATTGCCGTGTCCCTACCGGTAAGTGCAGGGTACTTCACTGACTCCCTTAATGTGCGGTTCGCGTGCCCGGAAATGGACATTTTATATTCTCATCGTGGAACTGAACAACAAGACATTTCGACTGTCCTGCCGCCTGTCATTAATAACATAACAAGTGAATTATTCAGATCCTAAAAGCACCCGTTCCTTAAATAAATAATCAATGCGTCACTCAAAATCTCATGAGTAAAATCCAACTGTGAATTCATTTACTTTGTAACAATTTCAAATATTCAGGGGGGATTTTGTTTATCACATTCATATTCAAAATCTGACCGACAATAGTCTTTTATCTACACTCGTTACAATAATATTTATATAATTTTAAATATTAATCCCCTAAACAAGGCAAAATACAAGGTGGCGATGACACATTAGCTGAAGACTTTAAATTATGTTTGACACAGAAGGTTTATATTTAATTTTCAGATAGCCGAGATGTTTGTAACTTTAACTCATCAGCTGCTTTATTACTTTGTATGATATTAGGTACCTACTCCATAATTATGATGTATACAACCTAGTCTTTGTCAATACAAAAACAGAGGTGATTTAAAAAAAAATTAGGTTAAGGAAAGAAAATAAAAACCTGAACTCGGAACCTATTTGATTGACAATAAAAACAATCATCAAAACTTAAATACACCCTTAAACCACATGAATAAAGATTAGATTAGGTAATAAAATAGGAATATGGAATGTGTTGGTTTATGGTTTGTAATGGTGGTATTAGCAAGTGACCGCCCCCAGCCGCACCCTGTCGCGCCCAGGGCCGGCCGCAGGAGTGACGCCGTCATTTCACGCTCCCAATCTGTGACGAATGACGCGTGCCGCCTGAATGTGCTACGAGAATTCTATACACGATGATTAGGCAAAAATAACTGCCATATTCATTACTGTAACAAGCTTTCTCACACGACTGGGCGCCGGCATATTTTCTATTAATAGTAATATTGTAATGGACTGACTGTCATAGTTATAGATCAAATTTTTCATCGAGCTCTATTTCATACTTATACATAAAACAGAGTAAATACTTACAAGCATAATATTTGTAATATTTCTTTGATGAATTGACATGTCAGCATATCAAATTTTTAACAGGCAGTAAAAAATGCAGGAATAGCTTTATAGTTTGATACAAAATACGGAATGCGAAATGTAAAAATATTATTCTCACTTACCTAATAACTTAAAATAAGTATTTAATTCATAAACATATACACAAATCACGCCTTTATTTCTTTATACTATAATTAATTAATTTATACATTTCTGTCAATCATGTCACTGTAAAGGTAGCCCTGTATTTTTATTAAATCGAAAAATTAAACTAAAAAGATACTTGTAACTTTATAAACATTTCATCAAAAAACAAAACTATAAAAAAAGTTTGGTACTTTAATGTGTTGTTTATACGTACTTTACTCATTGTTATTTATGGATCACTCATACAAAAACAGGCACAAAAATAGCGCGAAATAATATCGCAATTAGTTAAGGTAAGAGCTCATTTGTAACAATTTGGAGTAAACTTATCAGACAGTTATTCTATGAAAAATTCTTAAGTGGGTCTGAGTAGGTTCTTAAATCATATTAATAATTTAATATTAATAACAAACAATATTTTTCTGAAATAGTAGCAGAATTACGTATTATTATTTACATATTTTCCATAATCTGTTGACTATGGAATATAATAGATCTCGAAATATTTTACTGCCTAAACAACCACAGAGTAAAAATTACACTTGCGTCGTATCGTCTGTGCGCGCATGATATCTCTGGTCTGTGTAGAAAACCTATTCTTTTAGTTAGATCCTTGGTTCTATAAAAAGATTTCTCTCTTTTTTTCTTTATTCGCAATAGAGATTTTCTTTATCTTCTTTCGTATGGAAACTAAAAACGTATTATCAAATATAATAGCGGTATCAGATATATAGCGGAAACCGGGGGGTATTATTCTCGGCACATTGAGCGCGTTGCGGGATCCAACTTATTAGACGATGAGATCATGCGAATAACACCCGCTTCATACGTTTCATTGCGAGGGTATCGCTCCACCGCGATATTGTTGCCAGATTAATAATAAGGATGGATAAGGATTTTGGAATAAGGACGCCACCAGCCACCATGTTTTGTTGCACGCATGATCGCGTATTAGAAATTGTAGGCATGGGAAATTGTATGAGAGAAGAGCACTTTACTTGACTGGTTATAAAATCTTCTATAAGTTTACAAATTGCAAAGTGGACTAGATATTATGTTGGTTTGAAAAATATACCATACTGAAATAATTACTTATCAGTTTGAATGTTTCCTCTTGCCTCCACTTTGGTTTAGTTTACAAAAAAACCACTCGCTACTCTAGACATATTGCGTACTGTTTCTTAGCAATTCAGAGTTCTGACTAAGTTCTATTTACTCCTTTAATAGACTTGACCTAATAAGACGGTACCTACCCACCCTTCGCCTGGAAAACTACGCCCTATTTCACCTGATCAGTCTATAAATAACCAAGAAGGTATTGAAAGTATTACTTCAGCCGTGGAGATTTCCATAATAACTCAGTTGGATACACTGCAGAGTACGTTACGTCGCATGAAAAGAACATGTCGTGAGCATCTAGATACACAACAGTTGGTTTTGTATTTCGACGGCGTAGCGTCGCGCCGCCTCTGATTATGTAGATTCCTTTACAGAGGAGATTTTACGCAAACATACGAATGAAGATCGAATCAGATATGCATGGAATCAGTTTTTTTATCCTCGCAAATATATGGAATAAGGGTATTCAGTATATATGTCTTTAATAGGTAGACTTTTGGTATAATGATTACTTTCTTTTCATAAATATATCAATATTTTGTAGATGACGTAATTGTTCTATTGATTTTGCTTATGATCTCCTTTTCCAATACTCAAAAGGAACCTGAGATCGCTGTCTGAGAAAATAAAGGCTTTTTAGAGCATAATAATTATCTTCATTTATTATCTAAAACTTTGTATTTTGGCGTTGCATATTTTATGAGCTTTTATAAAATCTGTGATTTCTGATAACAGAATAGATACCTAGAATTCGATATTTACTAGAACACTCAAAACTTGAAAACTAAAATATTAAAGCGGATCGCACATTCAACGCACGACGGAGCTCTAAAATCTTGCAGCGGTCTGTCAGATCCGTACTAGAAACGTCACGTCGCAGCGGTTGAGCGGTTTTAGTATGGGGATTGACATTTCTAGTATGGACCTGACAGACCGCTTCGATGTTTTGGCGCCCCGTGTCCTACGTTAAGTGTGCGATCCACCTAATACGTATTATTCATTAATACAATTCAAATTATGTTTAAATAACATACTCAATCTCAGATGGACCGATGACTTAAAGAGGGCGGCTGGTAGCGACTGAATGGCGAAAGCGGGAGATCGTTCATTGTGGCATACCCTGGGGGAGACCTATGTCCAGCCGTGGACTGCTATAGACTGATGTGATGATATGATGAACATACATAAATGAAATTCAAAAATAAATGTGACCTAAAATTAAGATACAGATGCAATATAACGCCCGTGCCCTTTGCTAGGTATGCAAAAAGATTGATACCGCCACATCCGATAAAATACGCCGCATCTGATCTTGTTCGAAGAGATTTCTTTTCTATATAAGTTGACCTATAATGTATTGTAATTATTGTCTTTTATTTTCCACTGTGTACAATAAACGATTAAATAAATAAATATCCTGGACAATTCACACAATAAATGAAAACATTTGAGAATCCTTCACAGAAATTGTGTATGTACCCGTCTAGACGCCTTCTCAATCATCGCTCAAAATTGTAAAGCTCATGAAATTAGTTTCTTAGGTAGGTATGACACATATTTAACATAATGATGTTAAAAAGCCTTATCCTTCCCCACTGTCATGGTGGGATTGAATTGAGGCAGCTCTCAAACGTGCCGAACGTTAGTGTAATATTTAGCGGTTTAAATGTCATATTTGGCAATTGACAGCCGCAAGATGGCGCGGAGTCGTAACTGCTTCGTTCTACTAGTGATTTCATACAAATCTGCTTGTAACATTACCAATCAGCACAAAATCGTGCAACACGTGTGAGAAGCGCCTAGGGAACAGGTACTTCTAGACTATGACCGTGTATCGCCTCAGTTTTGAAGTAGTCCAGCGATCCAATCGAGTTGAGTGCAGTCTCCGCGGGGTTATTTGCTTGAAACGTTTTGCTTGTTGACACGGCCCAGGTAGTATATTGGACACCAATACAATATCGAGTGACCTCAATACTGTACCTTCCCTACTTGTTCAGACATGTAAAGTTGAATGTTATTTTTATCTAATTATGTTGTCATAGAAGTTATTTTTGTTCGTCTATGAATTGTGCACAATAGCGTAAATCACTCGCATGATCACAAATTATAACGTGTAGGCATAGGACTTTCATTGAACATTAAACTTAAATTTTTGTAGTCTCTAATAAAATTTACTAACTGATACAAGCCAACATAATTTATGAACTAAATGAATGTGTTTTTTTTTTCTACCAGTTGTACATGGCGGCCATGACTGGGCTGCTCTAAAGAATATGCCTACGGCGTAGCAAAAAGGTCGTAGGCGTCGTAGCGCGTGTAAGCATTAACTTAGGAATGTGACTGTTTGACTTTAATTGGGAAATATTTTAATATAGGTATTTCATTAATGTTTGGGGAATGAGAAGGTTAATACTTAAGGGCCCACCCTTAGAATTTAGTTCAGTACCTATAAAGTATTAGCTGAGTCATAAAAAATGGTCAGGTTAAATATTTATGTTTACTAGGTTACTCTAGTCTAGAAAAATACTCATCATTTTACAAGAAAATCAAATGTTGTGTTCGTATCAGATACATGAGAGTCAACGTATCCAACTAAATATAGCTCAAGTTCTGTGCCATTTACGTACTCTCACATTTTCCGTTGCTACACTTACGTATCGCCTAACTAAACAGAAACAAAAGTTAAACTATAATGCGTTCTCACAAGTAACTAATGGGAGGCAAGTTCCACAGGAGGTACTTAAGAGGCCAAATTCCTGAGGAAGACTACTTTCAGAGTACACATTAGTGGCGACTGTGGGCGCTCTCCAGCTAAATCTTAACTATCTACTTAAGTCAGTGTCAGGCGAACTCGCGAACGAATTGAATAAGCCCTCCTCGCCTCCCTTTATCTATGATCAAGAAATAGGTAGACGGAACATTGCAGACGTGAAAGCGTAGCCAAAACTAGAAACTTAATTTTTTTATAACTTATTTATGTAGAGTGCTTTGGGAAGAGAGAAGGGATTCTCCTCCTCTATAGCCAGTCCCTCACTGTTGAGGGTCCTGACTCCTTGATTTGTCAATTGCTCGTCTCCATTTATCATGATCAGCCGATTTAGAAAGGTAAGTTAGTGAAAATATGAGAACATACTAGCAATTACATAAACTTACTAGACCTAAACTACTTAGCAACTTACACACACACACACACACACACACACAATATTAAGAATATTTTGTAGGTCCATAATTTGTATGAGGTAGGACATGACTCAGAACTGGCCCACATATAATGAAAAACAATGTTTGTAAGTATGCAAAGCTCCTTCTCGCAGTTTGAAACAGAAATCTTAGTAAAAATCTTCTTAATTATTGCGAAGCCTGCAAGATGGACAGACGATATTGTCCAGGTCAGTGGGAAGAGATGGAAGAGACAAGCCTATGACCGTCGAATGTGGAGATCGTTGGAGGAGACCTACACTCGGCATTGGGTGGCTATAGGTTGAAAAAAAAAGAAGAAGAAGAAAGCTCCTTCTTAATATTTTCCCAGTCTTAGCTTCTTTTATCTACTTTCATTACATGAGCTTCACTGAAACTGGGTTCAATTACCCTGTAATTTGGCGAATTGACGTGGCGTTTTGTGGTTTCCCGCGCGTGTATTTTTTCTGCGTCGGAATTAATTTTCCCTTTTTTTCTGAATTTATCTTAGTCGCGCTTTCAGAGTAATTTAATTTGGGGACTTTGAAGTGTGTGCCTAATTAATTAAGAAGATTTTCAGTATGGTTTCTGTTTCAAACTGTAAGAACTCATTTCGATACTTACTCTTATTATATTGGGACATAGTAGAAAATATATTATTTTATATATGTACTATTTTACTTTGTTGTCGTACTTAAGTATTATTGAATTTAGAGCTATTTAATTTTCCTCTTTGGTTTACTCGTACATACGAGTGCTGAAAGGACTTCTGGGACAGATTTTTAATTTCATGTCGTACTTTCGTCTTTTCTTTTTATTAATTTAAATTCTTTACATGCGGAGTATTAGCCAGTGCTATTAAGAAAAAATATATTAATTAAAAAGTGAAAAACTTGGACGCGATGCAAACTAATGAATTATTAATTTTGAACCTCCTCCGCTCTCCAATAAGAACATTTCACTAGTTGTTTGCGAAGTGAACTAACTCAATTAGGTTTCTTCCGGCGTCACTGCAATGGTGGTTCCACCAATTACCAAAAACTAGTTCCGACAAACTTAGGACCTGTCCGTACAACAATTTTTTTTGCAGGGATTATAATCTTGTTTTATTTTGTATGAATTCTATGCTTGTGTGAGAAAAAGCATCCTTGAGCGGACATTGCCTTTGAATTTTTCCTAGGAAATAACTTTGGAGTATGCTTTCTATTCAATAAGGCGTGATATTAATGATATGATAAGTTTTATGCAAGATGTATTCGCAGATCATGTACAAAAACTATCACAATGGGATAATACCACAAATTTAACAAAAAACAATTGAGATTTTCAATTTTAATACTTTTATTTTAATTAAATAAATTTGATTAGGATTCGGTCAATTGTTATCTGTATAGGTTTACTGTACATTTGATGATATTTTAAAAACAAAATATTAGGATTTCACTCATATACGTCATTGTTTAATCCTCGACAAAGCTAGACACATTTAAATAAGGTACTTCCATTCATTTATGACTAATAAAATGAAACACATTTTTCAACACATTTATGGCTATTTTTTGTATGTGATTACATTATTTACAATTCCTGACGCGACATTGAGAAAGTCGCGATGAATTGACAGCCTCTGTTTTATTTCCTACGGTTAAAAAATGAAAAATAATAACGAAAAACTTTGATAGTGTTTGGTGGAACAACCCACTGCGAGCCCCGAGACGCGGGCTTGTTATTTATTTCCAACGAACAACTTATAGGTAAATGAAAAATTGGAAACTCCGGCTGAGTTCTGCGGAACTGGAGCAACATCCTTGATTTGAAAAGACTTGACTGAGCTACAGCCTACTTGAAATTTTCATTGGTATAAATTTCAATACAAATCCGCGTTTTTCTTGGCTTCTTGGAACCAGAACTCACGTAATCGTTTGAGTAAGAGTGATATAACTCGTCGCATACTTGAAGCTATAAAACTAGTATCATCATCATCGGCTCACATCCACCCACTATAGGGTATAAGACTCTTCTCTGCCGTGCCAATCTCATGCATGATGGATTTAACGATGTCATCGGTAATTTTGTTTTAATTTTCTTATCCCGCGCGGGTAATATCATTCAATATCTGACAAAAAGTGCATAAATTTCAGTTGATATAAGCATTATTGGGGTTTATATCGTTAACGTGCTGCTATATTGCGCAATAAACATTTTATTGGACGCACATTGTCAAACATTACATATACTGACCGATGAAATGAGTGTCGATATTATATAATATAGTATGCCACGGTGTTGTCATAAAAATATGTTTAATGACCACATAAAGATTCGATATGTTCTTGCAGCCCGCAGCGTCGAAAGAGCCGGGAAAGTGCGCCTTAAAGGAACCTATAAATCTGTGAGTGATCCGTTTTATTGCCAAAGCTCTATCGATACTAATATTACTGCCACGTTAAATATTAACACCGCTTTTCTACTTTCTACGGAGTTATGGTTCATCTTAGCAAATACGACACGCCTCCTACGTGAGTGGAAATAGTTCGAACAAAATTGTAGCAATGTGTTAGATTTTAGAATCAAAAGCTAATTTCTAGCAATAAGAAAGCACTAATATTATTTCTTGAAATTATCAACAATAGGTATTTAAATAAAACATGATATCAGTAAAACAAAGTTGAGGACATCATACAATAGAAGTTCTACAAAGGCAAATTTTGGTGCAGATTTTCCCATTGAATTGTCTTGAAGTTGTTGCCACCCCCACCCCTCCCCTGGCGGCTTCCCTGCTATTAACCGCAAGTTTTGTTATTAGCGACTCTGTTCGAAAGTTATAAGGGAATCACCTTCATTTAAGTTGAGATTAAATTCTTAGTCTGATGGAATACTCAAGCTGTACTTAGATTGGTTCCGTTCGTTTGTTAAATACTTCAAATTCTACTCTAAAGGGGTGTCGATAGAAAATTTCAGGCAAGTCAGTCTTAAACCATCAAAGGGGTCGGAATGATAAATTTTGATCATTACAGAGACAATTATACGCACGATATGTATTGGGAAATTAAACAGGAATTTATGTTCACTTTAGCTGAGAAACTGATTACTCTAAAAGTATATCAACACAAGCTAAATACACAAGAAAACGACGGTAAATAATAAATTAAACGCAAACTTGAAGAAAACTTTGTAGAATCTTCAAAGGCCGTAAACGAGATCAAGTAATTTAAGCCAAAATAAGCAAAATTACTCGAGCATTGTCGGCTTCCCAACAACGTTACAGAAAAGCGTTTCCACAAACATTTCAAGGAAAATTAACTTTGATATTTTAACAATATTAAGTTAATCGCAACGTAATATTATTATAAAAGAAATATGAAAAATTTGATCTTACTCAAAACAGCAGCCATTTTCATAACACTTAAGATTTTTTTCAAAGATTAAAAGACGTTTAACTTAGGCGCAATGATGTAGAGTTTGATCCCATTATTTTATGTTTTTTTTTGTAAGTTGAAAATAGCGCAGGCCTCATGGCTCATATGGTATTCATAAAGAGTCCGATTTAAAACAGTAATGCGAACCAACATTTCCTGTTGCATATCATATCCCCGTAATACGCCTGTTTCTTGTTTGTTTTATTTGATGGGCGACGAGAGATGATATTTTTGTTCTACATTAGTTTTATTTATTCCCTATTTTGATCGATTTCATACCAATCACAATTTGTTTACACACTATCATAAATATATCATCAATGTTTGTTTGTTTACTTGCAGATACATGGCGAAAGAATAACGATGCAGTGATTAATGGTAGCACTCGTTACTCGTCTTGTTTGAAGGATAATTAGTTACCCTATGAAGTTGGTACATACAGGTTGAAACAAATATCTCTCGGAGTAAATATCACCCCTACTGCTAAATAATAAAGTTCATTGTCTAATGGGACACAGTTAGGGAAAGAAAAGAAGTAAGACATTTTGACAGTAGATTTAAACCCATGCGGTAAAATTCCGGATCATATTGCGAATTTGATCATCAAAATGTTTATCGTGTGTTTTGAAATCAAATTGTTTGTTTACCTACCTATGACAAACACGTCAAAAATATGAAGTGCTAAATAATTCCCATAGTTGGTTCCTAATTCTACTAATGCGTGATTCCAAAAAGAACATAACATCACGCATTAGTAGTACTATTTCAGGTACGGTGTGTAACACCTATGTATCTAAGACATAGAGGCTACTTCTTCTTCTTTTTTTCGTGTGGGACACCGAGTCGTCCAACGAGGCTACTTGGATGAATGAAAATATGAGTGAAAATCGAATTATTTGGCACAGGTTGGGGCTCCATGCCAGGTTCCCAGCACCTCCAATTAAATAATTGTTTTTTTTTTTTCATTGAATGTACCAAATAAAATATTGAAGATACAAAAGAACCAATAAATTGCACTATTGTTCTCATGAATACAGGCTATTATATGCCTTAAGGTACACTTCTACTGTGGCAAAAGGAAGGTTCTTGGAACATTTTTGCTTCACTCGCCAACGCCAGCGTCGCTCCATCATAACTTTCCGAACTTATCTTAGTTAGGTGCGATCAATTTTCATTCTCAGTCGATTAAGCTCCTCAGATGGAACTTATAATGATTGCTATTACATTACAGCAAGGACAAAATTGGATCACGTATTAAGCACCATTAACAACGTTTCAGCTGAGATTACTATCGTAGAAAAGTAGAAGATTTAATATCTTATTTTTTTCTGTGCATAATAATACGTATAGTTTTATCAATCAATCAAAAACAATCAGATTCGTTTACATGACATCCGCAAGAACCAGCAATCGTGTATTTGCATAACCCAACCGAAGTTATATTACCAAAACTACTACCGAAGCGTGGTATATACCTACGTTTTAGACATACTTACTTCACTGGAAAACAGCTTACAGCATTTGTTATAGAGAAATATACTTAAATACTTATATTGTTAGCACAAAATTTGTAAAATGGTTTGGTGGTGCGTTGTGTGTCCATAGCCTAAAGAGAATTTAGGCACGTTGTATACCAAGGGGAGCGTATCATCCCGTCACGACGCCAAGTCCCTTCCTCAAGAACATTTGTCAAAAATTAAAGCCCCACTTCGTAACTTAACGATGTTGAAATAAGAACAAAATAAATTACAAGCAAATCGAGTTGTAAAATAGGATTTACATTGAATTGGCGCACTTTATGAGTAATCAATTTCGAAACATAAAAGTTTTAAATGACTCTCATTACTCTGATTTTAAATGGGGATTTACAATCTCTAAAATAATGTAGTCATTATACTTTTTATACTTTTTTAAAAGTTCGGAATTAATTCCAATAAATAAAAAAGTCGCACCAAGGTCGAAACTGGCCGAAAGTAAAAGCTGGCTGAAAGAATGTCGTAAATTATTCATCAGTAACTTACCGATGGCCACCTTCGAGGACAAACGAGGGCAGATCGAAGTAAAAAAAAAGAGAAACAGTGGGTATCACATGTAATGTGTTGTTTTCAAGAGGAGATCCGTTCGATCCCTCATCCATCATGCTGACCACTTGCTACTAACTAGGAAATTGCAGGTTCGCATTCAGGATCAAATTGGTGTTTTGTTATAATGAAAGTACTCAAAAATCTACTTGTGTTTGAACTATACATATTGAGAATCGTATTTTTATAGGATGATAAAGTATATAAGCAAAAAAAAAACATTTTTGTGAAACAATATTAAAAAGTTTGTATGTGAGTGTTTCGTCTTTTTAATAAAAGTGTACAACTAGGCACTCAAAAAAAATAAAATACTCTTAGGAAACCAGTTTCAGTTTTTCGATTATATTTCCAAACCCATCTCTGTGTTTTGGTGTAAATACCAAGGAAAAGCTGAGACAAAAATGGTGCGAGCAAACAAATGTTCTGTCGATAGTGAGACAGAAGGATTGATGGCCCGTAGTTACATTGGCGGAGATCGTTTAGGCCATGTACACACTGTGATGGTACACAACAAGGCACTACTTTTTCTTCTTTGTACCACTGCTCTTAAGACGGTTAGTTACATTTTGTATTGCCAATATTTGGCTACGGCTACCCCAATCCCGTAATTTTTTCAACATATTAGTTGAGTTGAGCTGCTGTAGCGCTATGCCAGCTACGTCGTAGTTACTGATTTGAAATGTAATTTTAAAAGAAAAAAGATGAAGAATAAAAAGACGAACACTTTTATATTTCATTCATTTATTAGGAACAACTAACAGCTATGTTCAAATGGATGTTGTTAGTATTAATCACATTATTATAATGTTAGTGTACAGCCAACGACGTTATTCAAATTTTAAACATAACAATGTAGTAGTAATGAAAGCAAACAAAAATACTAAGTCTTTTGTGAATCCGTTTTTTTTTGTTTATTATTAGCCTGTTCGGCGTCCCACTGCAGGGCAAAGGCCTCCCCTCTCTCGCGCCACTCGTCTCGATCTTGGGCTTCCAATTGCCAGTTTTGGAGAAAAGCTTCCAGATCATCTCTTCATCTTCTGCGAGGCCGGCCTCGACGACGACGACCATCCTGTGGCACCCACTCTGTTGTTAATTTAGCCCATCTGTCGCTTTGCATTCGGCAGGCATGTCCCGCCTAGTCCACTTCAGCTTTGCAGATTTTTTGCCAAAATCTCTGATGCCAATTTATTATCCAAAAAAAAACTTCATCTTTTGGGTGCTTTAACTACTAAACAAAGGCAGTATCAAGACAAGGCAATAAGGCCGCCTTAATCGTAGTACCGAATTTTCTTTTATTGTACTTTTCTGTGTTATGTGTTTTGTACAAATAAAGCATTGGTATTGTATTGTATTGAATTGGAACCTATGTTTATTACAGAGTTCGTGATGTCGGAAGGCGGTCACGGCGCGGGCGGCGCGTACGCAGCGCGCTCGCCGATGAGCAGCTCCACCACCGGCCACTCCAGCTCCAGCCATCACAGGTAGCTAAGACATACATCCTTATCCCGTGCCGGGTAGGCAGAGCAATAAGGACCGCAAAAATACGGTCGCTATCGCCACGTCTGAAAAATATTGAAGACCATTTCAGATAATAAGTGTATCACTATAGTGGGAACTATGGGAACCCCGGTTTAGAAAAGGAGAGATGCTATTCTAAGCCAGCAACGCACGGCAAAAAGGCAAAGACAAACATACCTAAGTAAATATACCGAAGATGAAATACTTTTTTTGGAAATAATATGTTACATCCAACAAACTTAATGATAATGATGGTGATCTTTCCGGCCAATTTCGGCCATGGCGACCTTTATAAGTCTTATCAATCAGAGCCGCATTGATGTGGTATCGGAATTATTCGGAAGCAATCTATTGCGCAGGATAGATATAGGATAGACGTTCGCTGAAACGCAAGCGCACACACATGACATAGTCCTCTCATTCCTTGAGTTGAATGGAATACCTGTTCTTATCCCAATTTCACACCCCAGTAACTAAATAGTAGAATCATGAAAAAGTATCTTACTTGTAAGAAAATTATATGCTTAATTTTTTACGATTTCCATCAATCACGTTTACATATCTTTTAAAGTTAATCCACCATCCGAATCTAGTTGCGCCATTTCTAAACGTGAAGAAAGTTCTTACATTTATGAATACGGAGGATGATATATCTTAACCGAAATATCCACTGTACGATTTATTAACAGAGACCATAAAAGATGATAATACGTAATGGACAAAACCACCGCAACCGACAAAAAAGCTTTTGTAAAGGTCCAATAATTTCGCAGTGGCTTTTAAGTAATAAAGTCACCGAGTATGCACGTAAAAGCCCACAAATTTAATAAAGAGATTTTTGCGATAAAAGAGTGCCTATCGAGAGGCTAAAAAACCTTTATTAATGCACTTATATTCTAAAATTTCCTTTGAGAGAGACCCTCCGAAATTAATCTTTGCTCTCATCAAAAGGCTCGAGAATGCTTTGCATTCCGGCGACGATGAATGAGCACGCCCAGGCCGCGCAAAGAGACAAATTTCGACGTGTCAGATTCAATAAGGTCGCCTATGTGGTCCCTAATTAAATGTAATAGGCCGAGCCTTTAAATTATAGCTCTAATTCCATTCAAAGCGAATCTCAAAGCTAATAAAAAATTGATGGCCCCTCCTGCCGGCCGCGCCGCTCGCTGGAAAAGTGCCTGTGACGCTCCACATTAATTTAAACTTATCCGCAAGAAAATACTTTAAACTTTAGAATTGAGAATGTACTCTAATTTACATTTTTAATCTTAGTTTTGTTTACTTAATTTTATTTAACCGCAAGCAGGGGGAATTAGAGGCTTAGTTAATGAATGAGATATTTCCAGGAAACTTCTTCAAGAAGTTTTTAATTTTACTTTGTAGCCTAGACTTAGTAGTCTGCGTAAAGTTGGGACATTAGACTGATGAAGCATTTACAATTAGCTAAATAATGATTGCACAGAAAATTGCTTGTTCAACTCTTTTCTTTTGAGTCTGCAAAATTTTTGAAATGTAGTCGATCTATAAGGTCAAAGAGACAAACGATGAGGGCAAATTTTACGCTAGAATTTTAAGAAAGATTTTGAGATGCAATTTTAAGAAAAATGTGTACAGCCCACTAGAATTTCAGCACTGGTCACGCGGTATTGTATGTGTATCTTGTATGGTATATATGTATTTAATATGTATTTTATATGTGTATTTATTATAGTATGTACAGTTTTGCACTACCTTCAAACAACCTTTTTTAGGTAGAGTAAGTCTATTAATAGCAATTGCAGTTGCAAATTAATGCAAAAATCTAGCTGAAAGATAAGCCAAAACCAAGAAAGCTTTTTTGCATACCTAATTGCTACCCACAAAAAGTGTTTCAGTGTGTTTTATTTCAAGTTCCGCAATAATAGTTGACCCTAAAATACTTTGATTGCAGTGTTACTCGAGGGAACTTGATATTTGAAATTTAGTTTAAAGTAGTACCAAGTCGTGAATTATTATTATTTCCCTAAACCTCTTATTTCATTATCATCAACAGAGACTTAAATTGAACTAGAATTTCCATACAGAATCCACTACTGTCTTATATAGCGTCACATACTGGAAAAAAGTGCGGCAAACCTGCTCTCATAGGTTTTATTCTGAGTCAGTCAGTAGGTAAGGTCTCAAACGTATAACAGTATCACGCATAAGTTCATAACTCTAGGACTGCGCACGGCACACGAAAATTATCCTCAACTGCAGTAAATTGTGAAACTGCATACGTAACTCCACCTGTGCAAGGCGAGCGTGCGATCCTCCCCGATGACGTCACAATTTTATGTAATTAACGTACTGCCGCCCGAACGTACGGAGCGTACTCGGTTAGCTGCACAGTCGACGGTGAAAACGGACTGTTACGTTGCTTGGCTTGTAACTTAGAAACCTAATAGTAACGACTGGCGCATATTTGCACTGATTTCATGACTGGTGACTGATGGTTAACAGAAAAAATATTATTTTTATTTGCTGTAACTTTTGAAATCGTACTTGTGATAGGTACATCGTGTGTACAGGTTATTTTACAACTTACTACCCTCTAAATTCAAAACCTATGAAAAAACGTAACTTCTTCTTCCTTTATTCTTTTCGTGTGTAACATAACAATAATGTAGTATACCATACTAAGGTTTTAGTCGCTACTTCGCTTAGAAATTAAATAAAAACGATATTTGCAGGAGTTTCAGCAACGCAGCGATGTAGCCAAAAGATTATCCGTCAACACGGCAGTCGCCATTGTCTCGTCAGTGTGAAAATGGTCAATGTGTGGGGTCGTGTGGCAAGCGCACACCACCGCCATCCGAATACATTAGGCACAATCTACGTGCTTTGACTGGGCGAATATTCGTTTGTTAACGGCCTTCCCTCGAGCTTTGTCGTGGCATAAACTAGCCCTGTGCTGTCTGTGACCTGCACTCCCTGGGCTCTGACTGCGCATTAGGCACGCCGGCATTTGCGACAAAGTGTACAACATCTCTCTGCGCCACGACACGACTGTATCTATCCAAGCGTGCTAGTAGTCGTATGTCCCGCAAAGTGTGTAATTAAACTTCGTGACACGAACTTTAACTCATGTATTTAACGGTAATAAGCACTTACTTTAGCAAACCCCAGCTTTCTAAACCTGATCATCATCTAACCTTAATTTGTTTACAATCTACGTCTAACCGTCGAGTCTTACATGGTTTTATTCGCAATTTTATAATCCACTCGTTGATATATTTTATCAAGTAGGTAAACATCATTTTTATGTTTTAGTTATCAATATATTAAATAGCTGTACCTTTAAATTAATTAGGTATGTATTATAAACGATTATGAATATACCAACAAGATTTGACATCAAAATCTCAGATTAAATTTATGGTATGCTGCTTTAAATGTTATAATTGATGATGTAGAGTCAAAATTACATAAAACTAAATTTAAATTAAACGTCACATAAGTTTCTCGAATGAACTTCTGAATGTAATTACCTGCCAACTCCCCGGTTTATAACAATCCGAGGATAATAGAATGCCACATGCACAAAGAATCTTTACAAAACTATCATGATACTTACTGCATGTGACGCCTTTGACTTTTACATACTATTCCATTAACGTACATTGCTTCGTTTCGCTGTGTAATTTGAACCGCTCTTTTGCATTTTAATTTGATCATGGGCAATGTACATGTACCAACCAAGTATGTACCTAGGATATAGCAGCATCGGACGCCCGCCGCATTCAAGCCAGAACACGGAAAATGCTTTACGGAATCTATTGCTTAAACCACTAACTACTTTTTGAGTGCATTTTTACAATCTGTTTGAACTTGGAACTGTAGTCATTTTTAAGTAATTATTTCGTAAAAAGTTTCGAAGTTTTCGTAAAAACTGCACCGTCGAAGTGGCACGACAAATTCCAAAAATAAACAACGTAAAAATCAAATTACAGAAATAACTTCAAAAAATAAAATAATATATTATAGAAAGTAAAAAATGACATAAAATAACGAACAACCCAAGATTGAATCCACTTAAATATGTATTTACTTACCTGCCCCAAAACCTAAAGGGATTCGAAATATCAACACTCGAAAGCCGCAGAAAACACATCTCATAGAGACGACGGTGATGAGGGCGAAATATTAACGAGCATTTCATATCGTGTCTTGGGTTCGGTCGACATGCAGTGGCTCATTAATAAATGATGGGGTTCTGGCGACCGCGGTCCCAGCTTGCCATTTCGGGGTAATTCTACCGCGCATCGAAAATAAATTTTAGTTGAGCTACATTTTTCATTTTAAATTTGTTGCTCCATGCGCTTAAAATCGAATTACATTCAGCGTAAAATGCGAGGTGTTAATATTTTGGTAGTTTTTTTAAGCTATAGTAAAGCAACAACCAAATTGACTATTATTTATTTTTGTTTTGTACCAAAGCAGAATAACCTCAGCTAGTGTTTGCTTATTCACGATACAAGACCATTTCCGAACGCGTTAGCTTTTAAATTGCACGTACATAATACATTAGCTATCCTTAAAGACTCGATTTGTTAAGGGCAGTTACCGGTAACCTGGAACAGAGAATAAGTTAGAGGGAGTCTCTATTTTCCCTGAAATCAGAAACAAATAGGTAATTGTATTTCATTAGGCACGCTCGCACCTTTTCCGAACAAAATTACTCTAATAACGTCAACATACAAACTTCGACAGAAATGGAGTTAATAAGTAAGTAAATAGTTTTTAAATTTTGCCTCACTCTGTTTCCGCTTTTTCTAACATGTCTGTCGGTGTAACTAGGTACTTTGATCAGAACGGTAACCTCTTTGTTTTGTTCCGTAGTGGTTTCGCTCTCTTCTGACTAAAGAATTACCCCCATTGATGCTCATTTCGAACCGTAAACGTTAAATAAAGAAAGCCAATTAGCTTACGTTTCCAATCGACTTGCGAATACTACTCATTTATAAAACAGCACGCTTTGCTGAATTTTGTTCGTTGAAAGACTTTTCAGGGAGTTAAATCGAACCTTATCTTTTAGCAGTTGTTTTTTGGATTTTGTCAGTGTTGTTAGTAATTTCGGTTCTATTAAGTTTTAAATGCAATTGATTTAATAAAATCGGCCAAGTGCGAGCCAGGCTCGCGTACGAGAGGTTCCGTAACATCCCTTATAAAAATGACATAACAATGAAGTTTTTTGTACCATCATTGGCCGTAGTCCGCCTTTTGCAGACAGTTAAATAATGTCGTGGTGGGTTACAGATTTTGTCATGACTGTGTGATCCGATTCCTGTGCTTCAGATTTTGCTACACACTTTGCAGGGATATTGTCTGGTATTGACGGCAAAAGAAACTTCCATTTGCGAGGAAACATCATAAATCCCCATTTTAATCGTGATAATTTTTTAAATACGCAAGCATCATGAGTTGGATTGTTTACGTTGCACTGAACACATAAAAAACAATGCGGTATAATCACATTCAGCCTTTAAACTTCAATTAAAATTGTGTAGGTACCATAAAACACCCATGCACGAAATGTGATCTTTAAGATTTTTTTTCTGGCCAAGAAATGTATGGAATTTCATTTCTGCCAACCGGATACCTTGACGCCTGCAACCCTGATGCCTTTTTTGAAAAAATGGCGCTATTTACGAGCAAATGGAAGAAAAATACATTTCCAGTTGACTGAGCATTCGTTTGTAAATTTAATAAAAAATAATTAGTGCCGTTATCATTAGAACCCTCATCTTTAATAAAACAACGCGTGCTAAAAGTGCTGAGTCACCGTGTTCATTAGTCACTGACCTCAGCACAAGAGCGGCAATAAAATAACCCCTTTTATGATGTGTTAAGTGGAAACGAATCATAATACATCATTAATCATAATCCTGTAGAATGGATTCCCACTGTTTACTAATTCAATTGTGTTTGTTCTTTAAAACACTTAGGGTTAGGGCCCTAAGAAAATAAAACAAGCTAGAGTTGAATCATTTTCACAATGAGTTGATTTTTCAAGTTACAACTGTCCCTACCTAAGCTAAGCTAGCTAAGTTAGCTGTAGGTACCTACTTTTTAAAATTGGTAAATAGAATTTAATTTAATTTAATGAACCTACACTTTTAACTGGTAAATCGAACAAAATATTGCCAAAGTTACTGATAATATGGCTGCAGCAACCCCCGTTTCTAGCTGCTTAAATCATGTCAATAGGAAAACCAACTGACATGTAGAGTAAGTTTTAAATAGAAGTAGGCTTCGCTGTTTTAGTTATCGCTACAAGCTATTTATTTCCTCGTTCAGAAACAAAAACATTTTTATCCATACCTACATAATATAACTAGGAGTGTATTTGAGCGAGTAAAATCGGAGCGTTGGAGCGTCCTTTTCCCATCAACCCGTCACTTACTGAAAAGTAGCAAAAAAAATGTTGTGTCTGGACGACTGACCACTCTCCCGCCCGCCCCACGTCTCGGACTACCCTCAAAGCAGCTCCATCAAACCGCCAACTCTATAGGGCTAAGGAAAGATGCGAGCCTTGTTGTAATAAATAAAGTGGTTGAGACAGATAAATTATCTTTGACTTTCGCACAGCCACCCCTGACAAATTATCTGTCATAAAAGCTAAAAACAAATTTGTTACGAAATGGAGAACTTCGCAAATTCGGATAGCCTCGCACAGCTTTGTAAAACACGATCGGCATTTTCCAAAAACATGTTTATGTCACTTGAACAAAATTAATAAATGTTTATGCAAGTTGAACACTAATCTGTTACAGTAAAATGGAACGCTAAATTGAACTTTATTACATACCCAAATCGGAAAGAGCGAGGAGTTGATGCTGTTAAAGTTTTAATTGCTTTTATCACGGGCTTTTGCTTTTAGAGGTTGAAAACGCATGTGACTATGTAGAGTTTATCAAATTGAATCTACTACCGGCAATGAATTTGCGATAGAGCTGCTATTTTAACTTTCATTTTATCTCCGGAAGCATTCCATCACATCCCCGCTGCATCTAAATTATGTTTGCTTTTCGAACTTTTGTCATAATTTTTATTTCGTGAATAATTTACGCGCACAAATTTCCTGATGCCTGTAGGCCTAAATAAGCTTTGAGATCGAATAGGTATAAACCTTTTCATGGATCAATTATGCATTCAACGGCCTCAACACCATCAATGCCTGTTAATGACGTCGCGATGAAATTCAGTCGTACCTGTCTGTATGTATGGATGGATTTGTTTGTATGGTGCGCGTTTGGATGGACAACAATACGTCATAATAACGGGCAGGCCTCACGCGCCGACTGGCTGTTGTCGCGCCATTGTCCACATCTATCCAATTAACATGAAACATGTCAGGCACATTGATGGTCTGATGGTCTGACAGCAGGCTGCTCAACTAAACACTCTATATAGCTACATAGATATGCTTGCCATTGTTTCAAATTTAGCTGGCTTAGTTTAAGTATTAAAAATTCATAATTTCCCGATATTGCTAGGTAAGTACTTCAAATTTCAACTTCGCTACCCTTATCAATCTTGGCTACCTATAGGTAGATATTAAAGCTACACTTCAATACCTAATTACGTGTAATTACGTAGGGCAATAGCAAAAATTGCGAGCGTAACGAGCGGAACCAATCATTCATCTATAAGCAATCCTCTTACGTTAAGCCCCTAGTCACCCTTCACATCACATATTCACCTTATACAATATGTGATGAGGAATTTCGTAACTAGGGTATCCAATCTCGGTATACCGAGATCTCGAAATACCGAGATCCCGCATCATTTTGTGATCCCGCAAAGTGTGGGATTACGAGTGCAGGATCCGCGGGATTTGCGGGATTAGAAAGCAGCATATGTCCTTATTTAGAGTACTGATCTGATGAGGGCGAGGACGAAGTGCCTCTTTCTGTTGTTGGAGCGAACGATGCAGCACAAAATAATAGTGTTGGCAACCAAAGTACTGAATCGCAAATCCTTACATTACAAGAATAATTTGAGCGTACGCTAGTTTCAGCTTCAAATGCCAATCGATCGGCAGTTTCTTAAATTAATTCAGTAGAATCAATAATTGGAAAAGCAATTAATTTATTTAAATCAGGAAATTCATTGGGCAAATATTTGTCCTTTACTTACATACAACGCTCTTAAATCTATTTAACCCACCAGCGTCGAGTCAGAAAGAGCTTTCTCTGCTGCGGGATGCTTAGCTTCTAATATACGTAGCAATTTAGGAGATGAGACGTTGGACATTTTATGTTTCCTACGTAAACATTTTCAGCAACAAAAATGTTAATTTCCTACTTATAATACTTTTCTTATTTTTAATAAATAATTTATTTAATTTAAAAAAAGTTCGTGTTAATTTTTTTGTCGTATAACTACCTAACAAATTACCATTACACTATACTTAGGCACGGCACGTATTTATAAATCGCTCTGTGTTTGAGTAGGTTTGAGTACGAGTCTCAGATGTCGTTTAGTACTGGCTGACGTTGTCAATGTCGCACTTGAGTTCGATCTCAGAGTTGAGAGCGATTTATAAAATACAAGCCTTAACATTTAAAAGCAGCTCAGGTTGCTGGGCTTAGTTTGTAGGGTTATACTTGCGGGATCCCGCAAATGCCGAGATCCCGCGGGATTGAAATCTTTGATCCCGCAAATACCGAGATCGGAAAAAACCTGCGGGATTGGATACCCTATTCGTAACCTTTGATGCGTTTCTGTCGACACAAAAATGCATTGAAAGAAAACCAGCAATGGAATACACGTAGACAGAATTCTTTGTCGTCGTTAGATGTCTGATGATAAGCGCAATGGACCTCAATAGAGATATTATGATAGACGTTATTAATTAGATGTCGTTACGTCTTATGCCATTTCATTGTATAGTGGGGGAAGAGCTCTGAACTTCCCTCTTCCCGAAACATAAAGGCGCAATAAAACCTGTGCTCGCTATTATCTTAGTTTCAGAACAGAGTAGGAGGAGGTCTAAAATTTTTTTCATATATCGACCAATGTTTCTTAGGGAAAGATGATCAGTTCACTCCTTCAAATATTTGTAGATAATTTTTTTACACCCTGTTTAGAGAGGATAACAAAAACTCGTTGGTTATCAGCATGCATATTAAGTGGGACAGAGTGTTGGAAAACGAGCCCTAGGTAACTCTTACAAGTAGGTCTCTGGGTCCTGTATTTCATATAAAATTGGCTTGAACTTTGTCACATAAATTGTAAAGCACAAGTCAGTCATAATATTGCGTACTAAAAAATCTTTATAAACAGTCCTTTGACTGTCACACAACACCTTGTTTATTTGTATGAGTACTCGCTTTGCTTTCCTCGTTGTTAGGTTTTCTTTCTGTAATGTAAAGTAATACCGATATAACCTGAGCGCTCGGATTTCTCGGAAACCTTGCTTCACCCCTCTCGAGCACATTTCTGTTCCGGTAACCCTTGGCAACGGCTCCGCCTTAGCTGGAAGTACGGTTTTTATTAATTTCTAGGTAGGTACTGAAGCGGAAAATGTGAATAATTGAAAAAACTAGACTTTACCTTTAAATGAATGGTAACCAGAGTCGAAACAAAATTGAAACGTGTATTTGCATGCATTATGACATAGAAGTTGAATAAAGATGGACAACAAAAAAATTACCTATGCTAGTAAATGTATCACCTTGCGTTGTATCTTATGCAGTCATTTAAACAGGTAATTGACACGCTAGAGAACCTCATTATCTCTAATGACTTAACTATGAAAACGGGGATATTACCGCTATATATAATTTTTACTAACGGTTGCTTGCGGCTCCGTTTTCAGTTTTCTCGCGTGGCAATCATCCCGTGGCATCCTACAGGAACATTTTTCCGGGATAAAAACTATCCTGTGTTAACCTAAATTACCTTCTATGTGTGTGTCAAACTTTATGAAAATCGGTTCAGCAGTTTTTGCGTGAAGGAGTTACAAACATTATAAAAACTTTGGCATTTTTAACATCACATCACCAAATCAGTCTATAGCAGTCCACTGCTGGTCATAGTCTTTATTATATTAGTATGATAAATTATTCGATATTTCCATCATAGATCTCTTTTGAAATTACCAGCCAGTTTGATGCAGTTCAATGCGAGTTGAATAAATCCGAACTGCAGTACGTATACCGCCGATTAATCTAATGAAATCCGCATTCCCTCTCGTACAAGCACATGATAATGTATGTATCTATAGTTGCCATAGACAGCGCTTACCACCCCCATAGCAACTCCACCGCGAGAGTGGCGCGCTACTAGGTTAGGTTCGGGTCTCTACAGAACACACCGAACCGACACAAGCGAACTGTTGTTACCTACGAGTTTATCTTCGGTCTAAAACGAGTTACACACAGATTCTTGCACGTCATTGTGGACACTTAAACGGCACACAAAAAAATATCTGATACACAGAGTGTAAAAAAATTGCTGCAAATATTTTAAGGAATGAACCGGACCATGAAACTGAACGTCTTTCCCTAAAGAACATAGGTCAAAATATGAAAAAAATAACTAACCGACCAAGTCAATTACTATGGGAGGACCAAAATTTTTCTCATATTTCGACCCATATTTCTTGAGGAAAGTTGTTCAGTTTCGTGGGCTTGATTAACCTTAAAATATTTGCAGCTTCCTAATATTGTTGAAAGTGAAAATGCAAATTGAATTCACGACTGTTACATTGTAACCAGATCGCTAATCAGATCTCTTTTACGACATACGACAGATACCTTCTTAAACCAATAGTTTATATCAACTGACCGACCGATATTCACAAGCCCCATTTGGTCTGTACACAGCATCGCAGTAAAACCTCTCCCTCCAGGAAGCGTAATGGATCCGCGCCAGTTGTCAAAATACCAGCGCAATAATAGGGAGGTTCGGGAAATCATGAGGCATGCCACTTGATTATCGTTTCCCTCCACGTTGATTGTGGAAAAATTCCTGATTACCTGTAATTTTACAAATTTCTGCAATTTTTGTGGAACACATTATTTAAGGTAATTTTCTAACCTAATTATTGTTCATGTATAAAAAAATACCTACTCTACTGAATACCTATTGAATTTTTTTTAAAGTTTTCAGATTCCGTCATTCTCACAACTTTTTCACAGTTACGTGCGCAGTGAAAAAAACCGATATTTTTTGTTACTCCTGTCTTGTGATGTTTTTAACAAAACTACCAATTTATTCATTGACTTTTCGTGTTCATTGTCTGCCCATTCGACCGCGCTAATATTGTTTCAAACAAAAGGGAGTTTGATGCATCGCCGCGCTATCGTATCGGTAATTGTATTCAAAACTAATTATTCGCTTCCGCTAGATTTACTTGCCAATTTGTTGTCAGAGTACAATTAACGCAACCAGACGGCGAATTTAATTCAGTTTTAAAACTGCGTGTATCGGAGCGCAGGTCTACTGTTACGCGCCATTTCGCGCGTAATTTGATATTCGGATGACAAATTAGTTGTGGAACGGAACGTTGGAACGGTGCACGGAGGACGGACGCCAAATTACAGGGAGAGAGTCAATGGAGAAGCTTACCGCTCGAGCGTCAAGCCTGCCACGCAACACCTGCTCAAGTTAGGAAAACCAGCGGTTTTACCCTCACTCGCTGTTCTACAATACTCACTCCATTTCTACTCGTAAATGTTAGTAGTAAAATGCGACTAAAAGTAAAATTTACGCAATGAATAGGCTGTGCTTGATCCCTGTTAAGTACTATATACAATACAACATCTTGCCCATCATTCGTCATATTCTGATTTGATTGGTAAAACAATCCCTAGTAGTGGGAGTCGTGGGAGGCCCGGCTAATCCAAGTCTAGCAGCGGACTTATTTAGCTAGCTACGTTATGTAATAGATCAAGTTTTAAAACCGTACAAGATCGATGCAGAAGCAGGAGGGTAATATCCCAAAGCAAAATTATTTTTGCTCTAATAGGTTCAACGAATGTTTCTAAAAGGTAAAAAATAGTATGCTGTTTGATCGACAGTAATGATAAAAGATGATCATAAGTAATTACCCTGCCGTCTGTAATCCGTCTTAAGACCAGTCGAAAATCAGGTATAACAAATACTAACGTAAACAAATCAGGGAAGGTATAATGGTACTTAACAAAAATAGCTTTTTGGCATTTACCTCCAATACTAGCTGAAGTAACTACAACGCGAGGCGTATGTAGCAGTATCACTACGAGTACGTACTCGTATTATAAAGCAAAGCGCTTCCCGCGTCTGTCCCTATGTATGCATGCTTAGATCTTTAAAACTACAGTTTTTTTTAGAACATAGACTGATTCAAGAGGAAGGTTTACAGGTACTTTACAGGTACAAACTTGTAGAAAAAACAACTTAGTCCCGCGAAGAAATTAATTACAGTGGGTGCAACCGCTGGACGGGCCGCTAGTGATGTACAAAAACTGAAGATAAAGTTATAGTAGACAAACAAAGGTCTATTCATATTTCACGTCGAGTTCACAACGTGCGCTCTACTTTCAGTATCCGCTTTCACTTTTAACTTCCGCTGCTACACCAACTTGTCTACTCTAATTATGGTTTCCTTTTACACACCCCGCTTTGATTGTAGAGCTCTAGAGATTACAGAAACATTGCTAATTTCCTGCTTTAAAACGTTATTTTAAATAGCTGCTATACAAACAACCCTCTCAGGGCTCAGAAAGGATTAGTGTCGTGACAGGAGGGCCTGTAATTTATTAGAGTGACTAAAGTACTTTTTTTTATTAGTACTTATTTAACTGGTAATAGTCCGTTACTCTATCGAGGCCACCTTTACTTGTGTTATGTTCCAATATTTCTGTCCTAGAATTTTTTGGCTGGTTCTTCTTATCGTGTCATTGTTTAAAAATGACAATAAAGAGTTTGAATCAAGAGTTCAAATATAAGGGAACAACAAGGATAGAGTTAGAAAACGCGAAGACGTAGATGATTAAAAACAAGTAATCAAGTGTTGTGAACAACCGCGAAAATCTAAAAACATAGATTACATACAAGTCGTCGAGCCGCTCTAATAATTGGCATCAAAACAGGGCAATTATACGATGGAGTAATAACATTAAGATTAAGATTTATTTTATAATAAGATCTTTTTAGAAAATTTCTTAGGTAAAGACAGCTCATATTCTTTACAAATAAAATTGAGTTTTATAAACTACTCTTGTAACGTTCGTATCTTCTAGCGCGAGTCGTAAACGTGCAACGCTCAAAACACAACTGGACAAATCCAGTAGGTACGTTAATTTCGTTTCTCTTTACAAAATATTGCAAACTGAGCCACTGTAAAGCTGGGTACACATTAACACACAGTAGTTGCCGGGCCTATCTCACGCAGACTGTGTGATGTAATGCCTCCACGAGGGGCATTTGTTTTGCAGCAGTATCGTGCGGGTTCTACACTCGCAATAAATATCCCCGCTGCAAAAGATATGGAATGAAGCGCGTTTTCCCATTTTTCAATAGTTAACACAACACATGGCCGATCGATAGCAAAAGTTCACTGTATGCAAGTCCATAAAGAAAAACATGGACTGTTTTAAAATATTATTCACCATAGTTGTTAATCTTGCTTTGTTGGCTCAAAGAGTAACCGAACCGACGCCGTTTGATGCCTTGTCCTCTTGACATATTTCATGTAATCTGATTTTTGATAAATTGTTCCTTAGATACTCCCCTTTTCTGTTGCGTAAATGTATTTTCTGATAAATTTAGGTTCGTAGATACTCGCTTTTAAGCAGTCTTTTGCTAACAAATTTTAATTTAGAAAATATTACAACTACTATACAGTACAGCAACAATTAGGTAAGAGCCTGAAAAACTATGGAACCTAAAGGGTTTAACTATAGGTTTATATGAAGGTTATTCACAGGCACTGTATGTAAATTCTGTTCCTAAGCCGAAACACTGCTAATTATAGTACGTGCATCCACCTTTCTGCAGTTCAGGAGCACGCTGTGAAAAAAAAACACTATCGCTATAACGCATTCTGAAAACCCGTTTAATGTAGTCACAGTATGCTGTGAAAGGCAGGGCTCTTTGTCACGCTTTGACTCTCTCATGCCGTTAAAAAAACTTTGTGCAAAGTGTGCGCACATTTATGAAGGCTAAAGGAACAATTTTGTTAGGTGCCCGCCCGAAAATTCGCTGACTTCAAAGGGCATTTTTAACAACGCCCTCTTTCCCTTTTTGTCGACTCTGAAAAAGTATTTAAAACGAAAATATTTTTGGCGGCGAAGCTGCTTTATATTGAAGAAATTTAATCGTTGAAGTCTTTTCATGGTAGCTTTTGTGATATCTACTAAGAAATTAAAAATCTTCTAGAAGCTATTAATAGGTAATGTTCCTTTTTTGGAGTCTTTACGACCATCTTGGATATCAAGTAAGTAGTATAATAGGTAGTCTTTTACTGCCTGCTCTTAAAATTAAATTAAAATTTTGGGTTATAATCATCTCTATCTAACTCACGATGAATTATCTCATCACCAACATTTTCAATTTGGTGATTGATTCAGTTTTAGAAATATTTTCAGCAAATGTAAGTAAGTAAATCAGATACATGACGTATATCATATACATTTAAGTCACTTCGTGCCATTTTCATTATGTAAGATTTCCTCGCAAGCATGAATTTGTTCTTGTATCTTCAGTTACTTTTGTGTTAACAAGAGACCGCCATGTATTTACCCATAAAACAAAACAATTGAATTGAGTAACTCGAGAAAATTGCAATTCAAACGTAAGATAAGCTCGTTTCAAAGCAAGCGAATCAATTGTGAAGTCCATTGCATTGTGATTGGTTTTCCATAAAACAATTTCAGACAGTATCGTATTGTTGTCTAGAATTTCTTGAACCAATAGCTTGTCGGGAGTTTATTTCGCGCAATATCGAAGGCATGGGGAATTTTTGACTTGGCGTATTTATTCGGCAAAAACTTTAAATTGCTTCCGACCCAGTTGGAGCGCCTATTGAACCAATTCGAGTATTGCCTCTCGTCGAAAATCTAAACTCTCATCTTGTTTATTTGTTCGTGTCTAATACTTATCTTGACCCAATTTAGAACGTTCCAAGCGGTCGAAAATTGGGTAATAACAATAACTTGATTGTTCACAATTTATTACATTAAGTAGCCGTAGGGATGGAAACTTTGGGTAAATAAACAATTTATAGGATGTTTCTCAGTGGCTTGTTCAATTTCTAAAATACACGTCTCATCAAATATCTATGTAGTAGGTAGGTACTTGCATAAAGTATGTATTTTATGATGTAGGTGTTTCGGATGGCACATTAAACCGTAGTTCCCGGTTGCTGTCTATGATTACTTAGACGGCGGTCGTTACTCAACCATGTCAGAGGCCTGCTACTAGCGGTAGGCGGTCGAAAACTCTGACACCACAGTTCATCGGGTCGTTGGACGACTCGGTGTCCCACACGAAAAGAAGACGAAGGTAGAGCACTAGGCATATTCGATCAAAGCATGGTTGAGAATTTTAAATTTGGAGAAATGGCTGGATTGCTGTTTTTTTCTTTGATAGTGGTAGGTAAGTAGTACAGAGGTACATGTATGTTTCTTTTTTGTGACTCTCTATTTAAAACTCAGTAAGTCACAATAATATCAAACAGGAAATTTTCGTAGGAAGGTAGGCCTGTCTTACATACCATGAGAGACAATTTTACTTTATTACCTCCGTAGGGATCCCGACCTTTTTCGAAGCACCAACCAACCAACCCCAAGAAAAGAATACGTACGAAGACGGCAGTAAACATTGTGGAAAAATATTTGCCCTTCTCGTGGACTTGACGGGTTTTCAACCATCTAGTATAGACAGTGCCTGCGACGGTAAGTTTAGCTACTTGGATGCGATTTGGTAAACGCCTGGCGCAAGTTTGTGAGCAATTTCACAGCCGCGTCTCAGAGCTCAATCGAATGAAGATTGAGCTTGAAGACAGACTTGAGTCAACTGAACAGTAGGTGATAAGGTGTTACAAATTTGTGTTATGTGTAGGTATAGGATTACACAGGACACTGCTATAGATAGGGACTATACGTATACCTACTCATTTACTTAATACAAAAAAAATAGGTAAAGTACCTAAATAGAACTTTTAATGCCGTGTGATGCCGGCTTAGAATAGCATCACCCCACATCCTTCCCGCGGGTGTCGTAAGAGGCGACTAAGGGACTCGAGAGTGTTGGTATATTACAATTTTTAGGCGACAGGCTGACAACCTGTCACTATAGTGATACACGTTTTCTGAAACAACCTTAGAAAACAATCCTCTAAAATGTCAGACGTGGCGATAGTGGCCGTATTCTTACGGCCGTTAACGCTCTGCCTACCCCGCAAGGGATAAAGGCGTGTTATATGTAGAACTTTTAACTTTTTATCTAAGTATCTTCACGACGTGTTACAGGGAACAAATTGGAGTCAAAAGTCCCGGGTTTTTTGAGAATGAAATTTAGTGTTAAACAATTATTCTTTGTCATATTTCGTATTTACTCACATCCCAGTTTAAATGCAAGAATTTGATGCATACCTCCCTCCCTGTACACTGCCCATACGTTGACGTATTATCCATATATTTTCAGTTTAACCTAAAATAGTACATTAGAGCTAATGCTAGCTTTAGGTTTGTCAAATAATTAACATCACTATCTTACATCACTATCGTAGACGTTGGACGACTCGGCGCCACACACGAAAAGAAAGAAAGATCACTATCTACAAAATAGTAAAACATCAACTAATATCAAATACCTACCTTGCAGAGCTCAAGACGACGCAGTCGTACTCATGCACAAGCAGCACGAGCTCAACAGACGGTTCATACATTGATAGGTGTACTAAGTAACTATTGTTAGCGTATCGTATGTACTGCTTCTCAAGGAGCGTTCGATATGCGCAGTTGTAAGGTTATCGCGGTTTCCAGTCGACAAGCCACAAGTGTCTACAATACTGTATGCAGGGGCACGGCGGCTTCACGTCGGTCACATTCGGGCCCGAGTATGCGCCATTGCTGTGGCTGCGATCGAACAATGTGATAGTAACGACATTGTTTTCGACAGTTGATGGCATAAGTCACGTTTCAACATTATTGTTTCTTGTGGCTTCGAATACCTCTCCTCACATAGATAATTAACTATCGTGGTCGGAATGAAAAAGTCAATAAGGCATGTTCAGGCTTGCAATGCCATTGCAAAAATATAAGTACTTGCTATAATCATAGTTCCCTATATCTGCAAATAACCTACTTCACCTAAATTAAATGACCAAGCACATTTTTATCAAATTAAATATCATGAAAATAAAATAATATCGAATTTCGACGACCGGTCAAATAAAAAATCCAGAACGCTACTGAGTCATCACAGCAACCACATCGAAAGGTATAATTAAAAATAAAAACCGGGCATCTGGCAGCTGCTAGCATTGTTTACGGTACATATTAGGCATATCGATGATAAATAATAAAGTAGATGCGGTAGCCGTAGGGTTCAGTCGTTTTGAGGGTTGCGGACCTCCTCAGCCCTCGAAATAACGCACCTGTCAGCCATGTGAACTGCCAATGAAGGCACAAGAGTGCTACGAGTGATAGGTAAATGAAATGTCGTTACCGTGTGATGCCGGCTTAGAATAGCATTACCCCACATCCTTCCCGCGGGTGTCGTATGAGACGACTAAGGGATTCGAGAGTATTGGTGTATTACAATTTATAGGCGACAGGCTGACAACCTGTCACTACAGTAATACACATGTTCTCTGAAATAACCTTGGAAAACAATCCTCATAAATGTCAGACGTGGCGATAGCGACCATATTCTTAGGGACGTTAACGATCTGCCTACCTCGCAAGGGATAAAGACGTGATATATGTATGTACCTTACTAGCAATGTTTTAGGATTTTTTCTGGTTCTAAGCACATTTTTGAGTAATGAAGCGGGCATCAGTGTCCGCGCGTGCGTACGATATGGGTTAATATACAATGCGAAGAAAAGGTAGCGATATCATACATACTGCAGTATTATAATTTTAAATAGCAGAGTTTTGGTCATCTAACATAAATAATAAGTGTTTTAAGGTCGCTTAAGGATTGAGTGGATTTTGTTGGCACAATTCAAACAACTGTGTAGGAGACCCACGATGGATCGCAGTGGTCTGTCATATCCATACTAGAAATGTCACTCCCCATACAAAACCGCTCAACCGCTGTTGACGCAGCGCTATCGCAGTGTCATCCGTCGATTGCGGTTTTAGTATGTGGAGTGACTATTGATGGGCGGTTCCCGGGAATATTCCCCAAGTGGAAATATTCCCAAAGGAAACTTTCCGGTGCCCGGGAACATTCCCAATCGCTGGGAACGTGTCGGCGAAACAACATAAAATAAAAATTATTATTAAACAATTAATAAGAGTATAATGTATAATAAAGAAAATAAATTATTTCATAAATAAACCATGTCAAAATACAATTTAGTCAAAATAAATAAACAAGATGGCTAAAGGGCAATGAGTAAAATTGGTGCCTTTCATTTGAAACATTTTTTTTATTGTCAATAAACGCCGTCTTGATAAATGTGTAGAGTACTTCCATACAAACAATATTTTGTGTGACAGCTCAGCTGTCAAGTGTAATCATTACGATATATACGCTTTAAAACACTACGACAGTTTTATACGAAAAACTTATTTTTTTAAATTGTCAACGAACACCACCCCCATTAGTTGTGTAGAGTACTTTCATACAAACAATATTTTGTAAGAGAGCTCACCTGTCAAGTGCAACCATTACGAGATATAACGCTTCAAAACGTCACGACGGTTTTATATGGAATATATTTTAAAGCGTAGGTATATCTCGTAATGGTAACACTTGACAGTTGAGCTGTCATACAAAATATTGTTTGTATAGAAGCACTCTACACAACTAATAGGGTGTTTTTCGTTGACAGTTAAAAAAAGAGGTTTTTCATATAAAACAGTTGTAATGTTTTGAAGCGTATATATATCTCGTACTGGTTACACTTGACAGCTAAGCAGTCATACAAAATATTGTTTGTTTAGAAGTACTCTACACAACTAATAGGGTGTTTTTCGTTGACAGTTAAAAAAAAAGGTTTTTCATATAAAACAGTTGTAATGTTTTGAAGCGTATATCTCGTACTGGTTACACTTGACAGCTAAGCAGTCATACAAAATATTGTTTGTATGGAAGTACTTTACACGTTTAATGGGTTGGCGTTAATTGAAAGTCATAAGCAAAGAAGTTTTTCATAATAAAACAGTTGTAACGTTTTGAAGCTTATTTCTCGAAATGGTAACACTTGACAGCCAGCTGTCATACGAATTATTGTTTGTTTGGAAGTGCTTTACACATGTAACATGCTGGCGTTTGATGACCGTCAGTAATTGGCATGAAAAAAAGGCACTAATGCTCCTTACATTTCCTGCAAAGCCCTTTAGCCTCAGGTAAAAAGGCAGCCCGGAATGGTACCCGGAACTAATGTGTCCGTAACGCTGGTTGCGTTTCCGCGCTGTATTGCCAGTGATATGCGCTGCACCAACTACCATTCTGCACGGGAATCTGAACCCTGGTTTCTTAGGCGCTGTCCCAAACTATGGACAAAGTCCTTTGCCTCTGCACACCATGACCCGCTCACCTCCACCGCAAAGGGTACAAAGTGGTAGGCACTCCTCAGTGAAGCATATCTTTGATGCTTCTGAGCTGCTGCGGATTCCGCAGTTGTACCCGGAGCTCGAATTGTGCGTGGGAGATGAGATGCCGCGAACGTGCTTACACACGCCGCGTCCCACACCAAAGAGAGCCCTTTCTCTCACGGGATCATTGTGAGCCCATCCGGTCTCTTACCGTCATCGCGGCTTAAACCGGGAGGCTCTAGAACGCAGGGTACACCAGCGGACATCAGGGCACGGTGGATAATCTCATTGAGCATGTGGTGCGGAGGAAAAAGACCAGCTGATTTGGCACAGCTCAAGCCGTGGTGACCCCTGACCTTTACGCCACAATCATGCGGCTCACAAACCTTGCATCCAAGCCTCAGTGCTACAGCCACCCTGAGAGAGACATTATCAAGCGCCGTACTCATGTGGGGTGACGGGAGGGCGTAAAGCCAAGCCCCTGACTCTGGTCTAAGAGCCGCCTCAAGGCGAGCAGAGCCCAATCCTGATGACGCCTCAAGCAATTCCATCGCTCTGGCCTTACACAGCTGCTCATCCCATTGTCGCTGCACGTCTGGTTTAGTTGGGCGATCCGCATCAGGTCAAACCAAGTCCCAAGCACTCAAAGCCTCCCCACAAATGGAATTTTAAGACTGTCACCATGTATTTTGAGTATATTAGTGACGAGTGACTACTCCGTGGGAAGAGGCCAAGAAAGCCGAATCGTTGGTGTCCTGCACACACCTCACGCCCAAATCTCCATGTCGGATCGGCAACGACGCTTGCAGCCACTGCGTCTCCTCTAACTGTACATTGAGGATCATCTCCAACGTGACTTTAATGTCTTGATCCAACCGAGTAATTTCATCTGGAAAAAGCCACGTCGGAGACAATTTCAAGAGGTACATGAGCTTGGGTACTGAGAGACAGCTGCGGAAGAGAGTGAGGGCGACACGGGCCGGCAGTTGCTGCAGGTGCTCTCGAACGCTTAGAAGCATCTCACGCTGTGCAGCCAAACTAGCCTCTACTGCATCCCTGAAGATCGGCGCCCCCAGCAGCTCAAATGACTCTATTAAGGATTTTCACTCCCGAAAGAATATGCTGGAATTGAGCTATGCAACAACTGAAGACATCGCCGCACGGATATAGCTCGCATTTGTCGCGGTTGAAGATCAAATCAATCTCCGCCAGTTTTGGAATGAGCGTACTTATATCGCGACATACGACATCTGGTGCACCACCCACCAATCGTGCCGTCGTCCAGGTACCACTTACTTCATTCATTTCAGTCATTGATTCTTTTTAAAGTTATTTTTAACGTTCTCAGGACACTTATCACACTTATTTGCAAAATGGCGAGCAAATTTTGACACATTTCGACATGTGTATGTTTTGTTGCAAAATGAACACTTGAATATTGTCTTTTCATTAACAACAGTTTCGTCGAAGTGACTATACACTTTGTTTTTAGGCTTCATTTCGAATTTCAGTTGTTGACTGGACGAAGGTTGCAACGAAACTAACACAGTTTTGAATGGCCGCCAGGCAGGCTAGATACAATGATAAAAAAAATACAATTCTGGAGTTACCCATTGTTTAGTTTTTTTTTTGTCACGCCGACCAAGATAAGCTCCAGGCTAAACAATATAACAGAGTTGTCTTCTTAGACTAAACTGCCGAATATATTACGGATAGGTATAAAATATATTTCATTTACCTAGTTATTTTAGGCAGTAAGTAGTAATTTAAAGTTTTATAGGTGATGGATTCACTTGATGTTCTAAATCAATTTACTTTCGATTTACATAGAAATGAATAAATAAATAAATATAATTAAAGTTTAAAGATTTATTTATTTATTTATTTATTGTAATATATAATCATTTGAAAGGTACATACATAAGGTTACCTTATGATAAAGAAACCTAAAATATGCCTTAAACTTCAAGAAAACTAAACTTATATCAAAATGTTATTGTTCCCAGTAACTGGGAACGTTCCCGGGCACGTGGGAATATTGCCGGGAACATTTCCATTGGGAAGTTTCCGGGAACGGAAATGTTCCCGCGGCCCATCACTAGGAGTGACACACCGCTGCGCTTTTGCACGTGCTCATCCGGAAATATTTGATTGGTTGGGGCGAGACTGGGCTTATGAGTTGTTCTGGGAAGAATTGATCGGACTGATGAACTGATCCGACTGAAGACCGCTGCGCTGCGATATTCTTGCGCTCCGTTATGCGTCACGTGTGTGATCCGCCTAAGAAAAGCCTGCAAAATCAACCATCACTGTCTATATTTTAATTGTTTACTGTTTATGCACATTTTTGGTTATATCAGTGATCAATAACGAGGAGGTGGTGGTTTGGAGGGTTGCGTCGTAATGAGGCAGCCGAGGCGACCGTGCGTGCACACGGCCAGCCATGTGGATTTCGTGGCGCACGCGTGCGTACCGATATGGGTTGATATGAGTGGGTTGAGAAGAATGAGCATTGTTTCAAAAAAAGAATAAGCACATTTTATATATCTAGGCTGGCAAACTGTCACAACAGTGATACACAAGTTATCTGAAAGGGTCCTTAATATTTGTCAGACTTGGCGATAGCGACCGTATTTTTACGACCGTTAATGCTCTGTCTACCCCGCAAGGGATAAGGGCGTGATATATTTGAATGTATGTATTTATTAGGTAAGAGTAAAGTGTTAATGAATTATTTTTCACTTTTTCTTGGAATTTGCAAATTTTTAATTAAAAACCATTATGTTATTGCTGATTGGCGATTGCATATTAATTTCATACCCAATTTTTTTCCCCTATTTTTTTAAGTTGTCTGTAGATACTGATAATATGTTATGAAACATAGTTCTTTCTATCCTATGCAGATGCAGCTTGTAAGTGATAAAAGGTTCCATTCCAGTCTCGTGATTTTTGTATGCGCAAACGGAAGTAGGTATACAGAAGAGCGAGTAGCTATTCCAAGTATTCTTTGACATTATATACATTTATGTACATTTATATTTTAGGCATCACGTTGTGTTGGCGTTGTTCCGGATATCGTGTAATGAAGTGTTTCAGAGCCATATCCTACATTGGTTTATATATGGTATATAACATAGGCATGTACCTGTATTATCTGTACCTCTAGATATTGAATGGCTTAATTGGAATATAGGTCACTTGGAAATGACTGAAAATTTATAGCTGCTAGCGTTTTGATAGGTCAAAGAACGTTGCCTACTTTATTAGTAAAAAATCTCAATATTTAAAGGTGTGAGTTAGGTTAGTGTAAAAGATTATATTTAAGTGCTTCATAATTAGTATAAAATCTCCTGCATTTAGATTTGAAGCATCATAAACACACGACATAACTCACATAGAAAACAAAAAAATAACGACTGCTGGTACTAAAAAAGGATGTTGATCGTTATCACCGCAATTTGTCAAAAAAGGATGCATTACTCTACCATTGAAAATAGAAATACGTTAAAAGAGAAAAACGTAAACAAATACTTATCCGACTAGTAATAGTCACGGACAGATGAACGGCACAAGGTGAGGAAACGTTAATAAACGTTTTGAAGCATAAACAGTGGAAGTTATGACAAACGTCAAACGTAGAGCTGCCGACGTTATATTGCAGGGTTTAAATAATTTTTGATTTAATTCCGTCTGACGAGAACCAGCGGGTGGGGCTAGTAATAGTACAGACTATTTAAATTTAGTTTAGGAGATTAATTAAGCTGTGAGTGAGCAGAGCGAGCGGACGTCGGAGCGTGTGCACTCACTCACGGGCGTCAATGGCAGCCGGCACACTGTTTTATTCTCTCAATAGGAGACGCAATCAAATTTGCCAAATGACGCTCACACTAAATTGGTGAAGAGTGATTGATTGAAACGTTCCGCTAAAGCATTTTACACGGGAAATAATTGAATCCGAACATTTAGAGCGGATTTTCCACGCCTAAGTGTGACGCTGAATTTTCGTTCACCATCATGTGCCCTAATTCGATCATATCGATCATGTTTCATCAATCAATCTGACGTATATTTTATCGTATTCATATTCAAATTTCGAGCGATTCCAGGCGAGAGATTTCGGCGTATGTTAGTGCTTTTTATGCTAGGATGGATCGGCATTTCTCATATCGCACACTGAGAAAAATATTGCAAAACCCATCATTTTGAAATCACGACTCGAAATATAAAACTTAGTAGCTGACCATTGTGTTTCATGTGTCATTGTCCATTCCGAGGGTTGCAATAGGGTAGGTGTTACTCCTCACTTTCCAATGGACTCTTTGTCCGTTTAATTCTATTACGCGGTCCACGGCCCGTAGGCTCCGCGGCGGCCTGACGACCGGCATTAGCCTGATTAGGCCGGAGGGCTCAGCGGGCGGGCGGACGAGGATGGACCACTCCGCGAAAAGCTTTAAAAACGTCGCTGGTAATTCAGTTACAGCGCCACTGGAGCCGGGCGCCACCAGCCCAACCATGGCACCTATGATTTTAAGCCGGAGAATGAATATAAATTTTATACGGTCTAATAATAATATGAGTTTGATCTCAAATTATAAAATGTATTAAAACCATGATGGAGTATCATGTCAATCAATCATACAAAAGATTTTTGTGAGGAAATGTATTCGGAAAAGGAAACGGGGCTGTAGGTTTATTAATACCTACTGAATTTGTTGCATCAAAAAATTTTTCGGCGGCAAAGTCAACCCATCTTTGAGTTCCTAGGCAGATAAACGTTTACCTGTAAGTAGGTATCTTATAATTTTGGTCACTTACTCATTTCCAGTATCTATTAAAAAATATCGCCATATCCAGTCGGGGTGAACCAGTAGTAGGGCCAGTGGCCGACAGTAATTAGATACGGCGCGCTTTTACAGCGGCGCGACTATGAATACGGGCCAAATTGCGCCCTTCCAATTCTGTTTATACCGCAACGCGCTGAAGCTTCGTTTGTCCACCATTTGCAGCTTTTTATTTTTATCCATTTCACAACACAAAATGTACAGGAATGGTTTTCAAACTGTAGGCTTATGATGATATTATATTATGCATCGGAGAGAGACTTATCTCACGCGCGAGAAGATCCAAGCAAGTGTTTGTATAGTATGTCAAGTACATTGTACGTCAAGAATTTTGACATAAAAGTGTATTGGTAGATAAAATCTGAGTCACGGTGCATGTCATATGCCTATTTACTGTCTTTTATCAGCCAATTTTTGTTGGTTGAACAACATAAAATCAAAATCAAAATAACTCCCCCGAAGTAACTCCTAATAATTTTAAAAACAAAATAGGTTTATTTGTGTGTTTTTATAAGGTTGCCTCAGAACAATTGAAAGACATAATAGGTATTTCTTAAATAGTCTCGATACAGTCATCTATTAAATAGACGAGTTATTTTTAAATGGATCTGGTTATTTATAATAGTAAATATTATTTAAAGTCAATGTCGTGTCGTACCAAGAGGTCAAGACATTAGCAGAGAAGAGGGAAGATTGGAAGTTACTCCACCGACAAAAGTTTGACTCTTAAAATTAAAGAAACATAAAGATTATTGTTATTATGAACATTTCTACAATATAGTAAGCATTCATAAGATTCTTGTTTTAGGAAGTCCAATTTCATATTTCATGTCTAATATCGGTGTTTTAGTCTTAACCTACCGATTTATCTTTCACAGACTAGAGTCAAGCTTGCTCACCTTTAGCTAAAAAACACTTCGTATTTAGAAGCTTTTCCATTTTAATAAGGTTAGCAAAGCTATTTAGGTAAACTAAGCTAAACTAGAGCTGGCCAGCATACCTGCATATTTTGGCACAGTCTGACTGCCAACCAGGTGAAATGGGACAGAGGAAATTAACGCCTTTCTTCTATATGGCAGACATTTAGCTTCAACTGACTAACGTGGAAATACTGTTCTACTTCTGGATATCTGGATAAACGCAGGAATTGCAAGTGTCTGCGGCCAAATCAGACGACAATTTTAGGCAATTTAGGCATTGCATAGGAGGGCTGCTGCTTTGTATTGATTCAGTGCATATTCCTGCTCAAACTTTGTTGAACTCTACCAAAAGTCATGTACCATAAAAGTCATATATCGAAACAACTTAATTGGCCTCACTTCAGTAAAAGACACCTGTGGGCCTGTAGATAGTGCAGATAAATGTATTTTATTCATTCCTAGATAATGTTAAGTAAAACTCAACTAAACCATTGTTTTGTATTACCATTAACCATTACAAAGGTAGAACAAAGTATTGACAATTATTATTTCTTCTAGCTGTTTTTCGTTTATTTTCTTAGCGGTTGCTATCAGTCAGGGTTATTTCATTAAAAATTCAACGGCGCAACACCGGCATAAAGCTCGGTTATATCCTAAAACTATGCAGACAATTGCTTGTTAAGGCGCAGGCATGTCACGGCGCGCCGATCAGATAAGTCCGGTAGTTTGTTTGAGGCTGGGCTGCGCCTGCGTCATTTGTCGTTTGCACTTTTGCGCATTGGGCGGGTTGGCTGGTTGTCGTGACCGCGTGGGCGTACGCACTATGAGCTACGAAGTTGTTGGATCTTCGTTATTGAGTTTATAATAATAAGACATTAGAATGGTCTGGAGTTATTGCATTTAGGGTTATTCTGAGATTATACTTACATATAATCACGCCTCTCTCCCGGAGGGGAAGGCAGAGGCTACATCCTTGCTCTTGGTACGATTCTGACATACCTGAAGGTCCTGATACCTATTAATACATGAGGCAAAAACCGACTCCCTCCTTCCTTTCATAATTGAAATTTTATCTCATTTTTATAATTTTAGGCTATAAACGTTAAATTAATTTAATGGGTGTGTCGTCGGAGTCATTCATTTGTTCGGTGTTTTTTGTAAATTTTAATATTATGCTATATCTAGGTAAGTTTTATTTCATAGTTTATGCCAATCCGTGTAGAATAATGTAGATTATAATAGACGCGTACAGTGACAGACAAAGACATAACAAAAATCTCTTATACCGTATCCGAATCACCCCCATATTCATGTACCTATGTTTCGAGGTTTTTTTTATATTTTCCACGTTATTTGACTTTTAAAGTTATCATGTCCTAATGTCATATCACATCTTCATCCCGCATCTTCTCCGTCTCCACAGACACCTCACTACCATCTTCAATTTATTTCCTCATAAACGTCCAATTAGAGAATCTCATCGGAATTCAAAATCGCAATATACTCATCTAATAAGGAACGGCATCCGTGGTGGCGACCCGCGCCTACGCAGCGCGCTGGGAACAGCGCGGCCACATCGCACACGATACGTACAAAACCAACGTTTTATAATACCACGTACGAAGAGTAGGTACCTACACATACATCTGTGTAGGTAAAGCATGCACGGTAGTAGCACTGTGACAGCGAACGCCGCAGAAATCATAGGCAGTGCGCTGCGTCGCGCGGTTAGAGTCCGCGCCGCGAAAAAAGTTTAAATGACCCTTATGGACGTCAGGTTCATTGAAACGTTTTTTGAGAGATATCTTTCGTGGCACGAACTCTAGTCCAAATGAAACCGCAATGAAAGGACACGCGCATAGTTCACTTCACAAGTATGACAGATAGGTTCACAAATACCTATGACAGTAACAGCGTTGTACGAATCCCTGTCTTTGCCCATGCGCTCGCGCAAGCTGCATTAAGCTGAAAATAGTAGCGGTACGTGCTGTGCTTATCTCGCCACATTGCTGTCAGCTTCTATAGCTATTTTGCCAACTTCAAAGTCTGGGAAAATTTGCAACTGCTTAGCTATTTTCGTTTGGATAAATGACTGTTGAAAGATATAGGAAATGGCAGCGAAAATTATTATCTGTCGATTGTATTGTACTCAACACATCGTGCATACAAAATGCTGCAACTGCAGTAATGCTAACAAGACGTATCTCATTTGCAATCACGAGACGACGAGCTGTTCCTATATTCACAGTCACACAATACCTTGTCCTAGTATATAGGTACTATACCAACAGAACAAATTAAATGACGGATGCCCATTGCCCCGGACAGTCAAATACGGTTAGCTCTGTCTTTACTACAGTGCTAGGCATATAGCTAAGACTCTTGATTTGCTGGATCATAGGTAAACTTAGCTGCTCAAAAAATACTATGAAAGTATTATACGTATATTTTAACTTTAAGTTGGACAACTAGATGTTACACAGGAGAAGTAGAAGAAGGGCTATAAGTGCCGAAAAGAATCAGTCACAAATATTATTTTTTATCCTACGCTTTTATGTTGGTTTACGTTAGTAAGATCATGACATAATGTCATTTAAAAATTTCGTAGTTTCATACACGTTTGGTATATTTCAAAAATTCAAAAGCTAACATGTGGCTAACATTAATAAGAATCCACCAACACTTAGCGTAAACGTGACAGTAAGTTTATCAGTATCAGTCTTTTGTACAGAAATGGATCGACAGGTTAATACAAATTTGAGTAGGTAAATCAGATATTAGCACTTTTCTTTAAAATTTCTTTGTTGCTGCTGTAGCCTTGCACTCTCGTTTAGTCCCATGATTGGTGTCTATTAAGGACGACAGTATAAGTTTTTTAATGATACATTTCTCGGTGATTTACAATTACATTATCCTATGCCAATTATTGAATTCTAAACACTGGCTTACATCTAGATTAGCACAAATTATAGCAATTTATTAGTTCTGGAAACAGACTATAACTATTATTACCGGTACCTAGAGTTGTGCTCTACCGGATGAACACTGAACATACGTGGACGCACCAACTGCAGTGATCGCCCAAGTTTGTCGGCAAACGCAAACTTAACCAGGTCCCGTGTTTGTGAGACCCATTCAGTTACTTAGAATACGGTTACTTACATTCACTAGCAACTTAGTATAGTCGCGAGCCAATAAAATAAAAGTCAGGATATCGACAAATTGTAAAATACACCGAGGCAAAAAAGTAAAAGAATACTTTAAAGGTACCTATACCGATAAAATTAAAGTGTCAAAAGAAATCGTTCTAAAAAAGAAATTATGTGAGTAGCGATCTGAATAAAAAAGGGAATTCTAATCAACATTCGCGTAACTTTAAATGAAGGTGAACATTTTTGAAGCCTTTATCAGTGGGTTGAAAATTCGGCCTTTATTTGGGACCGGAGGGGACTTATCGGGGCGTTTTTCAAATAGCAGCATCAATTCCAGGCCGGCGTCCTCACCTGTTATCTGTTTGGCTTCCTGGGCCCCACAAAGCGCACTCTCGCGGGCGGCATTTTGCCGCCCCGCCCGCTCATTTTGCGACACTCTAGGCACCATTATCTTTTACATACGCTGGGTCGCAAGCCATACCCTACACGCCTCAAATTATGTTAATGATCGCCTAACAAAGTATAAGCACCTTCATAGTCTGTGTCGTTAAATTTAAAATCCCGTTTAAAAACATTTAATATTTTTTGTTTGTTACAGGTATAATCTGCGTTTACAATGCAAAGTTCGTAGCAAATGAGTTCAGCGCCAAAGGTTTGTACCGCACCTCGTTTGATGTGGCGACTTTATCTAAATAACTTCTGCAAACTTCATCGTGAGTGACGCCACTTTTTCATATTTTGTGATATTTTGAGGGATGATGCACTTCTTTAAATAGTTTCTGTGGGTACAAAGAAATTTTGAAAATTCACAACGTAATATTTAACATGATATCCAAGAGCTTGTCCGGGTAGGTCGATGACTCGGTGCCTCATGAGAGAGGGGACATCGGGGCATTATTATACAAAGTTGAGTACGGAATTTTAAGAATACATAAATCACGCCTTCATCCCTTGCGGGGTAGGCAGAGCGCTAACGATCGTATAATTACGGTCGTTATCGCCACGTCTGACAAATGTTTAAGGGTTGTTACCGATAACTTATGTATCACTATAGTGACAGGTTGTCAGCCTGTCGCCTAAAATTGTAATACACATGAAACCCTCGAGTCCCTTAGTTGCCTCTTACAACACCCTCGGGAAGAATTGGGGTGATGCTATTCTAAGCCGGCTTCACACGGCATTAAGAACATATTATTATTTATTACATACAAATCTCATTTTATTCTCATCAAATATCAAATCTCAGTCAATAGGTAGATCATTACTACGAGTATATAAAAAAATTGTTTTTTTTTAAGTTTCGTTAGCGTGAAACAGACGAATAATACACAAGGAGGGAGAGGCCAAAAAGTTGTTACAAAAAGTTACTTTATTTTAGTTACGATAATGTGTTATACTTACCTACCTACATTTTATAAAACTGCGAGGATATAATTTGTTTTGACAAAAACATAAGTCGGCTTCGTGGATTTCAAATATAGTACTTATAGCTAAAATTCTGTTAAAATTAACCCTACCAGCACCAATTAATAATAATGAATGGATATTATTATAATCGCTTTAAAATAATATTTAACTATAGCAGTTTTTTTTATGATTGTAAGTAAGTAGGTTGGTTGGTATGTGTACCAACACTTTACTTATACTATTTACTGTACGTTATTTAATAAGGTCAGATGACTTTATATGCCCAGGCATAGGTATGTAATCTCTGGCTTAGCTAGCCTAAAGTAAAGTAATGTAACATTTATCTCCGGCCTGGTAATGGCAGCGACTACTGGATGGCGAAAACGGGAGTTCGTGCCTTATGGCGTACCCTGGGGGAGGCCTACGTCCAGCAGTGGACTGCTATAGGCTGATATGATGTTTGTGTGTCATGAACTTTTATCTAAAGATTGAGCAACACCTCGAGAAAAATATAAAATAAAGGGATATTGACGCATATTTGATGGCAAATATTAGCAATTCATTTAAAGCCTACATTTTTATTCGTGTCTAGTCGTTTTAATCCCATTAGGATTGACCTTTAATTAATTACGTTAGTAAACCCAATTTTCCAGACGATTTCTTGTTTCAGTCAAGTAATTTTAACTTTTTGCTTAATTACAAACTGGGGTCAACAAAAAATCTGAAACAATGGGACATCAAAGCAAATGAAATTACCATTTTCATTGAAATAACCCAACACCTCAAACTATGCAGAAATTTAGAGGATTAACTCCCTTTGCTTCAGAGGGACGACTTTCATTATGAACTTTTTTAATCGTCCTTTGTCCCAGTGAAAAAAACAAATCCGTTTTGATGCCGGTCGAGACGGCCGGAGTCAGGGCTGCAGTGTGGACACGAACAAGTTGTTTCATTTTACACCGGCAACATACGTATAATAACAAACAAAAATCACACGACAGGCTTTGAAGTTTGGATCGAACAACGTCCCATGCGAAGCTTGCCAGTATGCTGTTATTTTTTTCCCGATCCGGTGTTTCTGTGACAGGCCAGCCCTGAGTTTGTTCCTATCCTGAGTCCCGCCAGTCTCGTAATTAAACTGACACTCTCTCCCGGGACCAGTTTGAATGTTATTAGAATCTCTTACGCGCCAGCAGCTCTGATAGAAAGTATTACATAAATAAATACTTAGTAATACTTACCCTTCATAAAATTTTGATATAAAATATTTGAGATTGGTTGTTTTAGGAATTTTGTTGTTTATTTTAGCCAATTTATAAAATGGAAACGAATTTTATGGCTGGCATGAAAAACACGTAAGTACTTAAACGAAAGTTTCGTAAATGCGGAAAAGGCGGAGAATTTTCGGGCAGATGATGAGGATAATTATTTACCTAATAAGTGTTGCCATTTGACGGGACATGTTTGGACATGTTAACGGATAGAAGATAAATGTGGATGAAAACGGCGAACACTGAGGCTGAGCGCGCGCAGCACGCATGGACGGGCGTGTTGACACTCCCGCTCCACATCCACAAACAAACAGATTCTATTTAAACAGCGACACATCGACGCGTATGCTTTGAATTTAAATTAAAGCATCGATGGAAATCCGAACGTGTCCGCCAATTTTTAGGCGCAATTAATTCCGAATATCCGCTGACGACTATCCATTCATCCAACATCCCCGAGAGTGTTTATCAACGGCCGGCATTCCTCGCACAGCAGCCAATAACCATTTTCATCACACGTTTGCTCAATATTTCACTCATATTTTTACTATCTATTAATTTTTATGGGCTGTAATTATTTTGTTGCTGACACAAGAGGTAATTATCGGCTCTAAATTTCTTTCACAAATTAGATAGGATTCATAAATTGGTGGTGCGGTGTGATGGGCCCGTCTCGCTGGCAAGGCGCCAGCACGTCACCACTTTCCCCGCAGTGGGCCGCCGCCGAGCTGAATGGACGGACGGAGCACATTGCCCAGCTTTCCCAGAAATTGTCGATTTCCACTAGTAACGTGTTCAAATAGACATCGGAAATATTCTATGAGTGATAAATTGTTGCCGAATTGATGGTCTGAGGATGAATTTTGCGAAATAGTGCTACTTGTGGATCTTGAATAATCATAATATTGGACTATCCTTCCTCTTTCTATTCCTTTATCTTAACTCGATATGTTCAACCTATGCATGATTTTATTATGATAAGCAGTTGATGTTAATTAGTAAAACAATTAAAATATATTGTGTTGATTGATTAGCTAATTAACATTAAACATCGGCGTTTACCCTAATTATAGACAATTAATCCGAGGTATTGACTAACATCCCGCGGTCGAATCGCTCCTGAAATCCCACAGCTCATTATTAAATGTTGTTGAATGATGTATGATCTCAATTTGCGAAATCGCGTGCATTACGGATCGTTCAGCCCGCCTCGCAGCCACCACCTGCCAATGCATTTCAAACAACGACGCGTATTTATTCCGAATGACAAATTAAAATTTAAATTAATCAATATTTCCGATGCGGGTCCGGTATTTATTGTTCGGAAAACGGAAGCAAGCTCGTTTCGTATTTCAGTCTTGCGCCGAGATTGGACGGTTTTATTTATTTGTAATGGTTTGTTTGGGAGTTGGTTGGTGTTTATTCACAAATCAACGTTCCAATAAAACGTCGTGTCGACACCTCCTCGAATACGCGTCTAATGAGGTGACGCTGCCATCTCCTGCGCGGCTGCTCGCTCGGCTCGCTCCCCTGGTCGTTGCTCTGCAGGGCGAAATTAAAGAGTTATTTATAGCCGTGCTTTCGCTAACTTGAACCTAGTCAGATTTATTTAAACTCGCCTAATAATTTACTTCGTCTTCTTATCTTCGTAATTTGAAGATTAACAGATAAATCTATTTTTGAACCTAATTTACAAGTAGTGCGATCAAAGGAACTGTTTTAATCTTTAAATAGCTCTCAAAGTTTGCAAATATCCTTGACGCAAGTTAAACCAACAAGCTGAATTTGAGGGTTTGAATCGGAAGCAGTCATTGGGACGTAAATAAATAACTGGAGTGCGGATCATTCGGACGCCTGGCGTTGCCGATTCGGAGTCGGAAGCCGGCCGCCGACCGGACGCCGGACGCTGCGTACCTCCAGATTCAATTTCCGCTGCCGGCCGCCTAATAAGTCCACTATTCACTACAGAACCAATCCGAATCCCGTGAACAGGGAGTGGAAGTCGAACATCCACTTCAAAAATATCAAATTCTAATACGAATATCTGCCTCGCTTGTTGCCAATTTACCCCGGAAATCCAGCAACAACTTCAGCTCAAATAAGACACTTTAAAAAGTTTGAGTAGGTATCTAAGTAACACTTGATTTTAAGGTTCCGTGGTTATTAACACTAAAACTATAAGACATTATTACGGGTTTTAACTCACGGTAGGGATATATCGAGCACCCAATATTTCGGCGATGTTGCAATCGCCATGATCACGGGTAAACTGAACATCGCCGAAATATTGGGTGCTCGATATATCCCTACCGTGAGTTAAAACCCGTAATAATGTCTTATAGTTTTAGGTATCTAAGTATTTCTTAACAAAACAAATTAAACAACTTCATTTAAAGGCTTATAATTATCTGTTATTTTGTATAATGGCGCTCCTATTCCCAAAAGGAGAGGCGAAGTAATAAGAATCTTGAAGCTGAAGTTGTTTCTATCCAGCGGGACTGGAAACAAAGTTAGAGCAGACTCCAGAAGTGCAACGAAATTGAGAAATCATCGGCAGATTGCGTTTCAAGCACAATAAGGATCTGAGAAGTTGATGCTAGAGTTCATAACTACAAAGCGCGCCGAGTGCTCGCGGCCTCCGTGATACAAAAGGAATATCACGTGCAAGTATCCGACAAAGAGCCCAGTGCGCTGAGTAATTCGATATTCTCAGGTTGAATGATCCCATATCAACGGCGAGAACCTTAATTCAGCTCTTTGCGAGCAGAGTGCACTTGGGCGTAAATAAAAAGTTGAACGTCGGTGTAACGAGAGTGCAGACAATGACTAGACAATGTGCTGGCGAAATGATACTTGAGCTCGAGTCACTAGGCGCGCCCTCACCGCACCGCACTCGCGCCTGTATCCTCTTTGACTTAATAAACCATGCACAATAAGCCTATTTTACGCAACACTTCTTTTATACTTGCAAATTATTTTCTTGTTAGCAAATCGAACAAAAGAAGTTATAAATGTCTCAAATTAATGCAACAATAAAGAAAGAAAAGATTTAAACCCGTCATTATGTTAAACTGTACTAGAGCACAGATAGATAATGACAAAATAGCAAGTAAATAGATGCTAGATCAATTATTCTGTGCAATTTGTGATGAATGTGAGTGGTTTTGCCTCGAACGAAGCAACCCTCGAGGCGGAGGGATTCTAAATGCCAGTAGAATGCATAGAAAGCACTTTTTAGAGCGAAAATTAACGCTCTACTAAAAGTGTACAGCAAATAGAGCTGGAACAGCAAAGATAGGTTGTTATAGCTGCAGCTGTGCTGCAGTTATGATGATAAAAAAATTAAAGTAAGTTTTACTATGAAACATGATAATTTTGATCCAATAAAGATTGTTTGTAATATTAACTCGAATGTCATCAATATCATCACATTTTAAAGCTTCTTTCTCAGCCATTTCATAATACGCAAGGATATACCGCTAACCCATCCAAACATATGAGCGTCGAGTCTCAAAGTGCACGTTCATTATGAGTCACATACTGCCAAGCATATCCATGTTATGTTGCTTGCTGCGGTATTCCCGACTCTTTTGCCGAGAAGCAAGGTTCGCGAGCTAAACACGTTAGGCCTGTGCTCCCGTCAATGGCTGGAGGGTGCTCCGACGACACCCGCGGCCGCAATGACAGTCATCCACAGCCAGCCTCGTTTTCTAAGTGACATGAAAAGGTTTTAAAAGACTCTTTCGCGTCTCACTTTGTTTTTTTCCAACACAACGTTACGACCATCTACTTACAACGGAGGAACTTCGCGGAGAACTTTTCAAAGCGCAAAAGTTAGAGAGTCGCGGCAACAGCGTTTTAAAAAGAAAATCACTGTTGAATGTTTTGATTTGTCTGTTGCGTTTTAATATGCAGGCTGCAAATTAAACTCGCCCATCTCGAGTTTCTATAGTAAATTTTAATGAAAGCCATCGAGTGCGGGGCGGCCATTGTTACAAACACCGTTGTAATTTACATTGCTGGCTATCGCATTAACGATGACTGAGCGGTTTCTCTTAATTATCATTTTGCACGGTTCGTCAGGCACACGCTGGCCCTATTTGGAATAAGCCACCTATATTATGCGTAACCCTTTCCGAGCATAATCCACCAACATGAAATATTATTAATATTAGGAATATTTATTACCTAATTTCTAATTTTTTACATAAATTGCGTAAAGTTTGTGGTGAAGTTATAAATTGAATTGTCCGAAAATTGCGAATTCGCATTACCTACTCTGAAATTTTGAGAAATTTTACAAATAAGAGTTCAGACCTTCATGAAAGCTAGGCTGATGAAGCCGATGAAGCGTAGGCCAGGGTACCTATTTCTAAATCTAGTTGCTAAACTTGCATTCAGACATGACCTTCCTCTCGCAGGATGCTTTCTCTTCCTACGCCTGTCTAGGATGGTGAGAAATGGCTAAGATCGCGTGAATTATTTCATCGGGGACGGACCCGCTCCCCCCCCCCCCTCTGGACTCGCCCCCGCCACGCTCCCACAGGGTTCCACTTTAATTGTTTATTTAGATACGGGAACTTCTCGAATTAGGTAAGCCGGAATCGCCGCATTAATTAATATTTGTGTTTGGACTGTCTCCGTGCCCTTGAGTGATTAAGCGACCTTTCAAATAACTGTTAGCTGTAGACAATTTCGTCTGTTTGCATTCTAATTTATAGTTATAAACCATTCTGCCCTGACGATTTAATTTAATTGCGCAATAAATATTCATGACTCGCGATTTAGGTACATTTTAATATGGAATTTCAGTAAAGGGTATAGCATGTAATAACGCCGTGAGATCACACGACGCCCCCGAAGCAATTTTTCGATTATCCTCTCAACAATAGTAATGCGAGACAATATTGGGTGTATCGTAATTCGATATTACGAACCCGCTAAAGAGGCGAAACGAATCGTAAATAATACACGTGAATTACGAGACGAGACCTCTTGTTGTTGTGCTAGTAGGGATGTGGAGATAGGGAGTCATTGAATGTCGCAGCTGTTATGATAGTTTCGGTATTAGTATGTTTTGGTGCGTGCCCCGAAGGCTCGGGTGTAGTTATCCTGCAAGTGTGGCGACATCTGCGAGCACGCTGGAGTCGAACTAATATTGCGGCCGTAAGTTGGAGCGACCTGTAATGAGAACGCAGGATGCGGAATCAGGCGCGCGGTAAACATCCCGCTCCACTCGCGCACAAACAACCTGCACCCGCACATATAATAGGTACACTTCCATCCACTTCATAATAAGAAGCGTGAAATACGTCTTCTTATTTAACTTGAGGAACTAAATTCCTCTTCCACCTTTTACGCAATAAACTACCGAGTTTAATCTGAAATATCCGGCTAAATAACGCTGACAATGGCAAAACAGCAAATAAGGACGCAATTTCCTTAAACATATTCTCAATAATAGATAAACTAGAATAGAATGGATTCCAACAGAAATATTGCGCGCAGAGATCCCATTGAACTGCAATCGAGGAAAGGAACGGTCACACACAATATAATTTCTAAGAGCTTGTCCCGTCGAAGCGGAGAGAATGTTAATAGCTCGTGAAAGCCAGATAAGGAGTTCCCCTAATCAAATATTCCGGTATCCTTCTTAAGAAAGAGCTTGGCCTGTCGGGCAGCCGTGCATAAGCAACAATATCGGTTCCTTTAGGTTCCTTTAAAGGATAAAGACGACTGAAGGACGACTCGTAATCCGCCCCAAGCCCGCCACGCATTCGCCAGGTACAAGACTTCGCGAGGGTCGCCCTCTATTTGTAAATTCAAGAAATACTTTTCATAATTGAACCGAAATTATTTATAAGGTCGCATTGAATTTCAAATGAGGTTTAGGGGACTTGCAACTGCATTGTTGTCGAAGGTCGTACGGACTGTCTTCTCATTGATAAAATATAATGGAGCCTAATTTGTATTTATGTATTTAGCCGAAGAACACAGTTGGAATGAAAGAAGAACATATTTTATTTGTTGGAAGAATCGGTGTCCCAAACGAAAAGAGAGATTCAACTGTGCAGACTAATTGATAACTACCTACATCTACCTCTATGAAAAAGAAGGTCAAGTAAAGACAAGTCCTGCATGACTGCTATAATGATCAATATTATCATCATCGATAATTATCTCGATAACAAATTTTACTGCAGTTAAGGTAAGTCAAAATTTATAACAAACAGACGCACGAATTCACCTTATTAGATCGGGCCCTTTGCGATCAGGCAATTGGTATACGGTACTTCAAAAGGTAACCTTATACTTGTACTGATGCGCCAACAAGATTTCGCCTTCAATGTAATATTGCACAAAAAAGGGTCTTTAGCTTTGTCCAATTTACAAAACTGTCGCGAGGAGTATGTCGAAGATAAATAATAATGGACAAGTGCCTATAAACCGTTTTGCTGAGGGTTCCTTACCATAATAATAAGAAAACTCTAATATTTAAAAAAGGGACGAAGTACGGTAGCATTCACTTTCAGCATCAATTTGGAAGACAGAACAGTGCGTAGAGTCGGGCAGAAATCAGTTGTTTTTGTTGGACTTAATGTTCAAGTTATGAATATTTCTGGGACCGTACTATGCGAAGGTATATTTTGCCGCTTGAACACCTAAAATTTGGGTTAATTTTACAAGTTCGTAAATTCCAACATTTTATTTTATGAATCGAACTCACATTATCACAATTGACACATACAAATTACTCCGTTGAGTTTGGTGACATAATCGTCTTGTTACCATTTAAAATGTTTGTTTGTACCTACAAGTTTTTATTGACCACGAAACCCTAAAAGGACCTTCCACAAGGGTTCCCTAAAGTTTAAACAAACACTCACAACATCACATTCGGTCGGTCGGTCGGTTTCAGGATGGCAGTACCGCACAATGCGTCATTCTTGTCATTGTTGCACGACATAATACGCAGCATTAACATTTTCGTACCTCGACTCACGTCATTGATGACAATTTATTGTCGGAGGAGCTGTATAATATTAGGGCAAATGTGTTTATTTATAGGAGCTATCATTAGCTTGTATAATAATTATAAAACCGGTAAAAATTTTATCAAGCGCATCAAGCTTCAGAATTTTCAATCAAGATTAGCCGATTATTGAAACGGTGACAACGAACGAAACCATTTGTACCGAGTTTAAATTGTTCATTATTTGATCTAGTAAAAAGGTAAAAAATAACTTGTGTGTGACCTTTTCATAATAAATTTTGCCACAAAGATACTTAATTATTTAATTTTACTTATAGAATAGAATAGAGAATAGGGGCAAAAATATAGGACAAAGATAAGATAATCTTAAAATAAGCTATTTTAATCGGTCTCTACATAATAGGTAGCTATTTAAATCTATAGCGTAGATAAACTTGGATTTTATTTTATTTTATAATAGTAGTCTAGCTCTAGCTTAGCAGAACTTTTATTATGATAAAGTGGAGACAAAATTATCACCATTTTCTCTAGTAAATTGCTCTACCAACTTCTTCCTCTACCTGTGCCGTAGTCCCGGCGGGCTCTATGCGGTATAATTAATCCAGCATTTTTTATCTCCACGATGATTTACGTTTGTTGTGAAGTTTGTTTTGCGGAGACATCTGCCGACGCCATTGTTAGTAAGCTGTCCTCAGGTAAACCAGATAATGGGAATTATCTCCCAAAGAGTTGACATCTCTCCTTTACAACTTTTATACACTAGAGTGTTTTGACAAAGCTTGTTTATTTTCGTGCTTTAAACACAAAGCCTCATCAAGATTCCTATCTAAACAAACTCCTCTCAAATAGATTTTCAAATTTTTCCCATCCGTTTTTCTGTGTATTTACTCTCGAAAGTAGCATAGCCGGACGGGCATGCTTATCAAGTCGTCAACATAGATCCACCCATAAAAGCGAGTAATTATTAATTACCTATGCATAGATAGAAGCCAGCACCCTTTTAAGAACCATGTATGAAGGAAACTACATCTAATAACCGTGGCTGTAGTCACGCAGCACATCACTCCAATAGCCACATTCATTTATGGAGCAAACAAAGAATTTACTGATGTCGTATAATTTTATGTCCTAAACAAAGGCTCGTCAGCTTTCCCCCCCTGGCCCTCGCCCCCTCGCCGCCCACACCCCACGGCTGCACTTGTTCACCGACACATGTCTACAAGTTCGTTTGTTTATGCTTCCTCAGTTTAAAATATGCCTTCCTTATCCAAATAAATTAAACCTTATCGACAACGTTAACTTAAACAAGGCAAGTATTTTCAGGTTTCTGTTTAAACTTCTCAAACTATTTTGTCGATACTTCATGGAGCAGCATGAGAAAGCTTTCATTTCTTTCTCATACCTGTTACTAAACATCTGCCAAAGTATGTCGCTGGATAAGACGAGTGGAACGAAACGTTACCGACTCGTGCTAAATTGAATATAGGTAAACACGACAAAGCTACGAAGCCACATCACTCACTGTTCCCTTACAAAGCGGTGTTAAAATCAATTGGTCAAAGTCATTTTGAGCATTGATCGTTTCGGCCGCGCGGAGACGCTCGCTCGCCGAGCCCATTGTCGTGTCGGACTCCCACTGTGATGTCGCCGACGTCGCTCCGCCCGCCAATCCCGTCGATCAGTTCCCTTCCCAGAACCGAATTATCTATCTCCTCGCTCACAATAAAGCGATAACAAGTATCATTGGCGCAATAAAACAAATCACACCAACCAGTTGATCTGGATAGAGACAATAGAAAAACTTCGTAAATCGAGATCTGATAAGGTGAGTAGTGTTTAGGTCATGGCAACTTTTTTCAGTCATAAAACTAGATTGCGGATGTCCTTAGAAAGTAGAACGCGAGATCCAATCCGAGTTTGCAAACAAGGGAAGTTACAGCAGCGCGGTGGTGCTACAGCGGTGGCGGCGGCGTCGGTACGGCGACGGGTCGGCTGCGGCTCGGCAAATAAGTACGGCCTGCGAGATAAGACACCGTCTCCTGAGACTTTTATTTAAACAGACAGAGAAACGCTCACAGATTAAATCTTTTACCTGTTTATTTTTCTTCCCGACTTTCAACAACTAAAAATCTCTAAGATGACAAGTTAACTTATCTCTATCGGCAAATAATCTGAACGCAGATTTAAAAAAAGGGCTGGTTGAGTTTGCTACGTTGCTTTCTGGCACGGGTTGAGTGAGGTTGGATTATAAGAGCTTCCAGCCAGCACTCTAACGCCACGATAACAGTTATGAAGGTAGTTAGGTACTGCTTTTTTCTCATTCGACAATTCAGCGCAAAAGGACTCCTAGTAAATATAATATTAACCCACCCCTGCCTGACCCCGCTAAACTCCCTCAAACTAAGAAATCCTCTTTCCGTTGACATTTCGCAGATTCACAGGTAATCCTTTCTACTTTGACTTCAAAGAAACACGCTTCCGTACTTTTAGAATACCAAATCAAACATACTAAATATAAAAATAATACTATAACCTTCTGTAGGCTGCTCTCAAGACGACTCATTACGGTCGTTTCTCATATCTGTGAAAAGCTATTATTTCATAATGTAATCAGTAATTATTGCCTTAACGAGTCTGCCTTTAATTTGTTAGGCGTTTGAAACGGCTTTGCGCATTTGAATCGCAAATTTCTTAGAATATTTCAAGAGGGTCGCTGACGTTTGGAGGACATTATCTCTTCATAAAATTCAAGATCCGCTGAGTAGTTCATTGTATTTTCAAATTAAAGGTTAACATAACAGGAGTAGGGGCGGCAACTTGGGAATCGAAATTTGACTAACATTTAGCAGCGTCAAGTTATTAACAGTGATTATGTTAGGTAGTTTAATTAAGCATTTCTTTGAAATTATTCGCCGTCAGCTCGTTTCTTACCTGAAGAGTTTAGACGATGAAATGTTCTCAGAATATCGCTTTTCAAGTAGGAGTTTAGTTCGCAAATATGAGGCAGAGAACACGTTCGTTTAATTAAATCCGTTTTGATCGCTAACCCCGGGCCGGGCACTCTGCAGGGTCAGCTACGTCGTATATCCTCCACATAACATTAATATTAAATCTGGCCGCGATGGAACATCTCCACGATCCACACGAATCTTTTATAACTCTAATAATGTACCACTCGTAAATATAAATGTGTATCTGTTTATTTATTCACCACAGACTCTATTAGGGCTTTTATTCTCATGTTATGAGTCAGGATCAGGATAGGCGTTAATACAAGCACGTTCCAGACTCAAGCACCTAGAGCTTAATTAAGTTGAAAACAGCACGGTTAGCTCACGACAACTTTGAATATAGGTTAATCAAAATTCAAGGGAATCGATGTTCCACACAATACAGAGCGATGATGGAGCAGCTAAGGAGTTAGTAGACTCTCACTTCCCTAGTGCTTCAGAAACTGGAACTTGCTTGATTAGAACTAAAGGAACTACACGGGAACGGTTTTATGGAACATAGAAATAGGTGAGTAGCACGAAGTCTCAAGTCGTCCATACTTTTGTTGGGTAGATTGCGGGTCTTGGAGAATGTGAGTGTTTCCCGAGGCGCAGGAAGCACGTTCGAGTCGACGTAGGGTGGCAATCGGTCGTACTTCCGGCAACATCCACCTTTGACGACAATCTGCGTCTTCGCTACAAGTCGAGACGAAACTTCTGTTATTTGCATGATTGTTCAACGTTTGCTGTGTCGTCGTATAGCTAGGCGACACTGCAGAAACGACTAAAGGGAGTGTGAAATTAAAAGCTTATTGATTCACCCAAAATCCAAAAGCTATTTATTTTATTCCGTAATTTAGGCAATGTTTGAGGACACACCTCGTACGCAACACAGCACAGCAACCCTTTGCTCGAACCCCGAAGGCGTGGCCCGTGGAACAAACAAACGGAAGCGAAATTGAGAGGAGCGCCCGGAACTGGCAGTATACCTTTTCAATACAGAATCCCTTTTTAATTACCACGATTCGAACAAAAATTGTATTTTTTATTCCAAGTAGGCGTAATTGAAAAGGAAATTGCGGGGCCAGCCAGCGGGCTCGCGCGGCGGCGGCGGCGAATACAACTTTAATATAATGCATAAGGCCCTTTGATCTCCGCACTCGCTCGCAGAGATAGTAAGTGCGATACAAATACATTGAAAAGAACAATTTAAACCATGCACTGAAACAAACCGGTAACGTGACGCAGTACCTATTGAAGTTCCATCAGATAAAAAGCCGACCAAAATTTTAAACTGCTCAAACAGTGTTTTTAATAAAATTGTTCTCTTCCAAGTCAAAAAAGGACTTCTTACTTGAGGAAACCTTAGAAGCGTCATAAATTATATGTGAAATAATAAAAGGAAGGAAATCTTTCATCCACAAACGTTTTACAAAGAGACACCCCTGCACAGCGAGGGAGATAAATGTCGCCTGTAGCACGATCCACTGTCGGCAAAAACTCTAATAAAAATCCTCCTTGATACACTTCCCCGCTCATACAAATGCACACACACTTTCCGACACAGCAATCAATTTAACACAGCACAATGCTATTAAGTTTTTAATTATCCGTAATATTTAATAAATCTCAGCTCCTACTTTATCCTCCCGGCACAAAGTGAAGATAATTGAATACGAAATAGAGCTGGATTACAAAAAACAACAATACATTCACCTTTGCCAGACAGGCGAATAAGAAAAACAGTGAATTGCCAAAGGTAAGACATACGGTCAAAGGAAAGATAATAAAGCGTTGTATTCTCATTCTAATCCGCGGCAGAGACGGAGCGAGTCGGGGGATCCGAGCCGCTACGGGAGGCTCGATATCTAAAATTACAAGCCTGCACAGTGCCTATCTGTGCCTCACCGGCACACCGCTCTCCATTTCTTTATGTTCAGCTGCCACTTTCAGACATACTTCCATTCAAACTATGCCCCAGACGCTTACTTTATGCGTAACGATAGATTTGAATGAACGAGGAGGGCTTTCAGGGCGGTATTATTCTTAAGGCGCAGATGCTATCGCGTTATTGTTTAATAAATTAGCTCTTTTATGTTTCGAAGCGAACCGTGGTATAGAACTATTGATTGACAGCATACCTTATATGTCGTATGTCGTAATATAGCAGATTGAGACGCTGCGCATCAGGGCATGGTAATGCGGTCGGTCGCGTGCCGAGGTGGCATAAGGCACGAGTACTTGCTGTACTTATGGTTAGCGACGGAAGCCTTATCGGAACAGAAAGCAGTGGTGTTTGGTCAGGCAGACATACTTCATGCCCCGCGTGGACTCTCTAAGATAGCCTGCATGCACCTCACATCCGGCCGCTATATCAAGTACGTAGTACTTCTTTCCTATGAAGAAACAATGTCTTGGTGTGCTATTAGGTTTTCACGCAAACAGTTTCATCAAATTCTGTGTTCCACAAAATCCAATAACTGGAGAAAATTTTCGGCATATCTCACACATTTTTCCGCCACCTTTAAGACTTATCGTCGCAGAAGGGCCCGAATATGAACAAAGCAACCGAATCGAATGTAATAAAAATCACTTTAGCATTACGTAGCGACGGGAACTGATGTCTATCGGCATTGTGACACACGATGCGGCCTCGATAGACGTCACTGGGGAAAAGGCTGTGGCGTCGAACCGTCTATTATTTTTGTACCTACGACAAAACAAAATTGATTGCTACCCATCGTCTACATTTTATTCAGGCCATCCAATTTACGGAGAACAAGTCTAGATGTCATGAAGTGAACTGTTTAATTGGAGAGCTACAAGTGTGTAAGTCCATAATTAGCTATGAATACATGCATTTGTAATTGGACTAAGTAGGTACCTATACATTGTTATTGACACTAAGATGATATTTACTTGCGTGAATTAAACCAAAACAAGGGCAACAAGATTAAAATGCCGTTTTGAATACATGGGTGAGAAAATATCCACATTCCACAACACATTAACATTATCTTTCCACTCTAAAGTCTGCGTGTCACAAATTGCATCATTTATAATAACAAAAAACTTAACAGCTTGTACTGGGAGCAGAGGGGCAAGCAGGGTGCAAGTTAATTGTGTAAAGAATTCGTGAAAGCTATAAAACTCGCATTGTGATATAAAAAGCGAAGTTAAAATAATAAAGAGTGTGGCGTGCTGTGACTGCGGTTGCCAGAGCCGAAGTTTCAGAGGATAGATTTTTTTCAATGTAGAATATGTATTATTATCAGACAAGAATGAACCTGCATATTAAACTGACAACTTTACGGATCAAGTGTTTCAAAGTGAGAGTGAACCAACATCTTCTGGATGAGCTTGCTCCATCCGACTCTGTCTGTAACATTCCTCATCTATGCAAGAGTAGCGAGTAGAGTGTCAGTAAATAAAATATTTGTTACCTGTAGATAATTGTTTGTTAGAGTGAAGATGAAACCATGTTTTTTATTTTAACTTCAATACCTACAATAATATTTTTCCCCCGTTCAACTCCTTTACTTTTCGTTTGAGGGTATAATTTCATAGTCTGGCAACCTGAGTGAATGAGAACCAAAAATGCGGCACCAGGACATGAGCTCAAAATCTGAATCGTTCGTTTTCGGTTCCGTGCACGAATGTCCAAAACGACTGGTCTTTAAACTTTTTACACGTTTTTAAACTTCTTTTACTTGATGTTTTGATAGTCAAAAATGTGTATGAATTTTTGAGGTTATGTGGGAATTGATAAGTAAAGTAAAACGTGTGATACAAGCAGAACTTCGCATGAAAAAATCGAATGTTCCAGAAATTGAGTTTCTGAACCACCCTTGCGGCGCTATCGCAATCATTACGCGACACGCGCGGCCGCCGGCGCTGCGCTGTCTCCACTCCAGTTTTTCACACACCACTAGTTGCATTAATACTCGTACCTGCTCCAAACAAACAACGAAAAAATTCAATATATTCTACGTTTCTGAATATCAATATACGGGGCAGTGGAGTTTCATATGGAATATTTGAAATTTGGTGAATTTTGGTGAACTTCCAAATCCAGAAGTGATTGAAAATGATTGATATTCTTATCAATTAGGTTACGGTCATTTCACTGAGCACCCTATTTACTTTCAATTTACCAAATGTCATAAGTCAACAATGTTTATGTAAAATTCTGGTTAGATACTTGAATTTTTAGAATAATTGCATTATGTAAGGACAAGTAAGTGTCTTAAGTACCACTCAATTATTTCAATTAATTTAAGTACTCGTACGTTTCCCAAAAATTGGGGCATGTATAGCTCTGCTGCTACCAAAGTACAATCAAACACTCACTTACTACGTTAACCTAAACTAAATTCTTACCTTGTTTAGTTGCACCATAATTTACTGGCACGTCTTCTCCTCCCCTAATAAAAACTCTCTCGTTTGTCGTGATGAATGACGCCGTCGACAGCCACCGCGTAATTGGGTGTCGAGGTGTCGAACGGTGTCGAAGTCTCCGGCTAAAAGCATACACGTGTCGGCTGCGGATCTGATAGCCCATTGTCTATGCCTTGTGTATGCCGCGCTATCTGCCCAAGCGCTGTATACAATAAATCGTACGTGTAGCATTGCGCCCGGCTAAGTGGCTGCCTGTATTTCTCAAAGCCTGACAGATAAAGATTACTTACAAGATTACCTAATAATAAGGTTTTCATTCAAGTCTTCCAAAACAACTGCTGCTTTAGAACAGACAAAGTGCTAAATTATTCCTCCTTCCTTCCACACGAAAAGAGAGAGCGTAAGTGGAAGAATGTTATGGTCAAATAATTAAGGAAACTGCAGCTACAGTAATCTGATAGGTAAGTTTATACTGTATCGCATAAAACTGTATAACTTATCATTCAGTCTCTTTCTTTCTTCTCTTTTCGTGTGGAACACCGAGTCGTCCAGTGGAAATTTAATAGTGAAAATGGCTGTTGAAATTTATATGGAGCTGAAAACTGCTGAAACGCATCAAACATACGAGACACGGAAAAAATGTGCAAGTGCAGCAGAAAAGCAAATTTTGCGTGCCATCTTGCAACATGGAATAGTTTGAGAGTCTGCGCGGCAAGTCGCGCGCGTCGCCCGCGAGGTGTGTGAAATATCCTCCCGGAATGTTATTAGAAGACAGCGGAATACCCTATCGATCGACTGCATTTTCCCCACAGAGAAGGAAGCTTTTTGCGAGCCTTCCTACTTTGGCAAGAGATAGAAGCCGCTCTTTGTGGCTTTTCGAAGGCATGCACAAAAAGAATGCGGACACTCGCGCAGCGTTTATTCAAAATGAATAGAAATTATTGCTAACGACAGACGGTCAAATTACAATACTGTTTCGCTGAAACTAATTGTTCAGCTGTCGGTTGAGAGAAACTAGTTTTGATCAAAGGTTGGCACAATTTAATATTGCATCGGGTCGTGAACAGAACTGCTAGGGTCAAAGTTGGACAGGCGACGATTTTGGGACCTTTCGTTTATTAAGTTATAATTTAAGCTACTTTATTCGATAGTTTGTTTGGCCTGTGTAGTTTATTGATTTTTATCTTCGTGATCTACTCAGTAATACAGAAAAGATGAGAGGGAACCGTTTGTCTTTGCATGGCCATGTTATGAAGAGGAATAAGGAGCATATATGTAATAAAGAAAGTAATGGAACATGACTGTGGATGGATGCAGAAAGAGAGTAAGGCCGAGAAAAGTTTGGATGGATAGTATAAATGACAAAGGCGCACCAAAATGAGTATTGTACTTCTAATAGAGATTAAACGAAAAAAAAGCATGTTGCCCCGGCTCCAAATGAATTAGGACAAGGGCAGGCAGATAATGATATTAATCTACTGAGTACTTGATAACACATTAAAATTACCTGTAACTTTTATAAAAAACACAGTCTACAATGCCCAAAAAAGTTAATCGAATGCAAATAAATTCTCAGATTTCAACCATTTCAAACGTTTTAATTTACCTATCTCAAATTCTCAAGTCTAGTGTTTTGCAAAGACCGCAAAATCCAATCAGTTCGCAAATGGAGTGTGCCACAATGTGCCATTGCGTCTTTATGAACGACTCTGTAGGTACAAAAAATGAGAATTTCAAATATACTGAAACTTTTCATGTGACAAAAATGAATGCTTGCTTCGATGTGAAAATACAGCGGAAAAATGATCATAGTTATAGTAATTGATTGCCTACTATTAGCCCGTTTTTATTTGATGCTTATGCTGACCAGCTAGTTTTTCAAGCCAAGCGAAATAAACTCTTTGACCATCAACTCTTATTTGAAATTGAATATCCAGCGGAAGCAAAGATTACTTACCTAATAAAAATATGACGATCCTTCGAATAGCGCGTCCTATATATAATCTACCGTGCAAACTGAATTTTGACATTTGAGTTTTCGATGAATACAAATAATTTTTACTACCTAGTGATCAAAAAAATAGTAACCTTAGATTGAACAACTTACAGGTTTTTATTTAGTTAGGTACCTACCTATTTATCACATACTTATTACATAGATTTTTATTTTTTTTTTAATTCTGGCGTCACATCTCATGGGTGGAGACGTATTTTGCCAATGTCAAAGTAGTCAGGTCGTCGGTAAGGTTAGAGTGATGTAAAGTTAAGTGGCATTACGCCGAGGGAGAGTCCACAACACAGTGATCCTAGTCTGACGACTAGGGGCTGTGTTGCGCAAAATTATGTAGTACAAAAAACTCGATAGTAAAATTTTCTGCACCACGTGGAGACCGCTCGTCACTATTGCACAATGCCGAATATATGCATTAATTACAATTTCCTATTTAATGAACACTTTCAGAATAGTTTGTTGCTTAATACACTATCAGAATTATTCACCAAACACTCAAATGAACAAGAAATATCAAATTATAACCAATACACGACCCGCCATGATGGAATACCAACGAGCGACCTATTACATAGATATTTGTACAATAATTTAAAGTATAGCAATGAAGAAATTCATAGAATTCAATGAGAGACAACCAAAAGTGCGGCCAAGTGAAGATGACGCCTGCCTGTCGCTACGCTACCACTCCGCTATCCCTTCAAGGAATTACCCCTCGGTTTTCAATGGTTGCTATACCTACTGGGTGTTGGGGCAGTTACCGGAATCTCACACGGTGGAAAAACCTGCAGGAAATTGTTTCTCATATCTATAAGCTTCTAGAAACATTATATTAGAAAGCTCTCCCATTTTTTGACAGATAACCAGGCAATGGTAGACCATTTGCTTACTTTCAGTGTGGGTACTGCGTACCAGATTCTTTACTAACAGGTACATCTACTAAAATAAGGAATTTAGTGTTATTTGGGCGTGTTTTTGCTCGGTCATTAGTGAAAATCAGGGTCCCTAATAACCAATAATGAATTGCCAGCCTTCATTTAAATATATTTAATCACAACGAGATTATACCCCCTCTACTCTAGTGTGAATTCAGTGTTTCATAGTTTAGTGGTCTTATTGCAGCAAATTCATGTTAGAGTGAGCACCCGGTCTGTATGCGCCGTCCGCCGCCGCCGTCCGCGCCGCTTGCAGCCATTGTCCGCGCTCCTTATTTCTCTCCTTTTCACGCTCAACGATAATGGGAATTTTTGAAATTGCAACAATACACATACGGAACACTCGCAGCAATAGCGGCCAGCGGAAATTTTCTCTTATTCCGTCGTCTCTGGGCAGACAGTAGACACTTTATTTCAGAGAATATCTGCGGAAGTTTATTATTGTCCTTTAATGTCCGACGAGTCTGGAATCTGCCATAAGTACCCTTTTAGTAAAAAACATTCCTTTGATTTATGAAGTTTATAAAGCTCTTTACGCAACATACGCAAAGCTGCGGGCAGTGACTGGAGGAGTAAAGCCGAAGACCGGGTTCAGTGGCGTGCTTTAGGAGAGGCCTATGTCCAGCAGTGGACTACAATAGGCTGTTAATGATGATAAAGCTCTTTCTGAATTTCCGCACTTAGTTTATATTACGTATGCCATTCTAGTCAGGCATACGTAATGGAGAGGTATGGTGATGTTGCAGATATGATGATTGGAGTCCAGGTTCTTCTGTGGTCAGCGCTCCAGCGCGGCCGTCGCTGAAGGCTGCCATGCTCGACGCAGGTTGATGACCAGTAGCGGAGCGATATTATAAAGACTGTAGCTGTTTACTTAATGCACATTTATTATGAATACTATACAGCTTATATACTAATGAATCCGGATTCTAATCTAGCTACAAGTATGACGTAAATCACGTAGGGCATTGAGATACGATCAAAGTTCCCTACGTGAAAATATGCTAATATGTTACATCCGCAACAGTACACCCCCCTTTGAGAAAAAAAATCGTATAGACTACAGGACAAATTGACTTGACAATAACAAAAATATCCCAAGACCACAAAAAACAAATATTATGAATTGATCCGTTTGATGAACGTGCTAAATTGCTGGTTAGACTAGTCACCGTCTTCGTTGGAATGTGTTGCTGACCGGGCAGATTGCTGTGATTCCGTGTTTCGGCAACTTGCATTTCTCGTCGTTGTAGTAACATTGACCTTGTTCAATCATATGATATTTCTTGTCATCATTATTTTGCGTCGCGCTGCTTCAAATAATATTATTTCAAATAAAACCGAGGGAAAACTGCATCCTCGTAGTTCCTTGTTGCTCCAGTCCTGGGCCATGGACGAGCGAAAATTACTCAAGCTCCTGTTTGGGCGAGTTTTGGCTTCAACTGACTGTCCGCGTATGCTGTAGCTATGCAGGTTCAAATTATGACCGACTACGCAATTCCGAGTGGAAGCGGCACTGTGTCAGGAAAGTGCTGAGCGCATGCGACGATAAACATTTTCAATTTCTCATTAGGTACTTCTTGCGACGATTAAGTAGATCCCGTAGATTCCTTGTTCCATTTAAGGCTTGCTGTGTGCGCAACAAAGCGACCAATGCGTCCAATTCTTAAACGGGCGGCAGTGCGGCAATTTACAGTGTGGCGTGATATTTCCTGGGCGTGGCGCGCGGAGCGGGGTATTGCGGCACGGTTGCGACGTGGATAAGGCACGGTTGCGGCGCGGTTGCAGCGCGGTTGAGGGTTGTTGCGAGCGGTTGCGGCGCGGTTCTCGTGCATTTGCTTTCTTTGGCGTGGCGTCCTGTAGGAAAGCGATGATTCTTGAATGTTACTTCTCGGAGGGTGGATGGATCCCTGTCTGAACTGGTGCATTGGAGCTACGTCGAGTGATGTGTTAAAATCAGACAGGTGGCGGAACGTGGATTGAGCTGCGACGTCCTGCGGTGCGGTGTCATCTTATAGGCGGCCTGGAATTAACTTCAATGTAACGTGCGGAACTGATGACGTCATGCAGCGTGATAATGCAGTTTGTTGTCGCGATACAGTACTGGTTCCATTGTACACGGTGAGTCGGGACGCCTACGGTGACTTGAGATGATGCGATGATGGAATACCAGTGTAACTGCCGATGCTGCGACTGCGGCGGTTGCTGATGCGTGAACTCCAGTCCTTCAAGAAGCTTGCGTGTCCAATGTCGGTGGTCACCAATATTACGTATGCCATTATGTTTAGGCATACGTAATAAAAAAGGAATGGTGATGTTGCAGATATGATGATTGGAGTCCAGGTTCTTCTGTGGTCAGCGCTCCAGCGCGGCCGTCGCTGAAGGCTGCCATGCTCGACGCAGGTTGATGACCAGTAGCGGAGCGATATTATAAAGACTGTAGCTGTTTACTTAATGCACATTTATTATGAATACTATACAGCTTATATACTAATGAATCCGGATTCTAATCTAGCTACAAGTATGACGTAAATCACGTAGGGCATTGAGATACGATCAAAGTTCCCTACGTGAAAATATGCTAATATGTTGCATCCGCAACAGTTTAAAACATGAATTTTCAATTGTGTTATTTCAACACAGTCATACTTACTTACTTCCATATTTAAAACATGATAACTGTTTCAAAACCCCACCCATATCTGTTACCCACCCATCTTTCACTTAAGCCAACCGCAATCTACACAAAACTAATATTGGATAGAGTAATAATGAAACATAATGCATTGTCCACAATGACCACCTGCCAGGAAGCGGAAGCTCACGCGTCACACCTGGCCTTCTGACCTACACATCCTTTAAACCTTAGAAGTGTCAGGAAACCTAACGGGCTTCAAAATTGCTCTACACTTCTGTAAAGGTCAGCCTGCCCTTTAAAAAGCGCATTACTTATGTATGATTCTAGGAACTCATTTTGGATAAATACTACGCAAAAATGGTTATGTTTTTCTTCGTCTCAAACTCTCACTTTATGTCTCATGTTAGTATGTTGATAATATGATTAAACTTTTTTTATATGGGGTCCCTTCATATTTTCTAGTTTAATTTTTTTATACCTTCATTGACTCTTTGTTCAAAATCTACCTTTTTAAAATGTAATTTTGATATTCGTATTTGGCTATGTATGTCCGTGTGTACTGTGGATTGTGAGATCTCTCTATGTGCCTTCAAACAACAAGAATTTTGCGTGATTGATGTTCTTATAACATTAAAATTGCTAGTATATATAACTTCATCATGCTACAAATAATATAAGTAATACACTGTACAAAACTTCTTGGTACGACAAGTATGAAACGAAAACACGATCGATCAATCACCATCAAATTGATTGTATGTTTGTTTTATCAACACATAAGAAAATTAATAAAAGAACCACATACTTACTCTACCTATATCATGAATAATGAAATGTATTTTTTACAGTGTTGAGCTAAAAGTATTGATAAGTATTATTATCATAAAAAGCTAAATATCGAAACTTCTTTCACTTTTCCTAGAGATACTAAAGTCAACATTTTGAAGCTTGTGAACCGCTGTAAAACTTCCTTGTGTACCTTACAAAATTATTTCCAAGAAAATCAACAGACTGTTTAAACTTGCGTAAGTTCAGTCGTTTATAAACAAAATGAATTATTTATTTGGAATTCCTAATTTTCTTTTTATATTTGAACCTGTAATAGGTTCTTGTTCCAACCACGGGTTTTCTAATAAAACTTTGACCAGCTCTCCGGAGATTGCGAACCGAACGGACTGGCTGCGGCTGTTCAGCTCACTTCCTTTAGCATACGTCTTCATGATAGCAACAACCCGCAGACTATTTATCTTTATTTCACCACTGCCATCAACTACTGTGCACATACATACAACTACTTACTAAGTATTTTTCTACACTAGCATTCAAATTCATGCTAACTATCAAAAATGTTATTTTAGACCGTACTCTCGAACTAGAAATGAAATTACGTATAAGCATTTCCCCTAAACCAACTAACTTGTCAAAACCTCTGAATATTTGCGTTGCCAGGGTCCAAAGGTACTCATAAAAAATACATGAAATCAACTCGTACTTGCGGTTGCTGGTCATCTACTTTGGAAATTGAGTTTTCTCGTTTTTAGTTGCCAGTAAATAGTTTATATTATTGTATGGTACCTACAAGAAATTACATTTGATACTGAAAAATGTAGAGCTTAAGAAAGTATCAAGTAGATCTGACAATAAATTATTAGTTTACGTGGCAACATAGAGTTGCTAGTTGATCGCAGACGGCTGCAGCACTGGAGGGGTTTGAATAGGGAAGAGCAGGGATCACGTACGCGCACTAGCTATAGGTATGCAAAAGACGGTAGAGAGCGTCGCGATGCCTCCTACGTCCGCTCAACTTCGAAAATCGACTTTCAATGAAACTTCTCTTTTCTATTGTAAGACAACTTTACGTTTTTCTCCATTTTAGTTATCATCTTTTACTAAGTGAAATATTTTATTCTCTTCTTACATTTTCTTGCAAAAATACAAAGTCTCGAGGTTAGACGTCGAGTTCTTAGAATCTGGGAAACTTTGAAACTCAGTTTGGTTGTGAGAATCTTTACCGCACTATCTCATCGATGTTTCATGAATATAAACAAGTTCACTGTTTAAAAACAAGGAACATTTTACTTTCACGTTTGGAGTTTGGAAACAAAATTCAAAACAAATTAGATAAATTGCCCTTTTACCGCAAAAGTTGATAGACGGCAGTGGGCAGCCAATCTGTTTGCAGACAGACTTGTAATGAAGTTCAAGCAGTTACTATCTATGTAATGCCTTGGAAAATATAAATCTGGGGGCACGGCAGTGCCCTCGCCAAGACGAGCCACGCGGAGAGCGAGGGCACTACCTACATTTTCTCAATGTGTTTCGTCGTAAACTTTAGTTGCCAATGTGCTAGAGTGATAATATTCTCGGGATTTTCATAGTGATTTTATTAAATATACAAAGTTTCAATTCCATAGCTCTGGTAATTTCGATTTTATTGATATACTCACACGCATTGATGATCATCAAAATGTTTGGGCACTTCCAGAAGTGCTACAAAGTTAAAATGACGTATGTTGACTAAGTTTAGTGTACAAACAACAAAAAATTCAAAAGCCTAACCTAACTAACATTTTAGAGTTTATGAAGTTTGAATTGGTGGACTTGGGGCTTGTAGATTGCAAAGATGTTTTTTCGCTCGTTTTGGCCCGGTTGAAATGAAAATGTTTTGGTGTGATATTTTATACCTTAGTAAACTTTTGCTATTGCCCTTGATTGATGATGAATTTATGTTTTAGAAACTTTCGTTTCTAGCACAATTTTGATAATTTATTTCACTGAATATTAATTATCATTCATGACTTAACTTTTAAAACGAATCAGATTTTTTTCATTAGGCAATACCTAGATATTATTAGATGTAGACCCGACAACTTACCGTTTCACTATTCAGTACCTAATCTAGGCGTGGAATAGGCACTCCGTGTTCAACAAAGTAAGGTGATTTGCATACGACAGTAGCTCCATCAATCAACCATTTCCTGGATAGCAGGACTCGTTATCTGTAATCGTCTTCCCTATTGATTTGCCATGAATTCCCCATTGTAATTGAAAAAACATTTTCACGGTGGAAACTTAGAAAATATTAAATGGTGGACAAAGACATTGATCAGTCTACGAGCGGCTCAGGTAAAAAGTATTTCATACATTCGATTTGGGAGTATCCTGCTGAAGGTTTCCGGTCAAACGACAAATTCGGCGCGTGCGAAGCGGCCGACCGCGCCAATTCGATTTGCTCTAACACGATAGTCACACATTCGACTCCCGGCGGACCGTGTAAGTGCTCCATTCAGTACGGAGAGTCGTAGACCATTATTAATACATCCCCTCCCCACTCGTCTCCTCTCGAGGCCTTCATTGTGCGCCGTTGCGAGTTAATCCTCCGTCCGGCAAAGATCGTCGTTCGAATGCGGCCGAGGCGGCCGACCCAGCTTTGTGTAACGTAATAGGGTCCTACAGTTAAATGCCGCGTGTAATTTTTGGTTTGCGATTGTAATTATGTATTGAATCGCGGTGCTTCAGGGGAAGAGTTCAATTATCGCGCGACGCTCCGTCGGACTGATTGATTGGTTTCGGCCCTGTTTGTGCCCGTCAGCTTGATAGACACACCACACCACTACGTGACTACATTCTCGAGTAAATTAGTGAAGCGCTACAAGCTCACCCGACCATTGTTATGTTGTATAAACTACGCACGAACCCACAAGTATAGCCACGTAACAGCTTTTAATACGGTGCTTTAGCAATAAATTGCTTTTCGTAAGTTTGAGATCTTGCCTATACGGATATCTAGAATCTTATGTTTGTTATTTTATTATTATCCACGTAGATATAAAGCCACCTTTACCAGACTTTAAACAACCTTTGGGAGGAGGAGAGGCAAGAGAGAACAGAGTAGTGCATCAATAAAAGTAATTTTAACTCTAATTTTATCTGATTCTGACAAGTTTACGATTCGCCTTCTTTTCCTAAATCAGTAAATATTTACGCATTTTTAGTGTAAGCACATCCCGAGTTACAGGCAATTTTTAAAACCCTTAGATTAAGTATGGCATTAATTTAACTGCGATGAGATCAGTACGTGTGCAATATTTTAAGGAGACATTAACTATATTTCATTTGAGTGAATAAACAAGTTTCAATTTCCAAACAACTTTTACAAATGAATCGAAAACTTCTCCTTAAAGTATATCGTTCGAAAAGTCGATAATAGCGGAGAGCAAAAGTTGTCAAAGACTTCTGTCTGATGCATTATATCGCACGTTGAAAGCATTACCGTCACTATCCAAAAAACCCACTTTTGAGAAATGAGCATTTGAAATTTTGAAAAATTGCATCTTTATTTATTACACAACTAGAAGACTTAGAGACTTCGGTGTTTTTGACAAAAGTTATATTTTTTTATTATATTTAAGTTGATTATGACTTGAAACTTTTATTTCAATAATTGAATTATTTATTCAAGTTTTTCTTGTATTATTTTGTATAGTATCATTATTACACTTAAAGTTAGTAAGACTTTTCGTTTAGTGACATAAGCAGAGTGACACAAGATTTATTAATTTAGAAAGCTAAATCTAGCCAAATCAAATTAAATTACAACACCGCGTGATGCCAGCTTGAATAGCATCACCCCATTTTCCATTTACGTGAGAGCCGTTAGATGCAACAAAAGAATATTGGATGATATTTTTTCCAGATTTTAAGTTTTTCGATTAACATAACACTGGAACGATTAGATTTAATGTTCATTAGATTTAATCGATTGAAAACGATTACATTATTAATTTTGTGTTAAAGATATAAGTATATTAACGTATTTACCATAAGTGTTATCAAATTTTGTAACTTTTACACTTCCAGACAAAAAAAATCCATAAGTTATTTTATCAATATTCCTGCTGGCCAACTTTTAAAGTTTTCAGATTCATAGTTTAATTGTCCTTAGTTTGTTCGTCCTTTCAGTTTACCGATATCCTATAGAACAACTCAGCTGAATGATTAAAATTAAAAAAATACTGTAAACATAACATCATTGCACAGAAGTGTATTAAACAAACTAATTTCATATTAACATATTGAGTACAATTAGGTAAAATTACAAATTTTCAGCAATTCCAAATATTAACCATTTTGTTGATATTTTCGTTGCATAGATACAACTAGATACAACTGTGTTCCTAAGAGTAAACAATTTTTTTGGTATTTAAAACCCATCTTCATAAGTATCGCCAATATTTGTTGCCGTCTATTAATGTCAGTACGTTTTGGTAATTAGAAAGTGAGTATCTTTGCAAAAATTCTAACTAGTACGGGTATTTCTGTAGTGTTTATTTTAATTTACTATTTAAAAACCAGAAACATGTCACTAGGATTAGTCTTCTTTGCCACTAGTGTTGATTTACATAATGCTGACAGAATGCTGCTCCAAAAGATGGGATAAAACATTTTATACACTTTCAAGTTTTCAAAGATGCTGATTATTAATATTATGGCAGCAGCATAGCATCCGTGTAGTGTTTATTGTTAAACAAATAGAATAAATATTTTTTAAATTTAAGAAAAAAAATGTTTATTATATATGCATAGATTGCATGATACATGTACTTCAATAGTCCATATTTTGCCAATGTCGCCAATCTTAGCTTCGAATATAAAAAACTTTTATCATTTTTACCATTGAAACTACTGATGGGCTTTTACTTGATTAGATGGCAAAGGGACGTGTTTATTTCATTCCCTCGTACCAAAGAACATTATTTTGTACTCTTATTACAGTAAATAAACTGCACAGGACAGAGACAAATGGAAAAGACAGACAAGGAGAGCCGACCTCAGATGATGGGATAAGGCTAAGGAGAAGAAAAAGATTGCAGTACAGAAACTACTAAGAAAGCCCTCCGGTAGAGTAAACTGGAGAATTTAGAATTGCAAACTAAGTATGAAGTTGTATAAACTACGCTCTTTGAATTCCAGCACGCATGCAGCAGCAATTATTATCGACTCGTACTTAAAAGGATCAAAAACCACTTACGGATTTTCTATTAATCCAGTTTTCACAGAAAGAAATATTGGCATTAAACAAAATAAGACTCTATTAACTAATATTATAGGAAATTAACTCATAATTTTATAAGACATAAAGTTGCTATAACTAAACTGTCTGTTTTCTATAAACTGATTAAAGAAATGACATCTAAAATTTTTAAGTAAGTAAGACTGTATGGGTAAAAATACAATTTTGATTTATAAACCTACTCATAGTCATTTAATCACTAAAGTAATAGGTACTGACCAAATGCATAAAGTTCCTGGCTTACGTAATGAAATGTTCAACAGATTTTAAAAATATTTAAAAATAGAGTGTCATTAAACGTAAAATTACATAATTTTGTGTGAAAATTTGAATAATATTATATGTCAAAAAGACACTAAACGTAAAAGTTCATTTTGATTTGTAATGATTGTTCCAATTATTACTAAATAGTGAAAAGAAAAGTGGCATTAAGCCCAAAATGACATTTTGTTTCATATGTTTAACGTAAATTTATGAAGTAACATAGTCACTATGCTCAAAATATCACTTTTACTTTAATTATCTATATTATTTCTGTAAAAAACTTAACACTATACTGTAGTTTTTGGGATAACGACGCTATCGCAGTAAATATTTTACGCTTAATTAAAAGAAAATAAATATTTTAACATCACTAAGCAGAATATGATGGTTTTACTTTCAAGGTTTGCTCCACATAAGTTGGGATACGTGTCACTATAAAAAATATATCACTATTACTTTATATTAAACACCAAAATCGTTAAAATGCATACCGGCACTACTTTGCCCAGCAGTTTGTAGTACAGCTAGAAGAATAGGTGTCTCTGCATTATATTCTTTGAAATGTACGTAAACAGATGGCGTTCATAGTCAAAATCATGCAAATTTTGTATAGTGACGGTAATGCTTTCAACGTGCGATATTATAACCGCGCGACCGTCGTCGGCCGCATCGGACGAGCGGTCTCCCAAAGGAGAAGACCAACCTCCGCGCGACAATTTGACCAATTTAATGCCATTCGCGCCCATTGACGGTCTCCCGCGCTCTCAATTTGAAAATAGACTCTATTGTGTTGCTCTCGCGAAAATATTATTATGCCTTAAGCATTCCATCCTCTAACGCTATCAAACGCGACTCGCCTCTCAACGCGCCTGGCTTTCCAACAGATTTCAAGCTTTTCTGAGAATATTATTTAAATACCACTTAAAATAGTCATAACCGGCGGTACGACGACACACTTATAGCGCAATAAAGTGATGCTACGACGGCCTAAGGAAGATATTTATTGAGTTTCTCAAGAAAATTTTATAATGATCCAGAAGAAACTTATAAATTTTCTTTCCTTCAATATAACTTTTTGTTACCTATAACTCTGTTCGGATTGATGGATATTGTTCGTCTTTGTGGATGTGTGCGCCTTCGTAAAAGATAGATATTTACGACATTCTTACCTTCGCCAGAATTTCGGTGCGTAATCTGACTTCAGGTGATTGATGTTTATCCAACTTGATTCATTTCATTACTTGGACTAGATAAATGTCATGTTTTTGTAAGTCAATAGAGAGTAAGTACCTATTTATAGAAGGCAGATATGTTTCTGATGCTTTCGTGTGTGTGCCAGACAAGACGTGAGTCGCGCCTAGACTAGACTGAAAATAAACGACTTCGATGTTTGAATGAAGACTTACCTTTTGCTCAATGAAGGAGTCCCTATTTCTATCGTGCTATTTCTGCGAGCAATCTAAATTTCAATCTTCATGGCAGAATAACGCCCTTGCATGCATGCGACTGCTTTGCTTTGTAACTACCTCACGAAGTATTGACAGGCTGAGACACAAAGGTTTAACGACTTGTCCGTCAAAGTGTGCGGGTTTTCTGAACTCTGAAGCATCATTAGTTTGACCGACAGTCTCCTGCTGGCTATAATAATTTACATGTAAGCAGTTTGTGAGCAAAACTCTAATTTAATCTGCATTTTAAGGACATACATTAATCATTGAATTTTGCGGTTACTATCTAAGTAGATACCCAATTTGTCAATTAACGCATATACCTAAAATATAATCATTGACAAGTATAGTCGCTCACTTAATCCTAAGTCATCCATATTAATAATAATAAATGTGTAAGTAAATACTAATTATTTGTTGGCCTACGCTTGATTACAAGTAAATTGGTACCTACATACAAAGATTCATTGTAACTTGAAAATTAAAGAGTAGTTCGGCATGTTAGAATTTCTCACGCCTCCCCGGGAGTCTGTTTAAAATGTGTTCACGTCTAAAACATTCAGATAAAAAAGCGATGCGGTCCTGACACGAACCTCGCAGTGTTTCTCTAAAACACGTCAATTAGCAGACAACCGTAAACCACAGGCATTTGGTGAAGCCGACACCGCCCCGCGCCCCGCGGCCCTCGCCGCCATCTTGAATCAGGGGTCAAATTAAATTGACATGCGGTTTGTGCAGACATATTGTATAGCTCAGCAGCATTGTGTTGTCACCCCTAATTATACAGGGCCGCTGATATGAGCAGATTAGGCGCTGGTAATTAACGTAATGCGAGTGGCGGATTTAAATTGCCCCGATTCCTGCTGTACCACTCTCTATAAATCACCCCCGCCCCTGTTCCTGGGACTTATTGTGTGAAACCTCATTGCTGTTTCAAACAACACACCTACCATTACCTCAACTACATCTGTCACAGTTTTGAATGAAACTTTTGTATCCTTATAATTACGGCCACTATTAACTTGAAGGTAGGAAGGAATTCTTTAAATATTGTTTCAAATTGCAAAGTACCATGCACATAAAATTTCCTTAGCGTAAAATTTTATTCAGCCTTTAGCAATGGCTTAAATTATAAAACGCGGTCCGCGGTTGAGCCGGGCGTCGTAATTTCGTTGCTGAAGGGGAATCTCTCGAACGTTGTCGTTAAATTATCGCTTCTCATCGAAGGAAGATCGGTTGGCGTGCGGTGCGGCGCAGCGCGGTGCGGCCCAGACGCCACGTCAGCTCCGCGGCCGCGAGTTTACCATACTCTGACTCCGCTGCTCCGATCGCCAAATCCTCACAACGTAATACAGACGTTCAGCCAAGCACCGCACCGAGTGCCCGTGTTAAAGCCATTATCGACCCCTAATACTATTTTAAAAAATGGCCATCCTAAAACTAAACGCGTTCGCAAGAACGGAAAGCTGTTCGCGAACAGACACTTAATAGGATTGGATGAAGATGGCGGAGTAATAAAGCGTGTTCAGTAATGTATTTATAGAAGGTGTGCCGGCACCGCGCTCGGTGCGGATCGCCTTCAATTTACTGCTTGAGATTACGATTAGCTCCTCGATCGGGCTGACTTTGTATTAAAGTTGCCGAGGGGACTCTGGCTGGCTTCCTGATAGCGCTCGAGAGCGAGCTGGACTTCGTAAACGCTTTTTAAAATACACTTCATCATCTCGTTTATCGCGTGTTATCATAATCTTCTTGTTTTTTCAAACGTATTATCCGATTTAACAATTATTTTTGGTGTATTCTTAAAGGGCCTTTGCGTACGGTTGGTTTTAAAATATCAGACATTTATTAAAACATAATTTTATGTTTAAACCCCTATGGACTCTCCCTATTGACTGACATTATTTAGGTCCTTAAATAGAAGAGTAATATTTCCTGTACCTAGCTATTATTATGACATGCTCATAACTTTTTTATGAGGTACGTAAAAGATTTTTTTATCAAACTCACCCCCTCAAGTAAGTATAAATATAGCTCTACAAAATAAAATGACTATCATAACTTCGTTAATTATTTTAATGGAGTCGTATATTCTGATAATTCGATTAGGGATGTATCGTAAAATTTATTTCAGAATATTAGGGACAAACTTGAAGTTCCGTCTACCTTTGTTACGGACAAATACAGTACTATACAATACACTTTGTACCTTCCTAATGGAGTTCAATAATTTTGTAGGTAAGTACCTAATGAAATGGGTCAATTATTAATCAGAGAAAAACCTTACAAAAGCAAAGAATACGTAATAAGCTATTTCATGTCTCGGCAACTAACATTTTTGGCGAAAAGTTAACAATGTTATGTATGCCTGCCTACATTTATCCTTAGAGCAACACGTGACCACGTGGCGTACGAAACAAAACAGAACTAACGACAAACCATTAACCGAACAGTGTAAGGACAACGTCGGCTTTGCGGACTTCAGCCTGTATCATTACAGGATAGCTAAATAAACGAATGTAGATAATGGACGGCGGGATCAATACAAAGTAATCGCGCGCGGATCCAATAAGCCGACTCGGCGGGGGTTCCTGGACCGGACGCCAGATCGGATCCCGCCGAACATGGGGAAACAATATGGCGGCATGCAAATAGCTCGGCCATTATCGCACCTGGGCAGCGAGCCGCTCCGAGTAAATAAGATTACGGGAATTGAATGGCTAATTAGGGGAAAAGAAGCAGCCCCACCGACCAGCTGAGTTATCGTGGCTCGTCTCCGCCATATTTCACCCACCACGCTTAGCTCGCCTTTATTGTTTGGCCGCCTCTTGTTAAGCTAAAGAGGCTTGTTAGCTTATCTCTTGCCTAGGTAGACTGCATTAAGCGCCGTCACAGCCAGGAGCCGAGATTTACTGCGCTACAGATTCCTAATGCCGCTAAATAATTGACTCGGCTAACTGTTAACTATGCTGCAGACTGCAAAGGGTACAAGCGCTCGCTGAAGAACTACAAATAGATGTAGTTGCATGCCAACTCCAGTCTGAATGGAGTAGCTGATATATTTGCAATTTGTGCAACAACACAACAGACGTCTCATCATAATATTTCTTGACCGCATTCCAAACTCTTTCAAGACTATTGATGTCCCAAGAAGCATTCAAAGTCAATTGACAGTACCGAGGGGTACCGACAATCAACAGTATTAAACAAAACTATGTTGGTTATCAAGCCTAAATAAAATACTACATTATCATGATGTATTAATACATTTAATAAAATAACTGATAGATCAACCATAAATATCTCTTCACCATCCTAATAAAATTAGAAGCACTTCCGTTAATTTTATACTTTAATTTATTTAGCTGGCGGGGTTGCGACCAGCGTCCGAATTACGCGGCAAAGATCTCGTTTCTCGATGTAGCTATCGAAGAAGGCATTTAATCATTATTCAATTAATTAATTAGTGACATTTATAGATGATAAAACGAGCGTATTTATGAGAGGGCTTGTTAATTTTATGTTATCTGCTGCCAGAGCCTCGGGCAGCGTCATAACGCGGCTCGACAGGCCGATCGCGCCGCTGTATAATCGAAACTGTATTAATAAAGTCCCATGAGATTATAGATCAACTAATTTGAAGCTGTTAAAATATGGAATATTATTCTAAAAGCTTTTTATCGATCAGATTTTTATTAGATAGCAAATTGTATGTACGGAGAGCGAAAATGACTAATTAGTTTCTTAGCCCTGCCCACACGAATCTCAATATCTTACATTGATTTGATTCCATTTTCAATTTGACGTGATAATGTGGGCAATCGATAGCGATCAAATTGCCAGCAATCATTTCTAAAATGGGACAGCAATATGAAACTTCCAGCCGGGTTCAATTACGACGCTGATATGATATAAAGAGGTGTGTCCGCCTCGGCTGACGTTAAACTTAATTTAATTACATTCAGGGCTTGTCGTGAGCCCACACAGACCCCGCTTAATATAAGATTAATGGTCCACGTCGATATAGTTACATGACTCTCCTCTGTTCCAACAAAACATTACAGCCTCTTCGTGACTACCCAACGATTCTACTTACTTAACTTTCCGTCTAATTAAAATGAATAATGTGACAAGATAAATATTTCCGTTGACCTGATTTCAATCAAAACTGCTGCCAAAAACTTCTCATTAATTTGTGAAAAGCTTTTAGTGACCCGCGATCCCAAAAAGCCAAACACTTTGTCTAGAAGGCAGAAAGTTCCATAATTTCTTCGCCGAGATAAGAGGCGAAAGTTCACGCAGGAGCGGAGATTTATGACATCACCGTTGCTCTTTCACTAAATAATAAAAGGCCCGCTGTAAAACGCGGCAGGGGCATAAAAGTTTTACGTCCATGCAACCCGTTTGTACGTAAACGGCGCATGCAAGCAGACCGCGCCCGCAGCAGACGGCCACATGGACACCAATCTACATAAGAGTAAGAGCAATCAGCGTCGACACAGTAGCCCAAGGCCTCATAAACCATAAACCAACACCGTTCTCATTCGTCTACTCTCTTAACTACAAGCGTAATGTTAAAGCAAAACCTCTTAAAACGGCAATAAAAATTGTTACACTAAGTTTCATTTAAAGTAGAAAACCGTAACTCACTCACATTGACGACTAGCGCACTCTTTATGTTCTTTCGTTTTCCCAGTCTGTTATTTTTACTACCTTTCAACTCCCCACTTGACCTACATCTTACACATTTTTTGCAAACGTTGAAATTCTTATTATACCTTCCTATATTTTCAAACTTATTTCTTCAGCTCAGAAATAAACTTCACAAACTTCCATTCAGTATCAGTTCATTAAAACTATTTTTACTACTTGTTTGTTATTACGAGTTCAGTGATGGACAAAGCAAACTTCTTGATATTTTTTCAAGTTCAGCAATAAAAAGTGTTATGAAGGATTTGGTAGCTTTCATCTTTTCATCTCATCCTCTCCAAGGTCAAAATAACTTCAACGAACATGTTACTGTGCCTACTTATAATTACTTGCCTTACATATAGGGACGAGTATAATTTACTGCAAGTCGTTTATTTTTAAAACATAACTTTAACAAATTTTGGCTAGAAGTACTTTGTTGTTCTTTTCAGACCAATAAATTCACAAAGTTTTGACCCTCGACAACATTGAAAACGAATAATAACAAAACGAATAAAACACATTTTGTAAATTGTGAAACAGGCCACCGTGGAAAGTATGACTGTGAAATTGTATAGCCAATACAGATTGGCGAATCATACTTAACGACTTACACAAAAGCTGAGTAGCGCATTGAATTGAGAATTTTGCCATTCACGGCATTTTGCTTTTTTACCAGTTTCTTTCGGCTCAGAACTCATTCATAAGATATTGTAACAAAGATTATCCGCTTTTGATTGTGATGTTAACTGGAGCAAAAGCGAATGGTGTAGAATGCTGTGAATGTTTTCTTTTCAACGTTATAAAAGATTATTCTCATATTTCAGGAGCAAGCCCTTAGCGTATGGTTTTTGTTATGTAAAAGGTGATCATTAGTGGTAGTAATATCACGGAGTAATATACTACGACATCATACTCCCAGAGGCGCGGCTTTGCTCGCTCTATGAACGTGTGGTAATTCAATAAGGCGCTCTCAACCGCCTAATGGAGGGTGCACCTCGGAACAAACGCTGCCTTCAATTTGTATACAACCTGCACGGATACAGCGCACACTTACCTACACAACCTTACACTTCCATAGTCCACACCACCACCACCGCACCCACCCCTAATGGAATCAAAATCTGTTTCACATTTTAAACCTCCGAAATAATCATCTTCATTTCGAAATTCGTACCTATGTTCATAATTTCCGAACGTAGGACTCAATCCTGATTTATTGTCGAGTTCGGTTCCACGTTTTTTAATTTGATAAGCAGCGATGTTGGACATTTAAATCCCTCAGAATCAATGATGAAACAAAATGTTGAATACAATCATATTTCAATATTAAGCGCAGGTATTCCACGAGCGGTGTTATCGTGGATCGGAGTTTGTGAGCGCTCCGGCCGGTGACAAACAACATTCAGGGAGTAAATTCGTGGCCGACATTTGTGCGCCGTCACGGCCTTCAATAGAAATGCCTCGATTTACGCTCCTCCTCCACTTTTTGTCAGATGTCTTTTTTATTTTACTCGTGATCGGCTTGTGCCGTCGCGTTAACGATGTCCACTCATTTTTGAATTCCAATCGAAGAAGGTTAGATACTGCTTTCACTCTAACTCATCGTACTTCAATCATAACAACGTGTATATTTTTAACCTGCATGTATAGTAGGTATAGGTATCTACCTACCTTTGATCTAATCAAACAAGATTCTGAATCTAAAATAAGTTTGCATCATCTTGGGGTGAATAGATAATTTAAAAGACGTCAATTTTAAGCGTCTTCTGAAGGAATTGGAGGCAATACTCTGAGATCAAAGCGATAACGGCACTTCACTTTTTCAGGAATCGATACCTGGGTGAAAATTTGCGCAGTTAAAAATTGCGGTCACACGTAAATTTCTTCAAGTGTACAACACTTACAGATTTTAAGTATCATTCACACGAAAGAATGTTCAATTGACTATTTGGAAAGTAAAACTCCATCCACAAATTGTGAAATATGTTTAACTAAAACTTAATCTGAAACCTGAAATCGGGGCCAAAACACGCGTTCTTCGCGTGTCACACTCAGCTATTGCGAAATTCAAACACGTATAAAGTTTTATCCAGCTGGACATCATACAACTTTTCACCCATCATATTAATCCTTATATCATGTACATTTATTGAAAATTATTAATTGGACAATATTTAACTGCGTATACCGATAAAAATGACAGTTTGTGTTGGTCACACGTTTTAGTGTTTTCTGAATACGTGGTCTAAAACGACTGAATCGCTGAAACTAATAGAACTATGAGCTGGGTCTTGTTTCTGCCTTCTGCCAGGATTGCATCTTCATCCCTGGAGAGGGAGCATATAGCTCCTTGGCACTTCTAGAATAAAATAGGAGTTGTTAAATTTTTTGTTCCTATTTTTGCACCTGCGCCAGGTCCCTTTCCTGTGCATGTTTTCTTCGTGAAAGAGTTATTACAGAGGATTTGTTCTGAACAAATAATGTCGCATAATAAAGCAACATTTAAGATTCGTTTAAAAATTTTGATTACATTCAAGCGTTTACCATAAAATCACTAAAAACATAGAAAATTGTCCCTTGACAGGCTTCATTTGACTGGCATTTTTCCCAGTCAAGGGACATTTTATGCCAGTCAAGGGACTAATTTTATTTTAAATGATTGTTTTTGCATTTTTTTTGTGTAAAAGTGTGCCTGCAGAGTAGGATTGCACCACCCCCATGTCTGCCTATGGGTACCGTAAGTTAGATTGAGGGTTTCCAGTTGGTGAAGGGCATTGTTCGTGTAGATAACATAGTTTAAAAACACTTGCTTTATGTATCTAGGTGTGGCTGCGTTAGGCCTCGGGGCAGCTGCGCGATATGTGAGGCTGATTGATAGACGTCTCTTAACTACTGCGTTGTATCTCAGGGAGGCTGCGTTAAGTCTCAGGTTAATTTCGACGTATCTTAAGCTGACTGCGGTGTATTTCAGGGTGGTTGCGTTATGTCTTAGGCTGACTGGGACGTCTCTTAAGCTGAGTGCGTTGTATCTCAGGTTGGCTACGTTACGTCTCATTCAGGCAAATTGCAACGTATCTTAAGCTAACTGCGTTGTATCTCAGGATCTCTGCGTTAGGTTTCAGGTTAATTGCGACGATCTTCAGCTGACTGCGTAGTATCTCAGGGTGATTGCGTAATGTTTCAGACTGATTGCGACGTCTCTTAAGCTACTGCGTTGTATATTAGGGCGGCTGTGTTATGTCTCGTTTAGACTGAGTTCGACGTCTTTTGAACTGACTACGACGTCTCTGAAGCTGACTGCGATGTACGAGTATCTAACGGTGGCTGCGTCATGTCTCACTCAGGCTCATTGTGACGTCTCTTAAGCTGACTGCGATATATCTAAGGGTGGCTGCGTCATGTCTCACTCAGGCTCATTGCGACGTCTCTTAAGCTGACTGCGTTGTATCTCAGGGTGGCTGCGTCATGTCACAGAATGATTGCGACTTCTCTTCAGCTTACTGCGTTGCATCTCAGGTTGGCTGCGTTTTATCTCACTCAGGGTCATTAAGCGAAGTCTCTTAAGCAACTGCGTTGTATCTCAGGGCGGCTGCGTTATGTCTCACTAAGGGTGACTTCGACATCTCTAAAGCTGACTGCGACGTCTCTTAGCTTACTGCGTTGTCTGAGGTTGAATGCGACGTCTCTTCAGCTGTCTGCATTGAATCTCAGCATGGCTGTGTTATATCTCAGGTTGGTTGCGACGTCTCTTAAGCTGATTGCTTTGTATGTCGGAGTCTTTTTAGCTGAGTACATCGTGTCTCAGGCTGATTACGTCGTCTCTAAGGTGACTGCGTCGTGTCTCAGGTTGGTAACGTTATTTCTCAGTCTGATGGCAATGTCTCTTAAGCTGTTTGCATCGTGTCTCATGTATACAGCGGCGCGTGTTAGGTTGCTTGCCTAGTGGTGTCTAAGGCTATCTGAGTCATGCATGTAGCAGAATGTACAACGCAGTTAATTCTCAGGTCATAATGTTTTCGGTGGTTTCTTCTTGTCTCATCATAGCTGTTTTATTATGGCCTAAGTTTAAACGACTTACGTTACTATTGTTTTGGTGGAGAATTGGGTCTACATTTCGGCGGTTTACGAACACCCTTCTTCCGGAGGTCGACAGATCACATACGCCCGCCTGTCAACTGCGATTGTCGAACACTGTGGCTGTTTCATTTCGTACGTCGGGCTGGCTGTGTCGTGTTTCAAGCACGAACAAATTGTCTGTGACTAGGTGCGTCGTGTCTTAACCAGACTGAGGCTTCAGGGCGTCACTCTGGTAGGCTGCGGCAACCTTTACTTCTATTCTACTTATTTAAAAGCAAAAGATGAACAGCTTTTATTTATATACTTTGTTAAAATAATTACTTTGTCCCTTGACTGGCGCAAAATGTCCCGTTGACTGGCACGTCAAATTTCAAAATTGAATTTTACGAAACCTGTGGTTCAATTCAAGTGGTTTTTCGTAAAAAACCTTTTCAATAGGCCTTTATTATTATGCAATAATAAAATAACTATAAAACTAAAATTTTAAATTTGCCAGGAAAGGGACCTGAAGAATCGTTTTCAAATATCCACCCACCTGTCGGCTCCTCAATAATTTCCTTTGCTAAGGATTCAATAAACGATAAGAACGCTCGGAAAAATTGGCATTTCAATTAAACATTTCTGAATAGATTCCTATAGAAAAAATGACACAACCTATGGGAAAAATATATATTGATACAGCGTTATTTACATTAATAATACCAAAAGTTTTTCTAGTGAAATAATAGAGATTTCGTACAGATTATTATTCAATTTAAACAACATCGTCAATAAAGTAGACATTAGATTATTTGATATCCAAATAATAATTAAAAGAGGCTTTGTCAAATTCGTGACAGTAAGTACAATTACTAGTACATAAAATATAAGAATAATACAAGGCAGTTTAGCAATTTTATTGCTACGAAAAATGTAGCAAAAAGCTACGACCTTCCTACTTACCTTTAGTTTAACGAAGAAAACAAGGAGCCAACACAAATACAAATATGATTGTATATTCAATCGAAATTTAATAAGAATAAGCATACAGTCATGCCTTGTACGTATTTTTCAATAAAGCGCACCACGTAAAACGCCGCAGCATAACGCAGCGACACGACTTATTCAAAAACGCAATAACATTTCCGTTTAATTTGCTGTACCTGAAGGTGGTATTACACTACCGTGCCAACAGTCTCGATTCGATATACATTACTGGTTAACATATAGGCGTTATTGCAAGAAACTTTATATAACGAGCAGTGTATGCTGGGTCATGCTGGCAAGGTAGTGTAATAGCAACCTGAACGCTCGATTGCGTACACGAAGTCACGTTGGGTTACTTGTGTTCCCCTATTTTCAAATCAACACCCGCATTCAAAACGTCAAACACAGTCCTTATCATTTGAATGGAAACTACCGCCCTATTTAATACAAAGGAAACAAGTGCAAGCAAGGGTGGTGTGATTAGATAGGAAGATACAACGTGTTGCCTAACTACTTTTCGTCTGGAATACGGAGTGGACAAATGACCAAATTATCGTGCATTTACTTTATAGTAAATACTTTCAGTTTGATTTGGTGTTTACAACTTCCGTGGGTTTGAGGTTGTTTTCTGAATTTACTTCAGATTAAACAATCTTAGTGCTCTTCCACTTTGGGTGTCTCTACATTTTTACTCTCTTTGAGACCACGTCAAATACAATACATCTGTACATACCGCTATTCACGTTGTACCTACGGACAAGATTCATAACCTTATTCAAGGGATACAAAGTACAAAATTTGTATCAGGATTATTCATATTTGCGCGCTAATAAAATATTTATACGCAAAATGAGGTTCACATGTCGTGGATTACTCAGACATAAATGTATCTTTTAGGATTGCGTGTGTACTGATTGATGTGTATCAATCTACTGCTACAATGTTTGGAGAGCACACAATTTTACTCTTATGATGTCTTACAGATTGTTTTTACCATTGATTATTTACATACACCACGCTACTGCTGCACTAGTAGAGTTCTGATTAAGATAGAGAATAAAAAAAAGAGATATAATAGTCCACCATAAACAAACCAAGCTAAAAAATTTTGACTTACTTAAAACTTACTGCAAAATGTTATCTTGAGTGAAACAATTTACGTAAATTAGACACGAGTTTAAGTTTCCAATCTAATTAACGATGGTTATTTTGAGGCTGCATATTGTAGTAAGCAAGCGGACCAAAAGGTTGCTCCTGCTTTCTTCAAAATATTATCTTCTAATTTACAAATCAAAAAAAAAAAAATTTAAGAAGTGAATCAGTTCATGGTACCTTTTCCCATTCCATGAAAACTTTCCCATACAAACTAACACGGCCGGCCAACACAATTTGTATGGGATGAGAGGTCCAAAATCCTTTTTCATAGTTCGATCTATGTTCCGTGGGAAATGATAGCTTCATGGATTGGACCTTTGAAGTATTGATTTTATTACATGAAGACGTTTAAGTCTTTTTGACAATGTTAAACTTCTGTTTTTTAGGAACCAAAACAAAATTCAAACTTAGTCAGATAATGAAAATTAATCATCAGGATGCCCTATACGACGTGTTCAATTTAACATATTTCCTCTGACACACGGTGTATTTATCAAAAATCTAATATCAAAAATCTAGGTATCTAACATTATAACTCAGAAATAGTTGAACAAAATCTATTCATTTGTTCTCTACAAGAGAACAAGGTTTGAAATGCCAAAAAATAACATGAGTGAGCAAGTGTGTTAATTGGATTCTGTGTTAAATTGAATTGAGCAATACAAACTGTGACAGTCTGGAACAAAATGAAGCTTTGGTTTAAATTGAATAGTAGTTATAATTTGTACCTAATTTTAAACAGAACAGTACCTTAGCTTAGTTTGAAATAATATAACTTTAAGAATTTAGTTACGATTTGTCAGTATTTGACGTTTTTTTTTACATATTGATGTCATCATATTTTAATTATTTTTACAATCTTAGAAATGCGTGTTCCGTTAACTCAAATGTATCATTCATTTCAAATCATACACAATTGACAGTGATTTTGAGAATGACCCGGTTTTATAGTAAGGGGAGCTATTTGTATGCGTAATGGAAGATCGAATTTCGTATTTGTTCGCGGGGTCGTTAGCAGCACCTTTGCGCTTGTTTATAATGAAAACAAAACCCTTTACGAGCTTCGGCTGAAACCCTCGGCTGCCGGCTCAAACCTCACCAGCTCTACAACAACATAACGAGTTCGATAAATATCAGATATTGTTCCAGTAGTCTAACAATATTTGTGTAATTACTGCACCGCTGTTAGACTCGTGTTATTGGTGTTAGATTTGTTGATTCTCGACGAACTGTTAGCATTATTCCGTGATAGGAAGCGACTGCGACCGGACGTTGAGAGACGTTTACCTGTAAACGTATCAGGATATTTTGACTTGGGTTCGTAAACAAGTTTCTGTTATATATTTGTGATATACCTCGACAGTCGACAGCAATCTGTGTTTATAGGGTTTTACGGCGCACATAGATTCTTTGGTAGATATGGCATGCCTTGAGTCCGATGAGGCGTGAAGGAGAGTCACGCGCCAAGGATTTCGTATCCACACGTAGGTATTTGTTGTCCATCCCATCCCGGGGTCCGCGGGCTGTGATCCGTGTTCTGTAGACCGCAATAAAAAGCTCTTAGCTTTCATCCTCGCAAGCGTGTGGACTTTGTCTTCAACTATTGATTGTTATTTCCTCTTACTTGTTGGATACTACGATGTAGTTTAATAAAATAATAACAATGGTTGGAATAATTTACCTCTTATACATATACTAGAACAATTTACGGCATTACTTGTCACACACAAATGTGATATCATGTTCTGCTTCTTGCATGAAACATGCGTTTTGAATATGATTTTCTATGTGCTGTAGGGCTGTAGATTATTAGATTATATCAAAGAGTCTGAGTTCAGTTTGAGTCTATTTTTGTATCTGTTAGAGCCTTAAACCTTTTCTTGATTGCTTTTGTATCCATTTTTGATCTAATGTCCAATCGATTATTCAATATTTGGTCTTAAAACAAGGTTATCCCACCAATCGAGCTTTTATTGTTAATAAAGTCTTGCAAATTGTACCTATCGACTGCACGCATATTTGTTATTTATTTTATCTGATCAAATGTTGACCTGAGTAGAAACTTTATCTCAAGTTTAAACATCGATGTTTGTGTTTACTTACCTAGCTATACAAGTACCGTTTATATACGTGACTCGTTGCCCCCGAACCTTGTATTAAAAAGCTTTCCCTTCTCCCCGGCGAAGCTCGCTGCAAACATGTGGCCACCTATTGATTGTTATTCCGTCCTACCTGTTCGGGATCGTGATCCGATCCAATCTTCTACTTCTCAGTTTCAAATCGGAAATTGTAGGAGGATAACTTTTAACAAAATATCCTGCGGTAAGATAGGGTTCACGTCGTCTATTTTTATCATGTCAGATGCAATGACGAGTCATTAGAAAAATTGTCTATTATTGTAATAGACAGTGATAGTTTTGTGTTTACTTTTTATGAATAGCTCGTTCAGGATATGGATGACGGACGTGTTTGTTTTGGACGTCTGTTAAAACAGTGTATTTACTCAGCTAGTGTAGAGTATAGTGGAGCATCATCATAAGGCTCGCTTGGTGTGTCGCGTCGTGCGGCGGTGTCAAGATCACGTCGACGTAGCGTCGCGCCGCCCGCGGTGACACGCGCCCTCCACCGCCCCCCGCGTCGCACTGCCCCCGCCCTCGCCCGCCTGCTACCCTCAACCCTCGCACCACGCATGCTCCAATTATAATCTGTTTAGGGATGTCTGCTGTCGATTAAGATTAAAAATTAACATTCGAAAGTTTACTAAACTGACTCGCACTTTACACGAAGCGAGAAACGGACAAGATAAACAATCGAGATCCACCCCATAAAAGCTCAAAAGCATCGCATTTCATTTCAAAAGAAAACAAAAGCACTAAGAAAATCTCTCATGTGGTGAACTCGAGCTTTCATATGTCTACTGGAGAAACTGACAGGGTTGAAGCACGATAGCCACCCGCGGAGGATAACTCGATAGCTCGACATAGGATAGGGCGGCATTATCCGTGGTGAGGCGTGCGCGCGCAGAGGCGTCGCGCGGAGGGCTCAAACCGCCTGCGGAGGGCGTAAGGTCCGCGCGCGTCGTCCGTCGCTGTCTGTCGCGCGGTCACTCGCCACAACACCTCGGGAGGCGAGAGGTACGCGGTGCTCGATCCTGGCCGCCCGCAGGCCTGCCGCCGCCGGCCGACCGCCGCCGGACCGTGCCCGCGCGCTCACGCGGCTGCCGCCAGCTGATAACGCTCGACAGCTGTCTCAGTGTCTCCTGCAGAAGCAGCAGGTACCGAGTCCCGACCCCTGCCCTCGGTAGCGTGATACCCAGCAATATCGCCGTAACCGGCGCTATAAACCGACCCGCCGCTTCTGTGTCCGACTTTAATTTGTACTTTATTGTTTTTTGGTGTTTATTGTTTTCCTAAAACGTGCTTTAATCGTAGTAAAATGCCTCAAATCACATAGCGGACCCTCGTGTGCTGTGAATTATGGCCCGCTAATGGGAGTCACGTCAGCCGTCGTAAGTTTTGACGGAATGCTCTATATTTATAATCTTTGTTTGGAAGAGAACACTTTTAATGTTTACATTATGTATGAGGCCTAGGAAATGATTATTTTCCGACAAAATGTTCTATTGTTTTGGTGCAAAAATTACGACTCAAAATTTTTTAGGCAATAGCTTACATCAGATCATTATCGAAGCGTAGATTAATAATAGCATGAATATTTTGATTGGATTTGCATATTTATTAGGTTTATCTGTGACCATATCGAATGTTTTGATTTGAAGTTGATTTATAAAATAATATTAGTCAAGCATCATAGATAGCATATTTCGTTAATCATATTGGGTCGTCGCACCTAGGCCTAAACAAGTATTTATAAGTTTTAATTGTATGTACCTACCTACATGTAAGTAATAGGTACATCATGGTTATATTTTTCATATTTTAATGAATGCCATGAGAAATATTTATTTGGTTAAAAACAGAACACTTTGATTCAACTAAGCATCAAAGACTGACAAAAAGTGACCTGATATTTAGCACTTTTTTAGTACCCAAGCTATACCTTATTCATTTTATTTCGATTGTAATCTTTTGATGCAGAATGTAGGCTGTGTAATTCTGTAGACAGAGATATGTACCTAAAGAAAGGTCAGCATTGGCATTGGCCTCAGACCTCCGGTTTAGAGCTTTATGGTGCCAATTCTGCCACATCTCTAAAATGCGGGGTCATAACGGGCCTTTGACGGCTAATATAGGTAATATAAGTACCTTTGCATATTATGCCTACCTAAACCCATGTGTAGTATGTGTAGTTAGACTCTATTTTTGATTACCTACATGATATTTTTGGTTTTGAACCGGTCGTAGTTTATACCCTATGTCTTTCATTTACAATAATGTTCTTTTTCTAAATTTATTCACATTCAACCTCGTTTGGCCACAAGTTGTGGAGTTCAAATGTAAATTAACTTTATACTGCCTTATAGCCTTATGGGGTATATTAATTATGTCGCAGGAATATGGCACAATAAGAATTCGTCTTATGAATTCCTTTTTTTACCGGAATATACCGAAATCGTAGTTTTCATGTTTCTTTTTCTCTTTCAAAGTCTTTGGATTTCGGCTCAATTGCTAAAATTGTACGGGAATAGGGTAAAATGGTATGGTTTGCTATTTTTGTGATCATTTTTAAGGTTTTTTCAAGACAAAAGAGTACCCCATGAAAGAGTTGCTTCCAGGATTGATTTTCATTGAAAAGCTTCCAGGGTTGTTTTTCTTTGCTATCTACATGTAAAACTTAAAATTTACTGAATGTTCATTTAACATACAACCACTAACAGAAGACAATATGTTCTTTTTTTGTATTATTGTAAAATAATAAGACCTATGTTCTTCGGAGAGAGTAGTTTGTAATGAAATCATGACATTCATGACATCATGGTTTTAAAAAAATTGCAGCTGCAGCTGTATCTTTATCATAGCACATTATTTAAAAAAAAACTTAAATGAAGCTATGTGATTTGAGGGCTAACAGCACAAGATCATATAAGTAATACATGGACACTAACAAAAAATATACTTAAGTATAGAGTATTCACTAATATTGATTTACCTTCTATTTAGAATTCTGTTTTTGATACTTTATATCAAGCTCTGGTTTATCTAACACTTGAGTTACCAATTTGGCTTTCATCTGGTAGCTACAGGTACACAAAAGTTTAGATAAAGGCTAAAAATCTAAAATCCGTCTAAGAAAATTGCGATTTAGAATAAAAAACATTTATCCAAAAATGTATAGGAGTTCATTGAACCCTGTTTTTAAGGGGAGGAAAGAAGGACTTTAAATCGTTAAGCTTCTTTATTAATGCCAAAGACGGTGTATAAAAAAGTCCTGTTGCTGTTCAAAGTAATTTGCTAAAAAAAACTTTACCTGACAAAAGCAATAAAGCTCTTAAATTAAACTTAACAAAGCGATAATTATAAAATGCCAAGCTTTTTGTTGTTAGCTTAAATTGTTCAACAAGTTTCCGTAAGATAAAACTTAACAGCTTTTTTATAGGTATTTAATTATTTAAACATGAAACGAAAATGTCTGCTCCATATTCTTTACTTACCTTACTTTCCAGTTTTTCTTGTATCTTCAAATTATAATTAAGTATATCTAATAATAATAGCCAATAAGTCGAGGTAATGTAATTAAATCAACGTGGCTAGTCTTCTCACGGAGGAGCTTTGCAAGAACCAACGCCGAGAACCAGTCCCCGATATTAATGGCAACTGCGCCTTAAGCGCGGGCCGCGATCGCATAGCTATATACTACCTGCCTACAAACCACGGCTAGATTAAAATATGCATATTGCAAAGCGATGGAAAGCAAATCGATGTCAAACCTCACGAGTGGGTTTAGCGTGATCATAGCCTAACGGCAACTTGAACTCGGACCCCGGATCAATTAGCCTTGCTTGGATGGAACAAGTTGTTCTCGCAATTATGTGCTCAAGCCAAATTGCTGGAAGATTCGTCGATGGCTAATGGCTCTGTGAGTCGCCTCAACCGTGACATGTGACGATGAGGTTCACACGTACTGTCGTCGATTTTAATGACTCTTTGTTGCCCATCATCCATCTTAAAAATGTACGCTAAACGTCTACTCTGAATTTAGATGTCCCAATTTTATTTAACAACATTTCCCGTTACTTGGATTACAGCATTCGTGCTGAATACACAACTCTAAAGCAAAAAGTAGTTTCCTTCAAAAGCTCACTCGTTAAAAGCGTGGTGGTGAAAACGAAATTAATTTTCAACAGGAAAGAGCCCTAATTAGGGGTTTTCAAAAATAGCAAACAGTGCACCTGTCAGGCAGATTCATATCACGGCCGCCCTTAAACAGGCGGGGTAGTATGTCACGTGTCACAAATGATGCACGCACTCGGAGGGGCTGGTGGCCTTAATGTCCTCACCGCGCTAATGCTGTAATGTCCTAATGCCGTCTACCGGCTACAAGAGGACAATTTCCGGCTCGCCCGCGCCCTCTTGCCCCTGCCCACCTACCCACCATTACGCACTAGAAACAATTCCCTGACCATTATATTCATTAATGATACCCGCCACCGCTACAGCGCCAACATTGATTTTATCCTGTCACTATTATTTATTGTCTCGACACAATATTTCAATGTACTCTTCTCGTTTCTGATTTATTGCGAAACTTTAAATTGTATAACTTGTAAAATTAATTGGGTATGCTATTGTTAGGATGCTTCAAGCGTTCCGCTCTCAAAATATTAAATACTGTAACGAGGTTTTCTTCTCGTTCATTCAAATTAAGCTAGAATCATCTTCAGTCATCAAGTTAAAGATAAAAATCTACGAATAACTATTTTTTAATAATCAAATTCAGTAATGAACTGTCGCCATGTGGTGTAGACAGAGTCCGGAGAGACCGCTCTACCTCTTTTTAGCTGATCCCTGGCGTCGCGTCGCTGACAGATGCGGGGCTAATGACAAATTAACCGTTAAAAACTCGTGGAAAGGCAAAGCGACGGAAAAAAGGTCTGAATAAAAAGCTACGAGTCGACGCTTTTATCTCGCTCGTTTCGCGAAGACAGCGTTTGTTTTGAATGGGGCATCCACCGCACTCGCCACTCGCCGCCGCTGCCGGCCGCCGCTGTCGGACGCGATCATCGTCTACCCACTCCTAAAACGTTTGATCTCTTCTTTAAAACTCTCCGTCTAAAGATAATATCCCGCGCTCAACATGTTTACATTATTCATTCCACTGCTAATTCACCCAAACAACTTTATAAGCCACGAACTCTTACATCTCCGTCTCTTTGTATCAACAAACTTATCATTAAAAGCATTTTGTAACATTCACATCGTACGTTTGTATTGTATGACTTCCCTCTTATTTTCCTAAACCCTATCATCTTTCGTTGCATTGTGAATACAAACGCTTTTCAACGCTCGATTGACAGTAAAACAATGGGTATCATCAAAGGTTGAATGAATTCGATTCGCACGCGAGCACTGATTGCTCCCACGATAATTACAGTAAATAATGTGTGCAGCAAATCATACAGTACAAAATGAGGCATAAAATGTTAGAGTTAAAGCTTGGGAACGAGATGAGCGTGCGTAATTACCCGACGAGAATGTGGCAGAGTCCTGCGGCCGGCCGTACCGCCCGCCGGCCGGCCCGCCAGCCTGCCTACACGCGCCGCTAAACTACGGATAAAGTGCTCGCTGCGGTACCCTAAACTCGTTAATTACACTTGAAAACTTAATATACTTGTCACAGAACAATTTCCCAGGCTACCCTGAAAGTTTCAATTTAGAACCAAAAAGACAAAATGGTAGAAACACAGCCTACCTTTTCAGTAATCTTTTCTTAGAATGTTATTCAACAAAGAGTGTTGAAGTACATGCATGTCCTCGGGGCATCTATTAAACGGACAGGAATCGTTTCCCACAGCCCGCTCTCGGCTCGTCACGGAATCAATATCGTCTTTTATCTTATGAAACGTGCTCTACATGCACACAACGACTCTCGCTGCACGCACACATCGCTCGCCAGGGCTGCTCGCCTCACCTCACACACTACACGGGGAAAATTGCAAATACTTAATCCAAATTTCTTCACCCTCGCACGTCTTTATACTAGGGGTGTCTGAAACTCCAAATATTTAATTAGAGTCTTCTGTAGATTCTTAGTCATATCAGTTTTGTGTTGAATATTCACAACTCTGTACTGCTGCGCTCGGTTCCCCCGTGCTAAAACTAGTTGTCACAAACTATGTACCTTGCTGAAAAATTAACTTTCGTGACTGAAGCAGATTTTTAAAAATATCTAGCGCAAAAAAAAGTTCTTGTATGATAGATAGTATTTTCCTATACCTATTCATGATTATTCACATGATCAATGCTATGAGTAACTAATAAGTAAAAGTTTATTTTAACTGGCATCCCTATTTAATACTAAGCACCAAATTCCATAGTGCTCGCAGATGTCAAGTGTGAACCAATTCATCGGCTTTTTTCTACGAAATCTACAAAGTGTTACGCCAATTAAAATAGTTGGAGCTTTTTTGTACCGCAGGCGGCTGACGGATGTCGAAATATATTTGGGCCGGGACTGAAGACTAATATGGTTCAAACGAATGGGCGCCTCGTTAATGTTTGTGTAAATACACTGCCTTTAAACCTGTTTATTGTTAAACAACTGCCCTCAAAACTGGGTTACAGAGCTATTGAAATGTAAACATCATATCAATTAGTGCAGCGATGAAAACATGCAACTACCAAATCATTTGGCTCACCAAGTAGTGCAACAGAACGTGGCTTGAATGCCTGTACAGTAAATTATAAACATGCATCTAGCTTATGTCTAGTTAGAGCTCGCGCACAAGTCGTATATCGTAGTCAGGAGAGGCAGCATGCACTTCACTATGTTACAATCAAAGTTCAAGTGCAAGAACAAGCCGGCCATACATCAGCCCGACTAGAAATACATCAGTCAGCTTCTATGCCATGGGAAAGCGGTACGCGATGTGGCCTGCTTCCTCCTCGCCATATACGTACCGTACCAACCACTATTGCATAAGACATGCCGTACCGTAGCCATACGCGCTCGCTGCAATATCTCCTCTTGATTTACTATCGTAGCAACAATCGCATATCTCTATTACAATAAATTGTTCTTGCTTTCTCAAAACTACAATGCTATTCCCAGCTATAAAATTATAATATGGTTCGGTGGGCGTTATGACACCGTCCATAACGTTATTACAGCAAATTCTCGCTAGCAGAGGACTCGAGGCACGCTAAATTCAATCTGACATTCCTTACTCCGATTTTCTATTGAATCTTTTGCAATAAATATAACCTTTACAAGAAGTTTAACTCGGTGCAATAGAAAGATATTTACAGTTCTATTCAATTTTATTATAGTGATTAATGTCTTTTCTAGCTTTACAATCCGCGATGTAAATCGCCTACTTTGCGATAGACAGAGTAGTTTACGATGCATCAATTGGTCATTAGCTGTAGTATATTATTATCTGTACTATATAGACACGTACTTACAACTAAATAATGAGGAAACGCCTTATCTGAAAATCTTTAGAAGTCTTCCCCATCGAAATATACAGATCGTATCTCACAAGAAAGCTACAAGCAAAGCGTTTTGTACTGTAAATGAAAGTCCTTTAGCGCAGTGATTACTTATTCAAACGGTCCGCGTTTAAGTTGGTCCCGGAAAGAAGTTCCCAAAGTGAATTTGGTCGCGAGTCGGCGTAAATTCACTTGGTGCCTTCGATCGACGCCGCTCGAGAGACACAAAACAAAGTTTTGCCACTGGGGCTTTAAATTCCCTAATGTTTGTCAAAACATACTTAAACCTGTCAAGAGGCGCTTAAATCAATTTATTATACAGGTACCCTTGGAGACACTTCGGAACGAACATGTTTACCCACATGTATGTATGTAAATCTCGCGTTCCTTGCTTCTTCAAAAACCCGTATGGAAAACTCTAAGCCTCTTTTATATTCTTATTCCTTATCCTTGCGGGATAATTCAGACCCATAGGACAGGTTTTTACATAATTTTACTGCGGCCCTTTCTATTGGCAGTACGCTTCTACAGAATCACTTTACCGTGCGAATTTTATCGGTCACATAGGAGCGAGCTCAGCTAAATTAGTAAACATTCAATAAATCACGACAGCGTAATACAATTTTAGGGATCGTAAATAAAATTTTAGCGGAGGGTAACGAGTTTTAAAAACAAACATTTTAGAGAACAAAAAGGGTAGCGGGTGCACGCCTGTCGCATTTGTCGTGAACAATGTAGAGCGGGTAAGTGATGTGGGGTAATTGTTTGACATGCAAAGCGCTGAGATCAAGAGTGTGCTCGACGGCACGGCGCGGCTGTGGCGCGGAGGCATGGAGCTCTCGACTATCACTGATTCACACACCCCTACACTGTTCTACCTAAATATTATATTCCAACTTTAGATTGTTCGCATCAAAGGCAAAGTTGTGCGTCTCGTTAGAGCAGATACTCTATTCTCTCGACTAATCGCGCTGCTGTTTCCGGAGATATTATAATAACTCCTCTGAAGTCATAGCAGTCTTCCTAATGCTTTTGGCATAATTTTCCCAAATTATCTTTATTCGAAGTAGCCGATGTGTAAGATAAGATATAGATCCGACTGTTAATTTATAAGCTGTCCACTACCTACGCTTTACGATTACGTAGAAAATATCCAATTAGTATTCAGAGAAATATAATTCTCAGTTCCTTATAATATTGGTATATATGTATATAGGTATTCGAGAGAACAAACGCTGCTACATATTTTATGAGGCGATAAAAAGTGAGGACGTTTTTGTGTGTTACAAAGAAATGTGATGCTGGAATAGAAACTGGGTTGTCTTGTCTAGCGGAAGAAGTTATCGGTTGAACACTAGCAAACATTCGCCCATATCTGAACTAAACATATTTCTCTCATTGGGTGGGTTAATGAGTTGATAAAAAACGCTTCTAATTTCAGATCTATCAACATATTTTTTTTATTCTTTGTTAAAGCAATTGGTTCTTTCACTATAATATGTACAAGCTTTCGTACAGTTCCTGATAGATATTGATCGACGCTTTCCTCTCTTCAAATAAAAAAATAACTTGACAAAAGATCAAAGATATTTCAGAACAAATTTAGTACACGTGTTCTCTTCGTAAAAATTTATATTTTTTGTAACAGATTTAGTATACTCGAATCTATACAAGCTAACAAATCTCCGATTAGCAAAAAAATATTAAGGTTATTTAATGCGGCACTTTATAAAGAACCCTCGCTTTCTATAAAACAGCTGTTATTCACACTTGGCACACCGTATTCTGTTCAGAAACACAATGGGAAATTTAACCGCATCACATTGAGATGGGTGAAAAGGTTTACGTTCAGTTACGTCAGGTCTGTTGCACCATGGTCCCTCGTCGCTCGCATGGCCGGTATTTTTTGTGGCATGTCTATAACTCTGCAAGCTTTCGATGGCACCTCGAGCACGGGCGCAAAAAAACGTCAAAAGCTCGTGTGTAAGCTCAGGCAGGGGTCGGACTCAAACCGCTGCGACTTCGGAGCCGCCAGTGAGACGCGCGCGCGCACCCGGAGCGGCCGTATTCGAGCACCGCGTCACAAATCCAATTGGACATATGGATATACGATAACTTCCAAAAATTTAAACTTACTATTCTTTCAGAAAGAAAGTTAAAGTCTTCGTTAGTGATCCAATCTAAAATGAGAACCATTAGAAACGATTAAACTTGATTAGTGTTCAGTTCTTTAAACGAGATGTCAACGAACGTAAATAAGATAGTGTTAACGATGTAAGTGATAAAAACAATGCAGTGAGATGTCAGTGGAACTATAGTGGACTGGAGAGAAGACAGGAGGTCTGGCAAGATGACGATGAAATCGCTGAAGTACAGCGAGCGGGAGGACATGATGGACGGGTTCAGTCCTGTGCCACCCCCCTTGCCGCGGCGGCAGCCCGTCCGGAACATCTATGCAGAGCCCTTCGTAGACCCTAGGTAAGTACTCAACGACATTTCTACTAATACCAGCAACACCAGGTAAGTCCTAACTGTAAGTATTATGAAAGCGCCTAGGCGATATTTATCCCACCGTTTTGGAATAGCGACACCAGATTTGTGATATGCTCTTGATGCATATTTAACCAAAATTATTTGGAACTCGCGAACAATATTCATCGCTATTAATTGTTTTAAAGAAATATGACATTTTGGTTGCAAATTCTTTGATGTTTTATTCAAATAATCCAATATTTATAAATAAAATATACGCAGGTGTTTTACTGTTTTAACACAAATATGAATCCAACAGATACACCCAAAGTGGGGTTTTAAACAAAGTTGTGAAGAAACATTACATTAAAAGATCAAACACCCACGTAAGATTAGACAGAAGTAGCTATAAATTTTGAAAACATGTAAACATCAGAGATGCAGAAGGTATCAACCAATGAGATCTTCTTCAAAGCGAAGTAATTAATGCAGCTTTATCAGTAGAGTTCAAAATATGTGTTAGTCACCACTACGGTTCACTAATGGAATGAAATATGAGCACATCAATGATCAGTTCAAGGGTTATCTATGAATTTACATCTGACAAATTGTCTTCGATAGCAACCATATATATTATGAAGATGTCTTGCGTAGTCTTAGTCTTAGTTTATCTTTTAGGATTAAGAAGAAAAACCAGCCTGTTCCATTGTAAGAACAAATATGAAAACATTCGTCGAGCGGCAAGATGAAACACGTAATGGCTAAGCCGTCGGCGCACATAAATAACGAAGCTTTTGATAAAGCCGACTACAAGGAAAGCTTACCACGGAACAAACGTAAATGACCATTCGTAAAGCATATCAAACGCTACGACAACGTGTAAAATTTTACGAGTTCCGTATTCCGGTCACAGATGTGAATCCATTAATGATGATCAAAACATAATGATAAAACGTATCTTTTAGTATCTTCTAATCGATTCTAATATTGCTGTTGAACCATTCTTGAAATATAATAAAATAACACAAGAAAAGTGCGCCACGTAAAGCGAAAAAATCATACAGAATACAAACATATTACTTCTGGAAGATATCGAGTTAGTATTAAGCAAGTATTTGTAGACAAACAAAGCTGCACGGAACTAATAATAAAAAGAATCCGAAAGAAATAAGGAAAATGTTCAATTCAATTGACTAGTTGAAACATTCGGCGGCACTTGTTTACCTTCCCGACCCCAAGTCGGCGCACCCCTTGTACACGCAGCCTCTCTACAAAGTAATAATAAAGAGCCTCGAGCTAGAAAACATCTATTTCATTATATAGCAAGACTACATAAACACGGAGGCACAGCATCCCTACAAACCTCTGTAGACCACGAAACATTATTAAAGTACGGTACTACACCAAACTAATTCTGCCGCTCTTATTTGGGTTATCCTTTGGGGCCCCAATCGGAGTGCTCACCGCACTTACAATAAGAACTGTCGTGGTGAACTCAGATTTTGTGGGTCAAATGGAGCGTACATGCAGATATTTTGCGTGCTAATGGGCGGCCGCGGGCGGTGGCTAGACAAACCGGATGCTCTTCTACATATATGTTCCGCCATAAATCATATTTTTATACTTGGCGCACGTTCCGCGTACAGAGAACGCAGTTACGGCCATCTGCGACACCCCAATTGCTGCGCGGCTTAATTTCAACAGATTCGAGGGCGAATCCCAACTATTAATATTGCAATATCGGTACAGAACGTTCATATCGTTATAGAAAAGGTCTGCGGATATCTGTTGCCTTGCCAAAGATATCATCAGATATTATCGGTCCTATGTATTAGAAAAACGAAGAGTCAGGCATATAACTGGTGGGGTCAGATAAAAACTAAAAACATAAATCTTATTGGTCGGTGTAGAATTTATAGATACAAGTAATGTAATGACAGCAATTTGACATGCTACAAGTGCTACAACGATGATCGATTCGATAACGGAAATATTATTTGACGCGTAGCTAGAGCGGTGAGTAAAGAATGTAATTTCCTTTACAATGTGTTAACAAGGGCCAAATACGGGGCAGAGAGTATGACGGTTAAGTGCACGCAACAATGGAGGTAGATAGATTCGGTTGATAGCATCGAACAGACCCTCGATGCTCGCGCGCTACGCTTCGCCAAGGAACTGATCATTACTAACTACCGACATTACCAAGGTAACAACCCCGAGCAGTCATTGTCTACACACTGCGCCACCACACCTTCTGTGCGCACCAGACTGTTACACAGCTGTTAATGGTTTGCAAAAACATTTACGTCCTGTCCTGCCTGACACATCGCCGTCCGCAAGCCCAACTCAAACTACACACGTTTACAACAACATGGCGAGCTCGCGTTACCTAAGTGAAAATAATTCTTGTGCACAACACGCAAACTTTACTAAAGTTATACAAATATTTTATACAACTCCGTTAGGTTATACAGCCAACTCTACAAAACTTCAAGAAATATGCGAAGATTTCTGAATCTGTTTCTGTTGGCTCAATTTAATGATTAAAAGTTGTTGCGTGTAATTTCAAAAGTTTCTTTGTGAGCTATTGAACTAGAAGCACTTTAAATCTCGCATGAGTCATTCCCACTAACAGGTATAAGTGAGGTGCGTTATTAAGGTTGTTTAACACGTGCATTGAAATGCGTTGTTTGTACAATGCGCACCTCGCTGCTTGTTTAATCCTCTACTTATAGCTGCTGTTCGAAACATTTATGTTTCAAAATGTGTATTCATTAAGCGCCGTTCACAAAGTTTCATAGACTTAATTGCCGGCGAAACATAAACAGTCACAAATGCAGCAACCGTCTGCAAAGACACGATCGGTGAGATGAGAGCACGATGAGAACGGGAGAACTTCCGAACTGACAGTAAATATTTGATGATATGCGGAGCCGGGAAGCTCACCCGAGCAAGAAATGATTTCCATACGGCCCGGACAGCGCAAACACCACCGCTCACCCATCAAACTCCAACACAAACGTACAACTTAGTTAATAGCATTTAGACGATCGCTCCCGACGCAAACCGTTCCCTCCGCACGGATTCGCTTTGTTACAAAATCCAATTCAGTCGACTCCGCCATCGCTATAACCAAATTGAATAGCAATAATTAATTGTTCATGTCACTCTGTTAATTAGTTTATGTATCCCAATCCCAACACTCGACGGGATAAAGATAATTCAGTGGGTTCAGAGATCTGTGAGTTTCTGTCAATTAAACAGAAACCATTTACGGGAAGATCATACGCGATTCCCCGTACAGCGCAGCGTTCAAAGGCAAATAGCACGTGGGATCATTAACCGCTCACAGCTAAGTAGCTTTAAAGCTCTCTCAACAGAAGAGGTTGCCAAGCGCAGGCTCGGCGCATACGTAAGTACATTTGTTTATTTTGCTGACACACGCTGGCAATATTTAGTTAGAACAAGTTGTGCACTCCTGGCTCTAGATATTGGCAGTAGTGCTCGCCTATTACAGAGATTGCTTGCTGCCTTGCGCCGCCCAGTGATGCGCTACTTCAACGCCCGGAGCGATGACTTTACTCGCTCGCCTCGCAACATGTATCATGAACCTAATAGCTTTCTGAACGCTATTTCTTTGCAAGATTCAACGTCATTACAGACCCTACGTGTACACTGAACTCATATTGATCAAATTAATTGAACAGCATACTAAAATATTAATTTTAAGCCTTCTCGTAATAGAAACAGATAAAGAGAGATAGATTACACTTGCACTCCACATCAGAGTAGTTAAAGTCTTTTACAGATCCAATATTGAGTACAGAGATCGATTGTAGTTATGATTCAAGCACATTATTAATAGGTCGTGTAATTAGAGGAAACGCCCTATCAAGCAAGAACAGATTCCTTCTTCATAGCGAGTATAGGAAAGGGGAACTGAACTGACCACCGCTAGCTTATGATGTTCCTACCTACATCAAACGATATACTCCAACCAGTCCTGGTGCATTGCAGGAAGTTCAATTATTTCCCTTTTACGCTAATGTTTTACTTGAGTACAATCATTTCATTAAGCTGAATCTTGTTGCTTCAATCGGTCATAATTGGTTCGATCAAACGGACCAATTACTCACTGACGTCAGACCAAATCTTCCCGCTTTGAGTTGCGAACAATAGTAACACTGTAAGTGGGTCAATAAAATGCAGCGAACTCAAGAAATTACCTTTGTTGTTTCGCAATTGAGACAAAGCTAAATGTAACATTGTTCTGTCTTTGAGAGACTTTGATTTCTCACTTATCTAGTTCGTTGTAGTTCAGGACGGGAGTTATTTCTGTTTTGAATGGATCAATATGGAATATAGAATCTTCGATTCTATTTGGGGAGTCCATCCATCAATGGTGTGGTGGCACAACAAAGCTTATCAACAATGTATGACGTTGTGTTTGGGACAAAGGATAATCCGAGTCCACGATACCACTGTCAGAAAGTGGAACATAAATCTTTCACGGTGACACTGATCGACATTCAAGGTATTTGTTCTAATCTAGTTCTACTTCATCATAGATCTAGAATACACTAGCGTGTAAGCTTCATTGTGGTGTTCTGAGTGCATTCTTTTCTAGAACACAATGGGAATAAAATCAAACTTTTTTATTTTAATGTCTCTCTATTCGTGTGGGACACCAAGCCGCCTAACGACCCGATGAATCTCTAGTGACAGAATAATACCGCACCTAGTCCGATGAACCCACAAATATTTTCAAAATCCCCGATCGCTGCATTTGAAGCATAGGAACTTATTAGAGATAAGCGATAGATATTATTGGTCTTATCATACAGTAAACAAGAAATTCCCGTTGTCCGAAATCGTAGATTCGTATGTATTTTCGCATTTTGAATCACAGTAGCACACACAAACTGAATAATGAGAATTGCTTTGAGTGCTCTGACAGTGACTATAACCTCGTGAGTCCCGAGGTAGTGGTCTCTGTTTCGACCATTCAAAAACCCCGAACGGTCATACCTTCATAATTCTATTAGGTACCTTCTGCTGGAAACTTATTTATCTAGTTTATTGGCAACACTAGTTTTTTATACAAAGTATCTAAACTGAATAGTTATCAGAGACACTCTACTCTACAAGAATTAGGATACAAATAGACCACTAAAACTTCGACACAACGATGAATCTTAAGGGACTGTATATAAACTTCATTCCCATCTATTTCATCACAAGTATTGACAGATCGTAATCCGTCTTCTATCTCCAACTACTTATCTTCCTGGACGTTTGTAAACAAATAACTTTTGAATAATACAGTGAGGTGAGGCTCTGAATACAATGGCGAGCCTGTAATAGTTTCCGTTTTGAATAAGAGATGCCCATTGTCTCCTCCGATATTGATTGACTCTGTCTTGAGTTGCCTACTGACGAAATTATTTCCCTGAATTGTTTTAAACTAATTCTTGTTTCTGATATTTAGATAATACTACATTGCAGCATCTTTTAACTTACCCTTGGCATGTGTTGTCACTAAGTATTGTAACTACCTATTTCTTAATCGTGATCAAGAGAAGGTAGGTAGCAGCGGATGAATATATTATCCCGAAAAGAGAGAGTTCAATGAACGTGCTCATGAATCATAATGCACTTCTAAGTTCTAATAATAGAAACCAATATTTTGTGATGTCAGATAGAGAGACATTGGAATCACTGACGTCGCCATGTCACGGCAGCGCAGGCGCGTCACTCCCAACCAAACACAGATCACAGATATTTTGGTGAACGTTTGTGTGGCATTACCATCTACCGGACGGTTATCGGGGTATTTTAGCTCAACCCGTTTTAAAATAAACAAACTGGCGTCCCGTCCGAATAACAAACCCCACTTTGACACTGCCTCCTATAAATAACTGTAATGAATAGGACCCTGGCTGATATTCCCGCGGTAATATGTAATGTTGACGTCCCTCGCGAGGATTTATTCCTTTCCTTATTTGAATATTTTATAATTCGACAGGATCGATTGCCATGATAATAACTGGGTGTAATTAAATATATATTTCTAAATGGGAAGCTTTGCTCCAATCTGTTATTTTATAAATTTTGATTCTTCCGTTTGAAATATATAGGTCAGATTCATCTTCAGCACATTGTAGTATGGATTATGGAAATATGCTTTGATCTGAACTCTGTTTGTCAGGATCACTATGCATTAAGTAATTTTGATCATAACTTCAAAAGAATGTTCGGGTTGACTTTTTATCGTAACACCTACCTATCTATCTATTTTAGTAAACGTATATCAAAGGATTTGTTGGACTAGGCACTTATTATATTGTATATCTGCCTAGCAACCTATACTTACCAACTTAGTAATTAAATGATGTCCGCACATATTTGTAAGAAAAACTTTAACAGCAGTTATTTCTTGTAAGTGCTTGGAATTTGCGTACAAACAAGAATGCTCGTTAAGATTTGAGTTACTAAGAGCACTTCAACCTAATGCAACGTTGTGTGGTTTCTTGGTCGAGTTCCGTTTTGGTTCCGAGGCTCATATTTGGTGAGAGCTGGCCAAACATCTCGGCTTCAGACCACACAGGGTGGCTCCATTTGTCCGCTATGCTCCCCAAGAGATAACAAACGCGCAGCCACTCTCCGCTGCTCTTATCTAAACACTGGCACCATACACAAACAAAGCTGCCCCCAACTCACTTTTTACCACGAAACCTATTTTCTTTTTACCCTTTAGGACTTCGTGGTACTACAAGGTTCGCGTGCCGCGCCAAGTGTCTTTGTTTCTGCCCGGAAATCCATGCATTTTGCCGCAATGTGCTGTTAAGTAGACATATATACAGGAATGTCTTTTTTGTTTACGGCACACGAAGCAATTCGTACCGTAATGGGATGGTCATGTTATTCATTTTACCGCTTTACATTAATGCCTATTAGAGAGAAACAGTCAAGACTATGGAATGGGACAGGGACATCATTAAAACCCTTTCAAAGAAATATCAACAAAAAACCAGACAAGCGCCTACCTTAAAAAGATACGACGAAATCATTCTAATAACAGTTTTGGTCTTGTCCAAGGTACACGTCATCGGGCGTGACTAACGAATGGCTCGCCCTACAGACCCTAAATTCTGAGTCGTAAGTATCAGTGACACCGGCAGCTTGGCAGATGCTTCCCGGTATCTACGAAGACCGCCGAACATTACCATAACTTCACTCGAACCATAAACGTTATTAGAGGCACCAATAACACACGAAACACTTGAAACACATTAATTCGTTGATTCGGTAGGGTTGACGCTTGAGGCGTTTATCAAACACGCTTACGACCCAAGGGACCCTGATTCCTGATACAAGTACACAAGTTATAAAATAATCGTAACTTTTCTAGAGTGATTGTGACATGTCTATGTGAAATACGAGGCGGCCGCCCGCGTGGGCGATTCGGAATGAAGTTCGTCGAGAAACAAATTAATGTAAATTCAGTCGCTCCAAAATAAGAAAATACCGTGATTGTACCCACTTAAGTTAAATAGAACATAATTACTGTCTGTAATGAACGAATAGCGTTTCGAGACATCGTAGTCGTTGGGAACCCGCAGACTCACTTGACATCTTCAACATTGTAATTACCTAGATAAACGGTAAATACTTAATCCAAATTGTAGCCATTAATATATCTTCAGCTTATCGATAAAATTGTGGCTAAGAATATAAACGTCCTAAATCCGGTTGCTGATGATACGTTTATACTAACTAAGTAGATAGTTATTGTGAATGTGGTCGCCGAGATAAATTTACGATGATTAGTCATAGAACGTTTTTGTGTTTTTCCAAATGAAGTTTATTAGTACCAACCAAATGGGAGAATATTGATGCTCATTTAATTTACGAAAAAGGAAAATTATGATACCTCTCTATAACCAACTATAACAATAACAACTGATGAGGTTAGAATTTTTTCAAACCAGAAACAGAAATCAGTTTTACTAATCGATACGCTTTACCATAATTCATCTCATATAATATAAATGACTCTTTATTTAAGCCGCGATAAAAATATTGACTATAAAGTTCGATTCAAACCCATCAGTAAACTTTTTTCTACCTACTTACAAAGAAGTTTAATAAGTTTATTATTATTATTTACTAGCCCACGCTCTATGCTATTATGTACACACTAGGGCATGCAATATCGGAAGGTTTTCAATTCCGATACTGATTTCCGAGATCAGATCTCAATATCGGAATTCCGGTATTAATATCGGAATTGCACATAAAATTAAGTTTCACGCGTTTTTTTATTAATTACGTGTAAGTTTTTTTATTAGTTACTTTGGATTATAATTGTATAGGGATATATTTTGGTACATAAAGAAAAAATAAAAGACAGGTTTATAGATCGAATTGTTCATAATATGGAACTTATAAGCACAAAATCACAGATTTCCCGTTACTATTATCTTTCATTACTTAACTTTCTTAAAATCAACATAAATACACTTTTTATAATAACAAAATAGGCAAGCAAAATCATTAATAATAAAAAAACAATTATATCAAAAATATAAAAAACGGTGGCTGAATGCCTCAAAATTATTTTTTAAAGACACGTTTTTCTTGATAGTGCGTTCTTAAAAACAACAAGGCATCTAGCATTTTGTCTGACAGTGAACTCTTTATTTTATTACAAAAATATCCAGCGGACAAAAAGACACGCTCGCTTTTAACAGTTGTGGGTAATACTGATGTAAGATAAGTGTATGCTTGTATTAGGTAAACTCCTCTTTTACCTTTATTCTCATATATGGCTTTTTCTGTCATGACAAATCCTAAAAGATCAATTTCATTTCTCCATTTCCTTCCGAAATTCTTGCTCCAGTGCCAACTTCTTTGCTGTAGCAATCCTGGAAAGAGGCCCATCATCTTCAATAAATAGTATTTTTATTTTATTTTTTATTTTATTTTCATCGGATGATAATGTTACACCAAGTATCTGTTCCTTCTCTATTTCTGTGACAATATTAGTTCTAGTTGCGTTTTCTTTGTATTTGAGGCGTTTTAACAGACCTACAATGCTCTCACATATTTCGTCACTTGTTGGTTTGGGAGATGTATAATTTTCTGAACTGTAAGAGCTTTCAGCATCATGAAGGTAGTGTAAAACTCCTGTTATCAGTAGCCGTCTCTCTTTAATTCGGCTGCGCAATTTTGCAGCGAGATTAGAACTCAAATATGTGTTTTGCTGGTCAAGTTTATTAAGCATAAATTTCAATGCTGTGTCTGCTGTATACAGCGTAGCGTCACGTTGGCAAAGAGAAAGGACAATCAATTTTACCACTTTTAAAGTACGATTAAGATCGGTCAATGTTTTGATTTCTTCATCTGTAAAGGATACATCTGATTTAATGTCGATGAGAAGCTTGAAGATGCAATCTTTCATTTTTAGAAATTCTTTAAATTCTTTACAAACGTAAGCTTTTAAAGCATCGGCTTTGAGAGGTGACTTCTTGATTGATCTTACAGGACATTGTACTTTGCCAATTAAATATTTGTACATTCTTGGATCACCAGTACGAACTTGTGCACTTTCTACTTCAAATCCACCGCAATCCATTGATGGCTCGTCAAATTCGTCATCTTCGTCGCTTTCTGAGTTTGAGCGGTTAAGTAATTCGATTTCATGCTGAAAAGACGGTTCGGGTAGGGCTTCATCAGTAGTTGTTGGCTCGGTTTCGGTAGTGGTAGTTGTTTTGTATAATGTATCGATGACAACAAGCTGAATTCCGTGGGCGAGGCATGGTGGCCAGAGATATAAGAACCCATTTTTTTCATGACGACTCGGTGTCCAAAACGAAAAGAGAACGAGATAACACACACAAGTATGGCTAAGTGGCTCGTGAGATAAAAAGAATGTAACGGGCGTCAAGAAAACATAATAATAATGACCACAGTTTTTTACAAAGTAAGTTCCAGGTGTTTCAAATAAAGTTTTCTCAATCCGATATTACGATATTTGATCACTTAGTATCGGAATCGTAATATCGGAACTTTTGCTCCGGGATTCCGATATTACGATATTCCGAGATTCCGATATTCATGCCCTAGTACACACTCCCGATTTCCATAATGTGCTACTCTAAACCACTGCATACGTAAATCATTGTTATTATGGTCTTTTTGTGGCTCAGAGTAATTTTCTTTCACCTTTAAGCCCATCAACTGACCCGTTTCACTTCTCACAAGTTAAAATGCCAATCGGAAGCGTTGATCGGAGAACGTCACAGTCGTTACACGTGTAAATATTCAATGTGTTAGTGTATAAGCTGTTCTGCAATTCAATCGTATGAGGGAAGGAATGACCCATTACCCTTATCGTCGCCGGTGGCGCTCAGTGGAGCGTAACGCACCACTATACGACACCTACCGATCGTAAGTCTTAAACAAACGACAAACCCATATTTCCTTTCCACTGCGTTCCGCTTCGGATCACCCTTAAATCACCTGACTTTTCGACTCACGTAAGCATGTGCTCGCCTCTCAAATAATGACTGTTCCTTTGTCTTTGTTACGCTTAACTCTTGGCTTCCTGCAATTTAAATACCGAGGTAAGGAGCACCAAATAATCCCTTATAATGACTCGGAAACCTGGCATAGTGCCACTAACCGCGACCGACTCGTAAAACCCATTAAATGCGCAACAGTGACATTTTGATTTACAAAAATGTATCAAGCAATAAATTGTAGGTTGTTCAAATGGCACGGCATGTAATTCCGAAATCGAAACCAACCGTGTTTAATTGATAAAATATTACTTGCAGAATTGTCCTCTAATAAATTTCACGGACCATGAGCTGAATATGGGCAAAAAATGTAGATGAGTGCGAATGTCAATCGAGCTGGTTTTAAAAAGGGGTTCTATGGTTCCGGCGGGTTTGTGTAATGTAGTGCATCGAGCCACTCGCGCCCCTCGTCTCGGTGGTTTTCTGGGCTAATGTGAAAATCTTGCTGTCAGCTCTAACCTTCCACCATGTTCGCTCTTACAGTCAAGTGTTTTGAGTCCAAAATGGAGCCCGAATTGTTTCATTACCTAAATGTGAGCTCCAATCAGTCTCTCCCTCGTTCTGAATACGCCGCCGCCGTTGCACGCCATTTTGTCAACCGCTTAATATTTATAGCTTTGTACTTAACTACTCGTGTTGTTCTTACTTTTACAGCATTTTTACTATAATGCCGCTTCTATTTTGAATGTCGAGGTAATTTGATATGGACTTTAAAATTTTATTACTCTTAGTCCTGTATTTTTACCTAAGATAGTAATGTTGTTTATAGCGACTCATCTGAAACTGAGACTACACAATCAGTTAAGATAAGCCGGCGCGTCCAATCTAACGCGAATGCCCTTATCGATCGCTTTGAACTCGCAAGCTATTTGTCTTTCATTAGGCCCAGATCGAGGAAATCCAGTAATGGATCCTCATTTGTATCTTCGACTGTATAAATAATGGCGACGAGAGATAGGCACGATTCGCAGTCGCCGCCCAAAACAAACATAATTAGGGCAATATTGCCAATCTCCGTTAGGAGTTATGACGTCATTTTATTAGCACTGTTTTCTTTTGATTATATAGTTACAAAATTTCATCTAATTAGTCTGACAAAGATTCTCGTATGTCAAAGCTTGTGTTTCGGAATCTTCGTTTCATATTCATGATGAAACATTATATTCCGATGTTCATTCGTGCCGTCCGACTATAAAGTAATACCATAATACATCAAAAGTTTTCCAGTGCGGGTCGGAGCCGGTCCGGCGAGCGTCCATATTTCGAAAGTTGCTTATGAAAAGGTACGAGTTGGAGTGTTCCCGGCCGTGCCGTCTCCCGACTCTTCACTGCAAGTGAGTACGAGGCACGAGCGGATTCTATTCGCAATCGTCGACAACAAGTTTTAACATAACGAAAGTCATAAACTTACGTACTCGTAATAAACTAAGTAGTAGCCAAAAGGCCGATAGTACGTGTAAGAAAACTTTCACGTTTTTAAATTGAATTGATTTTAATTACACAAATGTTTCAATGCTACAAAAGAAGGCGTTCATACATCGATGTATGCGGTTCAGTGTACGTTGATCGATTAGCCGCAATATCCGTCGATAGCCGAGCGGTTGTGTACACAGGCCACATAGGGACGCCGTAGACACTACCCATGTCAAATGTGCGAGTACGAGCGCTATCCATTATCGAAGGAGGCGGGGGTGGAATGCGATAAAAAATTTCAATCAGGCAACCACCGAAAAATATTTACAGTGTAACCCGAGGCAGTAGGGAGGACAATATTGTGAAGCGATACGCGAGAGGCGCCCGCGGCGGCGGCGTCGCGCGGGCCTTCCGCCTCTTTGTGAGCCACCGTCGAAATAATATTGAACTCCGGGTGAAATACGAGCGCTGAGCGTCCGCGAGGGGCCGCCACACCGCCGCACCACCGCGCCCGGCGCCTCCTGCGAAACCGTTTTTCCGTTTCGCTGAACAATAGCAAGCGTTTAGTTTAGAACCTCCTTTTCTCACAGATCCGGGTCACGATGATACTTATCAGCCTTCGGCAGGCACGCACTTCAATTGAAATAAAATCTGAAAATTAGTTTCAATTTACGTCATACTTGCCACCTATCGTTATTTTATAACTAGTTGCGAAGTCTCCGCAATAGCGTTGGCTGGTCGTTTTATAACGCAGTCGCAAAGTCACTTTAAATCTAGGCAGAAACATCATTTTTGCATAACCTGGACTATTCTTTAAGGTGTTTATTGCGGCAAGACCATTTGCATGAGGTTAGTATTAAAATGAATCGGCAGTTTATATTAAAAGGCTATCGTATAAAGGCGAGGCGAAGGTATGGGTTGCCCGTTAGGTATGGAGATTGGTCTTGGCCCGCACCCTGCTGTCGGGGTCTGGTTGGCTAATGGGAAATTGTTTATCACTATCTCTCGGTGCGCGTGAGCACGATTATTTACGTGCGGGTCCCCGCAGTCTACGGCGTCCAGTAATTGGCCGGTTATTCGCTATCGCTTCCATTCATTTCTCGCGATAAACCAGCCCCAGGGCGCGTTTGCGGACGCGGTAAGCTCATTCGATGCAACTGCATGGAGATTATCTTATGTTATTATAGCTCGTAGCTACTACAGCCACGTCACATATTTCAGGAGCCACACATTACATCGCCTCGTTATTCTAGAGTTATATGTGGAGATGATAGATAATTGTTCTGTTAATCTAGTGCTATAATGTTCCTACATTCCACAATATTTCGATACGGCAAATTTCTTATTTTGAAATTCTGCATTTATCGACATTAAACATCCTGCGCGTGTCTAAATGTTACTACCAATTTTGTTTATTAGGAACCACATACTACATTCATCATAGTTACAATTTTATTTATTGCATCTCAGTTTTGCTTGTAAAATGCAAATGCCGAGAGCTTCCGTCGTCTGATATATTTCCAGGAAAATTGCTCAGCTAAATATAAGCGTGCGGGCACTTGCGCGGGCGACTCGCACTCTCCCATTCATGAATCAACTTCAGCATTACCTAACCAGAGAGAGACGACTAAAACAAACTTCGCTATGAGGTTATTAATACAGGCGGGTTCAACGGTTCTGAGACGGCTAGATTTAAATCTCGGTATCAACGCATGCATCGCACGTGCTTAGCTATTACTCCTTAGTACCAAAATGTCAGATCCCGTCTTAATGATATCGTAGAAAACATCATAAACAAATTCTTATTTAAATGACTGTTTTAATACATTTCATTCACGAAGTGAAGTAAAGATACCCCTTTGGTGAAGCTAAGCTTAATCGAATGTCATAGATTACATTGTTTATTACCAATAACACGTAATTAATAACGCAATAAACGTAATTTTCTCGGAAGAAGATCGTGACTATTTAAAAGCCCATTTTGATGAATGTTTTTAATTAATCCGTTGGGTGTGTTAGCCGGTGTTGAGAGAGGCAGCTATTTAAGAGGACAGATTCCGGGCGTGGCCGAGGATTCCATCCAGACGGATGAGCGCCACTTGTTTAATGCCTTCTATTTATCTCAAACACTTTTTGTACGTTTGGATTAACATTGATGCTCGTGAATCCTCCTCGTTTATCGTCGCTACGCTTTAACTTACAGTCTTAATAATAGAAAAGGTGGTAATTTTATTCCGGTTCTTTATACTGAATGCTTTCGTCGGGGGAGGAAATTGGCATAGCGGGGCGACGCCATTGTTACACATTTCGTTTTAAATTGGGGGCTTTCTTGAATTTACACCCATGATTTGCAAAGGGAGGGCCGGCGAGGCGCGAGGGCCCGTCTCCAGACTATCGATTGATCCAACTAAACTGTTGCTGAGCTCCTTTTATTATAGCGAGAATTGGCGGACCTTAAACATCCAAAGCCCTTTTATGGTCGCGGCATTTTTCTCACTTGACATTTGAATGCGAAACGATATGCACGAGCCATTATTAAAGAAAGGACTATCTCCATTGTGTGTCACACAAGAATACTATCGTTCTTAATTTGTGTTCAATATATGTACTTATTATGATTCATGCGAAACAATCATCATTGCAAGCCTCACCGACGTTCTCGGTGGTTGTTTAATTTATCTTTGTTCCATTCAGCCCACATAGCAATTACTTGGAGGGTTTCTGAAAATAAACTTCTGCGATAGCGTTATAACAAAATATTATTCATATTATATTCGATAACATCTCGGGCCATTTTCGTCCCTCGCCACGAATGCAGGGGGCGTTTAAAGATCTCCACAAAAATAAAATCAAATGGATCGAGGCGGGGCCGTATATCTATAGAACTAAATGAGGCTCGTGGCCCTCGAGAGCCTATCTGAGTGCATTGCAGTCGTTGACGCTACCTTTTATATCGTCGATCGACAAGATTCTTATCCCCTTATTCTAAATATCCACTAAATGTAGGCGTTATCTGAAGCGCACCCTTGTTACCTTGGAAAGCAATTATCGCGAGCGATCAAACACGCTGATAAAATTCTTTACTCCTTTCTTAGTTGCTAAACGCAACTCTAGAACAATTTAAGCTCACTGTACTTGAAGCTTCTGTTTCTTGACATTTTTAATAAAATAAAGATCAAGGACAATTTTTAAGGATGGCAGCAGACATATGAAAGGATGGTATATTAATTATAGGGGTGAATTTACTGTGTGCACCTTTTTCGACAAGAATGTGCCTTGCATATCCTAATGGTTAAAAAGTCAAGGCAACAAGTTTTTACTTGGTAATTTATTTTCGTGCTCATCTGCTATGCAATTGCAAATAAAAGCAAGCTGTCGGCAACCGGTCACATTCCACCTGTTCTACTATATACCAGTATTAATGTATTCAATTGTAGGGTTATGTTATGTTACGGGTACAGGTATGAAGTATGAATGCAGTGCACTTCATTAAAGAAACCGTTATGTTATGAGGGAGTCTCTTGCAGAATAATATTCACAAGCTATATTTGGACGACATATTATGAACCATGATGTCCAAACAGGCTTGTTATCACCAATAAAAGACTTTGATAAGCCAAACGTCTTTTGGGTCAGAATTTTGAACATCCCAGATTGTGTTTAGATTAAAAAAAATACTGATAAAATGTGTTATGATCGGGTCTGCTTACTTTATTATTAGAAGTTTCACAAAAATTTGATTGATTTTGTTCCTCACTTCAAATAGTTGAACCTAAACAGAAGAGCCGCCTTCTTAGCCAGTCTTCTTCTTTTCGTATGGGACACCGAATCGTCCTACGACCCGATGAACCCTAGTGTCAGAATTTTTCAACCGCCTTCTACATGTAGCAGGCTTCTGACATGGTTGTGTAACGACCGCCGTCTAAGTGATCATAGACAGCAACCGGGACCTACGGCTTAACGTGCCATCCGAAACACGGAACCATCTTACTTACGGACAATCGGGTAGTTCAGCCCGCAATGTCCTAACCAGACTGGGAACAAATTCACAAAGAGATAAATATCAACTTTTGTGAGTGACCCACCGAGAATCGAACCCGGGACCTTCTGCGTCAAAGGCAGTCGCACTACCACTGCGCCACATCGGTCGTCGTTCTTAGCCAGTAACCGCCTAGGACTCGTAATAATATCGCGGTGCAAAATAACGGTAATGTCCATCAGTGAGATAGACGGACAGGGGTATGAACTTGTATCTGTGAGATCGCGAATAGACAACTTGAAACGTTTGATTGATTCGTTTTATCTTTCAAGACATCGCTGTAGGTATTGTTACAAGTAACGTAGAGGCGTATGTAGAGATTGATTATTCGGACAGTTGGAATCCTCTTTCAAGATCTGATGAAACATGTTTAATGATCCAAGAAATAGCAGGAAGCCTACCAACATTGTCTAGCCATAAAGTAAATCCTTTTCTTTATCAAATGATATAAAAATACCACAATCTGGCAGCATCCGAAATCTTAAGATTCCACACGGGTAGATACAGTTTCCTTTCCATCCCATTGAACTGGTCCACGAGCAATTATTTTAGGGCTAAAAGCATTGTGGCTTACCTCGCAGGCCTATATTTAAGGGAGCTGCAATAAAAGCACATCGCTGTCCGGTCCATTCCCGCACGACTGTGCAAGATAAATGGAGGCACGGAGCGGGCGCGCCGAAGGAGACGCGTTCTCACGGCCCGTGCCTGTATTTCTTTCTTTTTGTTTCATCTGGTTTCCGAGTTAGAGGTCGGCGCGGCCGTTTCGAGACTAGAAGTGACCGCTGCACGCGCGATTACGGCGATAAAAACTGTGCGACGGCGGCGCGCCTCGGACGGCTAACAAGTCTCCGCAACTACCTGCTGCGAACATACCACTCCGAGCATTCTTTACGACGAGCGCTTCTAGAGATAAAGGCACCGTTGTTCTCAGGGTGCTATGCGGACATACAAAATAATGGCGTGACAATCTCGTGTCACAGTATTACGTGCCGGCCGTGTGTAAACTGGTTTCGGGCCCTGCGTTAATTAGACACGGCTCTCGCACGGAACAACACCTCTGCTCATTATTTACCGCTTCATTAAGAACTCACTCACGACGGGCCCCTGTCAAATTCTCGCCGAACACCCGTCCGTCCGCCGCTCGAAATATCGCAGCATTGTTCTACAACAACACTGTCGTCAGCCTCGTTAATTGTCTTAACCTCTTCTTCTCCAAAACTACTCTCCTCGAGAGTTCGCTGGTTGTGCTCGTAAAATAGAATGCTCGTTTCCGTTCCAAAATTGAAACATAAACGCACTGGAATTGCGCAACAGCAACTCATTGCTTCGCCACAAAATTTCCTTTTAACAAAAACAAAATGAACACCCAGCTCATTTCGGTAACGCGCGGAAATGATGCGCCTCGGCCAGTAATGGTGCCCATACGGGACTATAAACAATAAAATCATAATGATGATGGATTTAAAAAATCAATTTCATGTACAGTTACTAATGGTTAAGGTAATAATCAACTACACTACTACTAAGTTAGAACACCGAATTCATAATAATATAGCCGCTGAGTTTTTGCTTGATCCGATAGAAGGAATGAAGATTTAGTTTATGGTCAAGTTGATATCTGAATCCTAATTTAGTTTGCTGACTACCCTTTTTTGTGAGATCCAAAAATTGTAATGCAAAATAAAGAATTATCATTAAATTGAATGTCCTCTAAACATCTTGACGACCTAAACCAGACGACGTCGGCGGCCGCTTTAAAGCCGTTTAAGGGCAAACTCTGCGTGCCCGCGGCATTGTGATTTCTGTACACGTTTTAATGAATTCGTCCTTCCTCCGAACGTTCTTCGGCCGCTATTCAAAAGAAAATTACAGTCGAGAGCCTCCTCGAAACAAACCCTTTAGGAGTCACGCTTCGTTCGTTCTCGCTAAAGTTGGACCAATTATTTCTACTCTTTTTTGCTTTCCTTTATGCTAGACGTCATTATAGCGTCAGTTGGTGAGCGTTGGCCATTGCACCATATGTTCTCATCTTGAGCTTTATATTTAGGACAGTGGAGTTTGGTAATTGATTAATGGTCTCTGGGGCGGACGTGTTTAAACGGCTCGATCATCGTTTTTTGCTGGAATCCCTGATAATGATACGTTTTGATTGTCTTTGGACCGCAACGCCGTGCCAGTTTCACGCCATATGGCGGAGCACAGATTCGCCTCGCCAACAGATGGTCGCGATGTTAGAGAATAACAGGTACTAGGGTTTTAATTATTGGAAAGTATCTCTGAGGAACTTTATTATAGGTTTTATAAATTTGCATTATATGGACACATGAAACAAGTAAAGGTAATTATGACCTACTGAAAACTATTTTAACATTGCGTATATCTTTTGTCCACAGATTGGGCGGCACGGGAATGTCATCAGGGATGGGTCAGGGTACGCTGGGCAGCGCGCACTGCCAGTTGGCAAACCAGCCGCTGGTGATGCCGGTGTTCCCGCTGCGGGCCAGTCAGCCGAGCCCCGTGCCCGTGTACTCCCCCTCCCGCTTCCACATCGACAAGCGGTGTCAGCACCGGTGCACGTGGAAGTGCCTAGCAATCGCCATGATCTGCCTATGCGTCATCCTGGCAGCGATGCTCGCGTATTTTATAGGTAAGTGTATATTTGTTGAACCTTGACTCAACCCTTGTTAAGGACCTGTCGCGGCGACGTAACCGGAAGAGACCCTAAAATTTGCCACTCAACTCAGTTTAACATTTCAAAGCGACTTTATGCTAAAAATGCGTTGTGAACCATAATCGATTTCATTAAGATATGTCTGTTAGCAACAATATCAGGGAATGTGTTTGCGAAGATTTTGTGCTTTTATGTCCGACATAAAGCTATTTGAGTAGCCATTATTCCTTACTTACACAGTGAGAAAACCATGCATCGTACAGTACATGTTGTTCCAGACTTTCATTGGCTAATAAAAGTGCACTAAAACCAGGCTAACCGTGCCTACATATTTCATACTAACCGTCCTAATGGATATTAAATTATGCACGATCACAATGGTAAAATATGAAACAATAAACTTTCATGCTGTGGCGGCTATAAATAGTTTGCTTGGACATTGTATTTGGAAACTTATGAGCTCAAACAGACCTGTTAATAAGTAATAGAGACTGGTCACATTAGTTGCTCTATAATGCTAAAATAATAAACAGTCCTTTTAGCCCGAAATTCATTTTTTTTATTAAAGGGTAGATTTATTGGCAAATGCATTTCTGTGTAGGGTTTCCTAGAAATCTGAGCAAAAAACAGAAGCGCTGTTGGTAATATAGCTCTACTGTACAACTCTCGTTTTGAAGTTAGAAGATCTCATTATAATTTTCGTAGCGCCGTAAAGTATTGCATTATGCAATTCGCACGCTGCATCTGTTAAGTGAAAAGTTTGTTGCAAATTGTAACTACAAGTGACTTATAACTTTTGCTAGGTACCGAAGTTATTTGATCTTGGATTGTTACCAAAGCTTGGTTTGGCTTTCCAAAGCAGCAGAGAACTCTATTTGTTATACTCACCTACTTACTTTACTAAGTATTTCGTTACAAGATTACGTTTACGAATATGACAAAAAGATTATATAGATAGCAAAAACAAAGACTTCAATTACGAGCGATAAATAAAATTGTAAGTTTGACAACAAGTTATATAGTCGATATATCTTTGTTGTAGCTTCACAGCGGGACGTTCGAGACTTCTCGTTAAGACAGTATTTTTATTAACTCGCTCGGAATGCCGATTAAAATATTCATAACATTATTCTTTCTCAATCCATTAGCTTTTCTATACGGCACCAGTCGGCTGTCGTCTGCCGTTGTTGCGCAGAACACCATTAACTTCAGGAAATCATGTGTTTGTGCTTCCAACCGCCCACCACACCATTAGAGAGTCGTATTTACCGAATGATAACTCTCCAACGCTACCACTTAGAGCTCTAACTCGAAAAGGGTATGATTAAACTTGATTGCAATTTCTCAGTTGTGGCGAAGAAAAATCTCATAGGTAGGGTCTGAACGGTTGTTAGGGCAAAATGACGCCTCAAGCGTGGCTCCCTCCAATCAAGGAGCAGTTTTATCTTGTGTGATTTGAAACAATCAAAAGGCTCGCCAGTAGGGATTGGAGCCTGCGGCTACAATTTTAATGAAACAGTAGCGAACGGCGAAATTCCAAAGTAATCCCTGGAAGGATTGGGTTTTTGAATTACATTTATTGAGCGACGTACACGACTTGAGTAGGTAGGTATGTATTAAACATCCAGAACCAAAAAAAAAATTATGTAGGTATTTAAATCACTAGGCACACATAAAATATTATTCAAGTCGATGGGTAGGTGTGCAAACGTAGGGTAAAGGTTATTTTTGTTATCTTTAATCAAATCGCTATTCAACGGATAATGGCGTGCCTAACCCATTAATTAAAATATCGAAAATGTTGTTGTCTTTCGGTCAATGCCCATCAAAAGTTTTATTCCCTCGCTACACACCCAAGTCATAATAGCAATAAAAATCCGTCATCACATCAAAATTCAATTATGAGAAGCGATAAATTTTAATATCAACTCACTCCTCGCATGCAAATGAGTTAACTAAGCATTGATGTTGCAATGAAAACTGACATCAACGTCTTTCATCATTCTTTGTTTGGGCCGTACAACCGGCATCTACAGAGGGCCTCATAAAAAAACTAAAACAAACATTTGAAAAATATAAATGATGCGCCTAACCTGAGGCAACGCGCGCTGCATGCCGGCGGCCCTCGCCGCTGAGTTAGCGGGTTATAAATTATCTCACATTTCTACGTCCCGTATTATTTTACTACGAATATATCAGACACTGGCAATCCCGGCCTACCCGCCAAACGACCAATCATAATTTATACCCCGGTATACGCGGCACATAAATCGCTTAAATCCTTTCTCGATTTAGTCCTAAAACACTGTCTAATGCTTTTACTGCAAAATAAAACAATAATATTAAATTATACACTAAGGTAGAGTAGACGCATACACTGTACACAAAACAACATCGGTGAGAATGTACGAAAAGCATTCCCCGCTAACGGCGGAAAGACACGGAAAAGCGTAAACAAAGTGCTAGATAGTCACGAGTTCTAACAGCTGTTGTTGCGAGTACAGTTACATCCTAATGGAACTCGCGAATAACACGGACCAGCATAGCAATAAACTAAAAATGTTAGTCACCTACACAAAGAAGGCAGAGTTCGAACAAAGTAGTGCTTTTGATCAAAATCCATTCAGTTATTTCTGTGAGCAATTCCGTTAACCGCAGGGTTTCGTGAGCATGTTAGTGAGATGAAAAAACCGCAGACACATGTGAAGAGATCACAAAAATAGCATCAAAGACAGCACCGGTGCTACCTCTGCCCTACATTTTGTTCGTTTCGTACGTTTACCCCACTGAGCCCTCCACCTAACCATAAAAACTCGATTTAATGACTCATTCATTATTTGCGTCTTTATTTTATTTCTTTTTGAAATAAAATCGAAATAAATTTTAAATTACTGGGACTGTTCGGATAAGTAGGGACTTTAGACATTTGGTATTTCAACCATCCAAAAGGCCCGTAAAAAGCAGCCCACATTTTTGGTTAGCGACAAACTCCTCATTCGCTCCAACACTGCATCATGACAACAATCAGCGACTGTTACCACATTAGCACGCAGAGCATCCTAAACAGATTCAGTCAATAATGATCTCATTCTGGCACTTCTGGCAAATTAATCTCATTCTGGCACTTCAATCTTCTTCTTTTCGTGTGGTACATACACCGAGTCGTCCAACGAGCAGATGAACCCTCACTTAAATAAAAATACAATATAGAGCATTCCAAGAATAAGCTTATATTGCCTGCACCGTGTCATTTACATTGAACGCAACCCCACTGGTTTCATATTATCACATTGTTTCCGTTCGGTTGTCCTTAATTAGACATCCACGAACCGTTCGAAGTAATCGGAAAGAGGATGTTTAGATAAGGCTTAATCATTTACACCAATAGCTCCTCAAGCCGAAGCCCGCTTGCAACTACCGTTTCAATTTAACTTAACCCACAGCTCTATTAAACAGTTTCGACCAAGGCTAAATAATGCGCTTCGAACACGCCATGTAAACTGCCTAACTACTTCAACAGTTTCGGCAGCTCGCTTCGACACAAAGAAAAACGAAAAACTTGTTTTGTTTACCCAAGTCCATTAAAATTATTACAGATGTCCGCCATTTCTCACGTAGGAGTAGCTAATAGGAATATTCAAGAGAAAGTTACGACTAGTAGTAGTAAATGGATGGATACTAAAATAAATCTCATGCATTTCAACGCTTAAGTAATGTAATGAACCGGCTCGGTGTAAGGTGTTTCAAGTCAATGAAGCTTATCGTATCGGATCTCAATTCATTTAGATTTCCATTAAACTGTAGGGACAGCAGATAAGGACGCAGGTCGCATATTGATGCCAGCGGAGTGAGCGGCGGCACCACCGGTTCAAAATGGAATACGTTTTCTCTAAATGAACTATGAGCGTCTAAATGACCACATTTAGATTTTCGTTAGATATTCCAACATCGATCGATCCGTAATGAGAATTACGACGATAGTAGAATGAGAATGAAATAGTTTTTCTGGAACAGAAAATGACAGTCGAGTAGTTAGGGAGGACGAAAGCTTTTTCCTCCTTTCAACATTAGCTTCAAGGTCGTCCCATAAGTAGTACCTATTCCATCCTCTCTTAAGAAATATTGCCGTTCATAACGAGGATTTTGTGCTCATTTGGAAGCTCTGGATTCTCGGATATGATGTATGTAATCTTTTTGACCTTGCTCTGAATGTGGGACGTTATGACATGCAGCATTCTTTCCTTTTGTAGAACTACTAAGACAAGAAGTCTAGTAAAGTATTTCTGCTTCATTGATCAAAGATTATTTATCAATAAAAATAAGAACTAATAACACTTTAGTTGTTTCTAATTAACGCACCCTTCCTTTGATTCATAAATCATGTGAGTAGTCCTGTAATCATTGGGTTTCAGAACACAATAAAGTATTTGTTGGACACGCCTCCTGGCGTTCCGGATATGTACCGAATAAAAAGCGGTTCTGTAGTTTAATCCGACATAAATCTCATGGTGCCGGTAGTTTTAGTGATGTAATGAAAAAATGTGAACCATCTGTTGCACCCTTCATTACTTGCATTGTACAGAATGGGGGCAAAATGCAGCATCGTCAACTTTTTAATGTAATTGAAATTGTGAGGACCCCAAATGTTTTATTAAAGCTAGCTCAGCGATCGGCATTAACGCTTTTGAAGAGTTTCTATACCAAATTCGTCACGATCCGTGCACATTGCTGATTCAACAAAGTTCTTATTTTTACAACAGATGTAACAAAATGGTTATTCAGCTAAAGCGACTGTATGCAGTTTGAATTTAACTTATTTTATTAAATTGATTATGGTTCATATTGCTCGTTATTTTCAGACGCCTTTGATCCAAAACTCGTAATCAGAAATCATAAGCAAATCAATCACAGTCAGCTAGGAACGTGACCCTACGTCCGACTGTATATTTCTTACCTCTCACAAATAAATGAATCCAATACAAATCGAACTGAGGCATAAAAACGTTTAGCTTTGCGGTTAGTTTCGACAGAAACGATCGGTCTCAGTCCTTTTATTATAGTTCAGTGATCTTAGGTACTATAAAATAAATTTGACTTCACAAGAAGCTGACGACGTCTTTGAATGTTTGATCATATTTTTTCACTATGTAAGTTTAAACTACTTACGTACACATATTTTTTCAATTATAGTGGTATAAAATTTACACTCCGCCTGAAAACATTTGTACTTGTCCGCGCTTCTTATAAAATAGGGCAGAGACCTCGACCCTCCTGCGAATGCGGATCATATTATAGAAGACAGAGACGGTTATATGATGTAGCGTAAATAATAGAAGGAGATAGGCGACACACACGAGCAGTGAGAAGATTTATCACGTGACTAATACCGAGTCAGTGCGACGGCTCGTCGGTCGCTATCCCTCGGGACTCTATCAAACGAGTTTGCGCTCCCCCATCGCACGATGCAATCTATGCTGAATCGTATTACAATAAATTGTATTAACTCGAAAAATAGTGGAGATAGCAAACATCGTCCATCTGCACACAATCGTCCCATGCATCGGCCGCCGCGGCGGAGTACCCCATTTCCTCCTCGCCGTCGTTTCTGTGCCGAAAATTTATAGATTTTACGAGGGATCATCGGAGAGTCGCGACTTACCCAACTTACCACATTGCAATATTTCATTTTAGCGAACGGAAATTACGTCATTTGTGCTAGTTTATCTGCTGACAATATCATTGTTTGTGCACGTTTTTATTGCTTTGCAATTCTGATCTATTTTCTTCTGCGCCGATTTTTATATAAATTAGAGGATAATTTAAAAAATACTCAATATGCAGCCGTTTGCCAACGTTTTCAATTCATTTTTTGTATATATTTGCACGTCAATCGACGGAGCAACGGCCTGTCAAAACAGAACTCGGAATTTCAATATTTATTTATTCATTCTTCAATACGCGTCGAACATTTTACATCTCTTAGCTTATCTTATTTTGGCAGCAGGATTTAAAAATCAATGGTGCCACCAGTAGATGAGTCGACGCGGAATATAAATTACTCACTTAGCTGATTGCTGGCCGATAAAAGTTGTCATTAAACTATCGACCCTCTGGTTAGCATAATGTAAATTGTCCAATTCTGAGGCAAACGGCCAAATGGCGTCAACGCATCGTGATCCTTATCTGGAAGTAAATCTTGTGGATATAGCGACGGTGTCAGGGGACGAGACGATAACTTAATTGCTTTGACACCGCCGGGGGTATCTTCACAAATTATGGAAAGCGCTGCGGGCGCACTCTTCAGGAAAAAACTTGCATTTACACCGCGCTCATTTTCCGGATTCCGACTGTAATTGCTGACTGTAACACAGCTTCTTCAAAAACACGACGTTTTGCTTCTTCGGCTAAACAGGTTTATATTTCACGCCTTCTTAATTTAGAACGGCCTATTATTGAAATCTTGAGCGTGTCCAGAATCCGGTTCTCATATATCTCTTAACAAATTAGAAGATATTGCTGGAATGGTAATTAGTAAAGCAGTATTCGGATTGGACGTTACGTCAATTAAATCTGTAAAGATTGACACATGGCTTTTAATGGTTGAAGCAACAGCATATTGGGCGCACAGCGCGTACATCCTGCGCACGCTTCGTAATAAATAAACATAGCATCCCCATGGCGGGGCACAAGCCCCGAACTCGCGGCATTCTTACAAAACTAATAATGTACACAATAAATTCTCTTTCCATTACAATCTTGCTGCGGGGACGTAAGTACTTCCTAGCAATTTCACCATAGTATGAACGTACGTAACATTCGTAAATATTTGAAGCAAAAATACCAAGATATTCGAGAAAAAATCTCAGTCACTTTGAATTTCCTGCTTCGTTGTTTTCAGTAAAAAGTAAATCGTGTTAACCGCGGAATAGCTCGTGTTGCTGGAGGCCGAGTTCTTCTTAGAGGTACCGTGAAAAATTATCCAATTAGGTTGCGTAGCGCGGCATCTGAACGATCCGATAGCAGCAACTGTCGCATAATGAGCAGACAACGGCATTCCCCTGTAGCAAGAAATGTTGGGTGTCGCTGAGCCACCTACGTGCTCTAGAGTGCGCGGCCCGCGGCAGCAGAACGAATCGCTCCGTCACACCGCCACGAAATGCGCCTCAGCCGTGCTCCGCTTAATTAAAACTCGACGGGACGTCACGTCACCCACCCCGCACCTCGGCCGTCACTCGCGACATCTTTTGTGTCGCCTTTCGTAATACATGTCGCCCAAACGACATCCGTGTGAACCGTAATAGAATTACCTTTCGGCTACTGGGCATTATCGATATGGGCCGTCGATAAGAACCGAACTTAACGGAAACTTAATTGGAAGCCCAGATCTAAAGAAAGATTGGTGGATAGAAGCTTAGCAAACAATTTTCTATCAGACGAAAGAACTTTCAATGTGATGGCATATAACTCTTCCTGATACAACTAACCGGTATTTTTTGTTAATCATCTATTTGTCTTTGTTACAGCGTTATCGTCAATTAAAAGTAATATAGACAATTCAAATTGCATCCTGGTTCAAGATGTGAAAGCAGTAACACACGCACAAGGAATTAGGGACGCGTTATCAACATCATCACCATCAGATGGTAAGAAATTTCCTATTCACTACAAACACGCAGTAGCTAGCTTATTACAAACAAAAAACGCCAACTACTAATGAATTCGTACAAAGAAATAGTATATTGTTTATTTTTAGAATCAATATCAACATCATCACTTGGTTGGTCAACAACGGCAGAAGCAGCTCTAGATTCAGCAATTATACCACAACAAGCACAGCAAGCAGCGCCTCCACCCTGGTCACCGGCTTTAGAAGTCAGAGAGTTCGACGAGCTACATAGTGCCACCATACCCGCCTACCAGTTCTGGAGTTCAGAATTCAGGAACAAACAACCAGCCTACGTTAGCCTTAATTTTACCGTACCGTGGGGTGCAAATTTTGCCGTTTATGGCAGGCGGAATGTAGCACCTAGTGTTACGCAATATGATTTTGTAGAATTCATCAGAGGTGGTAGAGTCGACCATCGACTAAGGAAAAGAAGAAGTCCGCACAAACATGACCCTCACGAACACAACTTAAGCGACTGGAACGCGTTATTGAGCACGATTAGCCCATTTCAGAGATGGAACCATACGATATCGAGGAGATCTACGGATATGAGGGTAAATGTCAGTATATTGCAGTACCTCGACACGGGGAGATGGTTTATTTCGATATACAATGATGAACTCCAACCCCATCATGTTGAGATGATAGTTTCGGAAGCGGAGGGCGTCACGAACTCATGTCCTGACGATTGCTCCGGACGGGGATCTTGCTACCTTGGGAAATGTGAATGTATGGACGGTTATGAAGGTCACGATTGCTCTAAAAGTATGTATTTTCGTTTTTTATATATGTGTCACTATGCTACCAAAAACTCTTCACGCAATATTTAATGTCATTTTAATTTTAGGTGTATGTCCGGTACTATGTTCGGGTCACGGTGCATATGCAGGAGGAGTATGTCATTGTTCTGAAGGATGGAAAGGCGCTGAATGCGACGTACCCGCCCATGACTGTGAACCTGCTGACTGCTCTGGTAGAGGTCAATGCGTCGCCGGACACTGCAACTGTAACGCTGGGTGGAAGGGGGCTAAGTGCGACGAAGGTAATAGAAATACTTGAAGCTTTTTCATTGTTTCACTGCTTTTGAATAGATTGTAATTTGAGGCGCATTACAGAGGACTGCTTGGACCCGACGTGCGGTGGTCACGGCTCGTGCGTCCGTGGTCGCTGCGTGTGCCGCGCGGGCTGGCGCGGGGCGGCGTGCACCGAGCGCGACGCGCGCGTGCAGCGATGCCTCCCAGCCTGCTCCCAAAGAGGCATCTACGATCTTGATGCTGGCAGATGCGTTTGTGATCCCTTGTACACTGGCGATGATTGTTCACAAGGTAAGATGCTAATCATTCACTTTTTATCAAATCACTAACACAGATAATGAATCCATTTATAACAAATCCTTCATTCACCTTGTAGTGGTATGTTCTCTGGACTGCGGACCACACGGAGTGTGCGCGGAAGGAGTATGTCGTTGTGACGAAGGTTGGACTGGTGCTCTATGTGACCAACGACCATGTGATGCACGCTGTCAAGATCATGGCCAGTGCAAAAACGGCACTTGCGTATGCACCCAAGGATGGAATGGCAGACATTGCACGCTCCGTGAGTATTTCCACGTATTTGAAATACGAGTACATCTCAATTAAAACGTCCTTATCTTATAGCGTTAATTAACGTTCGCTCATAACTCGATAAGCAATTCCAAGTAGATTGGTTGAATCACTTAAATCAATTCATTGGAGCCTCTTACTGGTACTTATAGACCCAAATAGAACATCCACTTATTGAACTGGCAGGACCAATTACAAGTTACTCATACACTTATGCCCATTTAGCCGGCTGCCCGAACGGATGCTCTCGACATGGCCAGTGTCTTCTGGAAGATGGTGTTTACCGATGCTCCTGTGCTGATGGCTGGGCTGGGGTAGACTGCTCCATCGCCCTCGAACTTTCCTGCAACGACAATGAAGACAATGATGAAGGTAAGAACTTGCTTCTTTTTCAGATGAATTAACGAATGTGAAAATGTTTTGTTTTCTTGAATGTGGAATTGGCTATATCGTGACTATGGAACTACCTTAGATGGCATGACGGACTGTTCGGACTCCGAGTGCTGCAGCCGGCCTGAGTGCACAGAGCACATAATGTGCTTAGCCTCCAACGATCCAGTAGAAGTTCTGCTCAGAAAACAACCGCCATCTGTCACTGCTTCCTTCTACCAACGTGTCAAATTCCTCATCGAAGAAAACTCCGTTCAGAGCTACGCCCACATGGACGAGTATTCAGAAAGGTAAGTCCTAATTTTAAATCAAAATGTTCAAAATGTTTGACGTACACCAAATCACTTCATGAACGTAAAAGATATCGTTCTCGTCAGTCTAAAATTTTATCCCAATATTAAATTTGTTTATCGATAAAATTAAAAATGAATAACGATATCCTTTACTTGTAAGTTGGTTTAGGACTGAACTACCGGTTTGCACAATCATGAATTAATATTTGCACTTTACAATGATTTTAGATTCGTGATATCATCGCCGTACTAATATGTAAATCCGTAAGAAGAAACAGTTTCATGACATAAATAAACTAGGAATTAGCACCTTTACCTCGATCCTTTCACTCTCCTAAACCTCTCCAAGGATTTGGTGTGGTTATGTTGATTTGGTTAATTGATGAAAATATTTTTATACTTCAATTTAAGATTTATTTTACCATCTGGTGGAAGTGTTTTGATTTTCCTCTGTTTTTTAACGTAAATAATATTGTTTTATTATTTGCGTGCATGGTTATGTTTTATCATTAACCATAATTTCCATCATGTTACAGTACTTATATGATTTTTGTTTGTAATATTAATTTTTCACACCAGATCCGATGTGTTGTGTATTGTCTAATGTTTATCCCTTGTGTGTGTCTAACCCTACCTGTTTGTCTAAACAAAACAAAAGCGTCCTATGGATACAATTAAATAGAATAATACGTTCACTCAAGCGCTCGAAACCTCCGTACAGTTTGATTTGTCTTCGCTGAACTAATCAATACTATTTGAATACGGTTGATCGTACTTGTGCTCGAATCATGATAGACAACTACATTGTTGATTTAATGTGAAACGACATCTTCAAATTCAAACAATAGTGCCGAGAGTAATTGTTTGATGGAAAACTTTGAACAGAATATTGATTCGATAGATAAATATCGTACAATATTTTACATTGGTATTTATTTATGCTAACGACACAAGTCTTTCATGATTGGAGTTCTTTAAAGTCAAAACAAGAAAATATAGTAATCGCTACAAACAATCTATATCGTGACAAATCGAACATTGAATAAAACATAAATTTGAGAACTAAGACAAAGCAAAACTGAAAACAATAGTAGTCAACCCACCTCGCTTAATATGCAAAAGCGCCTCAAAAGTTTGTTTGCATTAAAACACGAGCCGCTTCACTATTTTATTTGAGTTGAAGAGAGTCTAGAGTGGTTATATTGCGTTCTAGCATTTGTTTCATCAAACCCAAGTAACATCTGACGGAGAGCCTTCATGCTTTCTAATCCAGCATGTGTATTGAACTCCGTGTAAACTTGGTGCAACCTACGGCAACTATTCTTTAAAATTATATTCGCATTTCTTCGTTGATTGTTGTTAATAGTGGTGGTTTTGTTCTAATGCAAACGGGCTTCGGTCAAGAGCCAACGGTCCTAATTGATTCGATAAAGCAAGTGTTACAACGCAAGGTAACCATGTAGACCAGCGACCGGCCGGAGCGGTCGCGAGACGGGGTGGGGTTGCACTGAGGGATGTAGGTATCTGTGTAGTAATCTGTCCTGTCTTTCTGTGTCCCTGTGCCGCCGTGTGTCCGCCACTCCTAGCGAGTTCTGGAATTCCTTTACACCATGGTAAGTGTCAGTCAGCCCGCCCTCGCCCCTCAGTGTTCAGTATCTGTTGACCTCTTCCCTTTGGTTGCAACTCCTGCATATGTGTGTGATGCCGGCGCCCGCCGCGTGCCCGCGTGCCACCCACCACCGGCACGCGAACGGCGCCACAACAGCTTTTTCACTTTTTCGTTCACTCCTTTGTCTGTATTCGTTTCAATCTCTATGTGTATGTAACATCTGTATGTTTGTCTTGAATGTTCTCGTGTGGCTGCGACAAACTTCTGCGATGATTTTCCGTAAATCAAGTGCCGTTCACGGCGTTTTCGTCTCTTTTCCATATGATTTGCCGCAGCCACAAAACTTTTATTTTTTGTAATATTTTTTGTCTCGTCTACTTGTGCTTATATTATAGTTCACATATACTATGGTATACTTTTGTTATACTGTCTAAAACTTAGGAAAATCATTTACGCTTTCACGCAAAACGTTAAGACACAATTCGACAGGTTTAGGGACTGTAAAATACGAATCGAGCCGCGCGTATCGTCAATTGAGCAAGAATTTCAGCGAACACGCAAATTTAGCTTCAAATAAACTTACCCTTTTATGTGTTCCTTACCCTTTGTCTGCGTCTTTCATCTGTTAACCAACCCCCTACCCCTGCCCGAGCTCTTTATGTGTTTAGATCCTTACCCTCGTACTAACCGAACACAACTTATTTGAATGTACTCCAATACTGTACTTCACAACAAAATAATAGTAGAATGTCAACATTGTACATTACATCGCTTCAATCAGTCAACCGGCGACATTACTAATATACACTTTGAAATTGGTGCAAGAAATTGTACTTATCATGTGATTTTGTGCAAACTTAATATGTAAGGCTAGTGTACTAAACTGTAGATATATAGCTACGTGTAGCTATTAAATTATTGTGAAAATAAATGTTGGGTCAACTGGTACAAATGTGACACTCGCCTTGCAAAACATCTATGAGTCACATCGCCTGCAGAAATTGTTTTGATCTAGTCTACTATTCAAGTGTCTAGTCCATAATCTAGATACAATTTGTTATTTGCGAACTTTACTTCTCTTAACTCCGGATTTGTATCTTTAATGGACTGTAACTAATGTATTTTATTATTGAAAGTATTATGTTTACGACCATTGTAGTAGTGCCTACATATAATGTTGTATTTACAGGTTCTATTTTGTATTCATAACCTTTCAAATAGACCATTATCGTACTATAACCAAATGCTTATTTTCACGTAAGAATTTAAAAAGGTATGAAACAATTTATGGATATTTTAAAGTTTACAGGTCTTCAAGTTTGTTATCGTAAGGTAATTTCATAATGCTTCCCGAGCTTTACGGATAGGAATTTTATTTTGACCACTCATTTATTTTCGTTTAAAAAAATGTTGCCTTACTTTTTGTTCAAGTCAAAAATTCTTGCACCAATTTCAGAAATCACCAGTTATGGTATCGAAAATACAAACATGGTTATATGAAAATTGTATAAATGTGTTTGTATGGCCGCTATTACATGCATTTTAATTACATACCTTACCTACCTAGGGTAGATTCCTTTTTACATAAAAATACAAAATTAAGATAACAAATAGATGAGGTAAACAGAAATCTACCCTAGTAAAATTAGCTGATCCTAATAAAAGAATGTGCAATGCTACAGACTTCTTATATTTTATTTTTAAATATTATTTTTCATACTTCTTTCACGAGTTTGGAAGCAAATGCATAGCACGAACCTTCGCTCTATATACTACTGCAGAGCGGAGAAATCCAACTGGTTTTGTTCATACGATAACATGTCCAAGAATGTGTATAATATTGTTTTTGGCAGTTTTTTATTGTGTGCATTTTCAGCTGCTGTTTGGAGACTGTTTTTGATATTTCAGAACAAAAAATAAAGAATTTACTGCGTTTTCATTTAGATTTCCTTGCTTGCTTGTTGTGTTTAACAGTATTTGACAAAAGCACTGTCTGTCGGCACGAGAGGCTTAAATGAAAGAAAACAAAAAATATTTTAAACAATTTATCGCGGCAAATTGACAACTTCTTTCGTTTTTTTCCGTCGGTTAAAAACCTAAATCTAAAAATGTATTATTTGCTGATGAGAATTAAGAAATAAAGAATTACACATGGCTTAGGTGTTAATGTAGGTAATAGCATAATCGATAAAGTTTCAAAGGGGAAATGATTTAATTAATATTTTAACTCACACAGTAGACCCTTATAGTACACCCTTGTTTTCTAGATAAGCAAGCAAGCATTGTATACCAAAACTTTTTTTATACGGCTACATAGTCAGTACTAAATCAATGCAGGTATATGTCTTAAATATTTATTAATCACTAGATGTAAAGTTTTCTGCCTCAAAGTTGTTATAGATAATTCTTAGGTATTTGATGACACCTGAACTAGGTTTATCCTAAAAATTTAACATTAAAGAAGTCAAAAATTTATGACAATTCCGTGGTTTTCGGCGTCAAATTAAAGTTTGAATTGTATGTAAAATTTAAAAAAATGGCTTGAATATAAAGCTAAAGTACACTTTTAGAAACTATAAAGTTATAGAAGAGGCAGTGTTTCTCTTCTCCTTAAAATATTCCATTATTATATTCCCGTATCAAAATATTCCATTCTTAGTAAATAATATTTATCAACGTACCGTACCTACATACATTTTTAACATACCCCAATATGGCAGTAATGTAAACATAGCTACAAACCACGAACATCTGACGAAACAGTGTGGGAAGCGCTAAAACATTCGTGGTTTCCGGATGTTATTCAGAGAAAATAATTACCAATTTGACTACCTACCTACACACAAATAACATACAAATGTTAAACAGTATCTACCGCTACCAATCAAAAATTTGTGGGTAGATCTGCCTAGAAAGACGCTACAGGTTTTAGCAGAGATTTTTCATTTCGTAAGGTTATGAATTCTCCTTTACTTTCTAGATTTTTCAAGCCTAAGCGGTAGTGCCCAAATTTGAAAGTCGTTGTATAGATTGTTAATTAGCTCTTTTGTCACAAAGATAATACAAACAAAACAAGTGGAAAAAATTTACACCACCGAAATTTTGTTAAAATTACCTTCTCGATTTAAACCTGAAACTAATTACAAAGAATGCCGTAGATTGAGAGCATTTGTTTGCGTACAGTACACCGTTTATAAAAGCTTATTTAATGTTAAAAATTACTTGTTTCCTATAAAAACATGTACGTAGTAATTTGTTGCTCAACCCCGCCAATATAACTCACAGTTGCAAATGAAAAAAGAAATGCGTAAATATATAAAAGATAAACTAAATAAGTGTAAAATTTGATGGCTCGGCTAAGTGTAATACATGACAAAAATGTAGCCTTTACAAAGTTAATTCTATCGCGCTAGACGTATAAACAAGTATTGAATAAAAACTGCCTAGCCTAGTAATTTTAATTAGGCCTAGATACAGAAAATTATTACCAATTATATTTGTACAGTTTTTATCACAGAATTTGGGTGGTATCACCCAGATTACTATAGAACCTATCGGATAGACACTTCCTAACTCAAAATAAAAAACAAATCCATAAAGTTTATTAGGAAAACATACCTAGATACACACTAATCACACTATGAAACTAAGCGACTTTTGTTAAAAAACTCGATTTTTTCCCAACCAAAAGTATGTAAGGTGTGCATATATTAGCAGCAAATATGTAAAGGGGAATGAACAATTTCCCCCAACAGATTTTAGTACACCTGTATAAAACCTAAAATAAAGAATACTATGAAATCATAATAAATCCTCTAAGACTCTACGTAGCGCTTATAATTCAGTACTACGCCACGTCTACGTAGCGTACCGTAACCTAACAAACTGCTACGTAATGTAATAATATCAGCTACCGCAATGCGTCGGGACTGGCTTTATATTTTGACACAATAAAACATATTTTTTCTTTATTAAAACATCTTTTCAGGATTTCGGAGCCGACTGAAAGCTAACAACATTAGGTGTACAAAAAAGTGACCTTCCTAGAATGTTTATACTTATAACCAATTAGCGCATCCAATGGTTTTGCGGATTTTGTTTGCTATTCACATTAAAATATTTTTGTATGAAATTAAACAGAGAAATAAAAATTTAAGTGCATAGAATAAAAACACAAACTTTAAATGGAACATAATTCCAATTCGTATCATCCATCGTCATATAATCGGTTTGATAATGAAATCACATGAAATGATATTGCAAATTTCGTATTTTGTTTTTACTCGTTTTATGACTTGCGTAACCCCTTATTACACGGCTGGGTAATCTAAGTGTACCTAGTTACACGAGATTTATTTTTGCAAAAAAGGTTTTACTAAGATAGAAAACTTTTATTAATTATTTTTTCTTTTTAATTTATTACTGAATATTTGATAATGTGGGCATTTGTATTCTGAGATCAATTTTAATTTAAAAAGTTGTGTATCATATACAGTATTTTGTCGATACCTATGAGAAATACTAAAGAATTTAAACTTTTGACAACCTTCCTCCCGTACGAAGAATTTTTTTGTCTAACAAATTGATCTCATAAAAAAACAGTTATTGGGTGGTTGCACGACTTTTTTTTCATATGGTAGTAACTAGTAAATATGTACCTAGCCATAGGTACCTAAGGAATCTAGTTTGATTACAAAGACAAAACAACCTAAATCACTTAACCACGCAGTGCCAACTTTCTCACAAATGCATTTTGATTTCGTCCTCTAACGAGCCACGCATCGTTTAACAAGATGATTCGATTTTAACCTCTTTGTTTGGTAAAACCAAGGGTGCTACTAGATCTTATCGTATAATGATCAAATCACTCACACTCGTTAACCAGAGAATGTAGAAACCGAAATTTCACACGATCAGGATTCAAACCCACGGCTTTAGGGGTACCGTGCCGAAGCATTACATTTGCGTCAATGTGTGACATAGTCATCTGGGCACTGAAACTGTTTCCGGTTGGAAATCGAAACTAGGTATAAGTGTTGAAAGCAAGGGTCCGTCAAGGCGTCGGTAGCTCAGAGGCAGAGCAGTAGGACGTTACCCCCTGTGTCCCGGATTCAAACCCCAGCTTACGCTAATATTTTTTCTACTTCTTATTTTTATTCGCTTATGACAAGTATACAGTACTGCGAGTGCATTAATTCCCAATCGACCAACGTATCTGATTGTTTGTCAAAAGCTTTTCAAATTGGTATGGGTCTTTTTTTTTTCTTTATTTGTCTTATCTTTTGTATGACGAAAACCACTAGGCAAATAGTTTCCAAAAATTAACATTAGACTTTTTAAGAACCATACATGCTTCTTATAGACTGAATTGCATAGCATCTAAAATAGCCATCCATTTTAAAATTTTAAGAATATCATTTCAAAAGGAAACATCACGAATGATTAAGGGCGTTGAATAATATGACCTACAACTAACTACGAAGTCAATACGAACCGAATACATTCTAGAAATGTTTTTAAGAGTAGGTAATTTGTCAAATTCACGGGCTGTCACCCTTTTGTTAAAACAACAATATATTGGCCAGCCACATAATAGGAGAAGAGGCAAAGTCTTGGAATGCCTCGGTAATCTTTGTATGGTTTGGCATAACCTTCTGATAGTTAAAAAGCATTTTATCCTACAGAATTTTTTGTACTTTAGATTTTTAATTAAAAGTGAAATATCGAAATTCTCTCACTATTTATGATTTTCACGGAATAATGGATGCGTCATGACTTAAAAAATCGACACAATTAGCACAACAATTACTTTTGTTTTATGGGAGCCCACTTCAATATTTTTTCATGTTTTTGTTAAATATTTGTTGCTAGGTCCATTGAATAAAAAGTTCTAGAGTGCGAGAGTTAGTAACGTAAGATGTTTCTTCGGAAACATGTCAAGAGTCCCTAGGTAATAAACATACTAAAACCCCGGGACACTAGGAGGAGCCCCGGAGTGGGGGGAGGGGCGGAAAGGGTCCATTTTTTCATTTTTCGCTTAAATCTCAAAAACAGTACATGTTAGAGAAAAACGTTCAAGAAAAAGTTGAAAGGCCATAAAATTATCTACAAGTTGTACCTAAATCACTTTTTCCTATATCCTACCGTTTCTGAGTTACACGCATTAAAAAATGATTTTGGCTCAAACAATTTTTCCATACTACATTCCTCACGCACTCTAGACCCCCTTTGGAGGTACTCATTCAATGGACTAATAGCAGTAATAGTAATTCATGTCCGCCGAAAATTTCAACTGTCCAACTATTGGTGTTCATGAGACAAATTTTCCGAAACATTACAAATAATATTAGGAAAAATAAATATTTTTCTTTAATGGGAGCCCCTTCTTACTTTCATTTTAATAAATATTTTGGTATTGGTTATTACAGCGCCAATGAAAATTCGACATCTGTGTAAATTTCAACTCTCTGTCACAGTTAATGAGATACAGCCTGGTGACAGACGGACAGACAAACAGACAGGAAAGTCTCAGTTATATGATTTACGTTTTAACCTACGGAAAGCTCTTGAGACTTTACTCAGGAAGAAAACAAGGACATACTTTTGTATGAAAATGCAGGCATCCTCTTAATTAAAATATTGTAGCCTGCCTCCTCCCACTGTTAAATAATAAACCCACTTCTCCTGAAACTAAGAGATAGCTTATTAGAGACTAAAGGAGACCAAACATTGGAAATTTCAGATTATGGAACAGCGGTAAAGTCCGACATAACAAGAAATAGGGATAATTAGTCTGGGCGGTACGTTACTATGAAAGTTATTATATCGTATTATTATGCATACGCTACGATTTTGAGTAGCAATTAACTAGAAATACTCGAAAATATAAAAATAATAAATGCGTAGGTAATTTCATAATAAACTATCTTCCACGATCCGTCCATGTAATTTGCGTTTTTACACAATGAGCAGCTGTAGTTACTAACTAGAATACTTCTTTGACGCAATTGCTCTTGAAAATAAGTCCAAAATTGAAAAACTTATATGTATACAAACGGGCGGAGTTATCTAATTTATAAGGATTCTAGTAGACTATAATATGAAACCTCAAAAATACATTTCAAATCAAAAGACAAATACAAGACAATTTCTTATCTAGAAGAAGCCAACCGAATAAACAATTGAACATTTAACATAATTGTTTTTTCATAAATGTTGTGGACTGATTTAGTTTTATTTCTTAATACATATAAGAAAATCAGAAATATTAAATTTACAGGGACTACAATGTTATAATAAGTAGGTAGGCACGTGAAAAATCTAAAATTGTGGGATTTAAATAATATGTATGTACATTATGTTGAGCAGGCTCAGGCCAGACCCTCGTTTGCAAAATGTGCTCAACGCAGTTGTCCTATTGATTAGGTACCTATTTTAGTGATCCTGACTTTGTCATGACTCATGACCAATTCTTATTGCCAAACGTTAAGTAATTGTGATGCCTTTGGACGGTGCTGGTGTTTACCTCATATTTATTTCGCGATATATCTATTAAAATCAGGTTTTTGATCAAAAACCTAGGGTATTGGCCAAATTCCAACGGATGACAAAATCTTAAATCAATTTTATCGTACCTAAACCTGAAACGGTCTGAATTTTTGATAACCTGACCTGAAAGTGGTAGGGTTTGGGTTTCACTCTTTGAAAGAAACACAGTAAACGTAAAGAAAAAAGGGCCATACATCGGCAATAAACGAAACTGTCAGGAATCTCGACCTCTTTCCCTCGTTTAATTTACCAAAGGTTTTAGTCTATTTTTTTTTAATGGAAACAGAGTAGTTTCTATACGATAAAACACCCAAAACCTTGAGTTGATTGTGCATATTACGCTATTGACCGGTTTGATTAACTTGACAGCAAGCAAATACAACCACTTGCCACGTTTTGAGTCTGAATATTATAGATTTGGGATATAATTTTCACGTAGATCCATTAACTATATCTTAAGGTGTTGAAAACCCTTCGACAGTAGGTAGACGATGAAAAGAAAAAGGTTATGATCTACCACAGTTATTTACATTCATCTCATCAGCTGTTTTGGAGTGGAAAATAGTAATGTGACCCAAGACGTCTAGACATATGAATTATGCGCATAAACAGATTTATTAGTTGATAAAGTTAAATCCTTTTGCAACTCTTTAGTAAAAAACATCAATCATCTTTAGTCTAGCGAAGTAAAAATGGGGACCTCTACACTTAAGATTTCGAAATCGAAACGACATAGTAAAATTCCTTTCAAACAGATTCATTGGTAGCAAAGGTATCATCAGCATGGTCAAGTCCACTATTGGACATTCACCTCTCCCTATTGGGGTCCAAAAGTGTCGTGGTCACAGGAAACCTCTCCATCCCTTTGACGCCCTTTATGACACCAGCGACAATAGAATTATGCTATGCTTTACACATCATGTGGCAAAAAGGAAATGTACTGCCTGTTAAAATACCCGTATACCGAGTGTAAAATAAATTGCAGCCAGTAATAAAATAAGTTTGCACAACGTGGCATAAATTCCTGTGACATTGATGACGTCAGCCACTATTCTATGATGTTCAAGAAATAATTCGAAACCACAGACCAGGGATACCATGCGCCCACCCCACTTGTGTCGAAACATGGCCGTAGCGGGTGACACGAAAGTAGTTTTTGCTCCGTGTTCGAAACCCGCACCAAGTTAATGGTTTTCCTGAGAAATACTAAAGTCCATTTGATCAGATTATTAGACATTAATGCCATTTATATACTTACGCCACAATATTTAGCCATATATGATTTAATATTATAAATAACTGCCACATTTATAGATGAAAAACAAATATATACGGGAAGTAACCGACAGCGTCCCGAATACTGATAGGGTGCGCGCAGACCATGATACTGAACAATTTTCCCCTAGGAACATATGTCAGGAAACGTCAAAAATTTTTGGTTTCCCGTAATCATAATGATCCTTAGTAATGAGGAATACGACGCGAGGAAGATTACTGGCCAATAAAGTGCGCAGGCCAAGTTCCAATACAGGCCACGCCGCACATAATGTGCACTGTTTACGTGGAGCCCAATTTTTGAAACGTCATAATTCGATTCATGCGAAAATCTGCCACAAATTATGCTTGTATCGCACGTTCTACTGTACTTATATATTCATTCGAACATACCCTAATAAATTCACACAGACCCATGACTATGAAAACATCGAGTAGCAGAAATTTAAATACGCGTGGTTTGATTGGTCGTTGCGGACTTCCATGCACGGAATCGAATTACTAAATGTTCGTTTTCGATTTCGTGTACGAATGTTCAAAACGACTGGTCTAACTACACGTTTCTAAATTTCTTTTCCTTGATATGTTTTATAGTAAAAAGTATGTGTGAACTTTTGAGGGTATGTGGGAATCGATAAGTAAAGTAGAACGTGTGATACAAGCATAATAAAGCAGGTTTTCGCATGAAACGAAAACGAACTTTTCAGAAATTGAGCTTCAGAACCACTTCATTACTTTGATCGATCTATTATAATTGGTTGAAACTTCACGCACGTAATGAAGTGACAGATTCGTTAATCAAATATTAATAATATCATACAGTTATCAATACATACCCATCTATTATTAAATGAAGAAGCTTTTTGTGTTTTCATATCTGTCTGTCATGGAGACTAACTACTCCTTAATCACACAACTGATCTTTGATGCAGTTTTATGACTAAGTAGAAAGTGTGATTCAAGAGGTAGGTTTATATAGCATAGTGTATGCTAGAAAAAAGATTTTATTCATTTGATTTAGATCATTAAAAGACTAAAAAACATCACCCCTACCTATTTTTTATGTTCTGTTTACTTAGAATTACTATTATATTATCCTAGTCTATTGAGGCTAAATTTAACTATTAAGAATTAAAAAAGACTTACGCGCATTGTAAACTAAAGCAGAAGATACATTGAGAAATCTCTGCAGAAATGTAATTTAACGAAGTTCTGGCTGTAGTCAGTATGTTTTATTTAATTTAAGAGTTTTATTTTTTTACATACTTATTTGGGGCACCACATATAAGGTACTAGATTAGTACTCTAGATTAAAATACAAATAGCACGCATTACTACACGTAAAATCGCAAAAACGAAACCTGCCAATATAAAACAATTAAAAACCCATTCTAACACTAGTTTTTTTTTCTCACGTAGTTATACTGAATACTGTGTGATTCATGATAATGTGACTTCAAACTCAACAAGTTTCTATGTAAAGTTCATTACGCTTTATGTAAGTAAATAATACGCCACCAGCGTAGCAAGTGCTACGAACTGTGTTATACCGGTTTGTTCCATGGCTACGGCGTAGCAGTCGTAGCGTATAAGATACCTATATATTTTTGCTGCCCTTTTTATTACACGACTGCCCGCCAAAAAAGAAGTGTGATGTTTTTTTACAGACCTACAAATAGACTAAAATAATGTGAATGAACAACATAAGGAATTACGATGTTCCATCGTTAGTCTTATAAGGTCATTTAATACTTATTTGCCTAAACCTATTAATTTTGATAAAATCGAAAGTGATAAAACTCAAGAAAGTTAAAGTAATGTTTTAAAATACTCTCCGAGTACAAAATTGTACTACTATTATGTCTAAGTACCTAATCAACCGAGCTTCGCTCGGATTTATCGCCTCCAAAACCTATTTTGTTTCATACACTATCGAATATCCGCATGTTTACATTAATAGATAGAGTTAGAAACTCTTTTATCAATATACACAGAATAAAATTAAGTCGCTTTTCTTTCGCATAATAAAATATTGCTGTCTGACTATATGATAAGGAAAAGGGAAAGGTGTACTCGCCTATAAACCCACGGAATAACATCTAATTCTCAAGAAAAATAGTTAGCAAAGTATGCTGCCGCTGGGAGGGTCGCTAGTACAAGAATAATTGCAAAAATAATGAATGTAGGTATCCAAAAACCACAGTTAGAAAAAAGAAAAGCAGTCTCACAAACAGCTACAAAAACATCACTTTCATAAGCACATGTAAAAAATAAATCTGTATGAACATGACCAGTAGGATGACTATGCCTTCATCCAAACTTTAACTGACGTGAGTGTATGTGCAGCCGCGTGTCCGTGATGAGGGGGCAAGTGGTGTCACCCCAGGGTCTTGGCATCATCGGCATCCGCGTCTCCGTGGATCGGGAGGCACGGTTCGGCTTCACGCTCACCAGGCAGGGTGGATGGTGAGTATTGGGTACTATGGTGGTTGTATAATGATATGAACTTGTGTTTGAAAGCGATAATAATGTATTTTTTTCTTGGCAAAACAGGAACTTGAGTAAACCGCAATTCAGTTGTCTAGGATTCAAAAAAGTATTGAAGATGTTTACAGTTATTTGATAAACGTTTCAGGATTTTTTATTATTGTGTTTACGAAGATCCTATAATTATGTTTGTTTATTTCATATTTCGGACCAGTCGTCCGTCATGTTTCAAAACGGAAGTTTAATTAAAACTTTTCATTCAAAGAGCCGTTAAATACAGCGAATTGTAATATTCAAAACGTTCATATTTAAAAGATTCCTCGCGCCGACAACAAAGGCTGTTATGAGAGAGCTTTACAAACAAAACAATAAACAATTTGTGAGTTATTTGCATAGCTATTTAAACACGGTACTTACAATACAGCCGTGACGATATTCTATTACCCGTTCACATCATACTGGTTTCGTTCCAGAGTAATGAGATTTCATAGCATGGGCAATTACAGTACCGGTACACCACAGAGTGGTCTTATCCTCTTGTAATAAGGTTTACTCTTAAGACAACATTGTCTTGGCGTGCTGGGCACACGCTCTCAGCGCGGGCGCAGATAACAGCCGTGACCGAAAATTAATTGCTCTGTGGTAGTTATACAAATATTCATAATAGATTGTTCATATTCGAGTAAAATATCTCCGTTTGTTCCGCGGTTATGAACTTCCAATGATGCGTGGTAGATTAATTTGTGTACGCCACTTGTTGAGATTTTTCTCATGCAATGAGTTTCTTATCATTGACAAGACAACTTAGTAAGCCATAGGAATAGGATAGGTATTAATGCATTGTCATATACAGGGTGTTAGGAAAACTAATAACTTCCTTTCAATAGGTGAAAGCCCATGAAAGTGAACAAATTTCTCCAAGAGACATAGGTTGAAATACAAAGGAGAAATGTTCTTCGGAGAAAGTTGTTCAGTTTCATGGGCTGGTTCACCCCTTGGAAGGTAGTTAGTACTTTTCCGAACACCGTGTATATTCAGTAGGTAATCAAACGGCGAAAGGCCGCAAAATTGAGAATATATTCCGATTAAATCGTCTATATAATAAAAGCCATATTGAACTGGCATAATCAGAACCACATATTAAGTCAAGCATGCTTACCTACTTTAGCTAATGTACACCCGCCCACCCAGGTTCGACGTGCTCGTGAACGGCGGAGGAGCAGTGACGCTGCAGTTCCAGCGGTCGCCCTTCAAACCTCTGCGGAAGACTGTCTTCGTGCCCTGGAACCAGATCGTCGTACTACCACCTGTGCAGATGGAGCTTAGTGATGAGAGCGTCAAAGTACCGACACCAAGGTAGGCTAAAGGAAAGGTTAGGTTCCTTCGACACACATTCCCAGCAGGACACATACACATTCAGATATTGATACAGTTTCAAATGGACACGGTCTCATATAGGGTTCTTGCATTGTCCTTCTATATCAATGCAGTGTAATTAATCAAATGGGAAAAATCCCTTGAAACCAAAGCTTCTTGTATTTCTGATAGAACATTGTGGATCTCAAAGAGATATATCATTATAGTTAGTGATTTATTAACTGTCTATAGGTAGAAGGTAAAAAAAAAACACCAGGTACACTGACCTCAATAATCTCTCTAAATATCACAAAAACCTTTTGATAATAAAGGTTTGTTCACACAAAACAACGTCTATAATAAGTCGCCATTTTTGTATCCTATGTGTAAGATTAGTTTGAAAATAAGTAGGGTCATAATCATAAAAATCCTCTACTAGGACAAAACACATCTAAGCTTAGATGTTCCAAAGGCTTATTTATTACTGTTTTATCTAGCAGCAGCCCTCAATATTTTATACTTATGCAGATTAGACTACAATAAAAAGGCTATTCTACCAACCGGCGGGTGAATGCACTCATGAATTTTATCAGCTTCGCCAATCGTTAAAACCACCTATAAAACAAGATTTTATTCCCTAGCATACATCCCATCCCTTACCTACTGTTATTTGAAAGTTATTCAAATGTTTTCTCACTTTTGTTATATAAACAAAAATAGTAGCAAAAGTAAGGTAAGTTACATGTTACGAATAACACCTATGATCTTGAGTGTGATTTGAGACGTCGTTAGTATTGACTACCATATTTTTTCAAATTCGCTTTTGAAATTGATCTCAGAGTTGAGTGCGATTTATAAATACGGACCCTAGACTTGAAATCAGAGAATTATGCTGCTACAAATCTACATTTGAGGAGACCTTAAAGGAATATCAATCAGTCACTTAAAGTAATCACAGCAATTCTACTCAGGCAGTCGAAACAATGCATATTTGAAGGCATCATTCTCTCGTATTTTTTCTAGAGCACCACCAAGACTGGACTGGTCGCCAATGCCGCAATGGTGGGAGACAGAGGCGCCGCCGTGCGCTGCTCACGACCACGAGCGACTCAGGCCCGAGGTCGTCGCAGTGCCGCCGCTCGCTGCACCCGCCGCTTCCTCTCCAACTACTACCACTGTCATCTATCCTGAAGCACAGGTAACTACTTGTAGGGGCACATGTTTGTATGACGTTTAGCTTCGTCAGCATCTAGACACTTCCAGCCGAGCCAGACACGCTAGTCGTCGCTCTCTCGACATTCAGTTTAGGCATCATAATGTAATTGTTTTGGAAAAGAGCAAGTATCTATTGCGCAATACAATAGACTCAAGTCATACCTTGGACCTCTTAATTTCATCATTCTATAACGACCTACTACAAAGCCTGTTCTTCAACATACTTATACATCACGCCTATATCTCTATGTAGGGCTATCTGTAAGGTAGGCATACAGCGTAAACTGGCGTCAAAAGTAGGTAGTCATCGCCATTCTGGAGATTTTAGCGCCTAGAACTACACATCAAAAAAAGTTTGTGATCAGTAGCAAAAGCAGGTGTATTTTATGTTTTTATAATGAAAATGCACTAAGTAAATAAAAAAAAAATTGTTAATTATTTATTTTTTTAAAACAAAAGTTAAGAAATGCAATTTTAGCTGAAATTTGATGTAATGAAAAAATTGAATTAAGGAAAAAATAAACAAAATTTATTACGAAAAGATTAATAGTTAGTATAAAATGACTCCTCCTCTGGCTCGCACACATGCGGAAACCCTTCTGGGCATGCTAAGAATTAAGTTATCCAGCATTTCTTGTGGTAACTATAACAGTTCAGCCCTGGGTGGCCTTCGAGACCTATAGAACCTATAGAAGGTCTAGACCTCACATAGAAGTCTAGATGAATGGCTCGTGATATAAACATTAGTTGTGATCGTCTAGATAATAGTTAGGACCCTTATATACGTTGTGTTTTATAAGATATAGTAAACCAATAGTTCTTTTAAGCTGGTATATGAAATTCTTGGACTATGATAACTATTAGGTAGGCATTTGTTGGACAGGCTGGACAACAGGGACGGACAAACGAGACCGATTAGAGCCCCCAATCCTCGCTCAACCGAATGGACCTCCGACCCAGCAACATCCAATATTTGACAAAATGCCTGCCCATGGATATTCTTACACAATCATGAATTATGTAAAAACATCCACAGGGAAGGAGTCAATTATCAAAACTGAACGCTGCCCAACAGGTCCCCTTGAAGATTTGGATTTGGATTTGGAGATTATTCTCCTGCTAAAAGATGTGTCATAACACTGACACTGTAGCGCTGAAGCAGCACTACGGAAAAATGATCAGGATTTTGAACAGATTCAGATGTTCTTTAAGAACAAATATTAGATTTTGTATTAGTATATAACCAGTCTTCATGACCAGCCAGAAAACACCAATGTGTCAGATGTATTATTATCAGTTGAATAATATAATTCCAACTGGAATCATTCAGTAGTAGTTTGTTGTTATTTTGACCTTTCAGGTCAGTATTCAATATAAAGACTGTACTGAACTCCCCCATACATTTTATATGATTTCCATACGGAAGTTAAGGGTATGCATTTAGCAAATTAGTCCCTCAAAAATGAGATCATTCCGCGAGCCAATAATAGATTGAGACGCTAATGCTAATCTCATTGTAAGATATAGATAGATGTGGCTAGTGCGGATATGAAACCCATAATTACCTCCTTTGGTCATATAAATGATTATAGGAACAGGATATCGTTACAGCCATATAGAATACTATAGGTAAGTATATTATATCATGAGCGTTGGATAGCAGTTGTCATACATCATTCAATGACAATTAATTTGGTATGTGTTAACACACAGGTATTCTCAGGCAAGCCATGAGAGATTTTATAAAACAATAAAATAATTTAAGATGCATATTAACATCTGAAACCTGTTCTTAGACAGGAAACAAAGGATGGGAGATTTCTAATCTACCAGCCATATTTTTAGTATGATGAAAGTACTTAACTATAAAATAGTAAGCACAAGTAGGTGATAAATATAGTAGATTTTTAATCCACTGATGAACAAGGCCACTTTCCTTATGAACATATTTTGCTTATAAAGCAAAAAAATAGGTAAGTATTAGTTGTAAATATTATTAATAGATACCACTGAGCAAAGCTCATGTAAGTAAAAGACACAAAGAGTATTTTCTCCTCAGTCGCCTTAGCAGCAAAGTTTTAATATGATAGTCCCAACAGGAACAAATCAAAACTGTAGATATAAAATAGTCCAGTGCAGGCACAGACCTGATATATTCTGGTAGAATAGAAGAGGTTAGGATAGGATCAGATTTAGGGTATGCCTACCTATATATCTATATTGAAACATCAGCAATTGCTTAGGCAGATTAATAAAAAAAAGATTTTGAAATATTTAGAAATTATGGTTGTTGGTTGTAGAATTAAGAAATGATAAGGTTTGCATGAAGAACTCAAACGGAACCGACAACAAAACAAAAGACAAAGTTCAACAAGAATAAATCTAGGTATAGCCTAAGAAAAAGAAGCCTAACATTTCCAAATCTTGTCAATTTCTATAAAAATATAAAATAGGTTGAACTAGTCTATTCTGTATAACCTAGACCTAGATATTTAGTCTAAACTGTTTTCTTGCCTAAAAATCTATGATTCATTAGCTACAATTGACAAGATTTAGAATAGCAAAACTTGTACTTATCTGGCGAGTCCCAGGAAACAGTATCTCTCGACAAAACTATCCAGAACAAACAGCTTCCACCCTCGCTGAACAGACCGGCAGCACCAGCACCCTCCAGCGACACAGCTGCTCCTCTTTCCTCATAACAAGACACCAGCACTAGGTACACCAAACTTCACCCGCGGATCAATCAGCTGACACGGCACGAACAGCTGATTGCGGACGAAGACCTTTCAGACTCACAGCACACTCACTAACTTTCTCACTTTACTTCGAAACCTTCTCACTTTATCCAGCGAGTTGTCTCGGTAAAATTTAACTTGCCTTCGACGGCCGTGCGACCGGCTTATATAGTCCTCAAATCGATCAATCTCTAAACATTTTCCCGAAAATTATTTTTCTTGAATTCTCCGGAACCTTCGCACACACACACACACATACTTATAGAATTTTCTAAATAATTCTCCTACTCGACACCAGGCGTCGCTACTTTATATAATTTTCATTCATAAATACACACACATGCACACACACATATACACACAAATCCCACCTTCACAAACAATCGACCCAAATATGACTCCCAAAGCCATCTCTTATCCAGTTATCGAACGAATCCCGCTCCCATCAAAGACTAGGGTTGAGCCACTGTAGTACACTGGTACCATCTTTGGTACCAATTGACTTAAGGTCAACAGATGTCGCTACATTTAAATTATAAGGGCCCGGATATCGTTTGTTATATAACCTGTCCCACTCTTCAATAGCAGCTGCCCTGATTTCTGCCACTGTTTGAGGAGGTGGCTGACGATTCCAAACAGATCGCTTAAGAGCGTCCCACGCATGCTCGATCGGGTTTAAGTCAGGTGTGCCGGCAGGCCAGTCTAACCGGGTGATGTCGTATTGCTGGAGAGCAGCATCAACACGTCCGTTTCGATGTGGTTGATGCGGAATGGTCTGACGTATCCATCGATTGCAATCATTTTATACATAGCTCCAGTCATGGTGCCTTGATACGGAATTAGGGGCGTCCTAGCCCCAATCATTATACCGGTCCAAAAGGACACCGATTTCCCGCCTTGCTGAACGGTTCCAGTGGCAGTTCTCTGCCTTTCAGAGTCGCCTGGTCTTCTCCAGACACGGACACGTCGGTTATCTGGATCCGTACTAATCCGCGTTTCGTCAACAAAGAGGCAGTTCTGCCAAATGCTTTCGTCCTCAATTTCTTCATTTTGACGAAGCCTAGCCCATCGCAATCTGCGCCGTTTCCGTTGCTGTGAGTTCAAAGGTGCTCGCCAGGATCTCTTTGCTCGTAATCCAGCTTGGTGTAAGCAATTTCTAATTGTTTGGGTGCTAACTTCGCGACCGGTGGCAGCTCGCAGTTCTGCTTTTATTTTAGTAGCGTTCATTGTTGGGTCACGGGCAGCCAGTAATCTGATATAGCGCTTCTGAATTGCAGTAAGCACAGTTGGGCGACCACTGCGAGGTCGGTCAGCTAAATCTTCCATGCCCCGATACCTCTGCAACGTGGTCACCACGCAGGCTTGGGATACATTAACTCTGCGTGATATTTCCCTCGTGGAATAGCCTTCTCCACTTAAAGTTAGGATTCTGGCTCGTAAAACTTCTGTTAATCCTCTCGGCATCGTTACCAACTAAACTTGTTGTGAATAAATTGAAAATATCGTAATTTGCGACTAAGTCAGATTTCTGAATGGTAGCAAGCAAGGGTTGATAGTCTTTTTATATGAAAAAAACATTTGAATTACGAAATTGTTTATATTTAAATTTCATATTTTTAAATAAGGAATCAAAAAATAAAAAGTGATTGAGTTTTATTCTTTCACAATAAAAAATATTACCATTTTTCCAAGTGATCACAAACTTTTTTTGATGTGTGTATATTCAATCACCTTTTGATAGTAATGAGATGATGCAATTCTCAGCTGGTATCACCCGGCATCATAAGTAACTAGATTCACACAAACTTCAATCGTAATAGAAATCTCCTACTAACAGCTTTTGTATTGCGGCGGATATACACGCCGGGTTTTATTGTGCACGTAAGTGTTAGCAATCCATAGACGATTAAGTGTTTCCGTATCTCACACAATAACGTAAGGTACGTTTATAGCCTTGTTATTTACATGAAGACTAAAGGAGTGGCGTGGTTTACGTTCCTATCCACGCCTACACATGACTGGGTCATCGTATTTGCATATTGTAGCGCTGAGTATAAATCTTAGCCACCTGATTAGAACTTAAGCGCAGATAATTAGTGAAGTAGACACCGGCCACACCTGCCTAACCTCATTAGCGGGAGTGTCTGAGTCCAGCGGGTGTTTGTTTGGTCGTGACCTAATAGTGCTTACCCTTAGGATTTACTACATAGCAAAACTACGAGTACCTATTTAGGTATTATTCTTTTGATGTAATGTAAAAGTAACCAAGTGACACCCAATTATAAAGATGTTCACTTAGGCACTTATCTTTTTTGCAATGGTACGTTCCCTGACTTGTTGGCTACAACACGAGCGGTCTAGAGAACCCATACCAAGTAAAGCTCTCACGGTTGTCTCAGTATTAGTTTAATACAGGACCATCATAGTAATTACGGCCATCAAATCAGAGCAATTTTCTCATTTTGAAAAATCCACATAATTAAACTAGATTGTTTAGTCAAACCTGTTGCACGACTCTTCAGTAAAACACGTGTAATCTGTGCGTTCATTATTACAGATCGTGAGCGAGTCCATACCCATCCCGGGGTCGCTAGTGAAGCTGACTTACCGGTCTAGTCAGGCCGCGGGCTACTTGTCCTGCGTCCACATTCAGCTCACACGCAAGATAGTCCCGGCGGCTCTGGCTCGCGTGCACGTCAGGGTGGAAATCGAGGGGTCTTTGCACACGCACTCGTACGAAGCTGATCCCGATCTGACGCATATCTTCGCTTGGAACAAGAGGAATGTCTATAAGCAGAAGGTGAGAATTTTTCAATGCTTTGTTAGCTCAAGGCAATGTTTTAGATAAATGCTTTCAAATCACATATAATGCATCCCGGCGTTTATTATAGGTAACCATACTTTGTTGATAGTCACGAGTGAAAACCCCTGTAGGCACTGCAGTAGGACTTGGTTTTTTTTAATGATTTTATATTTGCAAGTAATTTTGCTAGGATGTTCTATGTCTCGGTGACTCCATTGTTTTTCTTAAAAGTTATCAATTACTTCAGTAGTTGAAAACTAGGTAGGTACGTTGACTAGACAACCTAAAATATGTTATGTACTCGTACCTGTATACGTGTAAAATTCTACGACAAAAGTCATCCCAAGGTACCCTGTACTAATTTATGAATATCATTTTCCAGGTTTACGGCCAAGCTCAAGCCAAGATCTCAATAGGCTACGAATACTCGTCTTGCCCGGCCGTGGTGTGGGAGACTCAGACTGCCACCTTGGCTGGCTTCGACGTGGACATCTCAGATATCGGAGGATGGGGTCTTGATATACACCATCACTACAACTTCCATGAAGGCATCCTTCAGAAAGGTGACGGGGCGCTGCTGCATCTAAAACAGTATCCTAGGACAGTCCAGGTAAATAAACAGCGGGTCTATTAAGCAGCAATACCATAACTTAAGTTAGATAGATAATTGACTTAATGAATATTTGTGAAAAATTAAAGTCTGTTGAGTGGTGCTTATTGAATAGTGGAATGATGAACTCTAAATAAATAAATGGTAGCGACAAAACGTTAAAACATGTTAAATCCCGACATAATTTTGCTATCGTACTAACAGGTAATGTTGTAATGAAACAGAGACCATGTCTAATCTTATTAGGTATTCTGCTGCAACTGCAATGCCCACGACCGACCTTTAGAGTTGATTGAAAAAAGATTTAGGCGGCTAGACCACAGAGACAGTTTCACAAGACTAACATTATTTATCTATTTTTCTTCCAGGTTGTTATGGGCACTGGTCTCCAGAGATCTCTGAATTGTCTTGACCACTGCAACGGCAAAGCCGCGGACGCTCGTCTTTTGACTCCTACTGCATTAACTTCTGGTCCGGATGGCTCCCTTTATGTCGGCGACTTCAATCTAGTCAGAAGAATCACTCCTGAAGGCGTCGTCACTACTGTATTACAACTAGAGTAAGTTCTGATACCATCACAATACATCACGAATTTTAATAAGCCAGATGTATGTTTTTATATTGCCGTGTGATGCCGGCTTAGAAAAGCATCACCCCATTTCCTACTCGTGGGTGTCGTAAGAGGCGACTGAGGGACTCGAGGGTTTCAGGTGTATTACGACTTTTAGGCGACAGGCTGACAACCTGTCACTATAGTGATACACAAATTATCTCAACCGGCCCTCTATATTTGTCAGACGTGGCGACAGCGACCGTATTATTACGGCCGTTAACGCTCTGCCTACCCCGTAAGGGATAAAGCCGTGATATATGTATGTATGTATGTATGCATGTTTTTGTTAAACACTTTTTTTTTCATTTTCAGGACCACTCAAGTCGCGTATCAATACTACATCTGCATATCACCAGCCGACGGATACCTTTACATATCCGACTCAGAGAAACACCAAGTGAAAAGGGTTATGCAACTGGACAAAGTGCGAGATCCGTCCCTCAACTGGGAACCAGTAGTCGGCAACGGAGATCGCTGTGTGCCCGGAGATGATTCAAATTGTGGCGATGAAGGACCAGCTATCAAAGCTAAACTATCGCATCCGAAAGGACTCGCTATAGCAGCAGACAAAACCATGTATATTGCTGACGGTACCAACATCAGAGCGGTGGATCCTAATGGAATCATTCACACTCTCGTAGGTCACCATGGACACCATAATCACTGGTCGCCAGTTCCATGCCGGGGTGCCATTGCTCCATATGAAGCACAACTTCAATGGCCTACCGGTGTAGCATTGTCTCCACTCGATGGATCTCTTTACTTTATTGATGACAGAATAATCTTGAAATTAACAGTAGACATGAAAATTAAAGTCGTAGCTGGTCAGCCATCGCACTGCCGAGTTGGAAGTGACGGAAAACCCATAAACAAAGGCACAAACAGAACTACGACTACTGACATCAGAGAAGACTCCAGCTTAGGCACTATCCTGGCTATTGCATTCGCGCCAAGCGGAGTTCTATACGTTGCAGAAGCAGATTCTAAGAAAGCAAACACCATAAAAACTATTGATCCGTCTGGTAAAATTATGCACTTCGCTGGGAAACTACAAGAGAACTTAAAGGAACTGAGTTGTGAATGTAATACTTCATCATCTGCCACAGTCACTCCAACAAATGCTAGAGATACCGATGCTGGCTGTCCGTGCAGGCTCAGCGTGGTTGCTGGCGATGAACCTCCTACTAGCACGGAAACATTGCTGTCATCCAACGCAAAGTTCCAGACAATATCAGCTCTTGCAGTCACTCCAGATGGCGTCTTAAATGTTGTTGATCAAGGTAAGGATGCAATAGGTACTTACTATAATTCTCCATGTGCTTTTAAAATGTTAATTATTCGATCTAAATATTTTATTCTCGTTACAGGTTCACTTCACATCCTGGCTTTGAAACACTACCTGCCCACTCACGACGAAAATGGAGAATTCAGAATACCATATCCACCGACGTCAGAAATCTACGTTTTCAACCGATACGGTCAACACATCACAACCAAGGACTTAACATCTGGAAAAACAAGATATTCGTTTTTGTACTCGAAAAACACGAGCTTTGGTAAATTATCCACAGTAACAGACGCGTCAGGAAACAAGATACAATTACTAAGAGATTACAGCAACGTCGTGAGTTCGATCGAGAATACGCAAGATCATAAGTTGGAATTGAAGATTTCAGGAATAGGTTACTTGACAAAGATTTCCGTGAAAGGCACATCTGAAATAGAAATGGATTATGATGCAAACACAGGACTTCTCAATAGCCGGTCAGGGGTAAGTATCTTAACTGGTGTTACGACAAAGACTGATAAAGTTTTGAAACAATTATGCCCAGAAACTAAACCTATTATTTTCTTTTCCAGGCTGGAGATACCGTCATTTACAACTATGATGAACTCGGTCGAGTAACCAAAATCATAATGCCTTCCGGAGAACAAGTCCATATAACTTCAGGTCTTGCCAAGAATTATGGATTAGCAGTGACTGTTTCGAATCCATCTAGCACCATTCCAGTAGGAGTAGCGAAAAAATGCGAATACGTCCTACACGGACAGTCATTCAAACAAATAACCATAAATAATGGTAAACAAGTAACAGAAGGACGCATATATATGAACAACACTCTACTTCTTGAAACACCTTGGAACGGCAAGTTCGAAAGTATAGCAGCTGCTAAACATCCATTATTAGAAGCAGCGTTACCCATTGAAGCTGAAATGCTACACATGTGGTCTCATCAAACGACGACTTTTGGAGATAGTCTTACAAATAACATGTATTCCTTGTACACATTAGTTGGTGATGTCAGGAATCCCCAACAAACGTTGAACCGTGAGATATGGGTCAATGACTCCAGGGTTTTGATGATTGAATTTGATCAGTTCAAGAGTCGAGAGACGTTCTTCAACGCTGACAGAAATCCACTCTTTACTATCGCGTATGATGTCGCTGGATTACCTCTATCGTTTATTCCTCATGGAGCAGGAGTCCCTCTCAATATTTCATACGACAGATTCTATAGAATAAACGGCTGGAAATGGGGCGACAGCGAAGAAACATACAACTATGATCCACATGGAATGCTGTCTGAAATCACTAGTCCTCAAGATGGAACCAAGTTCATTTACTACAATGATGGAAACATGGTCTCAAAGATCACTCTAGCTAGTCAGAGAAGTTTTAAATATTTATACGATAAGGATGGTGGCTTGACCCATGTTGTTTTACCATCTGGAACGAATCATTCATTCAGTGTACAACCGTCTATAGGATTCTTGCGGGTAACCTATGCTCCTCCTGGCTCAACAAAGAAGTACTTACAACATTACTCTCACACAGGAGAGCTCTTGCAAACTGTTTTCCCTGGTGATGGAGCTCGAGTAGTCTATCGATACTTCACATCAGACAAGATTTCTGAAGTTGTCCACGGTGATGGTCAAACTCAGATCCACTATGCAGAAAACAGTGGCCTCCCATCAGAAATATTACATGTGGACCGTGATGTTGACTATCGATGGGAGTCTACCTACGTTGGCGGACTGCTAACTGAAGAGAGATTAGACTACGGTGCAAAAACTGGTTTAAGCAATGCTAAAATAATTTATGAATACGACAATAACTACAGAATTACTTCAGTTCAAGGACGTATTGGAGGACAAACCCTGATTCCTCATCACATTGTCTACAACAGTAAAACTGGTGAACCAGAAGTATTGGGACAGTTCACCGTGTCCAAACAAAAATGGAATGAAACATCCGTATACGATGGAATAGCGATGTTTTCGCGTGTGCTAAATGGCCAGTTCTTGGAAAAAGAAGTAACAGTCAATATACACAGGATGGAAGTATTCAGAATGGAATTCTCTTATGACAAACATGGAAGAATATCTCAAACGCGAACGCACACTAGAAACGTCGGCGTAAACAGTTACACCAATGTAAAGAACTACACTTGGGACTGTGATGGTCAACTGACCGGCGTAGAGGCACAAGAACCGTGGGGATTTAGGTACGATGACAATGGAAACATGCTCTCTTTGACATACAGAGGAAACACGATCCCCATGGAGTATAATGACTTGGACAGGATTATCAAATTCGGTGAAGGACAGTACAGATATGACAGCAGAGGGTTAGTCTCACAGAATGCTAGAGAAGAGAGATTCCAGTACAACTCAAAAGGACTCCTCATTAGAGCGACAAAGCGTGGTCGATTCGATGTCCGGTACTACTACGATCACTTAGACAGGCTATCAACCAGAAAAGATAACTTCGGAAACGTGACCCAGTTCTTCTACACCAACAAGGAGCGGCCTCATGAAGTTAGCCATATCTACTCCCCACGAGAAAACAGATTCATGACACTGGTGTACGATGACAGAGGGCATCTTATTTACACGCAGGTAGGTAAACAGCTGAAAAATATTTTTAACAATAATACAATAACATTCAAAGTGAACCAAACGCAAACAATACATTTCGTTTTATTTTTACAGGTCGCTCGTCACAAGTATTATATCGCCACGGACCAGTGTGGTACTCCAGTCATGGTTTTCAACCAATACGGAGAAGGCATTCGAGAAATTATGAGATCCCCATATGGCCATATCGTCTACGACTCCAACCCTTACTTGTATCTTCCTGTGGACTTCTGTGGCGGCTTGCTGGATCAAGTGACCTCATTAGTACACATGGCCAATGGAAAAGTGTATGACCCTCTGATTGGACAATGGATGTCCCCGCTGTGGGAGAACCTGATTGAAAGGATACATAACCCCACGCAACTGCACCTGTACAGATTCAACGGAAATGATCCTATCAACGTACGGCCACAAAACAAGAAACCAACAGGTAAACCACTCATCACTAACTGAGCACTTCCTTTAAACTGCAAAAAATGTTCTTTACAAACCTATTCAAAATAAGATTTATTCATACATGCATACATCACGTTCTTATCCCTCAGGACCTCCTGAGGGATAAAAACCTACCTAGGTAGAGCGTCAATCGACCGTAAAAAGAATGTGATTCACTTACATAAATATCCTTGTTCCAGATCACATTTCGTGGCTCAAACTTCTCGGGTACGACATCAAGAGCTTGGCTCCCCAACTCTACCCTGACGAACTGCCTGGTGGTTCTGTACTGCCCAACATTCCACGCGGTCGCCCTATCTGGGGCACTGCACCTCTCGAAGGCAACTCCGGACTGCCCGCCGCCATGTCTCTACTGCCAACCGTCAGCATAGAATCCGGGTTCCTCTCTCACATGTCGAACAAACGAATAGCGGACTTCCGAAGCCTCTCGATCCCAGCGATGTCTGCTCTGAAGACCGACGCGCTGAATTTGGCCCCAAAGAGAATTGGATCAGACTCGGAACCGCCGTTCGGACGAGGAATATTAGTGTCACGTAATGCACGAGGCAGAGCGGTCATAACCGCTGTGCCTTCAGCCAATGCGATCTACCGTGACGTCTATACCTCCGTATTCAATCGATCTCACCTGCTGCCATTCTCCTTTGTCGTACACGGGGACCAGCAGGACGTCTTCTACTTCGTAAAGGAGGACACGTGGCGCGCCGCCGACGACAAGCAGCAGCTGAAGCGCATGCAGGGCAAGCTGAATGTGACATTCCACGAGGTCGCGGAGGGCGGCCGGTCGTACGCCGACGTGAAGATTCACGGGCAGACGAGCATCGTGAACCTGCGGTACGGCACGAGCGCGGAGCGGGAGCGGCAGAGGCTGCTACACCACGCACGCGCGGCGGCGGTACGCAAGGCGTGGCACCGCGAGCGCGAGGCGCTACGCTCGGGGCTGGGCGGCTCGCTGGACTGGTCGGCGGCCGAGCTGGACGAGATCCAGAAGGCGGGCTCGGCGTCGGGCTACGAGGGCGAGTACATCCACGACGTGGCGCGCTACCCGGAGCTGGCCGAGGACCCGTACAACGTGCGCTTCGTGAAGAAGCGGTCGGAGCGCGCCGAGCGGCGGCGGCGGAAGCGCGAGTGCGCGCGCGCGCCCTGGTGGCTCGCGCCAGCGGGCACCGACCTCTGCTAGTGACGTGTCGCCATCCATATGCCAAATCGTGTGAATGTTATCGATGTTGAGTGAATGATGATGAAAGTGAGTGAGTGTGCTGTGAGAATGAATATATTTTGTAAATAGTCTCTATTAATTGTTAATTGTTGATGTATGTATGTACGGTAGACGCGAATCCCTATCGCTGTGTAAATAATAAATTTTAATTTGCAGGGAGAGAATGGACCTTTTGAGAGGACTGATATTAAATAAATGTAACGTATGTATAAATAAGACGATTTATGTGAATATAAAATTATTTATACTTATTTATCGGTAAAAAAGCTTCGATTGTGTCCAATGTTCTTATAAATTTAGATGAAGACTATTTGAAAGAATAAAAAGGCATACTTTTTTAACCAAATTAACCCGAAGTTTTTTTCACAATTCCATAGAGAGAAATATTTATATTTGTAACATAAAAGGTGCATAAAAGTCAAAGATTTTGTGTAAAAGTTATTTATTTATGTTCGAAACGTCAATCTCTGAACAACGTACGCGAGTTAATTTTTACAATATCAATTTATACACAAATCCATGTCAACGTAAGGATATAAATTTTATGATACACCTCTATTAACGTCAGAATGCATATCACATTTCATTTAAATTACTATTTACAATACAATACATTTACCTACCATTAATAGTTGACACTGGAAATTCATACAACCGTTGAACTTAATAAAATTGGGGTTATGTATAAAATTCCATTACAAAATATATACAATATTATTACTTACTTAAAAATATAAATTTACAGATTTCAAACTTTCTCTATATGGTACAAATAAATCTAGATATTGAGCTACACATCCGTAAACAAATGAGATCAACTATTCGCTCTGCTTGCTATCCAGCTCACTTGTTGTCACTATTGCCTTGTTCAGAGCAGGTAATGGTCACTCCTCCTCTCATACATCAATAAACATACGTTAAGTCTTTTCAAAAAGACCTCTAGAATATTCGTTTACCCTCCAAAATTAATACGTAAATATAATTAGCGAAAAATCTTTGTACGGACTTGTTGAAGGATTTACTAATCCTATAAATAAATAAAATATTATCCTCTGACTGCTTTTCGGTACAGATCAAATTTACATAAAACTAGGCATGTCATAGAATGCCTAAGAGAACATATACTGATAAAATATAGTAAATTACGTAAACATAGCACTTTAGTTAGGTAGGTACATAATTAAGGGAAAATACCTAATTGAAAAAAAATTCGTTTAAGTAGTTATTTTGTGCTTCAAACTTAGTAGTTTAATAAAATATACATGGAAAGTACAATTACACATGCTTCTACAAGGGCCAGCTTAAAAATTATTGTATTTCAAAATATTATTGCAGGAAAGGCCATTTAATTTATATCTAGCTGGTGCGAATAATATATAAAATAATATCTGGTCAAGTGATTCCAATTAAAGAAATAAACCAATCAAAATCTACAATACTGCTAGGAGAGCAAGCATAATTTGATCGTTTCACTCCTTGTGGTATGTCAGGCCAAGATGGAGGCGTGGTCGACTAAAAAACAAACCCAGATTTTTGGTTCGGGCGAAGTGTAAGTTCTCTAGATTTGTTCAATTAAATAGGTATTTTATAGTTTAAGAAGAAACTAAAATATTTTCAAAATAAAATGTTCCCCAACATAATCTGAGATTGAGGTAGAACCCACATGCTACATTTATCCGTTTTGGTGATTTTGTAAACCAAATATAAGTAGAATATATTTTTGGTGGTATTGTTTAGTCACTAATATGAACGATTTTAATGTAGTTCATTGCTGCACCTATCCAAAAAATTTCATTTTTTTATTCTAACACGAGATTGTTAAGACTTTCACGAGCGCAAACCTTCGCTAAAAATACGTACATACTATATTGCAAACTTCCGAGTCACGTACCTGTGATGATCCATATTTACATCTTATTCATTATTTTCTTATTCTTAACAAACTTGTACTTCAAAAAACGAAAATTCATAAGTTTCGATTAATTTCACAACGACCGCGTTTTCTATTAATACTGACTTAGCGAAACTTAAAATACATTACAGAGAATCCATATTTGACTTTTACTTGTTATTTTAAAACAATAAGTTAAGTACCAATTATGCATTATTCTTTACGATCACTAAAGGTGGGACTTACACAAACATTAACTTATTATGTCAAACATATTTCAACTAATCCATCTTTCTTCCATCCATGATTTAATTAATATAATTAACTATATACAATTTGTCACCTATTTTGTCAAGACAACAAGACATGAAAGACCAACAAGTGATAAAATCTTCATTAACTTTAAATGAATCGTATCTGGTATGTATCTATCGCTATCGGTATCTGTTCAGCAAATTCAAAAAACTGGGCGTTAATACAAAAACGTGTGACGCGTTTGGAACGCGTGTGTAAGGTTTTTAAATGAAAATATTATATAAAGACGCGTTCAAAGTCCAACATTTTTGTGGTTTAACTGCCTTATGTTTTTTCAATAATTATTACCCTACTCACTGCCCTACGCCTAATAAACAACAATTAATTTAAATGCGTAAAAACTTTAGCGTTGCATAGCGAAACTGTTGCACTTCGAATTCGTATCCCGCTAAAATCACACACATGTTAACAATTTTTCTCAAATTTAGATTTACATTTTTACTTTACCCAGTTTTGTCATTCCATCCGAAGAATCCGTTAAATACAAATTTTCTATGCTTAAAATACATTGATTTGTGACAAATAAACATGTGCTGTTTTATACATGATTCTGATAGTCCAGCTATATAAACGTAAACAAATACAATCAAATACATAATTATATAATTAATTGTAATGACCGATTCAAACATGAGGAAAACAGAACCTTTGTTAAATACGGAACGGATATCAATTGAGATTTATCGCGCTGATACGCCAGGTATACAAAATACAGGTTTAAATAGATACTCGATTATATATAGGTGATACACAGATACTCGATATTTAATTGTAAAGGTAAGAATATAATGACAACACATACCTTAGGTATTTCTTGGGTGCCTATAGACCCCGAAAATTTCTAAACTGTAGGCATTTCTGTTTTATTAAAACAAAATAGCCCGGGATTTCGCATTCGAGTCATTCAACTTTATAGCGTTCCTTAAATTGATTTCGCGGAAAAATTAAGTTTTAAAAAACACGACAGGCCTAGATTCTGTCAGGACAGTTACTGTATTTCAGATGTTTTACCTCACGAAAGCGGGAGAGCCATACTTTTAGTTCTATTGCGTATACGCGCTATTGTGTAAGTAGCTACAAGCACCTACCGTCAGCAAGCGATTTTTTAAATACACACATATCACGCCTTTAATCGTTGCGGGGTAGGCTAAGCAGTTTTTTTAAATAGTTTTTGCTATTTATTGTAATGAATGCAATGAGTAATTATGCAATTTATTTTTTGTTTTCTTTAAATCTCGCCTTTCATTCGAATCGTAACTAGACTATTCTGAATCAGTCACATTAATCTTTCAGAAAATTATACACTTTTGCAATCATTTCACGACCCTTCAAAAACAAAGCATTATTTATTACTCACATTTAATAAGATAAACCCAAAAAATAAAAGAACCCAAAATAAAACCAATAGGTACCCTAATTACACCAAAAATAAAAATAAATTTGTCTTACCTCGCTACGAATAACTTCTCATACTTTCCATGCTAACGGTAGTTTGCGAATGATTGTGGCGCGAACATATTAGCTTACGCACACAAAGACCATGTGCATGTATAATACAATAACACACACAAGTATGACTAAGCCGAGCTCGTGAGATAAATAGACTGTAATTCTATATCCAACACGTTGTCAATTAATAAAAAAAAGGAGACAAAGTCTGTACTGTGTTTTTCCCTTAGGGTGATATTCGACTCTTTTACGCATTGTTGCATACACGGGACAGATTCCGATTTATATTTATGAATAGTGAGATGATCCATCCATTTTCGTTGGCGTATATCTAACAAGATTAGCTGAATAACTAAGAACTTGTTAAGTAAATGACTTCGAATGGCAGCCTATGTACATTTTATGCTAAGGCAGTGGGTGTAACACTATTACTATGAACTGTCCGTGTTAGATTTTCGTCTGACTTGTTGCGCGTTCAACGCTTGCGCCTGGGCTTGCGTTATGAATTGAGCTGTTCCTGAAAACAAAATGGACACTTCAGCTATCACACAGGGTGTTTTGCACATATTTTCTATAAATCTGAACAACTTGCATATTATAATAACTTTTTGTCGAAACATGAATAATTAAATTTCATCTTTTATAGACAAACATAACCGTCAATCATCATCGTCCGTCAAAAAAGTATATATGTATTGGTATCAGCTATTTAGTTCCCATAGCACAAGCTTTGCTTAGTTTGGGGCTAGATGGCGCTGTGTGAATTGTCCAGGATATTTATTTATTTATTATTTTAATCACTTTGTATGACTTAATAAACTTAATAATTTTTCGTTTTTCGACAAAAATTGATCAGTTTTACTTTTAGAACACCTCCTGTAAATATTTGCACTTCTCCACCAAACATTCTGTATAAATAAAATGTAAATCCTAAAAAGGAATACATAGCGTCATCAAGCCCCGAAATAAGCAAAGAAATAGTACATTGTACACGCGGTAAGTAAGGAACCGATTGCTAACGAGGGTGTAGTTTGAGGCCCGTAGCGCATCTGAGGGCATGAATACACACGAGTTTGCAATCGGACTTTCTTCCGAGTGTTACATAGTGGAGAAGGAAACTATAGTAGCACTTAGGTGCCAGAGAAACCAGATTTGACAGCTGTCCGACCATACACTAGCAGGATGTCAAGAAAGAAAATTAGGTACATATTGTGCAATTGGGTACTTCACTGAAAGTTCATATGACTGCTAAGGAAAATGTGCACACGTGACGTCACAATTCGCTATTTTGGACAATAAATTTTATTTTAATTTACAGTTTCACAATTATTATCTTCAATATTTTGAAAAACGATGAATGCTGTTAGTAGTAATTTTGGAGAATAGTTTAGGAATATAACTTTCGTATTGTATTAATTACCCTGACAATTACCAAATCTGCATAATTAATCTAGACCCGACAGCTGTCAAATACGGCTTCCAAATTGGCTTATAGAACATACCTTGCGCGGTATGCTGCTGCGGCTGCAACGTAGCGATATGGTGCGGCGCGCGGGGCGGGGGCGGCGGGGGCGGGGTGAGTCGTGGGGGGGTGACGGTGGCGGGGGCGGGCGGGCGGAGGGGGGGCCTGGTCGCGCGCACCACCTGCACGGCGCCGCCCCGCACCGCGCCCTTCACGCCCGGCATCAGCTGGGCTGCACACCGCACACCGGTTAGTCACCAGTCACAACACACTGGGGTATGGTTGCTACTATTTTTGCAATTTCAGTGTTAATAGGCTATTTTCCTGACAGGCCGAATGAGCTATTATTTAAAACGATATTTTGTATAACAACTGAAAGTATGACGTTACGCCGTAAGTATTTGGGTGGCGTCAAAAAACCTACTTATGTACTATTATTTTTCTGTTTATTAATTCAAACTTTGAATACTTTGAAGAAAGATGAATGAAGCCCATTGTATTTTTGGACAATAGTTTTAAGCGTACAATTTTTATGCTTTAATGACCCAAGAAACTAGCGAATTGTACCGTATATAGATTTTGGAACTTGCAGTAATAAAATATTTAATATTAGGCCGTTCAAATCTGAATGATATAATCCTAGGCTAGTCTAATAAAATAAAGACATCATTTATTCCACAGTCCCGATTGAAGTTCTAGCTTCAATAATTTCTACTTTCAATTTGTTATTATTTTCATAATTTAAACAGCATGCCAGAAAAACAATAGTAAGAATTAGAGCTGTTCTTTGCTAAAAGAAAGCGGGCCTATAGTCCAATAGTCAAAACTTAGCAAATTATCTTACATGAAAGTATAGTAACAACCATTTGCCCATTTTTACACACTGTTTAGAAATCATTATTTCAATTCAAACAAAACCCATTGCATGATAAGTACCCAAGGACAGTAGGGATATGGAATTGAAGCAAAACCACAGAAACTCCAATAGTAAGAAATCTTAATCAATTAATGAAATCTGGTACAAGTATTGATGTATGAAAATGGCACTGTAATAAAAATAGGACCTTACGCATACAACACAAATAAAACCCCTTGTGGTTTATTATAATATGTATTCCAAATATGGAGCTCGTTTCGCTTGCTATACTTGCGTCTAGTGTTGGTGTAATGCGGAGTGGCTTGCTTCGCTTACAAAGCATGCGGTGTGACATAAAATATGTGTAGTATTTTTGTTTTTATTTTTTGCCCTCAATGCTTGTCAGACATGGTGATAACCGTAATTTTACGATCGTTAACGCTCTGCCTACCCCGCAAGGGATAAAGGCGTGATTTGTGTGTGTGTGGTGTGTGTATTTTTGTGGAGCATTATAGCTGCTACGCTTGCAATATGTATGGTATTGATGTAACGGTCGAAATATGAGAAACATTTTTGGACCTCCTATACAAAACTCAAATTGACATAATGGATAGATACTGAGTATCAAAGTTCAGGAGTCCTTACGTCACTGCTATAAGGTATAAAAATATTAATTCCAAGTTTTTTAAATCAGCCAATGGAACTGAACAACTGGAAATGAAAAAAGATTTTGGACCTCCGATACAAAATGTAGCAGCCGAGCGAGTCAACTGTATGGAAGGTACAAAAAATTTATTGCATCTTTCGACCTTTGGTATCTCAGGGAAAGTTTCATGGGCTGATTCACCCCTTAAAATATTTTCAGCAAGTTTTTTACACCCTGTATAGTTATGGAATTATTTGATTTGACGAAAAAGGAAAGAATAGGTAGATATGCTTTTTTAAATCTAAAAGTTAGATAAACTAGATTTTTCAGTTATCTATCCTAATGAATGCGGCGTCCCTTTACTCATATCATGTCCACAGTCACACTCACCAATGGGCAGAGAGAGCACCGAGGGTTGGTTGGCGAGCACCACTGACGTGGTGGGGGGCACCGACACCAGCAGCCCGCTCGGCGCCCCCGACACGTTCAGCGACAGAGATATGGGCGCGGGCAGCCCCGGGATCTGCACCTGCACGTTCTGCAGACCCTGGATGCCTTGCAGGCCTTGGAGCGATGCTAGGCTTAGACCCTGTAACAAGGAATTAACACTTTTAAACCAGTTAGTCTCTTTGCCTTATCCCGTTCTCTGTAGGGGTCGGCTACCTAGCTTAGGGGATTCGACGTGGAACCAAGATTCTATACAGAGCGACAACCATTTGACTTCTGCAACCCGAAGGCTAACCTGGCCCGAATTCTAGGTTAAGTCACATTCAAATATCGGTTTCATCACAATGTTTTTCCATCACCGTAAGAGAAGTCGATAAATGTACGTGAGTAAAAACCAATGTGTTTTGGCTGGAAAGCACGACAGAACGCGGCGGAACTCTCGGCGCGAATGTTTACCATGTCTCTCCCCCGCTTTCAAAAGACGAAAGGCAGCTTTGGGCAATAGAAAAAGTTAGAACGAAGGAAAAATAAGGACGAGGTAACAAACTGCCAAATGTAACGTCATTCTAATCTACCATTTTCTTTTGCAACTGGTAGAAAAATGTGTAAATGTTGACATGTTTTTTTTTTATTGGTGTGTTTATGCTAGGAGCGTATGCTATCATCTGTTAGTTTTTGTGGAGATCGATAAGTAGGCTCTATTTCAATACTTAGAATGTATCCAAAACCTACGTGTATAACTTGTTGCGGCTGTTGTTGCTGCTGTGTTTGTGTTGCAGGCGTGGTCGACTCCTGACCTATGAGCCGCTCTAATAAAGCACTTTCGCTACTTGTGACGTTCGTCGCTTCCGAGTCCCGCGTGTATCCCGATAATACCTGGAAGAGAGACAGTTTTTTGGTAACATTCGTACAAGTCAAAGAACAGTCTACGCGTATTTAATGTCATGCCCTACCTCTTGTACACAGGAGGACCTTTATACAGGGCGTTAGGAAAAGTACTAACTTCCTTTCAAAGGATAAACCAGGTCATGCAACTGAACAACTTTTCCCGTGGAACATAGGTCGAAGTATGAAAAAAAACTTGACCTCACATACAATATACCTGAGTCGGTCGGGTGGTACATTTTGTATGCATACATATATCACGCTTTTATCCCAGAGGCATTAGATTAGGCAGAGCGTTAACGGTCGTAATCGCCACGTTTGACAAATATAGAGAGCGGATTGAAATAATTTGTGTATCACTACAGTGACAGGTTGTCAGCCTGTCGCCTAAAAGTTGTAATACATTTGTAACCCTCAAGTCCCTCAGTCGCCTCTTAAGACACCCACGGGTAGGAAATGGGGTGATGCTAATCTAAGCCGGCATCACACGGCATCACATTTTGTATGGGTGGTCCAAAAACTTTTTCATATTTCGACTGATGTTTCTTGGGGAAAGTTGTTCAGTTTCACCGGCTGGTTCATCCCTTAAAAGTATGGCCTTCTCATTTAGACCTGACGCATTTGACTGCACCTGACGCATATACCTACATCTGACATGTATTTACCTGATGCGTGTAAGTGGGCGCGCTGGTGGTGATAATGCGCGACACGCGGCCAAGCAACTGTTGTTGTTGTTGTTTGTTGTCGTTGTTCTCATGCGCATGCGCGTGCGTCATGGCGGCCGGCGCGCTGTTCAGAAGATTCAGTATCGTGGCGTTGCTGTTGGCTGTACTCGCTACCACTTTCGCTTGGCTTGCTGGAATTCGAAAATGTGCGTGTTTTGTACGGGTTTTTACATTAGTTTCGATTTTATTTAATAAAGCTCAAGGTTCTTAAGACCCAACATTATTATTGTAGCACAGTCCACTACCATCCAAGGTTCCTTTCATTATACAATCTCAAAGCGATATGTAATTTTCAGCGCCACAGTCTGGTCGATTCAAATGTCTATTCTGACGGGTTAGTCCAATTTGACATCCTATTCACCCTGGGGTGGCAGATCGGACCGTATGAATTTGGAAAATCCAATCAGCCACCCCCAGGGTGTCCCATCCCAGCCACCCCCATTCTAGAGTGCCAGATTGGATTAACCCACTTTAACAACTGTGAAGTCAATACTAATGCTGTAGTGGGCTTCGTATGGCGCCGCATCGTTTGTGAATTTTCATCAGAATCCAGCGCAGTTTCATGTGTTTCTATTCTAGACTAGACTGTTTCATAAAGCTATAGATAGGCTTCGGCGATAGGGTACTTTCAGTGTAGGTGTAATATAAGGTGTAAAAATATTAGCTGCAAATATTTTAAGGGATGAATCAGCCCATGAAACTGAACAACTTTCCCAAAGGAACATGGGTCGAAATATGAAAATAATTTTGGACCCCCCATACAAATTGACATGGTTGGCTGGTACCTTTAGTATGGCAAGTCCAAATTTTTTTTATCGACCTATGCTCCAAGGCGAAAGTTGTTCAGTTTCATAGGCTGGTTCACCCCTTAAAATATTTGCAGCAATTTTTTTTACACCCTGTATAAAAACCCTTACCTTGTTGAAACTGCTGAGCTGAGTTCATGAGGCTGGTTACAAGGGCGCTGATAGCAGGGTTGGTGGTTCTGGGTTTGGCCATCGTGGTCTTCTGCTGCGTGGTCGTCGCGTGCGTGTATTGGATGTTTTGTACCTGTATAGAAATATTCAGGAGTTAATGTTTTTTGAACTATTCATAGGTATCATTGCAACGGGTTATTACTGACGTTTTACTATAGACGTCTTAGTGTAGCTTATAAAGAATTTAGGTATTAGTTTTCGGACGTAAACCAATTTGTGGTTTTGAGTGACAATAATGTATTTATTTCTACACATTTCCTGAAGGCGGTGAGGTCATTTCCAACATATTCTTCCATAGAAACATACACACATAGACATACAAATATCTCGCCTTCAGGGGTAGGCAGAGCGTTAGAAGCTGTTAAAATACGATAGTGATATCGCCACATCTGACTAATATTTTTGGGCCCTTCCAGACATGAATGACTTGAAAGTTGGGAGGGTTGAAAACTTGTTGTAGAGGGTTGGTTAGCTGCTGGGCAGCCTGGTCCATTGCTGGACGGGTGAACTCCTATACAAGGTGTAAAAATATTAGCTGCAAACATTTTAAAGGATGAATCATCCCGTGAAACTAAGCCACTTTCCCGATGGAACATGGGTCGAAATATGAAAAATAATTTGGATACAGAGTGACTTGGTTGGTCGGTAATTTTGTATGGGAGGTCCAAAATTATTTTTCATATTTCGACCTATGTTACTTGAGGTAATTTGTTCAGTTTCATGGGCTGGTTCACCCCTTAAAATATTTGCAGCTAATATTTTTACACCCTGTATACTCACTTGGCTGGCGGTGGACATGAGTGGGTGCTGTATGTGTATGATGGCTGGCTGCATCTTCTGAGGGTTGAGGGGTTGCGGAGGGTTGGTCAGCTGCTGGGCCAGCAGCTGGTTGGTAGACGCCTGCGTCGAATGGATGTCGTGGACCTGGAAAGTGTATCATTCATACCTCATCACAAATACTTAAGGGCATACGCTTCTTCTTCTTTCGTGTCGATGACTCAAATATACTTTGACCACAAATTTGCCACAGCTACAGCACTGTCGGTGGCTTCATATAACTCGCTCATGGGCGTACGCTAAAAGTAGGGTCAGTAGTACGACTTTTACTACAGAAAAAGTTGCTAACTTGACTTAACTTTGGTTAATTCTAACTTGACCTAATCCTATCGGGAATAGTTGGCCACCCACCTTTTTTTTCCACATTTCGACCTATATTCTTTGGGGAAACTCGTACAGTCAAATGGACTGGTTCAACTCCTAAAATATGTGCCGTTGATTTGTTTTACATCCGTATTATATGCGTACACTTTTAGTAGAATATGCGAATGGGGTGATGAACTATTCCCAATTGCCACGGGGGTGACCACCCCGGTGGTGACGAACGGGAATAAAGGCCACGACGGCCACTATGCCCACGATACGTGGATATCATGAGACCTATTATAATCGAAGTATGATCAAACCTGTGGCGATAGTCTTGGCGTGGGCGACGGCTGTTGCTTCAGCGCGCCATCCGCTGAACCCACGCTTCCCACGCTGCCCACGCTCCCGACGCTGCCCACGGACCCGACGCTGCCCACGCTGCCCACAGAACCGACGACGTTGCCCACGGCGCCCACGGTCCCCACGGCACCTACGGCACCCACAGTACCCACTTGCTGCAGTTGGGCCTGCTGTTAAGATTAATTAGATCGTCACTTCAGGTAGGAAAATTTGAACTCAATCATCAGAAATTAAAATAAGCGTGTAGTCAAATCATTACAAAAAATTAACCGATATATTTTTTATTCATACAGAGAATCAACTACCAATATCACCAATATACATGAATAAAAAATGAACATACCAGTATGGGTAGCTGCCTCGTGTTTACAGACATTTGAGTATTGGGGCTCGCCGCGATTGTGGTTGTCCTGTGCAGGTAAAATACATGTAAACAAACATAACACGTAAATAAGGGGTTAAAATTTGACCGTACGTAAAGTTATAGAAATCTTTTACAAAGGGACCCAGGGCCCATCTGCGGTCTAAAAAACAATACTGATTGTTCATTGTATTGAATATAGACTTGGTTTAAATGTATCATGCTCCTCTTTACGTTTCATGGAGCTATAGGGTATTTTCATAGGGTATATGTCATCATTCTTCTTGCCTTATCCCGTTCTCTGTCGGGGTCGGCTACCTAACTTAGGGGATTTGACGTGGAACCATGATTTTACTCAGAGCGACTGCCATCTGACCTCCGCAACCCGGAGGCTAACCTGGCCCGAATCCTAGGTGAAGTCACATTTAAATTTTATCTGAATTCAAATTTTATTTGAATGTGGGTTTCATCACGATGTTTTTTCTTCACCGAAAGAGCACTTGGTAAAAACACATTCGTATATGGCGGGGATAGAACTCGGCTATGACTATTGTAAGACCAGTGTCCTAACCAGTTGGCCACCGATGCTCCGAGGGTATTTTCTATGTAGGTGTGGTAAAACAGAAAATAAACTTACACGACAGGGACAGTGGTAGTATGTTGCGCCGCGGCACTGCTCGCCGCCGCCGCGCTGGCCGCCGCACGCTGTTGCATTAATAACTGCTGACCCTACGAATATATATTATTATGTTGTAGTGAAATAATTTTTTATTTAGAATGACAAGTTAACTTCAATAAAATAAGGAAATTGGTAATTTTGTATGGAAGGCCCAAATTTTTTTTTTATATTTCGATTTCGACCTATGTTTCTTGGGGAAAGTTGTTCAGTTTCATGGGTTGATTAACCCCCTATTTGCCGCTAAATATTTAGACCTTATATTAAATTATTATAGGTATATCGTAGTATTTTGTACAGCGTCAACTGCCTACCCTAAGCCCGCTAGAAGAGCATTATTTTTTACAAATAAGCTGACCACTTGTGCATTGTTCTGTATGTTTCCTTTGTGTTTTATTGTGTGTACATTAATAAACAGTTAAATAAGTAAATAAAAGATTACATATGTAGAAATGTTAAGTTGTAAAATATGTTTGGGTGCCATAGTGCTCAAAATATGAAACCCAGCTGTTTCAATCTCAAAATAAAAAAAAACTAAATTGTCTTAGAAAAATAAAGAAAAGAATTGTTAACAATGCACCTTGCTTACCAGTTCCCGCATGCCCCCGGTGAAGGAGACCCGGGGCAGTTGTCCGGGCACTATGTGTTTAATCCGAACTGACTTGCGACCCTCCTCCGTGAAAATCTCCGTGAATTGCTGGATGTATTTGTTGGCTTGTAGTCTAGAACCTGAAAAATTTAGAATAATGAAGTGAGCCACAAGGTTATAGTACGCATGAAACTTTAAGTGATGATTATATGTCCTGTTATACATCGTTTGAGCCTACGTTCGTTAGTAATCTTTAGCATACATACATACATACATACATATATCACGCCTTTATCCCTTGCGGGGTAGGCAGAGCGGTAACAGCCGTAAGAATACGGTCGCTATCGCCACGTCTGACATTTTTGAGGATTGTTTTCCAAGGTTGTTCCAGAAAACATGTGTATCACTATAGTGACAGGTTGTCAGCCTGTCGCCTAAAAATTGTAACACACGAATACCATCGAGTCCCTTAGTCGCCTCTTACGACACCCGCTGGAAGGATGTGGGGTGATGCTATTCTAAGCCGGCATTACACGGCATTCTGTATTCAGTAATCTTTAGACTGTTCCTTAATTATCCCCCGCCTGAGCCAAGTTGTGTTTCGGTACAACGGGCACTATTCAATTAAATAAAACTGCCTGCAGACCTAAACCTAAGGTAGTAGATTTCTTTGAGAATATACGGATCGTATCGTAAAGGTGATAGCTGTTTAGAAAACACATTTTGTGTTTGGTTATAAAATATTCGTCTTGTTTGCAATTTTTCAACGTCAATCGGTTTTATAATTTAAATAAAATCCGCTCACCTAATGTAAACCGGCACGCCGCGCCATTCCTTTCACCCTCCACATGATCCCTATCCACATAGAGCTCCCCAAGGAATTCCTGGTCGGACGGCCTCTGCAGTATCGACAGCTTTATATGGAAGAACCCTGAGCCAGGAACGGAGGCAGTTTTCTCCGTCTCTAGGACGTATTCTTCGACTAGCTGCGGTTGGCAGTCGGAGGTGGGGCGGGGGCGCTCGTACGCGCGCGCCAGCCGAAGCGGCCCCGTCGGTTCTGATGGTAGAGCTAGGGGGAGTGGCTCCATTTTCGGCGCTTCTATTTGTTTGAACACCTGGGGAAAAAGATGAGCCATAATCAGGTAAACGGACATTGATTTTATGATCCAAAAGTTAGGGCCGTAGTTAGAACATAACTAAGTACAGGTGGATTATGAATAAGCTACACAGGGATACTCCAAACGAATTCTACATATTAAAACAAACTATCTAATACAAGATGACTTCCTTTATGAGGACTGATTGTCATAGAGTGGCATTCGTAGCATTAAAATGCCTTTGCACCAAATAATAGTAAGATTGGTCTTACATCTGGCGGTTTCTTGGGATATTTGGACGTGACTCGGGTATGAGGCACGGACTGGCGACTGTTTTTCGCCCGCTGTCGGTGGATTAGATCTAGCAGCTCGATGCCGTGGCAGTGCGTGAATTGATCTAATTTCCTTTTCCTATTTACTGCCACCTGGAAAAAATAATACGATTTAGAATAATACGATAAGACAACTGACAAGACAACTGTACCATGTACATTATTTCTGGGAAGCTAAAAATATGTGATAATGTTGTGTGTATCGTTTAATACCCGTTTGAAAAAAGATGAGGATATTCTTTCTTTTTGTGTGAGACACGGAGTCGTCTAACGACCTAATGCGGGTATTAAGACAGTATCTGTGAGAACCGAACACTGCAAGGCGGTAAATAAATACTTCAAATGCGTGATCATAATCAGTGATCAGTCTCAACTGAATTACCCCAAAGTATAATGTCACATATAACATAGCACTGATGAAACATAGTTGTGATATTAAGTATACAATTTATTTTTAACTTTCTCTACACATTATCCGTGACAGGCTTCTGTGTCACAGAGTTGAAATATACAGATAATAAAATATAATACACATATTTTATTTTGTTTACACAGTATCTGTGAGAGAGAACATTCACAAGCTCATTGCTAGTCACAAATCGAGACATATAATGAACACCTCACAACATGTATAGCAGCCCAATGCATATAGTACAGTACCTGTGAGAACCGCTTGGCCTGCCTCCGTATCCGAGGCGTGTTGAACAGTCTCGGCGTGGCGTGCAGGCGAGCAGCCAGCAAGCCCACTGCTGGGCGCGGGTCGAGGCACAGCGGCGGCGCAGCAGCGTGGACAAGCGCCGCCTCCACAGCTTCCAAGGCCGACCGCTCTTCGCCGGCCAACCCGCATCGGCCACCGATGCACATCGCGTCTGTGATTATACTCTGAAATTTTTGATATACTTTTACTTTTAAACCGGCTCAAAGGCGCGTGAAAAACACGTCCACATATGGATGAATTTGCCTCAACCGAGCATGAGCTGCCCGAGCTGTGTGTATGCAGCTATTTACATATTCATGCTAGATTTAAAAAATAAAAACAATGTTACTCTATCGCAGCAAATAATTGCTACAGTCTATTCTTATACAAACACTTTAGTTTACCTGATTAGTTGGCTTCAGTAAAACATGATGTGTATCACACAGAAAGCTAGGATATGCTTGTCTGTAGTCTCTGATTTGTGCAATGATACATCCCGAGTAGAAAAGACACGAGTGTTCAGACTCCAGCAAATCCAGAAGGATCACTGGGAGTTCTTCGTTGTCAATATAACTAAGCAGTTCCTCTTCCTCATACGGCCATCTTGGAGTCTCAATCAATGTTTCCTCTTGTGATGATGTCTAGAAGAAAATAAAACGAGTTCTAAAAATAACAATATCAATAACAGGCAGTAATATTATAATGGACTAGTAAAATATGCATTTCTGGATAATGACTAATATATTTTATTCTAGGATAATCAAATATTAATCCTTTTTAAAATGTAGTTCCATCAATCTAACACAATGTTTCTTATGAGAATATTTGATATCGAATAGCCTTATGTTTTATATGTGAACTTTCACAATTGTCTAAGACCTGTGTTTAAGACTAGGACCCCAATAGATATAAGTGTGATTTGATTTATATTTTCTTTTTTTGACTTAAATTTAGGCAGTGTAACATGTCACACTAAAACTGCTTTCTCCCCCCTTCTTACTTTCCAGGTTATGAAACACCTTTACCTAAGTTTAGGAAAGGGTGTCTAGCTTTATCTCTTCCTAATGTTAGTGGGCAAGTATGTGCTTTTATGACATAAGGGTCTTCTATAAAAAAAATTGTTCACACTCATAAAAGCCCTAAATTCACCTAGATGGGACCTAAGTAGTAGTTATATTTTTCCATAGACCATAATACAACTATTTTATGATGAAAATACTTACACTTCCATCAGGAGGATAAATATATTGTGTGCTGCCATTTACTTTGAGAGACAATGAGTACCCCTTATTACCTGGGTACAAATTTACTATCAAAGTATTCAAGTTATAAGTTGCTATTAACTTTTCAAGTAAATATGATGTTGTCTTTAGCCCTTGCTGTAAAAGAAAATAAAAAATTATAATAAAAAGAAGTGATACGTTACTTTACTTAGTTAAATATTTAAGTCTCTTTAATGTTACATATTTGTCTGATTGGATCCCTTTACCAATATTTATGGGAGTAACAAGACTATTTAAAATTAGATAATATTAGATGGTTTGTTCTCCAATACACATTAGTGAATCTAACTTACAACAACAACAGACTGGAGACAGAACTACAAGTTAATACCGTAAAAATGAACTGTAATCTTCGGCATTTGCATTTTATCAAAGCACCAAAATTATATTTAAAAACAGTTTTATTCAAATAGGTACTCAAGACAAATAAATATGATTTCTGTTCAAGATTGTCCTGGCGTTTGACATTACACATTTATATGGGAATATATACTCACATAATTGGTTTGTGATGCATCTTCTCGGCTCAATTCAATATACAACTCTTGAAGCTTCTTGAACAAGTCAAACCTCTCAGTACTCTTTGATGAGGATGAATTACGCTGAAATTTCATTCTAGACTCATCAACAGACTCTGCCAGGTGCATCTTATCATGGGTCCAAGTCATTTTTCGTTCTGGAGCACCACTGTCAAATTGTGATATACTTGAGTTCACATTCTTCGCCCTATTTAGAATTACCTGCAAATAAAAATGATCATTGGCGTTAAATAACACTGTCTAAAGCTATTAGTTCATAACTAAAAACCGATAAATAGAGAAAAATGCAAAAAACCTCTGCTTCCAATGCCGCGTGAATTAAACCATCCATAATGTCATTTATTTAAAACAAATGTAAGTGGCAGTTATATTATTAAATATATTATTTCATATTAGCAGTTTAGGCCTAAGTATAAGTCATGATTTATAGAAAAACTATTATGTTTTATTTATGTTTCACAATGCATGACAGTAAAATAACATGTCCAAATCCATTTTTTGACAGTACAGTCGAAAGTTGTTAGTGATGTGCAATCGTCAATTCCTATTACGTAATCTATCGATTGTAATATGACAGAGTTCGAATACGCCAATAGAAAATTACTTTTCTAGACCATCTTGTTGTGCACTGATATTATATGGCGCTGAGCTAAATAAATAAAAAATCTCTCTAAGTTATTAAGCTTAAGCCTTTCCAAGTAATTAAAATGTCAACGTAACAATAAGCCGCTGGTTGGAATGATAAAAAGTAGTGAGAACGGACATATGTACTTTGAAATAACGATTTCTATTTCTATTTTTTTTGTTCCTACGTGTATTATAACATAACTTTTAATAATATTCCAAATACAGAAAAAACTACTTTTTTACGGCTGTCTTCGCACTGCCAACGCCAACGCTTCAGGGGATAAAGGCATGATATGCGTTTGAATATACGTTGTAGATCGTCTCTGGAAAAATTATGCTACCTTTTATAATGGTTTGGAAGACCGTGTTTCATTAACTCTAAGCCTTTTATCATTAAAAGATTATTTATTTCACAATCGATCGATTGCTTAACTCACAGTGCCAAGTCCTGTTACAACACTATTTTTTAAGCTTGCCACATTAAAATATATTACTAGTGTTGCCATTTTTGAAAGTATTTTCAGCAATTTTATGTCGCGACATCATGTTTTTATGTCACGATCACGACACTTGATTCTATTCGGGCTTTCTTTCTCATGATCTTAGCCGGTGCCAATAATATTATCAAACTACAAATCTACACAGGTAAATTCTGTGTACATTGCGTACCTAGCTGTTTTAGTAATGGGATCGTTATGGCTTAACGCCAACGTAAGGTCTACAACAACTTAAGACTTGTATTTTCATAATTTAGGGTAGCTATACCTGTTTAGGAGAAAGATCACAAACCCAACTATTAAACTTGCCGCTGATATTCCAGTCGGCATGGGCACAGAAGTAATTTTATGGGGGAGCAGAAGTAATTTTTCATTTTAATTACTTTGTATTTTGTTTTGAACAATGCAACATTAGTATGCCACCATTATTGAATATGGAGGTTTATGGATATAAGGAAATGGTAGGTATGGTTTGTTTTTCATCAACTTAACACATCCAAAATAAAATAATAACATAATTATTTTAAAACAGTTTTAATATCAGTTTTCATTAGATGCCATGTGCCTCAGTAAATTAGATATGAATTTGTCTACTTTTCTGACGTCTTGTTGCACTTCTGTTTTGTACTGTAGACACTGAAACAAAGAGCAAAACATTATCGAATTAGGCTATAGTAGGAGTAATTAATGCCGTATGCTGGTTTTACCATTAAGTTTATTAAATAACTTAAATATTATTGGTTTACCTAAACCTACTGTAGGCTAAATCTAGGCAACAGAAGCTACATGGTATAAAGTCTCTTTTCGCGCCTGTATGTATGCTTAAATCTTTAAAATTACACACTGGTTTAATTAAGATGCAGTTTTTTTTTTTAACATAGAGTGATTTAAGAGGAAGGTTTATATGTATAACACTTGCCTGGAAAATAAATTATTTCTATGGGAAAATGAGTTACACTGTACAGGGAGGCTGCTAGTTTCAGATATAGGCAACAAAATATTGCAATAAAATTGAAATAACAAATAAATTTACGATTGGCCGCCGGCTCATTGTAATATGTGTTCCAGGCAACTAGGTAGTAAGGAATCATCTGCCTAAAGAATTACCCTTGAGCATTGAGCGAACAACCAACAGTCTCTCAAAATAATATTGGGTGAATTAACCTAACAGGTGATTTGGAAAGTGACATAATTTACATTTATATGTGGTAAGGAAGAGGTTATTCGAGAAATAAAATGAAAAAGTTTGTTAATGGCTTAGTCAGAGGTTAGTGAGTTATTTTTCCTATGGATATTTCAGCCTGAACTGGTTATTATTTTACTAATTGTAAGTTAGTGACCGTCGGAACAGGAAAATATGAACGAAAAGTATACTCTGACCGTATTACCTTCTTGTTGTCTGTTATTTTGACTAAAAAAACACCTTTAGAATGTGAATACTTGACACTGTATCGAGTGTTGATAGGATCTCGCAAGTACAGCATTTCTGCAGACTTCTCGAATTCTTCCCAACTAGGTATGAACGTCATTTTGCGGTTAAAGGAATTTTATTCACTCTAGTTTCATTCACGACAACACAAAATCACTTTACAAGGAAACAGAGCTCTGAGAAAGTAAAGAAAGTCTGCAATGTAAGCAAGCAAATTGACATGACATTACATGACAGACAGGACAGGAAATCATATGGATATCATACGTCATATGGATTGGCATGGCAGTGACCGACATCAGAATGTACACCACCTGAATGTACGACAGTGGGATTGGAATCAAAACATTATCGCATTATTTTGAGCATTAGTTCAGCAATAAATCGACAATTTTAAGAAGAAATTCAATAGACACGAGAATAAAATACCTACGGCTTTGAGCACATTGCAAAACGAGACCGTAATAGGGCTTAAAATACATATCAATAAGATTACTTATGACGGCTCCGGGTAGGCCCCGAGGGGCACATTTTAATACGATAACAAAATACGGCTCAAAACATATCTTATACGTAGAGTTCGCGCCGCGAAAGAAGTCCCGCGAAAAACGTTTCAATTACCATTATTATGCCGTTCTTAAGGGTCATTAAATCTTTTTTTGCGAGACTTCTTTCGCGGCGCGGACTCTCATATCGTACTTAACACGTTCACGGACAGTAAGTCACCCATGATTGACACAAAAATTTTGTATGTAAAATTGACGACTTCTATTACATCATTGTCATATTACATTCATATCGTACGATTGCACTTGACACTGAATGCTATGCAATTCGAATGCTATAGTAGTACCGTCCAGGATCATGATCTTTTACCACTGTATAGGACAACGAACGCTATAGCAGTCGACTTGGAGGCATCTGTAACCACAACCAGTCATGTTTACGGTGACATATATTGATATACGTTTTACCAAATATTAAAACTAGTACCTAAACACAATTTCTAATAGATTTAGAGTTGATTAATGAATAGTTGTTTCTACATTGATACATTGATTGATACCTTCCCTACCCTGCTTTTTGACTATTTTGGAGGTGCAAACTTGGCTATTACGTAATACTAAAGTGAAATGGACTGTAAAATAAAAAAATAAAATAAAATAAAATAAAATATGTTTAAAATATGTTTATTTTCTTTTTACAATATGCGTGCTTATAAACTAGGGGCAGGTGTCTCCTGCTAAGCTAAAAGCCTGTGTTAGGAGGCACCGCTCTTACTTCGCTAAAGTAAACATTTTTCTTTTTTTTTTTTATTATTTTTTACAATAACTAGGGTTATTAAACAATACTAAAGATATCCAACGAACGGACGTAGACGTAATGTGTGTGTGTGTGTGTGTGTGTGTGTGTGTGTGTGTGTGTGTGTGTGTGTGTGTGTGTGTGTGTGTGTGTATGTGTGTGTGTGTGTGTGTGTGTGCACCTTATGTCAATTCGATTTGTTCTGTTAGAGCGACTGAGCAGCTAGCCCTGCGACTATGTCTTGGGATCGGTACCATACTGGGATGGTCCACTAGCTACTCAGTAGCTCTTCCATCCAATCGTAGGATTTAGGTTCTAGCCAGCTTGTTAGAATTTTTTTACACTCGTAGATTGTTTTTGGATATATATCTAACTCTTTATTCATAATGTTGTATAGTTTTGCACCGCGCTTATAAAATTGTCTACTCGCAAAAGTAGTATTTGTTTTTGGGGCATTAGCAACTATATCTTTTCTTCTTTTAGTTAGTATTGTACTGTCATATGGGAGATTTTTATGCATTCTTAGGATAGTATGTGTAATATATAGTTTTCTTATAGAAGGTATTTTCGTTAATTCGTACAGCAGATCCGTAGGAAACCTCCTCTTTTTAAAGTACATAGTTTTTATTAAGTTACGTTGGACACGCTCTACTTCCAAAAATTTAACTTTTGTAGCTCCACCCCATACTGGGATACAATAAATTAGTATTGATTGCACCAATGATGTGTAAATTTCTTTAAGCAGGTCTTTAGGTACTATTTTATGGCCATTTGGATATTTTGGCATCACATGTCTTAAATTTTTAAAAATCCAGGTAAGTTTTCTTACTCTTTGTGTTATGTATTCAAGCTGTGGATGCCAGGAAAGTCTTTGGTCTAATACTACTCCGAGGTATTTGGTTTGTGTGACTTTTTGTATATAGGGGCAGTTACAGGTTACTATGTTATTTCTATTAGTACAGTTATGTATTTGAATTTTCAAGTCAGGACTGGGTTGAGTATTTTTATATATACTAAAACACATATAATTTGTTTTTTCTGTGTTTAGTGTAAGTATATTTGTCGTGAGCCATTTATAAATTTGCCGCATGCCCACCTCAGCGCTATTTTGTACATTTTTCCAGGAGCTTCCAGTAAATACAATAGCTGTATCGTCAGCGTACGAGAAAATGTTAGCGTTCCTGAGTTGCATATTACATAGCTCGTTTATATAAATTAGAAATAAGGTGGGCCCAAGAATACTTCCTTGCGGTACTCCGTAAGTCACTAATTCATACTCACTGGTGCAGCTATCCAGTTTTACTTTCTGTTTTCGATTTGAGAGATAATTGTTAAATAGTAGCAGCTGGGTTCCTCTTATTCCAATACTTTCTAGCTTGTGGAGAAGGATGGGGACAGAGACAGTGTCAAAAGCTTTCCTGAGATCCAGAAAGACAGATATACATTTCTTTCTTTTGTCAAGTTCTTCAACGACTAGAGAGCTCAGTGCGGTTACCGCATCTTCAGTGGACCTGCCTCGTCGGAAACCATATTGAGATTTTGAAAGTATTTTAAACTTTTCCAGGTAATTCAGTAATCTATTATTGATAAGTTTTTCTAGTATTTTAGACAAAGCAGGTAACACTGAGATGGGTCTGTAATTACTAACAACGTCTCTGTCCCCACCCTTATACACAGGTGTGATAACTGATTTCTTGAGTAGAGTAGGGAATACTCCTTTTTCAAAGCATAAGTTATATGCGTGTGTTAATATAGGGACAATATTATTTTTTGCTAGTTTTAGGAAAGAGGTTGGGATATTATCCCAACCAGGCGCACTATCCGATTTAAGATTCATAAGGGTATTTGATATCTCGTCAACGTCCGTCGGGTGGAGTACAAATGTATGTGGTATGTGAGAAAGAGGATTGATTTTGTTGCTATTATCATTTGTGATTGTTTTAATATTTAACGCTAGTTCCTTTCCAACATTTACAAAATATTTATTAATATAGTCAGCGGATTCTTTTTCTGTGCTTTTAAGGTTACTTAATTCTTTGTTAGTACTGCACGTTTTAGTGGTATAGGTTATCTGTTTAATATTTTTCCATAATAATTTATTATTTTTGACTGTTTTAGCTAAAAGTTCTCTATCATAATCCCTTTTAATTGTTTTTATTAGTTTATTACAATAATTTCTGTATCTAGTGTATATTATCTTATTGACTTCATTTCCGGGATCTTTGCGTAGTTTCAATTTTAACTTGTCTCTATTTCTGATACATTTTAATATTCCTGGCGTAATCCACGGTTTAAGTATTCGATATCTAGAAGGAACATTTTTAATTGTAGTGTTGTCTTTTATTATTTGAGTAAGTATATATACTAGCCGTGTTATGATTTCGTCAGGGTCGTCACAGTACAGGAGTTCTGGTAGACTAGCTGTTTTAAGTTGTTCTAAAGCAAATTCAAAATTAATAGATTTTTTAATTTTACAAGCAGAGAAGTTAGTTTTTATTTTTGACAGTGTTAGAAATGTTGTAAGGTGATCTGTGATAGTCGTACGTAATATTGCAATATTTGCTATCATCCGTTTTATATTTATCTTCATCATGAAATGATCGAGACAGTTGTTTTCTCGTGTGGGTATGGTGTGGCCAGGCAAGATACCATGTGTTGACAGCATGTTAAGGTAACCTGTTCTATTTTTAAATTCATAGTGTGATTCATTAGGTTTAAGTTTAATATTTATATTTATATCACCTGCAATGATGATATTTTTATTTGCCGAACCAATGGCATCCAGCTCAGCCGATAGCGACTCGATAAAGCCATCCGCATTAATATTTGAGGGGGATCTATAAACGCCTAATACCACATTATTAAGTACATCAATCCGCAAACAAGATGCCTGTGCCAATCGTACTTCGTAACATTTGTGTTTAATATTGTTTTTGACATAAACGACGACTCCGTCATTTTGGTTTAATTGACAGGTAGTTGCATATGAAACATAGTTCGATAACACAGGCAGGGGTTTGTTTTTGTTAAGTCTACATTCCGTTAACACTATAACATCAATCTCAAAGGGAAATTTGGATAAGTTTATTAAAAAGTCGTCAAAATTGCAAAAAATGCTACGAATGTTTTGGGAGATTAACGTAAAATCATTTTTATGAATTTGTACGTGATTAGTTAGTTGCGTAATATCGCATTCAAAAGAGCGCGCAATTTCAACTTGGTCTATATCGCGTATAGTATTTACAATATCATTCATTTAAAATACATTTAGTGATGATGCAGGTCGTTTGGAAATATAAGTTATTAGTTTTTTTATCAACGAAGGTGTTTCTTATTTTTGTAAAATATAGCTTTATTTGGGGTGCAGGCATGCAGTACGATTTTCCGAGATCAAGCGTATAATTTAAGGAGTATTTATCTATTTGAACGGAAGATGTGTTTGTGCATTTGAATGAGAGTAGCTGTATGATGTTTATGAGAGTGAGTGTGTGACGTCGGTGCGCTGTGTATGTGTGAGTGTGAGCTTGGTGTGAGTATAGTTTAATTATTATTATAAGAATGCGTGTGCGATATGAGTTTTGAGATATAAGAAAATAAGTAGGATTTTGTATGGAGTCGCCTGTCCTTACAGAATAACATGAATTGAAAAAAATAAGGTTAATATTTAGAAAAAGACATAAATATAAGTTTTGAGATATAAGAAAATAAGTAGGATTTTGTATGGAGTCGCCTGTCCTTACAGAATAACATAAATTGAAAAAAATAAGGTTAATATATAGAAAAAGACATAAATATAAACATAGTCAATCCTTAAGCAAAAGTTGATGGACCTGCGGTTCATTATTAATTTGTATAAACTGTGTTTATACATATTCCAATCTAAATATTCAACTAAATAGTCCAAAAACAATAATTACGGTGGTTTGTTTGATGCAACAAAATGGTGTCGGCGCGCGAAAATTACTCGGTATGTACGTGTCAACACTCCTGCGCACATGGCACGCGACTGAGCAAAATCTCATACAAACATGGCTGCTATAGCGTTTGTGTGCGAAAACGGGGGGCGCGGGAGACGAGGTCATACCGGTTTTTCTATGTGTGCAAAAACTCATTTATATGACAGAGAGCGCTACGAGATGCAGTGAAATATGACAGTTAAATCAGAGCTACACTAATTTACTTAGAACAGCCGCCTTCTTATGCGTTTCTGTCCACAATAAGCAGTCAAAGTTAGGATGCTATAGAAGTCGCGTCCAGATACCAGAGCATAAACGCATTGCATAGCGGTTGTGTCCGTGAACGTGTTAATACGTTTTTTTTTTATATTTTCAAGTTTTATTTTATGGCCAAAGGATGTTCTTAGATCTGTATGCGTAGCGTAGGTCTCCTAGATAAAAATATGGCAAATATTACGTAGTCCTCTAATATGAATATTATAAATTGAATCCTATAGTGTAACAGAAATGTGTAATGGTAAGCAAAAATTTACAGAAATAAATGGTGATATGTAACTGTGCGTCGAATATAACATAGGCTGATTCAAGTCCATAAAGGTGTAGTGGAAACAGACTGCCAACACCTTGAAATCCTATAATCTTTGGGGGCTAGGGCTTGCCCGGAAAAATAAGACTGAACGGATTGTATTTAATAATTAGGGACTTTCGAGGGCCATAGATCACTTATATATTTGTTCTGAACAATACGTCAAGTGCGACGTTAGTTTAAAAAAATTTAGATGGCGCGCAACGGGATACTGGGTATTAGTTTAATGTTATCTCTTTGAACAGAGCGTCAGTATGAACAAAAAAGTTCATACCTAGCTTCTAAACCGCGCCATCTAATTCATTTGTATACTACTCCTACATAAAATGCCATATTAAATTACGGTACAAGTATAGTGTCGTGTAATATCATGTCATGTTAGATATTATCATGTTGCCACAAAGGTTCCCACTTCCACGGCAATTTGACCAATGAACGTCGTGCGCATCGCTGCATTGCCAGACCGTGCCAAAACAGACGGTTGTACGTCTCTTTTGGCGATACACCATCCCTTTCCGAAATAATATCTGGCTTAGTTAGATACTCGACGTAGTTGGTATGCTGTGATATTGAAACCAAAAGAATCACAATTTTGCCGCAAGACTTGAAACATTATAGCAATCGATTACAAAAGCATAAAAAAAAGTTCGTAGAGCGTATCTTACAATAATTTCACTACTCCGTATGATATTTCTTGAATTCGTACGATATTTTTGAAAGCGTGTTTTTTTTCATGTATCCGCATTGAACTAAAAGTTTGCTTAAGAAGTTGCAAATACTTCATAGAAGATGGCAGTCGGCCTTGCACAACAAAAATTTCACATATGCCTACAGATTTTTTGCGCAAACTTGACTAATATCAGTCGTCAACGTCGTCAACAACTCAAAACAGTGAGATAAATAGTTATAATGGTGATATTCGCATAAGTGAGCTTACAAATCTTTATCATCTTTCTCTTTTAACCATTTGTATTTTAGCATTATGCACAGTTGATTAAGTGGATTTTTCCAAGAGAAAAAGATACTTTTTATTGAGTATTCCTTCGACCAATTTTATTTTGAAACAAATAATAGCAAAATCCGATAATTCCGATATTCTGAAATCAAGAGTTGGCAGCACTGAGACGAACGAACAATCCAATCCAAGCGAGAACGAGACGAGACGAGAAGAGACGACGTCGAAGAAAAATCAATACACGCGATTGTATTTTGCCTTTTTAAAATGAGAACGTGACGAAACATCAAATTCATCGAAAAGAACCATTTTTATTATTTAAAAAAATATATCCGCAAAGGTTTGATGCTCATTTTTTATTTATTTACATAGTGATGAATATCCTCATAGTTACGGCGTGGTAGAACATTCTGCACGTTGAAGGACTGCTTTTTCTGCAAATTTTAACTGATATTGGTGAGTAAATGTTTCCCATTTATCCTACAATCCTATAAGTTCTATTTTTGTATCTTATATTTGTAATTCCGTCGAACAACTGGTGTTTGAAAATGGACTATCGACCTTCGCCATTGTCTGCATGGTGCATTGCGTTTGTGCGGTATGTAAGGTACATACATATAATATGAAGTCGTTATAGACTTTTAGATTCAGTGAATGCAGATGTTTAGGTAGACGATCCATCTAGATTTAGATGTCTTATAAATGCAATACATTAGTCTTTCGAATTGATTTGATTTTACTTTGTGACAGCTTGATATTGAAGGTAAGTCAAGTTCACCTGCAAGTATTGATTGATTTCTCCCACTTGTGGGCAGCCTATTCATCCCAACCCTAATTTAAACTATTAGGTACTTACCTAGATTTTCTTAGGTTTTTCAATGGGTATTTTTCTTCTCAAAATAACCAAAGTTCAACTATGATTATATGTATCCAGCAACTTCTTTAGCTGGGTAGCAAAACAAGAAAACTCCTCATGAGTTTTGCTTCAAGGTTGGGTCATATACTTTTTTATGTGGATAAAATATGAATAGGTACACCCCTATATAGGTACCTACCTACTCGCCTCAGCTACTCATGCCATTGTTCTGTTCATTGCCTGCATGATACCTCTTGCCATTTTCTTTTCTTTTTGTTAAAGAACAGAGATAGAATCTGCAGTTTGTCGTCTGCTTCCTTTGATGTTTGATTCTATTCTTACATGCAAATCATAGATTTAGGATCATGAGTTTATGGACCCTTAGAGACTACTGAGAGGTGTGAGTTGGAAGTTGTTTTAAAAAGGTTCTGTGGCACAGATCTGATAATATCTGATAGTATCAGTGCCACTTCTGGCATTGTTTTTGAAAGATTTCTGTATCATAAAATCAGTAGTGCATTTCAGGGTTGGTACAGAACATAACCCATAATTATTTTTTTGTATACTTGTGCTTGTGGATTTTAGAATATTAAGTCTATTCACAGTTGTCACTGCTTGAGATCAAACAATGCCAAATGTCTCAAGTGTGATTCAATCACTGTCATAGATCTTGTTTATTTTGTAGTTGCATTCATACTGACATTCTTTATGTTTATTCAGATTATTATAAGTATAAACTATAGAGATTAATGGACTAATTGCTAGGCTTTATTTAAAATTGTTAGGATTCCATACATCAAGAGGGTGGACCCAACTGTCAGCTTTATATAACAGTAACAGTGTTAGATGGGCAATTGAAAAGAGCCTGAGGCATATTATAAAGTCTGTAAATATGGGATGATCCCTGTGACATTTGTGACCTTGGAGCAAAGGCTATGACATATGGTCTATTTTTCTAGTAAACAAAGGAAAATGGACCTTATGTCATAGCATTTGCTTCAAGGTCACAAACATCACAGAGATCATCCTATATTTTACAGACTATAGTCAGTCAGTATAACTAGAGATGAAACAATGCCAATAAAGTAGTACATAACAAAAATACAAACAAAAAATACTGTAGTTGACTAGTATTATTAGTTATTATTATTAGTTATTATGGAAAATACTGTAGTTGACTAGTATTATTAGTTACTATGGAATAAATGGGCTTTAAATTTTTAGTTGGAAGTTTGAAACTTACAGCCTATTCAAGTCAGCATTTAAATGGCCAAATGCTAGAAAGGGTTTTTAAAATGTTATATAACTATTGAAGTCAAATTAATATTATTCTTCAGCCATTTTTACACATCCAAATAGATTTTAAGGTTATTGCCAATATAAGATTTTTTTTAATATTTCCAACAACAAGTATAGGAATACTTAGGTTCCTTTAGGTTGCTTTTCAGAGATGTATTTCTGTTGTTATAATAATTAATAACAAATATGAAATATTTGAATACAATTAATGTTTAAGTCCCATACAGAAAACATATATTTTATATTTTTTTATTGAAATAGCACAATCTGTATCTCATGAACTGTGGTAGAAAGGAAGTTGAAATTTTCACAGATGATGTACTTACCTACTTCTGTTGCTGTTAATGAAAAAATTTATAAACTTTGAATAAAATAAATATTTCGAGGAATACAAAATACATGTTTTTTTTTTGGTTTCTCTCGCCTATCTCGTACTTGGCAGAATTTTACAATATGTACTATCCTATAGTAATTAATTGGTTTCATCTTGACTTATTGTTTTCTAGATACAATGGAGCTTATTTAATTGGCTCTTACCGGAAGTACTATTAGTGCAACAAAGATGTAGTATAAAAAAATTGTTTAAAGTTTATACATACCGCATTATAATATTATAAAAATATTGTTTCAGATTATTCTTTCTTGTTGTGTAAGGTCAAGATTATACATTATACACCAACATAATTTTAAGCTAAAATGGAAGAAATGAATGGGGAGCTTTTCGGGGATGGGTTAGTCAGTCTTGATGAGGGTTCGTTGGAGTCATCTGATAACGGGAAGATGGAGCAAAATTGCAAAATATGCGAGTGAGTATACATTTTTAGTTTCTCTTTAGAGTCCGATGCCTGATATGATCGTACACTCCATTGTAAAAATATAAACGCATTTTACAGTATTTTAATATTGTATCTTTGTTACTGATGTGCATGTGATTAAAATGTTCTACTTGTTTCTCTTTTGTAGCAATAAGCTATGCAGTCCGCGGGTGTTGTCTTGCCTTCATGTCTTCTGTGAAGCTTGCATTGACAAGTTGATGGTTAATGAAGCAGGAGATACCCTGAAGTATAATTTAGCTGTTGAGTGCCCAATATGCCAGCAAGAAACCAAGGTATGAATGAATTAGTAACTTGGATGATTAATAGTGTAAGCTTACTTTACAGTACTGATGTGATTGGTTTATTTTAGATTCCTGGAGGGGGAGCTTGCGCTCTACCTTCAGACTACCTGCTTACCAACATCCTGGATGTGTCTGCAATGGATCAATCGATCGTATGCACCTGCTGCAAGAGTAAGGAGTCTGCTGTCGCTAGGTGCACTGATTGTTCTCATTTCCTCTGTTCCAACTGCAACTCTGCTCACGAGTTTATGAGGTGCTTTGAAAACCACCGCGTCGTGCCCTTTGATGCTCTCAGATCCTCCAAGGAGAAGGCGGCTGTACACAAGCCGATTTTCTGCTCGCGCCATGCTGGAGAGAGCCTTAAGTTCTACTGCTGCGAGTGTGAGGTTGGAGCTTGTACTGAGTGCCTAACCGTTGACCACAAGGTCGGCGAGCACCGCTGCGAGCGCATCGTCGACGCCGAGCCCAACCTGCGCGCCGAACTGCGCAACCTGATCGTGGAGGCCAACGCCCGCGCCGCTGCCGCCGGCAGCGCTTCCGCGCGCCTCGACGATGCTCTCGGGGACCTGCAGCGTCAACGGGACGAAGCCGAATCTGTTATAAACGAAGCTTTTCATGCTTTCAAAGCCGCCCTCGAACGTCGCCGAGAAAAGGCCTTCGAGGAACTCGAACGTCTTCACAAGGAAAGAGAGCTTAAAGTTATGGATCTGTTCGACCGCGTCGACAAGACCGTACAACGCATCGATTGCGCTTGCAAGTTTACTGCGAGGCTGCTACGTCGCGGTGACGGAACAGAGATCGTTATGTTGAAGAAGACAGTAGCGTCTCAGTTTGCTCGTTTGTTGGAGGAGGCACCCGAATTTGCAGTCGATTACTCGTTGGAGTTTGTCACCAAAACTGATAAGTACGATGCAGTCACAGAGGAGACTTTCGGAACGTTCCGTACCGAGGCTACAAAAGCGGAGGAAAAAGCGCGTAAGCTTTCAAAGGAATCACCATCGGCCATCGTAGCCGTGTCTAACAACCATTCGCCGGCTATTACTGCTACTAACGTGCCCGTGTTTGAAGATTTTCCTATCAACGCTCGCCGCCTGACCGGTGCTGGTGGTGGTAACATGGTGGGAGTTGGCGGCGTGGGAGGAGTGCACGCGATCGGAGTGCCCGGCGTGGGTACTATCCCCGGTGTAAATGCGGTCACCAACGCGAGCGTGATACCCGGCGTGGTGAACGTTAACAGCGTGGCTAGCGTCGGGGGCGTGACGGGCGTGGGAGGCGTGGCTGCTCTGCCCTCCTTGGTAGAATACAACTTGCAACAGCTCGCTAGCATCGCCGAGAAAGAGATCCCGCCGCCGCCGCACGCGTCGCCCGCTCCTTCGTTTACTCTCGCGGAATTGCTCGCTGGGGACCTGAATTCTCCTCAAGCATACAACAATTTGCAGGCGCTTGCCAAGCTTGGATTGAACACGGGTAAGTTTCTCGGATGCCATATTTTTGATTTCTTTAATCGCGCAAATGATAATGTTCTGTTTGTTTTGTAGATGTCAACGGCTATGGTGGAGTAGGCGGGGTCGGTGGTATAGCTGGTGTTTTATCAGCATCCCAGCCCCGAGTATCTCCAGGCAGGCCTCTACTAACAGCCGTGGAAGAGGCTTCGTTAGTCGCGCCTTCTGCGCCCTTGGTCCGCGCTACGAAGGCCACGCCCATGCACATTAGATTCAAATTCGGCCAACTCGGAGGAGGCAAAGGACAATTCAACTCTCCCCACGGATTTTGCCTTGGAAACGATGAGGACATTATTGTTGCCGATACTAACAACCATCGCATTACGGTAATGAATTGTTTTGATTCATTGGTTCCAATTCGACTGCAAGAATGTTGAATATTAAAACGAAATTCATCTTTAGGCCTTTTCGAATATGTTTTCATCGTTGTCTACTTATTTTCAGGTGTTCGACAAATCAGGCAACCATAAGTTCAATTTTGGCGTGGCCGGTAAAGAGGAAGGGCAGCTGTGGTACCCGCGTAAAGTGGCCGTAGTGCGTTCCACTGGCAAGTTCGTCGTCTGCGACCGCGGCAACGAGCGGTCCCGCATGCAAATATTCACCAAGAATGGACACTTCTTGAAGAAAATTGCTGTAAGTACAAGCTACCTGCATCGTTTGATATCAAAATTTTCTATAGTTCTTTTTAACTTGAAAAAAGCAGCTCGATTTTTCAACCTTATTTTCTGCAAACTGTTATCCAGATTTGTCTATCTAGTGCATATTAATAGTAAAAATGGTTAATCGACAATAATAGGCTATAAATTTATAATCTATAATTATTATCGATTTGAAAACTGGAGCAAATTAGTACTTTCGCACGAAGTGTATAAATAAAGTATAATATTATAGTTAATTCTGCCAATGCCAAGTCACGTCAGCACGACTTATTGATAAGTCTGAATAGTATTATACCTAATTTTTTAGTAAAGAAGGCTTAAACGATGCATCTTTTTAATTTGCGTCACGAATTGTTTCAATATATTATGTAGGTACTGAAATTAGATTTACCTACTGAAATTTTTATCAATGATTTAACTGTTGCGTTGTGCTAGAACAATCCTTTTGACGATTGAACATTTGATTGATTTTATCACTTGAACATTTCTCTTAAAAAGACCTTACCACTAATGTGATAGTCGCGCGTTGAACACAAGTTTAAAAATTTATCTTCTTAAAAAAACTATGCTAAAATTCTCAATATCGGGCGAAAAACGTCCACACCGACCGCGCATTGCGCCGCATGCCGCGCGCGGCGTTGAGCATCTGAGGCTGCTCGGCCGGTGTGTATGTCGTAGTCATCTCATTGAATCCGCGATTTAATTGAATGACTAGCTGGTTTGTTGAATGCCGATATATATTCAGTTGAATGACTAGGCAGGACGTGGATTGGACGAGTGTCTCTCAACGTCCAATTAGTTAGCGAATTGCAACATAGCTCTTTGAACAGGGCGGACGTAAAATCAGTGAAGTGATTGAAATTTAGTTCAATTTTCTCACACCGCAGCGCTAGTAGTCACCAAAACAAACATGGCGTCAGGCAGCTCGCACGGAAAAGGGTGTTATATTTTTGATTTATTTTATTTTGAAATTGCTTAATTTGTAATAAAATAGTGTGATAAAATAGTGTAAAATGGATTTACCTATAATTACGCCATCGCCGGCTACTTTTAAAGAAAAATTTGTGGCAAGACTGGCTGAATTCGAGCAACAAAATCAAGGTAATTTTATTGTTATTGTTGTATATTTGTGAGAACTAGGGCTTTGTAACTAAATTTATTCTGGTGTTACTGTTTCAAGATCCCAAAGAAAACCATGGAATACCGAAGGAATTTTGGAGGTTATAAACAATGTACGAAACGCTAGGGTGTCCATAATTTCAAAATAGGCCAGGACTTCTATGGATTATTACTGGATATCTAAGTACGATACTATGGTCATAGCTAATGAAGATTTTTTAATATTTAAATGGTGGAATTGGAGTTCGGCGAATCCGGGACGTTGGAGTTTCAGCGTTTATTGCTTCTGCCCGCGGGGTTGCGGATCTTGTTGCTCGTATTCTTTCATGTCAAGGTTGCGAGGTCCGTATTCCCTACGAGGCGGATGCCTTGATTGCCTGGACTTCAGCTAACCCCGGTCAGAGCCAACCAGACCCATCCTACGTGCAACGCTCTTGGGACGATGTCGGGTGTAAGGCTACACTTGAGCGCCTAATGGATAGCGCGACTGGAGCGGATATGGCTAGGTTAAGAGCAGTTGCAACCCCCGAGTCCGGTGCATGGTTGCATGCCATGCCATCTCCCAGTATGGGTACATTTATGGACGTCGACTCTTTGCGGGTGGCGGTGGCGCTTCGGTTGGGCTGCAATGTCTGTGAACCTCACGTATGCATTTGCGGCTCAATGGTTGAGGCTAATGGTTACCACGCACTGAGTTGCCAACGTTGCTCAGGACGTTTTCCAAGGCACCACGCCTTGAACGATTTAATTCGTCGGGCATTGATATCCTGCAACGTTCCATGTACCCTGGAGCCACCCGGTTTAAGCCGGTCTGATGGCAAAAGACCAGATGGCCTGACGATGCTGCCATGGCAGAAGGGGCGGTGTCTCATCTGGAATGCTACTTGTTTGAGCACGTTTGCGCCTTCTCATTTGGGTAGAACGATACGAGTGGCTGGTGGGGCGACAGAATTTGGTGCTCAGTTGAAACACACAAAGTACGCCGATTTGGAAGCCACATACATTTTTGTTCCATTTGCGGTAGAGACAGTAGGACCCTGGTGCAAGGAGGCCAGGGATTTTGTGTCTCAGATTGGACAAAGATTAAGAGAGAAAAATGGAGACCCCCGTTCCGAGTCATTCCTTGTCCAACGTATCTCAGTAGCTATTCAGCGTGGCAATGCCGCTAGTCTGTTAGGTACTTTTGGACCGGGAATGATTCGGGGCGGAATTTTTAATTGACGAAAATTATGTTGAATTTATTTATTTTATTTTGACTTGTTTTTATTTTAATTGTTTTATTTATTTTAGTTTTAAGTTGACATTTTATTAATTTTGACATGCTTATTTTATATTTACAAATTGGATTTTTTGAATAAATGATTTAGTAGCATTAATATTTAAAAGGAAATCTCCTGATGACCCGACAGTGCATATTATATCAAGAAACGAATATTTTTGCAATGTTACTATCTAGATAATAGTATAAGGAATATTACTGCTACATTTATATTGTTATTTTCACTAATAATTTAATAAATGAAACTTATACTGTGATTCTAAACATCAAGTTTTTTTTTCCTAAACCCGCATTCACAAGGTTACTAAAACTAAATTAGTAGTAGAGTTTAAAATAGTAGGTAGGTGACTTTTATATTATAAGTTATAAAAAACCACTCATATTTTCTTTCGTACTTCGGCTGACTATAGTCTTATTCAAATATTACAAAGTTGTGCAGATCTTATTTACCGAGACATTATATAATTTATTTTATTTAAAGTAAGGTAAACTTTTAAGTTACGAACTCATTGTCACCCTAACCGAACATTACTCTCTCGGATATATATTCCATTCAACGACTTCGCTAAATGACGTTTAGTGAAGATGTTGAACGTTCAATTCAACGACTTGACGAGATCTTCTTTAGTCATTCAATTGAATACCGGCATTCAATAAACCAGCTAGCCATTCAATTAAATCGCGGATTCAATGAGATGACTGCGACATGTACGCACCTAACGAAAGACGTATTCAACGCGCGTCGTAACTTTTTTTTGGTAAAGCCCTTAGGGTGAATCTGCGACACTGACTGCGCTTATAGGTGAAATGCATGATCTTTTATTTGCAACTGCTGCTGCCCATTGGGATTACCCCAGTCATATTATCAACCGTATAAACAGAATGAAATAACAGTCAACTGTGTACCCCACAGGTTCGCTTCATCGACATCGTGGCCGGCCTGGCCGTGACCGCCGAGGGGCTGATCGTGGCCGTGGACAGCGTGACTCCCACCGTGTTCATACTGTCCGAGGAGGGCGACCTCATGAGCTGGTTCGACTGCAGCGAGTGCATGCGGGAGCCCAGCGACATTGCCATCAGCGGTACGGCTTTTTATAAATAGCAAACACGATAACAAAAGAATCATCAAACGAATCATCTGAAAGAGCCCTCAATATTTAGTCGGAAGTGGCTACAGCGGCTGTGTTTTATGGCTGTTAACGCTCTTCGTAACCCGCAAGGGACAAAAAGGGTCAAAAAACGTGACTTCCTCCTTTTTAAAACGCCTGAACAGAATTGCATAGCAGAACTAACGTTGCAAGATTCGTAGAATAACAAGTTTTTTTACATGGAGTAGAAGAAGCCGCCAGTGTAGAGTAAAGAAAAACATAACAAGGGCGTAGTAGTACACTAACCAGGAGTGCAAAAAAGGTGCAAAAGCACACGTATCACGAGCGAATCGAGCTAGACTTTTCATGCTACAAACGGGCAAGGAGCACAGAAACTAAAATGTATGGGTGTATAAAAAAGGCATACAAGCATACGTATACAAATGAAGCGGCCTGGATTTTAAATCCTGCAAATATTTACTGCTAAGCATACGATATATGCCTTTGAGGGGAACTTTTCGGGGGGGTGAACCCCCAAAACTCCCCGTGGCTACGCCCGTGACACATAATTTACAATAAATCCAAAAACATGACTATTATTATTTCAGGCAAAGAGTTCTACGTGTGCGACTTCAAGGGGCACTGCGTGGTTGTATTCGATGACGAGGGTCGCTTCCTCCGCCGCATCGGCTGCGAGAACGTCACCAACTTCCCCAACGGAATCGACGTGTCCGACGCCGGCGACGTGCTCATTGGGGATTCCCACGGGAACAAGTTCCATGTCGCCGTGTTCTCGAGGGACGGCGTGCTCGTCACCGAGTTCGAGTGCCCCTATGTCAAGGTAAGATCAGTAGCTGGGTCTCCATTGAACGAGCAGACTCAGATGCTCACTGCCGCGCGCAGTATGCGGCGCAATGTGCGGTCGGTGTTGACGGTTTTTCGCCCGAGCATGAGAATTTTAACATGCACTGCTCAGGCGAAACACGCCCACACCGACCGCGCAGTGCGCCGCATGCTGCGCGTGGCAGTGAGCATCTGAGGCTGCTCGTTCAATGGAGACCCACCTATTGATGACTCCTAATCAAATACAGTTGTGACATTTTTCGTTTATGTATGACATTTCGTAGCTTAGTTTTTGGTGGATGCTGAATGTCAACATCTATGCGACATGATGAAACTTAACGACCCAATGAAACCTGGCGACATGATGATTCCTAACGCTCGATGAACCCTAACGATTCGATGAACGCGATATCACGTGCGTATAGGAGTATATCTGCTGTCGGCCGTCGGCAATTTGGTTCGGAATAGCACCTTAAATTTACATTACATACATACTTATATCACGCCTTTATCCCTTACGGGGTAGGCAGAGCGTTAACGACGGTAAGAATACGGTCGCTATCGCCACGTCTTACATTTTTGAGGATTGTTTTCTAAGGTTGTTTCAGAAAACACGTGTATTACAATAGTGACAGGTTGTCAGCCTGTCGCCTAAAAATTGTAATACACCAATCGACTTTCCGAGATGTATCCATACCGATTTCTGACCGCCTTGATCTTCTTGGCATGACTCTTACGTCAGACCTGAACTTTGGACGCTACATAGAATCTTTGGCCACGACTGCAGCAAAAAAGCTTGGTATCCTCTCAAAGGTTAGGCGCTACTTTGCACCAGAACAGCTTCTACAACTATATCAAGCTCAAGTTAGATCTTGCATGGAGTATTGCTGCCACCTTTGGGATGGATCTGCCAAATACCAACTGGCCGCCTTAGACTCCATTGAAAATCGCGCCAAGAAGCTCATAGCAGACGAAGCACTGGTTGAGACTAAGTTGCAGAGCCTTGAACACCGTCGTAAAGTAGCATGCATGTCGGTATTCTATAGGATACATTTCGGAGAGTGAGTTAATCACTCCACGACCTGATACCCCCTTCCCCATTCCATCTCCGGGGATCGAGGCGCCGACTGGGGTTCCACCCTTATGTTGTAGATATACCTCTGATCCGCACTAAGCGTTTCGCTTCAACTTTTATCATGCGTACGGCTAAAGAGTGGAATTCCCTGCCGGCGGATCTTTTTCCGGAACAATATAACTTGGGCCTTTTTAAGGCAAGAGTGAATAGGCATTATCTAGGCAAGCATGTACCATCTTCGTCTGCATCTCCACTTACCACCAGGTGAGATGGCAGACAAATGCGGGCCTATTACATATAAAAAAATAAAATAAAAAAAAACTCTCGAGTCCCTTAGTCACCTTAAGGCTGACCGACGACCGATGTGGCGCAGTGGTAGTGCGACTGCCTTAGACGCCGAAGGTTCCGGGTTCGATTCTCGGTGGGTCACTCATAAAGTTGATATTTATCACTTTGTGAATTTGTTCCCAGTCTGGTTAGGACATTGCGGGCTGAACCACCCGATTGTCCGTAAGTAAGATGGTTCCGTGTTTCGTATGGCACGTTAAGCCGTAGGTCCCGATTGCTGTCTATGATCACTTAGACGGCGGTCGTTACACAACCATGTCAGAAGCCTGCTACTCGTAGAAGGCGGTTGAAAAATTCTGACACTAGGATTCATCGGGTCGTTGGACGACTTGGTGTCCCACACGAAAAGAAAGAAAGACCTTAAGGCTGGTTTCAGAGCGACGCGTCTCGGCAGCGCTGCCCAGCCGCGCGCGCCTCGCATTACACTAGCGCTGGTTTCAGAGCGGCGCGTCTCAGCAGCGCTGCCCAAACGCGCGCGGCTCGGGCAGCGCGTTCGCTGTGAAACGACATTCAGACGCGCGCGCTTCCTTGTAGTGTACGGTCGAGTGCAGAGAATCATTATGCCAGCAAACGTAATCACTATATTAGCTATATACGTTATATGGAAAAGAGTGCAACAACGTCGGCAAGTCGACGCTACTGGCAATCGAAGGAGATCCGACCGCGGCGCGGCCGAGACGCGGTCCAAGACGCGTCACTATGAAACGCTACATACAATCTAGTGTAATGCGAGGCGCGCGCGGCTGGGCAGCGCTGCCGAGACTCGTCGCTCTGAAACCAGCCTTAATTGTATGTAGCGTTTCATAGTGACGCGTCTTGGGCCGCGTCTCGACCGCGCCGCGGTCAGATTTCCTTCGATTGCCAGTAGCGGCGACTTGCAATCTTTTAAGACGTCGTTGTTGCACTCTTTTCCATATAACGTATATAGCTAATATAGTGATTACGTTTGCTGGCATAATGATTCTCTGCACTCGACCGTACACCACAACGAAGCGCGCGCGTCTGAATGTCGTTTCACAGCGAACGCGCTGCCCAGGCGCGCGCCCGAGCCGCGCGCGCCTGGGCAGCGCTGCTGAGACGCGCCGCTCTGAAACCAGCCTAAATTTTATTTTGCAATTTTTAATGTATCTGTGTATTTGCGAAGATTTTTTAAACATTTATTTCTATTAGTTAAGCTTGACTTTAAGCTTTAAAAGTCGTTAACCCCTTACTGTCCTTCGAACTCTCTTTCGTCTTGTGACCTTCGTCTGCCCGGGCAGTTGTTGTAAAGTTGCTGTTTGTGTTTCTCTGTGATGGACACCGCTAACTCTTAAAACCACCCAACGGAATACTGATTCTAGAGGAAAGCTTAATATGTATAATACATCCCGGGAAACGTCTTATCTCCACGGGAAATCAACAGCGGGTGCAAGCGCTGGCTAGTATCCTACGAAAATAAATGAATATTGAAAAATGCGTTTTTGTCGCAGGTGTCTCGTTGCTGCGGCTTAAAGATCACCTCTGAAGGCTACATCGTGACCCTCGCCAAGAATAATCACCACGTTCTAGTCCTCAACACCCTTTACATTGTTTGAGGAGCAACTCGATGGCTGTAAGTCTGCATACTACGAGATCTCACATTTATTCCCTATATTTTATATTTTAATTGCTGTTTTTACAATGCTTAACGTTTTTTGCTAAACCAGTATTTGACTACTTATTTTCTTTGTTTTGTGTTGAATTTCACATTAGTCTGATTTTTAATTTTTAATATGTATTCTCTGTCCATGCGCAGTGGTTTTGGTTGAACACGTTCGAAACTGGCATTCGATCGAAATGAAAGTAATGTTACACTGCGTGTGGATGGATCTTATGAGTCATTATTTCCAAAGCACTGATATACTTATACATATTTGGGTTTTTCCATCTCTCATTTTATACGGTTGCATTTAGTTATAGTTTACGCAAAATCCAAAGTTTAGTGTAATGTTATTGAACTACTTTTATAATTTTTGTTATAAGATCCCAGTCAGTAGAAACATGTAAGTTGGTCGATTTGGTTATTAGGGTTTCGTGTATTTCGATCTGGTGGGCCCTGTTGCAAATATGTACCAACATGGCCTGTTTAGTTTAAAAGGAGCGCGAACATTCGAAGCCTAGTAGCCAAGTAAATTGGACTGGATCACTTATTTGTTTCTAAATTAGCAGCTGGTATGGTTCCTAGTTCGAGTGAAGTTTTATAATACATGTCAATTAGGGGACTGCGTGGGAGTGTCGCCTCGTATTGCATTGTCTCGCGTGTCGCGGAGTCGCGGCGCGCTCGCTTGATACTCGATATACGTACATTAGAACTCATCCCAGATCAGTCATCTGCTTGGTAGTGAACAAACAACGCACAATTGAGTTTTTACCAAAATTATAGTGACCAAAAGGGGCGACACTAAAATAACGTGCCATCTAGTTTAGGTTAATATCGTATACAATATTATATATTGTCCGTTAAAATATATTTACCATTTACAGAATTCTTGTGTCTATACAAAATGTTTTCATGTACTCTTGTTTTGAGAGCCTATTACATATTTGAAGTATTTTTCATGGTTAGGCTATTACATTACGGTAATAAGATCGGTTCATTTACAATTTATGGTCACCGGTGTAAAGAACCATTATACTTAATCGTAAATTTATTGGTGCCCTTCGCTATAGAATCCACACTTGATAACCTTATTGCATTATCAAAATAGATTTTCATAGGTTTTTCAAATAGAGGATTTAGTAGCGAAGGACACATTTATTGGATATCCGCTGTAAACTATGCAATAATTTTGTACAATATAAATAATGTATGGATAGTTACAAAGTTTATATGGCATCTCCATGTATACGGTAGCATTTAGCGTTACTAGCACTTTTATCGAATTACTCAATCGAGTTAGAGGCTTCCTGTTTCCAACATTATTTTTCTAGAAATAATGCTAAATAAGATGTCTGTTATGCAGGGACGGTCACAGACTAGCTTTCATAAATTTAAGATTTCGGTAAGCAACTGGCATTCGATAAGTTATTCACGTGGGCCAGAATTATGTAATACATGGACTTGCCAATATGAACGTTTTATTTCTACACTCTGTACGTTCGAAATTCGTATACAGTTCGCCAAAAGTATATATTTTTATAGCTATCCACATTTTAATATTCAAAATTGAGATTCATAGTTTTTTAGAGAATAGACAAAGTAAAATACGGTTTATAAAGCGATATTTAGAATTTTCACATTGTAAAAGTGGTCCCACTTTAATCATTTGTCGGGCACGTTGATAATAATATGTCTACTAAAATAATAAATTCATACCCTCAGATAAAATTTCACCTGTACATCCCGAAAATGAATGAATAGTCTTCCAACTGTGATTAGGCTTATTTGGCGAATTATTCTCAGGAAACATAGATTCCTATTTGTTTTAGTCTTGATAGTCAGCGGTTTCGCTTTTTACAAAATATTGCATCTAACTTGATAAATTTGTGGTCGTATCGCGATTTTTCAGATTATAACTATGAGTACTTAAACAGACCACCTAAAATGCTGTGTGATATTTTAATATACAATATATGTTGTCGTTTTTTTTTTCACGATGCTCTCTAATATTTTGTGGGTTCTAAAATTTGTAATATTATACAAATCCCAGTGTTAATTATTAGGTCCCCACACGAGTGTTGCGTGGCGGAGCCATATTATTATCATTCACACAATCTTAATGATTCAGAAATTATAAATGTTTGTACTTAATTATCTAGTAATATACATTGTATTTAATTTTTGTGTATTGGAACAGTTCTAAAATACTAGTTCTACACTAGCAACATGTAATGTGATATGAGCAATAAATAGAGAGACATACATAATGAACCAACATATTAAGACTTACATGACTCAATTTGAAAAGAATAGTACGGGTCGCGTTGTAGAGTCGTGCATAAGAGTGAAAGGGGGAGACCAGAGTGTTAGAGGGAGGGGAGGGGGGGGGGGGGCAGCAGTGGCGACGAAGAATCCTCTATTGATTAGTGAGTAACTTTTGGGTTTATTTTTCATATTGTTTTTTAAATTATTTTGTTTCAGGATTTTTGTCCCGATAGTATAAGGGAATTTTATTTTCTTTATTTTAATTAGACCTTCACGGTCAAGTAGGTGATTAATACTCTTGATTTTGTCATTTTACTGTTTTGTTTAATTATATGTTCCAGGCCTATATTTAAATAGTATTTTTGGCCAGTGTGTTTAGGCCTTTAGAGTTACGAATTTTACTGCCAAATTATTTTCTTACGATATTTGTGCATGCACATAGTAATTATTTTATTGTATGATATTTGTAAAAATTAGTTACTAATGATTATTGTTGCCAATTTTTTTGTTTTATTAATATTCAGGGTTTAATATTATAATGTTCAATTTTTTGATTTGTTGTCAATGATCAAAATTATTGTGTGTTAGTCAAGTAAAATTAACCGAAATGTCCCAAAGGGAGCGTTTGACGCTATTAATAATATCGCTTTAGGGTTGCATAAAATTATTAAACGTGGTGTGATAAGTTTTGGATAATTTTACAAATTATACTATTTTATGTGTGAATTCCAATATTATAAATTCAAAGTTAAAATACGATATATATGTGTGTAATTTTCAAATATTTACAATGACATTTAATTCAGTCTCATAATGAAAGTATTACGTATCGTTTGTAAGTCGTAATGTCCTTACATTGATTTGGTGATATCGACGACAATGTTTCCTTTGTTCTTGCCATGTATCTTGTGTAGGTTCAGTGTAGTTTTGTAGTAATTAGTATTTTCAACTGGGTATTTACACAACAGTATCGCGTTTGCCTATTATTACGGTGGTGTTGTTTAGAGATGTTTATTAGCGGTTGGTGCGACGGGCGGTATTCGCTCGCTCGCTGGCTGTACATTCTTGCTGTAAGTAAGCACATTGTCGTGGGATAATGGCAGGTCAAATGGTATCTATTGTCCATTGACGTTACTCGATAATAATTGTATCATTAGAGTACATTACAGTAGCCTTTCTCGAGAATCTTAAAAGTTACCTATATACACTTAAAAGCAATTTTTGGTAAATATATTTCTCTTAAATATATGTATATTCCCTTATGGTATCCAGCAATAAATTACTTCTGTAGTAGTAGTATCACTTTATATGGCACCGCGTATTGCGGCTCTCGGCATACGCGTGGCGGTCGCGGGTGGCGCGGTAGACGCGGTAGGGTAGCCGGTAGCCGGTATGGTAGGCTAGCGCGGCGACGACGGGCCGGCACGCGCGGGCGCCGCGGCGCGGGGCCAGCTATCGTGATGTAGGGTTCGCAGCGCACAAGGTGAGCTCTACTCTAAATGTTACCCTCCCTATTGGAGGTGGGCGTATTGCCTATGTTGTGGCACCAAGCACAGCTCGATGGTTCCAGTGGAGTGTTTGTGGCATTCATATTCGGTTTTCTATTTAAGATCCCCGTTTTTGACTGTGGGTGGGGACGATTTATTCTATTAAAAATACATTTGAACGGTTTAAAGACATCACCAGCCTGCTCAAACTAAAAGACGATTCGTTTCATAATACCTCACAGATTTTTGGTCTCCACTGTTCTAAAATCCACAAATAATAATAAAAATAAGGTTGTGAGCTCTATTCCCATTGGGATCTTAAGCCACATGTGTGCTTGTGCAATAATATCACAGTTTGGATGTAGGCTTTTAAATTATATATACATTGTTGAGCTGATTAAAAATTTAATATATTATTATACCTTTTAATATTGTTAAAGAATTCTAATTGCATTCCACATCTTAGGGTGACCGTTTTCAATCTACATTATACAAGTTTTTTTTTACAATTGTAGGATTATTAGCAGTTGCCAATGTTTTTTTCCTTAGTCAGTAAAAGTACAAATATTTTAATATACAATTCTTGGTATTTACGTATTGTAGTGATCTTATTTTTAATTGACTCTTTTACTATAATATAAATAAGCATATTATTAATTTCATTTAAAAGCCATTTGAACGATATTAATATCACAAATTATTCAGGAAACATATCATACCGAATCTATTTAGTTCACACATAAATTGTCAGCTACTCCCGTAATTCCACATTATTTTCTTTAGATTACGGTAAATGGCTAATTTTTTGTTTTCAAATTAGATTTAAGTATATCGTAGGTTACTGTATTAAGTTTCTTGTCATTTTATTTTGAATATGTGAAATTTATTGTAATAATTCGTGTGAAAGGTGCATGTTCCATATGCAAATTTTAATTTTTGATCCAAAGACTTGGTTTAATGTTCAATCTAATTTAGTTTTTATTTCTCATATTGAAGTGACTTTTGTGGAGTGTGCATTGGTATACTAGGGTTAATATGAATTATCCGTAGAGTTGGTGCAGCCGAGCAAATCTCTACTATATTCTCTTAAGAATATATTGCTCAATAATAAATTAGGTCTCACACCGCGACGCGATGCGAGTGCTACTACATGACCGACTTTTTGTAGGTGACAGTCGGACTTCTTTCCATTTAATAATAAAGAAAGAGATGAAATGTCTCGAATGTCAGTCCTACAAAAATTTGGTCATATTTGGTCCGCTGAATATACTTTTTACGCGGGTCATGCGGCGCCTGGATTCTCAGAGCCGCCCTGTATTTTGAAGCAACTTCGGTTGCTTATGTTTCCTCAGCATAGTATGACTTCTCGTCGCAGTGTGAGCTGACCCTTTATCGTAGGAGAGAGTTTTTGTATAACAGAGGACTTCAGTGACAAGAAATTATACCTATCTTACAGACAATACCCTCCGAAAAGATTTGAACATTGTAACGTTGAAGTTTATTAGATAGTAGTTGTTTGCCTTCACTCGGGGCCCAGCGGCATCAGCACACGAGAGTACACCACTATGCTCTGCTTATATACCCATCTTTCTCTAACACGTACACTTTTGTATTAAGCTAGTTCGGAAAGTTCTCACATTTTACATATCTCTTTCTCATCCCATTGATACGAATAGCAGGTTTAGATAGCGCTTCAGTATACTTGTGTGTTGGTGTTCGCTGATCGAAATACTTGTGTGATGGTGTTCGCTGATCGAAAGCAGTATTTTGCCCCACAGTCAACGAAAATTGTTATGTAATCCGTACAGGAGTCTCTGCTGCATTGTGCCTAGATTTTAGAAGTTAATGGTATCAAGGTAGAGTTAATCTCAAATATTTTGGCTCTTTGAATATTCCATGATATTATTTTGTTTTTTCTTGAAATGTATTTACATTATATACCTTAGTAATATTGTATACATGAATATACATTGCGTGGTTTGTAATTTGATGTTTAATTTTATTGTAATTAAGATGCCCAACTGGTTATGTCTGTCCACGGGCGGGAACTGTGGAGGAATTGAATGTATTGAATGTTGTCTTTTGTAACCGAGGAATAGTTTCTATGTAAACTTGTGGACAGGGCTGATTTATTTGTTTTCAACTAGTTGCACATCTTACTTTGACCAAATTTGTCGCCGCTGGAGTTACTTGAAAGCGGAGTGGAGTCTCGCGACACTTGCTGTTTTATGGCTGGTGCGGGGTTTCATGTGACTTTAGCGGCATTCTTATAATTAAGTTTATTATCGTGAAATGTGGCCAGGATTACAACAGCACAGCAGTGTATTCAGAGCCTGCCTAAAATATATTTTTGTCATTTTATTATTTAGGTATATACATGTTATTATTCACATATTAATTACAGTTTTCTCAATATTAGCTTGTATTAAGAAATAATCATATTTAACATTGCCAGGTGATCAGCAACCTGCACTTTAATATTTTTGGAAACTATTGAACTTAATTGTACTGACTTTATTATAAATATAAAGATTTTCCATGCCACTATGAAGTGGTTTTATTTCAAAATAAAACTCCTTCCCTTAGTAATTAAAAGTATATTTAAAAATGTCAGGGTAACTTTAGATATTTTTTTCTCACATTGTCATACATAATTTAATTACACAGCCAAAAAGCACGTTATAGTATCAAATACATTTCTTAAATTCTAGTATCAAACATCAAATCAATCATACACACGCTGTTCCATTAGACGGAGACTTGTAAACACATTCGCCCGCGATCCACGTGGACAGCACCTTCATAGAGTGCGGGTGCAGGATGAGGAAATCGGCGTCGCAGCCGAAGTTGAGATTCCCTTTTCTGTCGTCGATGCCGAGCGCTTTCGCCGGGTGCAGAGAGGCCGTCTCCAGAGCGTACTCCAAGGAGCAGTCTAGAAAATACGTAAGTATAGTCAGGGGGACCATGGAGGAAGGGGCACCCTTTTTCGCAAATGAGCACCAACGTACCTAAAGTGTGGTTCCTCTCTAGCTTTTAACGTGCCATGTCCACTCGCAATGCATATTACGAGTGGAGATAAGTTATAGATAGGTGCCGTGTGATGCCGGCTTAGAATAGCATCACCCTACATCCTTCCCGCGGTTGTCGTAAGAGGCGGCTAAAGGACTCGAGAGTATTGGTGTATTACAATTACAGGCTGACAACCTATCACTATAGTTATTCACATGTTTTCTGAAACAATCTTGGAAAACAATCCTCGGCGATAGTGACCGTATACTTACGGCCGTTAACGCTCTGTCTACCCCGTAAGGGATAAAGGAGTGATATGTGTATGTATGTAGATAAGTTCTATAAGCCTGTAGGCGCAAAATGTCTAAATCGTAAAATGTCCCGCGGTAATAATATGTCCAATTCGCAAATGTCCTGATCAGTGTTCTTTGAAGAGCATGCGCGCTGATGATGGCGCTTGACGTAAGCATGCCAGCGACGTATTTGCGAAGGTGGACCACGGGAAGAAAAACCTTGCCCTTAGTCCACCAGGTGGACTTAAAGGTGGACCACGGGGTTGAAGGGTCGGCAAATACCTGTAGCTTGTTTGAAGGTGACCACACACTCGTTGAGGCCTGTGGTGCTCCCGCAAAGCGTCTTGGTGCCCGTGACGTACGCCCGACCGCCTTCCACGGTCACTGATTGAGGTCCGATGCGGTAGTTGCCGTCTGCGAGCCCTATGGCTGCTACTGCGTCGCTTACAAGGATAAGACCTGGAAGTTGAAAAAATGTCGTGTAAAAATGTGAGGCTCTACCTGGCATGGTCCACGTGGAAATCCATGATAGTCCATTGAATGAGTACCTCTAAAGGGGGTCTAGAGTGCGTGAGCTAGTAACGTAAGATGTTTCTTCGGAAACATGTCAAGAGTCCCCAGGTAATAAACATACTAAAACCCCGGGACACTAGGAGGAGCCCCGGAGTGGGGGGAAAGGGTCCATTTTTTCATTTTCCGCTTAAATCTCAAAAACCGTACATGTTAGAGAAAAACGTTCAAGGAAAAGTTGAAAGGTCATAAAATTATCTACAAGTTATACCTAAATCACTTTTTCCTATATCCTACCGTTTCTGAGTTACACGCATTAAAAAATGATTTTGGCTCAAACAATTTTCCCATACTACATGCCCATGTTTATCACATCAATCGATCAAAAAATATTTCTTTCTTCCATAAAACTCAAATGTGCAACTTGTGACCGGTACTGATAGATTGCTCTTGATTAGGTCTATCATAGGTAAAATAAACACATTCCTCCATGGAAGCCTTTAGGAGGAATCGATTGTCAAAATATTATATTAGGGTAGTTTTAGTTACTGAACTTGGACTATTTATTTTTTTCTTCCAAAAAAACTCAAAAGTGCAACTTGTGACCGGTACCGATAGATTGCTCATAATTATGTCTATCATTGATAAAAATACTAGATTCCACCATGGAGGCGTTTATGGGGAAATTGAATTTTATAAGGGTAGTTACGATACCTGAACATTTTTTTTTTCTTCCAAAAAGCTCAAAAGTGCAACTTGTGACCGGTACCGATAGATTGCTCTTAATTAGTTCTATCATTGGTAAAAAAAACACATTCCTCCATGGAAGCCTTTAGGAGGAATCGATTGTCAAAATAAAGTATCATAACTACCCTAATAAAATTCAATTCCCTCTAAACGCCTCCAAGGTGGAATCTAGTATTTTTATCAATGATAGACCTAATTATGAGCAATCTATCGGTACCGGTCACAAGTCGCACTTTTGAGTTTTTTTGGAAGAAAAAAATAAATAGTCCAAGTTCAGTAACTAAAACTACCCTAATATAATATTTTGACAATCGATTCCTCCTAAAGGCTTCCATGGAGGAATGTGTTTATTTTACCTATGATAGACCTAATCAAGAGCAATCTATCAGTACCGGTCACAAGTTGCACATTTGAGTTTTATGGAAGAAAGAAATATTTTTTGATCGATTGATGTGATAAACATGGGTATGTAGTATGGGAAAATTGTTTGAGCCAAAATCAATTTTTATTGCGTATAACTCAGAAACGGTAGGATATAGGAAAAAGTGATTTAGGTATAACTTTTAGATAATTTTATGGCCTTTCAACTTTTCCTTGAACGTTTTTCTCTAACATGTACCGTTTTTGAGATTTAAGCGAAAAATGAAAAAATGGACCCTTTCCCCCCCTCCCCCCACTCCGGGGCTCCTCCTAGTGTCCCGGGGTTTTAGTATGTTTATTACCTAGGGACTCTTGACATGCTTCCGAAGAAACATCTTACGTTACTAACTCTCGCACTCTAGAAGTTTTTATTCAATGGACTATGAGTATGTGGAATAATCACGGAATAATTATGGATAATTAGAGCCACAATGTAGAACGGCCCATCATAAATCTCAAAAACCACGGCATCAGGATAAGGAAAATATTGCTGCAAGTCAATTTGTATGGGAGGTCGGAGGTCCAAAAAAAATCTCTTATTTCGACCTATGTTTTTATTTCGACCTATGTTTCTTGGGGTAAGTTGTTTAGTTTCATGGACTGATTCACTCCTTAAAATATTTGCAGCTAATATTTTTACACCTTATAGATACCTATATCTTGCAATATTGGAAAGCAGTTTTATCCCTGGGTACCCATCAGGGACCTATTTTCCAGGAGCTTACACAAAACCATGACAGCAGCAGTTGTTAATGCTTGCATTTTCCTGATATATTTACCTTCTGGATTGGTCCTGCATGCTATCCTCAATGCTGATGGATGAGTGTGGATGCCATCAGAGATAATTCCGTAGTAGACTTGCTTATCGGTTGACGAAGCCAGGAGGCCAACTAAACCAGGATCCCGGTGGTGGAACTAGAAAATAAATCGAAAACTAAATGAATATTTTTTGTTAACTTTGAGAGCTCTCACTCATAACTAGCACTATATCTACCTTAAGAAGAAAGAATATAACCCTATAAGGCGAGTACAATGCTACAAGATAAACAAAGTTATTTTCAGTTGTTTTCTTTATTTGAGACTTTTTTACTGATGATGAAATCCAGTTATCTCTCATTAGGGACATAATGGTGTAAGTTCTATTCCAATAAAAAAAAAAAAGAATAATTTAAAAGAAGTCACAATTGTTATTTACTTACTGGTAGCATAGCATTGAATAAGTGTGTAATCAAGTTTGCTCCACTTTTAACTGCCTCTTCACTTTCCGCCAGACTGGCACTAGAATGACCCAGGGCTACCTTTATGCCCTTTGCTGTAAGACCCTTGATTGCTTCATTGGCACCTTGTAATTCGGGAGCCAGCGTTACTATGAGAACATTCTCCAGGGAGCCATAAGTTTCAATTATAGATTCTAGACCCTGTAATAGAAAATATAGATTAGTCAAAATGTGTACCTGCTAGGGACTCGAAGGGTTTCATGTGTTTGACAACATAAGGCGACATCCTGTGCCACGCATTCTCTGAAAGAGCCCTCAATATTTTGTCAGAAGTGGCGATAGTGACTGTATTTTTATGGCCGCTAAAGCCTTGCCTACCCTGCAAGGGATGAAGGCGTGATGTGTGTGTGTGTGTACCAGTTAATTACATACTAACTCGTGTTCTTATCAACATCAATTAGGATCATGTTCTCTGTAAAATAACACAACATTTGTGTAATTTAAAACTAATAAGTTGATAGTTTTATGATGGTTGTTCTTATCAGTTACATTATTATCATTGTTACACTAATGAAACAGATTCAATAAAATATGAAATTAATATACAAACCTATAACATAAAATTTCAAGATTATTTGAACATAATGTAAGTGAGTGATTCTCGCATTTGGTCCGGATTTCGTGTGCAGGCATCAAATTGGTATGAAAACAAATAAATCGAAAGTTATTTATATCCGAAAAGGTCACTAATAAAAATAAAAAAATGTGGCAGGATCGATATTTGGTACAAGTCTTTTCAAAAATTAGTTATCGAACTTTAGATAGGTAAAATCTCATTTCCATCCGTGTGATTTTCAGTCCTTCCTACACTAAAATAATCATATCAAGCCATTTATACGATAAACTGCACAATGTTTTCCTGTTTTCCGATCATCAATGAAGATAGCTTATGCATAGTAAATAGTTCAAGCAATAATACTGAACGAAACCTAGAGAGAATCAACATTATATTTTTGTCACACGAAATCCTTCATTTCCGTCCGCGAGAATTGACATCAAGTTTTATCCTTAAATAAGCCTACTAAAGACGTTGCTTTCTCCACAAGCCCCTTCCTTGCAAGTCAGCCAAACCATCTGACTAGAGGTGGCTCCGTGAAAACGTTCGTAGAAAGTTAAATTTTGATTCTCGCACTCAAATTTTGGTTTTGTCACAGGTGAGAGGTCATTACCATCCAGTGATTATTATATTAACTGTTCTCTTTTAATGTTTTCTTTCCATATATAACAATAGCATTTCGTTATACTTTTATCCATTTCGTATCATAACTTTGAAACATCTAGGTATCGTGAGAATTTGAAAAAAAACTGTCGAAACTTCATTTCCATCCTATTCATTTCCGTCCATTTCGGCCCAATTTTGACGGATGGTAATGAGCAAATATGAAGAAAAATGCTTTTTTAAGTATCATTTTTATATTTCTACCCATATTTTTTACGAAAAATGATTTAGTTTCAACTTTTATACCTAGAATTGTTATGGATAACCAAGCAGACATTGTTATGAATAACCAAGCAGATATAGTCCAGAGGCGCAGGGATGATGTCCAGGGGCTGCGTTGGAGGCGTAAGACATGGTAGGAAGCATTAGCCTGACCGTAGGAACTGGACATCTCCTCAGTAGTGCAGTCAGTGAGGTCATATTTCATTATCATCCATGAACTTTTCATTTCCATCCCTGGCTTCATTACCATCCTTTACATAACTTTATTGATAATTATCCCACATGAGTGCCTTTCAAAAAATATTATTAAAAAGGCAAATACGTATCACATTTATAAAAATTGTAGCCCTAATAGCAAAAAAAAATTTTTTTTTGAAAAATGGCCAAATCCGGACCAAATGCGAGAATCACTCAAGTAGATTTTTTATGGATATTGAGTGTAATATATTATGGGTAATCTTTCTGACATGGCTTATGGCTCAATGGCTTAAAGAGAATGGCTGATAGCGACTGGATGGCGACATCGGGAGATTTTTCATTGTGGCATACCCTTGGGGAGGCCTAGTCCAGCAGTGGACTGCTAAAGACTGATGTGATGATTGGCTAATGGCAAAGTGTAATACCTGCCAAGTGACACTGCTATTTAGGAAATTACCCATAAAAACCAGAATATATTGATTTTAAAAACTCATTTTGCTTTGATAGACTCTATAGTGCACAATATGTAGTATTTACAAACAACTTTACTTGGCTCATACAATATTGGACATGGATGTTGATAGTGAGTTCAATAACCAAGATAGTGTTTACCAACTAACTTGTGTGTAAATGGGCCAGTGATAATAAAACAATTGATAGTAAAAGAGTACATACTCAATTCTATGTAGGTGAAGTGATTGAGAATGATATACAGGATGTTAAAACAGAATAATATAAGGAAAATATTTGAAGGGGTCATCTTTTCACACCATAAATCCCTTACAGCTTTGCTCTAAATTAATAAGGTTCACAAAATAAATACCCTTCAATGAGGGATAACATTATGGTTCTGTCATCAATAAATATTTTTTTATCTATCATCTCATCATTATAAAATTGTAATTTTATATACTGAAACTTTTTGTATGAGATATCATTATTTTTATATTTTCAACTTTCTTGTTATTTATTTCTTTGAGAATGTTGATCAGTTTCAAGCTGAAATGATTTACCCCTTGAAATGATTTAAGAATGAATTATGTTACATCCTATCTTTGCAATACATACACTAATGCAAATACAAAGTAATGATAAATATAACTAATAGCCATCGTGTACAAAGCAGAGTCAGGTAAAGCCAGCTACTTCAGGTTAAATTTGGTAAAGGTGTGTTTTAATAATAGTAACTTATGTACCAAAAAGAAGATGTCTTTAGGTATGCTTTAGATGACCTCATATTATTCCCATTGGTTTTATATATTTTTTCTTTTCTCTGATAAACATACAGTATTTGTAAGACTGTTTTTTTATTAGATGCATAGTAATTATATTTTAAAAAAGCTTTAGACTGGTATATATAGAGTACCTAGAGAAGATAATTTATTATGAGAATAAAGACAAAATTATAGAGAAAATTATATAAACTTATCTGAGATCTCAGTACGCTATCATAATTTCTTACCTTAACTGGAGAATGTATGTATTCCTCAGTATGGGCACCTTTTTTGGCTAAACTTATAAATGGTCCTTCTAAATGCACGCCAAGGACAGTAGCTCCATCCTTACCACCTTGACTTTTCTTAATTAGAGGCAAGGTTTTCCTGTATGTCTCCTTATTTGTTGTCACCATAGTTGGACAGAAAGATGTTACACCGTGAGCTAATAATTCCTTAGCAACTTTTTTAACACCATCTTCAATATTTTCAGTGTTTGCAGAGAAGTCTATGCCCCAGCCACCTAAAACATTTTGAAACAAATAGTGAGACAATTTTATGTAACAATTTTAAATTGAAAATATTATGGTACTATAGTTATGTCAATAAGTAGAAATATATAATATAATTTTTTTAGGTTACAACGTGGGTTACTACATTTTTGTGCTTTTATTACCATTCAAGTTACATAAACTTTTGGCTAGTTCAGGGTAGAGTTTTTTCTTACCATTGATTTGTATGTCAATGAAACCCGGCGCAATCAGCAAGCCTTCGCAGTTTACAGTTACATCGGCCTCTGCTTGTTCTTCGTAAAAGATACGCTCAGGATTCTCGATCTTCCCATCCCTTATCCACAAATCCTCCTTGATAATTTTACTATCGCGAAGTATGAGGCAGTTATGGAAACGAGTCAGTCCAGACTTGGGTTTCATTGTTGGATGGAGCTGCACAACCGTTCTGAGCTAAATCTGGAAAACGAGTGATAATGAACTCGTCTCGCAGACACAACGACTAAAATTGAGGTCAACAAAGTTGGTCAATCAAACAAGAAAATCCAGCAAACAAAAACATTGAAGAAATGACAGATATGCGTTTTTTATGCTATTTTTGCAACAATTGGGACTATACAGTCAGACTTTTGTATAGCGCTTTTTCGTTTGTGGTTCTTCATAGCGTTTTAACAAATCAGAAAAAGCACACATTTGACGTTTCTTGTATTACTGTTACCATTTTACAAAAATATTTAAAGTGCGTTTCGACGAATAGTTTCATGGCTTCATGTTGGCTCCCCTGTCTGTGATCACCGTCAAACTTTCAAACGTGCTCAGAGCTTTTTCTTACGATTTAATTACAAATTATTGTGAAAGTCCTGCCAAAAACATTAAGAATTAATAATTATTTGGTAATTATGTGGAATAAATGGATTTGATTTAATTTGATTTGGAGAAGTGTGAAGTTTTGTGAACGTGAAAAACGCAATAAGGCTCTAATAATCCCGTTAAGCGGTGTTCAAGTTCAGGTTGCCGCCATACAGGTTAGTCAAATAGGTTGCTAGTTCAGGCCGCATTTGGCCGGATTATTCAAGCAAATATAGGGTTCTATTCATGTAGTCTTCCCTGTCACAGCAGCGTGATCTTTCTTTCTTTTCGTGTGGGACACCGAGTCATCCAACAACCTAATGATGATACGGATATGTAGGGTGTAAAAAAATAAGCTGCAAATACTTTAAGGGCTGAACCAGCCCATGAAGCTGAAAAACTTTCCCCAAGGAAAATTACCGACCGACCAAGTCAATTTGTATGGGAGCTCAAAATTTTTTTCTTATATGTCGACATACTGTTTCTCGGGGAGAAAAGATAGTTTCATGGACTGATGCACCCCTTAAAATATTTGCATCTAATATTTTTACCCCCTGTACATCTAATATTTTTACCCCCTGTAAATAAGAGGCTAGATTGACATAAAAAAACGTCTCATTTCAATGAAAACATAAAAACAGCCGCGAATGAAACAAACAAAAAAAACAATTTAATTCATTATTATAAATACATACAAATACATATACATACTCAAATCACGCCTTTATCCCTCGGGAATAGGCAGAGAATTAACGATCGTAAAAATGCGGTCCTTATTGCCACGTATGACAAATATTGACGGCCCGGTTTCAGATGATTCGTGTATCACTGTAGCGACAGGTTGTCAGCCTGTCGCCTAAAGTGGTATTGTAATACACATTAAACCCTCGAGTCCCTTAGTAGCTTCTTACAACACCACTGGGGAGAAATGGGGTGATCCTATTCTAAGCCGACATCACACGGCAAATATTTATAAATAAACGGTAAGAGAATACGGCATCACTCATTTACAACACTGCCAACATGACGCCGTAAGAACTATTGAAAGTTTGTAACGGACTCAGAACAGAAGAACTGGCTGACCAAGTGAAAAAAAAGAAACTTTTTCCCCGCCTTTGTCCTTTGTCAGCCAGTTTTCTTTTCAGCTAATAAGAAAGCCGACTTTTCTAGTAGGATGTAGTAAAATAAGAACCCTGAGTAGGTACCTACCTACTTTTTTAAATTAGGTACATTTTTATACCATGTAGGTAATAGTATAGTATAAGGCTGTATAGCTAGGCGGGCTGGAATACTGTATAGCTAGCTACCTACAAAAGAAAAACAAAAATCGGTTCCTTCAATGAACCGGCCAGAGTTCGGCATTATACAGGGTGTAGAAAAATTTGCTGCAAATAGTTTAAGGGGTGAACCAGTCTATGAAACTGAACAACTTTCCCCAAGAAACATAGGTCGAAATTATGAAAAATTTTTTGGACCTCCCATAGAAATTGACTTGGTCGGTTCGTCCAAATTTTTTTTTCATATTTCGACCTAGGTAATTCCTTGGGGAAAGTTGTTGTTCAGTTTCATGGGCTTGTTCACACCTTAATGTATTTCCAGCTAATTTTTTTACACTCTGTATGTACAGCCCTTTAATGCCAAAATTGAGGTCGATTTTTTTTCATATTTCGAGCTAAAGGCTCTCTATTAATCTATAATTATTCTTCTTCTTCTTCGTCGTGTCAATGGATCATTATATTTTTGATTGCCAGTATTTGGCGACCGCAATGGCGTTTTCTGTAGCTAGGATCTGCTCCTCCCTGCTGCAAGAGACTGGCAAAAGAGGACACCTAATAAAGGCGCGCCATAGATTGAGATGGGGCCCCACAGTCGGTTTGCACTTGCGTTTTGTCATCATAATCTTTATGATGTAATAACACATCGGTAGGATAAGACAAAAAAGTTTACGTTAATACTGATCGGGATTAACATGAATTCTTCAATATTATGAGCTTTGTGAAATGTTATTTCCATGGATCCATTCCATAGTAATAAAAATAGCTGCAAATATTTTATGCGTTGTACCAGTACCCATGAAACTAAACAACTTTCCCCAATAAACATAAGTCGAAAAATGAAAAATAATAATTTTGTACCTGCCTCACAAAACTCCCGATCAGCTGACTGACTTTATATGGGAACTCGAATAAATTTATTCGTTTCCCAACATATCCCCCATAGAAAAAGTTGTTCAGTTTCATGGTCTGATCACGCCTGCAAAGTTGTCGTTACACCGTCCCTTACATCCTGTATACAATTTTCGGACAATAGTTTTAAATGTAGGTACTATTTTTGCATTTTTTTAACGCCCCATTCACCTAGCAAGGATGATACAAACATATGCACATCATGGCTTTATCTTATCCCTTACGGGTTAGGCAGAGCGTTAACGGCCGTAAAAACATGGTCACATCTGACGATTACCGTTATGAGTTGATAAAATCGAATCGAATTGAGGGCCGTTTCAGTAATAATATATCACTACAGTGACAGGTTGAAAGCCTGTCGTAAAAATGCAATTCACATGAAACCTTCAAGTCCCTTAGTCGCCTCTTACGACACCTGCAGGAAGGAAATAGGGTGGTGCTATTCAAAGCTGACATCATACGGCATTCATCAAAATATGTATCACAAACATCTTTTCTAAGAATATTACGTGAAATTCAAAACTTTTCTGTATCAAGTCAGTTTAAAAAAAAACAACAAAAAATAGTGGTTACAGCTAAAACTGCAATTTGTTCAAAATTCTGCAGTTCGCTCAATTAAGCAACAAGAGTCAAGAGACAAAAAGCGGAGAGGCGTTTGCTCTGCAAATGCATTTTGTAAATTAGCGGGGACAGCGAGACGCATCCAGGTTTAGAAATTTAGGCGCATGCGCGCTACGGCCCGTAGCGGCTCGTAGCTCGGCTTAACTCCTCGCAGCCAGTCCGCGCTCTGCTACGACGACCGCCACATCACGCTCCCTTAGTGTTCAGCCAGCAGTTGCTACGAGCGTATCGCGTATTGGAAGTCGTAATGTTCGTCCGCGAGTGATCGCATGCTTATACCTACTTAAAAGTGACAGTTCAAGTGATTAATATTAACATAACAAACAGGTGAATGTTCTTTATCTGTTACGTTTTTTGAATTATAGCACACGTATAACTGCGCTTTCTTTAGATTGAAATTTCAGTCCTTCGGGACTAAAGTTTTGGTATCTTCTACTACTGTTATTTTTTATTTGTTAACTTTTTGCTGGTAATGATTGCGGAGTTTTGTTTTTAGAACGCTGTGCTGTTGCTTTTTTTGCTTGTGTTTTTCCGGAGTTGGTGTTGTAATTTTAGTAGAAGTTTTTTTAGGAGAAAGAACGAGTGAAAGAATGAGCCGTAACGTAATAAAACAGGGTTTTTATAACCACCGACTGTCGTAGTATCAGCAGTACTATGAGCTTACACTTAGAGGCCAATTTATACTGGTTTTTTATATACAGGATGTGAAAAAGAATACTGCAAATATTTAAAGGGGTGAACCACCCATTAAACTGAACGACTTTCCCCAAGGAGATCGTTCCCCATATATTAAATTAAAAAATGTATTGGGGGTCTTAAATTTTTTATTCGTATTTCAACCTACGTATATATTCCCTGGGAAAAGTTGTTTCGTTTCATGGATCAGTACAGGCTATGCAGATGATTTTTTACACCTTATATATGGTTACTAAGAATAACCAGTAAAGTAAAAGTTGATTCCTTCAATGGTAAAATGAGTTCCCTTTGAAAGTATTTTTAAATTTTCTTAAAGTGGACTTAGGATGCGTTGCCGACGACTGTATCGTGTTTGTGAGTTTTGTAAGGCCGTTATAGCTTATACTACAGGATGGCAATCATACACTCAAAAATCACGCGTATATCCCTAGCGGTGTAGGCGGAGCGTTAACGACCGTAGAATTAAAAAAAGAAATTCTGACAAATGTTTGTGGGTCGTTTGAGATAAGTAGTGTACCACTATAGTGACAGGTTGTCAGCCTGTCGCCTAAAATTACAAAACACATGAAACCCTCGAGTCACTTAGTCGGCTTCTACGATACCTACAGGAAAGAATTGGGGTGATGCTATTCTAAGCCGGCATCACACGGCATGTGTGATGACGGCCATAGTTTCAAAAAATTTAAATGTTACTCAAATAAGATAATAAATTTCTGGAAACTGAGTACAATAGATTGTGATCAAAAGAACGCACCTACTTACAACTGAAAAGAATAAAACGTTGGGTATGATTCTGAACAAAGAAGGAAAGAGGTTTGACTTGATGTGAAATTCTGAAAGATAGGTAAGATAACACGATCCCACCAAAAACAATTTCATTAAAAATTGCCTACACGAGCATTAACATGGATACATACATATATAACGCCTTTATCCCTTTCGGGGCCGGCAAAGCGTTAACGGCCGTGAAAATGCGGTCGCGTTGGCCACGTCTTACAAATACGGAGGGCCGGCTGAGACAATTTGTGTATCACTATAGTGACAGGTAGTCAGCCTGTCGCCTAAAAGTTGTAATACACCTGAAACCCTCAAGTCCCTCAGTCGCCTCTTACGACACCCGCGGGTAGGAGATGGGGTGATGCTATTCTAAGCCGGCATCACACGGGAAGCGAGCATTAACACGAGAGAAAAAGACATCCTAACTCATACAGAGCCAAGCATCTCAATCTATACCCCCAAAGGAGGTACACTATCTCAAATTTCATAAACTCTAATCTTAGTCAAAATGTGTGGTAATTTGACCAGTCTACTAAACATTGAAAACAAAGCTATGTGGGTTTAAAAACGACAAAGCACTACGAGAAAGGATAGTAGATAGTGCTCTCGCGCTTCTTCTGGCTTGTCTTGGCGGGCGCACTACCGTACCCCCAGATATAAAAATAGTGCTCAGTTGGTGTAAAGAGTAAAACTACTCTGTATATGGCTTTACGGCAAGCTAAACAAAAACACAAAAGCCATAAAACTTTCATACAAAGAGACTACCGACTTTGTTATCCACTGTTCCTTGAAATGGGATAAATAAGTAGGCGTATTAATTAGACAATTAACCCAATTTAGCTAAGGCTTAAAGCTGGATAGATGTTTCGCAATAAATATAAATTTGATCACCAGGCAGGGCCGGCGAAGGTAGATTAACCATAAGGGCCGCACTTAGAACAATTTATGTGCAAATTTTAACAGATTATACCATTGCGGACGTTTTTATGTCACCCAGTCTAGATTTATTGAAGGCTGGAATTTGCTTGGGAATGTCTACTTAAGTTCTTTAGGTTGTTTGAGAGTGAGAAGCCTTATTGCAAAAATATCGACGTTTCATAAATTCGTCTTGTTTGATTGTTTCTCCTTTACGCAAAAACTGCTGAACCGATTTTCATGACATTTGGAGCACACGTGGCGGGTAACCTGGATTAACAGATAATTTTTATCCCGAAAAAATTTTCCTGTGGGATGCCATGGGATTAAAACCGACTTTAAAATGTGACAAAACTTTGATCGATTGAGTAGGCGCCCGAATAAGATCTGAAAAACTGATCTGACAGTTAATTTAATCCAACAATTTAGTGAAGAAAAACAAAAAATGTTGTTGAAAGATGTCCTTGGCCTAAAATATCGGCTGAATGAAATTAGATACTGCTTTTAAGGTATTCAATGTCTACCTAAGTACTTCGAATTTCTTTCAGATGATATCTTAAAAAAAACGAATTTTCGTACTGTATAATAATCTGATCGTTTAGTTCCTTGTAGGTGGCGCTCGTGCGGATTATGTAAAGGCTAAGCAGTGATTTTCGATAGAATAGTTTCTCATTATACACAGACTTTGACTTGACCCTCCCTGATCCCTCAATATGGAAAAGCACCAACAGTGTAACCTAGTTTGGAGCAGTGTTGCTAATCAGAAAAATCTTCATTAACCCAGTAGGCGAACGACCCGGCGTGTCCCGGTGTCACAATTTTATACCAACCTCGGTTGGTAATTTCATATTGGAGGTCCAAAATTTTTTTTTTATATTTCGACCTATGTACATACATACATACATATATCACGCCTTTATCCCTTGCGGGGTAGGCAGAGCGTTAACGACCATAAGAAAACGGTCGCTATCGCCACGTCTGACATTTTTGAGGATTGATTTTCAAGGTTGTTCCAGAAAACATGTGTATCACTATAGTGACAGGTTGTCAGCCTGTCGCCTAAAAATTGTAATACACCAATACCCTCGAATCCCTTAGTCGCCTCTTACGACACCCGTGGGAAGGATGTGGGGTGATGCTATTCTAAGCCGGCATCACACGGCACCTATGTTCCTTGGAGAAAATTGTTCAGATTTATGGGCTGGCTCACCCTTTGAAATATTTGCAGCAAATTTTTTACACCCTGTATACCTAATAACAAAATTAATCAACTGCGCCGATATTCTAGCCAAGGACTTTAGGACCCTTAAAACGAGCTGAGTTCGCTAGTTCACAGGGGCAATTCAAGTCGTACTCAGAAATAATCCTAATATTAGAAATAGTTAAGTATGTTTGTTTGTCCTCCTTTTCGCAACGGAGCGAGGTTATGTTAATTAACGGTATTTTCAATGTTATTTTTCCGTATGTAGGTAGTTGAGGGATCTGACAGACAATTTTTTAAGTGGAGAAAGAATTCTATTCCCACGGGAAAACCGGCCGAGAACGAAACCTATAAACTTAAATAACATTTTCTGAAACTAGCTTTCATCCTCGCCATCCAGCTCGGGTAATAATAGCTTTCTCTAAATTTTTTAATGAAGCCAGTGTAACGGAGCCGCTGAAGATCGGGTAATAGTCATGGGACTTGTAGAACAAAAGCCATTTAAAAGTAGGTTATTCTCTCTAAGGAGGTGGAGGCTCTTATGAGTAGGAACTTCAGAGAAAACTAAGCATAAACTTTTGTTATTTTCTGTCGTACTGAGCTCTTGTAAAATACTTTAACTAAACACAGTACATGTTAGTAGAAATGATGGGGAGAATATTAGAGATACTGTGCTGCGTTTACACTAGGTTCATAAAATTGTTATTGATAAAACTGTTAATTTTTGACGATCAAAAAGCTGATTGTAGAATTTACTACTTCGAATAAATAATTTGAATTTGAATCCTAGGTTAAGTCACAATTAAATATCATCTGAATTAAAATTTTATTTGAATGCGGGTTCCATCACGATGTTACTCAAATTCAAATATGAGACTGATAATATCCTTTTTTATGTCGGTTAAAAAGCCCGTTTTTCTTTCCCGTTGGTTCCCTGTCGCTGGCGGGCACGTCAAGCCGGATAACGGCCTCGTTAATTATGCATTACCGGCTCTCTCTACTTATCAACCTCATTAGAATAAGAGAATCCGCTCGACTGATTGGTTCCAGCAATCGTTGTAAATGGTACATTTTTGCACGAACACGGTTCCTTACCATTACGTATAAAAATGAATTTAAAATTTAGTTTATTGTATGTGACTAAGACGCATTACACATTTAATGCACGACGGACCCCTAACATATCGCAGCGGTCTGTTAGTCCATACTAAAAACGTCACTCCCCATACTAAAACCGCACTCGGCGGACGACGCTGCAATAGCGCTGCGTCAACAGCGTTTGAGCGGTTTTAGTACGGGGATTGAAATTTTTGGTATGGATATGACGGAACGCTGCGAAATTTTAGCGGTCCGTCGTGCGTTAAGTGTGCGATCTACCTTAACTTATATTTTAGTTCCTATGAGTATGGTATCGTTGTATCAGCAATATGAATACAATAGTAATACGTGATACTATGTTCAGTGAAAATCTCTGTTCACGAGTAATCATTTCACTTCTTTCAGGTGTACACCTTTTTTCCTCGGCCCAACAGAAATTCATTCATCGATAGTAGAAGCTACTCTTTAGTCATTCACATTGCTAATAAAGCATTTATGTTTTTTTTTACACCAGGCCAGTTGCGTTACCCTTTAAAAACTCTTTAAAATTCTAATAGTAGACCTTGTATAATACGGACATTAATCCCGAAATAAATTAAGCTCTACTTAGGGATGAAACTGAACGAACATAAAAAATAATTGCGCCATATTTGAGACGTCTACATTTCACTGGAATAATTACGTTGAAGAGGCTACGTAAAAAAATTACTTTCCCACTTGCTGACCTAAAATGGAAATCTTCCAGCTATTTTTACACGTGGCGTTAACCGGAAAGGTTGAAAAATCTACCTACGATGGTAGACCTTCTGTGGAATCTTTTGTTTTTTGTGAATGTAGCTATGTAGAGTTAAGGAAGAGATACAAAAGCGACGTATATCTGTGATAGGTGACACTGAGCTTTAACTGAATTTTTATGTGTGTTTTTGTTCCACAAAAACAAAGAAGAATAGGTAGCTAGTGATGTTTGCCACAAGCTACCCCAAAGAGAAAAAAATATATCGTTGGTTCGTGAGCAACCCTCAGATACTCCATTTTTTGTGTGATAGTTTTTTGTTTTTGGCCCCAGGGCCATCAAAACTGCGCCAGATACTCCAGTTTACACGTAGTTATCATGCTTGAAACAGCGTTGAAATATAAAGATTTCAAAATAGTAAGTGTTCCTCGGAAAACCCCGTTAACCGTGAATACTTAGTATTTTACTTATTTACCGAAAGATTTTAATTTACTACAAAGTCACAAAAGTTGTTTTTAAAACATATTCAACTACCTCACAATATTTTTCATTTTCCAGCAGGTAACTTTTACCTAAATTGTACCTTTCCTTCCTTCTTGAAATCAATTGTCCTACCTACAATTTACACAAGTTAAAGTGTTTCTTTTTAAAGCAGCGGGTGTTTCATGCGGGTAAACTTGCGCGGTGTCCTTGTTCGTATTTTTTCACAAAAGCGGCACAAAAAAGGTGTCGGCATGCACGGTCCTGACAGTGACTTATGCGACCCTTAGCCCACTGTGATTGTGCCCGACAAGCACCGTTTTTCTGCAAAATTGTCAGCTAAATTTAACGCCGTTTAGTTGCCACTTCACCTCTGGGAATGCGATAATTAAGATCCATCACTAAGGATGTTGAAAGAACATTCATATTTCCTAAGCTATAATTTGTGTATGAGGTACAGCAGTTATGCCATAGGTTGAGTACCTATAACTATACTTATAGCTATCCAAAAAGAAAATGCTGCTTAAACGCTGCGCTAGAGAGATATATTTGTTTTATAATTGTGGCTTTAAGTTGTCTTGTAAACTGTTGCTTTTTTATTTAGCTTTGTACGTTGAGGTAGTCCTTAGTTTTATCTTGTTTGTATTTTTAGTGTTTTCTTTTTCCTCTACGGGGGGTTAGGTAACGACAAACATTGCTGGTGAACATAGGTGTGTAATGATTAATGAAATATGAATTTTATGATCCTCCTGGTATAATATAAATTTAAGCTCTGTATGCATAAATAGTCATCAATCCTATTGATTTCACGGATGAAGTCACAGAGCATAAATGACAATCGTGTCAGCGATTCAGTAGCGAATTGTCCAATTCTCAAAATGTCCAAGTCCTTAGTCAATAATCATAGAGAATGTCCAAACGCGAACACTTTTTGACATTATGCGAATTGGACATTTTGCTACTGAAAGGTCTCTGGATGACGTGGTACCATGCTGACCAGACGGACGAATATCATTAGGGCCATAATTCAGCGGGGATTAGGTGAACGAACTGGGTAAAGTTTTTAATTAGTCCAGCGCTTATACCCAGACCGCCTGTTATCCTCTGAATAATTAATCACGAACATTAGGTTACTTTGCAGCAACTACATAGAACCAGATACAGGTTTGTTTTATCTTATTTTCCCTCCTAATTAAAGTTTGTTTTAAATAGGATATTGTTTTATTTAATAATAAAATTTTGTGTTGGTATGTGATAAAATTGTTAGAGTTCTGGGTTAGTTCAATTTACTCTGAGAATACGGATTGTTTTGGGTACGTAATATTGTAAACCACATTTTTTGCGCGCGCAGACGCTAGACGCAAATATATACGTATATATATTTTTTCTGGGCGGATAATTATTTCGATGTATATTTGACAACTTGCGCAAAACATCTTCGATGTCATGTTCAAATCATGTGGAATTCAGCGACAACCTAGTATGTATTTAACGTATTTTGACTGAGGCTAATTACATACCCAGTAGTACTATGATTTCACTTTACCTATTTTTCATTACTTAATTCTTCCAACACGTGATATTCGCGTAAAATAAGGTAGAAGATACTAAAAAGGGTGCTGTCTGTTGCTCACTCTGACAAAGGGGACCTATCCTTTTCGGGTCGGCACCAAACTTATGTGTAGCTCATATACCCTACTTCTACAGCCACAACAGTCCACTGCTGGATATGGGCCTCCCCCAAATTGGGGGGTGTTGTCAATGTCATACTCACCATCATATACCCTACTATAGTATAAATTTGTAATCGTTAATTATTAATACTGCTCCATAATAATTATAGTACGTAATAAAATTTCCGAGAAATTCCCAGCTTTTGAATTTCAGCCTGTACAAAACTATTAAGGTAATCCGATTTGGTCTTTTGTAGAGAAAGTAAAAAGGAAATAAGGCTTGCTTTATCTGAACTTAGTAAGTACGAGTAAGATAAAAGCTTTTCAGCTTTGCTTTGAATAAAAATAATAGTGTTAATGCGGCCAGCATTATGGGCGCCTTTGGAAAGGGTACCAGTAGGAACAGAGTTTGACTTATTTATTTTAAGTATTTATATTATCACTTAAATACTCATTTTAATCACTTATTTTAAGTATTTATATTATAGACGGTGTTCGCTTCTGTCTGTATGCATGTATGTATGTATGCTTAAATCTTTAAAACTACACAACGGATTTTAAAGCATTTTTTTAACAGATACAGTGATTCCAGAGGAAAGTTTTTATGTATAATATTTGCCGGGAAATCATCTTATTCCCACGGGAAAATCAGCTGCAGCGTGCGCAGCCACTGGGCGGGCCGCTAGTAGTTGAATAAGTTGTTAACACTACAGTGTAATCAAATAGACCTCAAATATCTTTAATAATACTGTTGTTCCGTGTAATATCAAAGTAACAGTAATTTTCAACTGGAACGTCGTGGATAATGACGGAAACGTTATTAAAGACCGTTATATCTGGAATAATTGTCCTCGTTATTGTGATTAGTAAGTTGAAATAGGTAGGGTCATGAATTCGTCCCACGCAACGGAAATAAATATCCTGGACAATTCACACAGCGCCATCTCGCCCCAAACTAAGCAAAGCTTGTACTATTTCAACTAGACAGCTGATACTAATACTTATGTACTTTTTTTTTGTAAATAAATACAGCTTATTCTTAGAGAACACCCAGGCACGACACAAATATAAAAAAAATTGACTTCACAAATATTTGTGTCCGGTGGGGATCGATCCCATGATCTTTGGCATAGAAGGTAGGGTTACTATCTGCTACGCCATCGAAAAAGTGTTACAGGATGGTCACCGGTAACTTTTAGTTAAATAGGCTATTTACTAATCTAAATAATACTAATTTAAATAATCTATATTACATATAGATTAAGGGTCTTTAAAAATTAAAGATAGTTTGAAGAAGGTCACATACGAGATATCACCCCGCTTATTTAATTTATGAGAATTATATAGTGAGAACACTGAGTATAATAAAATAAACTGTGCAGTTTTTAACCTAACATAAACGCTTGGTATGTTCAGTATGCCCCAGGACGCAAGATAAGTAGACATTACGTATTCAGTCCAACATGCACACCGAGCGTGCAACATGTTATAAACTATACACTAGTTAGACTATAACTCTAACTGAACCTGATGGGAGATGAAACTTTACTTTGCATTTTTAAACTTTGATCAAATCAGC